>JAPPVO010000017.1:155667504-156267504 GCA_030407325.1 Camellia japonica
CTTTATTCATGGGCTAGATGAAAAGGTACAAATTGATGCTTCAGGCCTGCTTTCAAGACCTGTTTTAACCTACTTGACAAATCCTACTTTTAAGAAAAATATTTAATGGTAAAGTGATTTTTTTTAAGTTTCCGTATCTTGTACGAAACATTCTTCCTTTTTCCACTCTTCCCGAACTTTAAGGTTGTTATCTGATGAAAATCCTAATTCTGAGAAAGGATTTGTGTAGGAAAAGGAAATTGGAAAGGATAAGTGAATAAAATAGAAATTGAAGTTTTGTTGCATTTTCCTTTCCTCATCTTTTCCCTCCACAAATCCATCTCCAAATCCTAGATCCAAACACAGTCTAAGAGTTGGTTTCCATCCTTTGAAACTTGAGATTTCACATTATTTTTATTGGATATGTCCATACATGAGGATGTTATTAAACTTCAGTATTTGTTATTTGCTTGAAGACAAGTGCATCATTGAAGTTCACGGTTTTGAACCCAAAGGGACGAATCTGGACAATGGTAGCTGGAGGAGGTGCTAGTGTCATCTATGCAGATACGGTATGGTTCTCATGCTTTAGGAGATTGGAGTTAATACAGAGACTAAATAACTCTTTGTATCTGTACACTTGATTTCTAAATTTGCTATGATTCTTCGCTTAACAATTGCAATTGTAAAAAACACTGCAGTTTCAATCAAAGTTCAATGTCAACCCTCCATCAACTTCATGTGACATAAAAATTGGTCCATCAAATCAAATCTTAGGAAGCCAAAACTAATGTGAAATTTGACTTTTGAGAGAGGCCATGTAACGGTCACATGTCTACTTGACAGAGGGTTGAAGTTGAAATTGCAACTTGACCAAAAGTGCAAGGTTTTGATCGTCACAATTTAAGTGTAGGGACCAAAGTGCTATGTTGAGTTTGAATGTAAGGGTGCAAAGTGTAATTTACCTGTATACAAATGCTTTTTAAGTTCTTACATACTAATGGATTTGCTTGATCAGGTTGGTGATCTCGGCTTTGCTGCTGAGCTTGGAAACTATGCTGAATACAGTGGAGCACCCAACGAAGAGGAGGTGTTGCAGTATGCCCGAGTTGTAATTGATGTAAGGATTAAGAGATTAGATATTACTTTTAACACTTGCACAGAAAATTGGGGCAAATTAGTCAAAAGTTCCTTTCAATGTATATTCTTAAACTTCTCTTCTGTTAGTCTGCCTAATGTTGATCGTGGTTGTAATGATTGAATGACTGCTTTTAACTTCTCAGATTTTTGTTTTGTTTTGCTTCATACCTTCGCTAATAATTTCATCAATCCTATATAGTGTGCAACAGCAGATCCGATGGCCACCCGAGAGCCCTTGTTATAGGAGGAGGAATTGCTAACTTTACTGATGTTGCCGCTACTTTCAATGGCATAATTAGAGCATTGAAGGAGAAGGTGAGCTCATTTTGGCTCTACTTATTTATTTTTTTTATTTTGATAATTGAGAATCCATCCTAGGCCCCATTTGGACCCAGCCCAGGAAGGTAAACTCGAGATTCAAAATCTACCCCTAAGCCAGTGAATCTGGCAAACAGGAGGGGATTCAAACCCTCATCAGTAACGTGGGGAGCATACTCACTTACCAACTTGGATGGCCCTTCAGGGTTTGGCTTCGCCTATTCTTAAGGTCATCCTTTTGCTGTAAGCCATAGTAACTGAATTTGGTTTTGTCTGAACAGGAGCCGAAGCTTAAAGCTGCAGAATGAATATATATGTTAGGAGAGGAGGTCCGAATTACCAAAGGGGTCTTGCAAAAATGCGGACACTTGGAGAGGAAATTGGCATCCCTATTGAGGTAACCAATATCTTCCTGGAATCTCTCTCTCTCTCTCTCTCTCTCTCTCTCTCTGAGCATTAACTGCCAAAAAGAAGGGATATACAATGGATCTCAATACAAAGCCCATAGGGCACAATGCTCGAAAGTGGGAGCCTCTAGCTCCAAGAGGCAACAATTAACGAAACCAACAAACCTGGAAATAAAACTCTCACAACCCGAGAATCTAGGCTATAAAATAAACAACCACTCACGACCCAAGAAGTTATGTTAGGTTTTGCTAAGTAACAATGCCACCGCCTTTCCCATGCTTGGTGGAATTATTATTGTTATGTTTCCCATCTCGCTCATCACATTTGGAGATTTTTTTCTCGAACCAACTTTAAGTTATGAATTTTTGTTCTTCTAGTTTCCTTTTGGTCCCATCTCTTCAAATTGGAGGGATTACCAACCTTGCCTTCACATTCGAACATATTGAGAACATATTTTCAACTTACTATCCGAGGAATCAACAATTCTAAAATGTTCCTCTTGTTTCTATGTTTTTCTTGTAGGTTTATGGACCTGAGGCCACAATGACTGGCATATGCAAGCAGGCAATTGAGTGCATCACCGCAGCTGCATAAATTCTATCAATCTTGTTGCTGATTTCCTTTTTCTTCTCTACATTTCCATGGCATGTTTATTGTGTTTTATGATGTTTTAGTACTATCAATCCCAGATGACAAGAAGTTTAATTGTATTTTTGACTTTGATATAAATGAGTTCCACTCTAGAAATTAAACTAGTAATCTTGTAGTTAACTTGTTTTTATCTTTAAGACATTTGTGCTGCTAAACACTATCTAGACTAGTTGAGAGCATTGGTTCTGATATCCTCAATCATTCAAGGACTTGAAGGTCCAAATATTACTTAAATTATTTGGTTTTGATTTTGGAGGGTCAAGCCAGGCTTGTCAAACTTTGTGCAAACCTGAAACCAGCTCCAAAATGGATTATAATCGTCTAAAATATATTGAACTTATCGAATGAATCACACTCCGTATACGTCCATGAGTCCATTGATATTATTTTTTGGATGCTCCATCTCTTCCCCAAAATAAACCACAAACCCAGGCCCCTGGGCCCTATATTTCAAAGATGGCCCGGCCCAGTCTCTGACCCCCGCCCCCGAGGCTTTTTTTAAGACTATTGCAGCGAATTTTTTTTTTAAAAAAATGCACCCCCAACCGCCCGCCCGCCCGCAGCCCGAGCACCCCATGGACCAGGGCAGGTCAAGAGTTTTCGCACGTGGGCCAGCCCAAACTGATCCAAAATTTGGCAGGAATTCGCAAGGCCAGACTGTGGGAATTCGGCCCACTTTGGGCCAAATTTTCAATCCTACATTTATCAGTAAATATTTCATGGTAACCTTATTGGTCCATGCATCTTTATCAAAATAATAATAATAATGATGATAATGAATTGAAATATTTTAAAATTGTTAAACCGTATAAAACATTTCTCATAAATTACTAGTTAATAGCTTTATTTATTTTAAATGTTGATTAGGATGTTGGAATCTTCACTTCTTTTTTTAATTTTTAATTTTACTTTTTCTGAATTTGTAACATTGGTAATTGATTATAGAAGAAAACACAAGCAACTACTTGGGTAAATTTTAAAACAAAAATGGTCCTCATGTTAATGAGTAAGGATCAATATAGATTTATTTCCATCCAGGCCAAGTATTCAACATTGACTTCATAGCAACAGCTAGGTGATTTGCGGTGTGATTTGCGGATAAACTTATAGCTGATGTCATATAATATTTTATATATACAAAATTGAGGATAAACTTATAACTGATGTTATATAATATTTTATATATATAACATTGATGGACATTGCTCATGAGGATGCAACTCATGGTTTGATTAGTTATCATCATGAAACCTAGAACTGGTCCAACAGAAAATCCAGCAGAGAACAGAAAATTCATACCGGTCCAAGCCTAGTTATAGCTAGACACATGTCGAAGTAGGGAGTTAGCTACTTGACAGACAAAGATTTTATAGAGTTATTGAGCTCATACGCCAAGTATTAAATGAGACTATCAGAACATTATGTAACAAGACCTCTCAAGGGGAAGCATGGTGAAATAGGCATGGTCGACGGCTAGTAGGTGACTGACTTTTGGCCAATGGGACAGCATGAATAGATAAGGAAATGATTAGTAAGAGATATAAAGAAGTTTCTAAGGAACGTTTTGACAACAAGTAATTCACTCTCTCTCTCTCTCTCTCTCTCTCTCTCTCTCTCTACTTTAAACTTTCTCCTTACATTGTTATTCTGACGATATCCTCTTCTAACTTGATCGTCGGAGGGTCCACAGGAAGGAACCACCTACATTTTATAACCTTCTTACTGGACTTGTTGCAGGTGCGATTAGGAGGACGAAGAATCGCCAACCCGTGGAGCGCTTGAATTGGTCCGACCCATACCCTGCTGACTGAATTACATTATCAAATATTAATTTGTAATAAATTTGACATTTTAAATTTTTTTTATACTAATTTTTATTTTGATATTTTATTAGAAATAAAAAAAATGTATTAATTATGGCGGAATGGAACGATTTCAAAGATGAATTATAAATTTTAAAATATGGATTAAATCAACTCATAATTAACGATAAATCAGTACGAATACTGAACAATATTTTTATACAAACCGAGCAACAACCTTCACCAATAATATCTCTATATAAGGGGTTGTTTGGAATGATCTAAATAAGTGTACTTTTTGATTTTATATGAAATATGAGTTAAATTTGAATTAAATTTGAAGTGATGTGTTAAAAAGGTGATGTGATTTAAATAAAATAATAACTTTTTAATTTTTTTCAACCATGCCAAACCAAGCCTAAATTTTCATCAATAGACTAGCCAGTCATTATTCTTTAATTGAACACCGTTTCTGACTTGTTTCAACTTCTAATAATATGCTTTTGTCAGAAGGCTCGTCAAAATTCTTTGTTGCAATAAACTCCTATTTCATAGTTATCTAGTCAAAGTTACTGTGCAAGTGATTTAGAAAGTTAATTAAAAGTTGATTTTTTATTTTTTTTTTATTTTTAGATTTTTTTATATGTAAAAAAATATGAGTGTTAATATGATCTTAATTAAAAACTAAAACTTCATTTTTAACTAGCTTTCCAAATTTTACTCTTATTATGCGTGTGTTGTCATACTGTTTTATCAGTAAACAAATAAAATTTGTTAGAAATCTCTGTTTGGTTGTGATTTCAAATAATGATTCCACACCTTAATTCAAGTATGGTGTTTTATTAGAGTTCTCAAGTGATGTTTCCAAAACTCTGCAGAAAATATCCTGTCTGAGGCGCTGTTTTCTGTTTTGACAGATGCGTTTTTCAATTTTTTTTTTTTTAAATTTGGCCTAACGGGACGTCCGGCCGGTTGACCGGAATAGTGATTTTTTTTATTTTTTTATTTTTTTTGCAATTGATATATAATCGAAAAAATATTTTCTGAAATTTTTAAAATTTTTTATGTGCTTTAATAATTTGAGTTGTATGAGTTGTAAATTTTTGTATCAAATTTCAAATGTCACATCAACAATTCCCCACTCAAATCAAAATTCTTTTCAAAACTCTTTACCAAACAAATTTTCTACACTCAAATCATATTCCACAACACACAAACTCAAAATACAACTCATACTCTCAAATCACATTTACAAAATTCTACCAAACGCTACCTTATTTCCTATATCAATGCCATAAAAGGGCATAATAAATTAATAAATTTAAAAGGTAATAATTAAAGAATTTAAATTTTATATTATTAATAATCAAAGATCCAATAATTATACTTAAAATAAAAGTGTTAATGATTTTATGACACATGCATTTTTATATTTATAATTCAAAAATCTTAAAAAAATCAAGTTACGAGTTTTGAGTTGGATAAATTACAAATACACTATTAAGATTTAATTAAAATACGAATTGTCTCTTATGATTTGAAAAATTACAAATATCTCTTTGTTAGAATTTTTTATTTAATAGAATTAACTAAAAAAAATAAAATTTCTAACTACTCTCATATATAAGAATAAAATTATTTGAATTATTAGTTGAATAAGTTTTTGATATAATTAAAAATTATTAATTGACTAAATGATTTATTAATAAAATGAGTCAATTGTTATAAAATTTGAAATGTCAAGATGTGAAATGTAATTTTCAGAATTAGTAGGGATAATTTATATTTTAAACAAATCTGAGAGGGTGAATTTATAATTTATCCTTTTGAGTTCATAGACCTAAGAAAGTTTTATGGAAAATGAGTGAGAGCACTAATTAGTGCTACCACTAATGATGTGGCAGTGGGCCCACCATGAATGATTTGATGTTTTGGCCTTGGTGTTATATTTTTTTTCTTTTTTTTATTGAGTGACATGTCATTAGTGATCTTTTTAGAGTTCCAAATTAGTAGTCTCTATCATTGTTGAAGTTTTATTTATATAGTAATATAGATATAAATATAAAAAAATGTTTGGGAGCTCTAAATTATAAGCTCTAAAGGAGCTTTAGGGGGTGGGTTCCACCTATTGATGTGATATTTTGGCCTTAGATTTTTTTTTGTTTTTATTTATTTATTTTTTAATGAATTTCTACCTCATTAGTACTCAATTAAAGTTTCAAAATTAAAAGGATGAATCACTGTTGTATAAATATAGATTATCTTCAATTGATTCACACACACACACGCACACATAAAAAAACCTAAATTGTCTTCCAAAGAAACTAGACTCGCACATACGGGTGTACATTCATATGCTTGGACATGGACAAAGAAATTTATTATTAGTGAAATCATAAAAATCAATTTGATTTCTGATTTATTTTAAAATCGGACAAATCCAATTCGTGAACAGTCTTATGCTAGCAAAAAGACAAGAAATTTAGTTCATAATTTTATTCTACATTGGTTGGGTTCATGAAAATGATTCTTGGCAACCAAACATGCTAAGTGGCTATAAATTAACCTTCCTTTGGGGCCCGGCAGCATGTGGTTTGAGCTGACTTGAAAACTTGTTACCAAACACTATACTTATTTACAAACAACTTTAAGTTTGAAAGCAACTGAAGACCCAACTGAACCAAATCCATAAGTTAATCATCAACTTTTACTTAGAAACGCCATTAAACTCCACCTCACACTTGGGTTAGTTAAACTAACCTACATAAAATGATAAACATTGATCATCAAACCACTGAATGGCCCACAAGCCCAACTATAGCCCATGTGTCAAAATATGGGCCCAGAGGGAATCATCTGGCCACCACAGACCCTGCCGTCCGAGACCTACGTATTCTTCATAGTCAATGCATTTATTATACACATCTTTAATAATAAAAAAAAATTAGTATCCAATCCACTGGATCGACAAATTTAGGGACCAATTCCACTTTTTATTAACAGGGGACTCAATTAAAGCCAGTATAAAAATTGACCCCAAAAATTGTCAATTAAAGTCAGGACAAAATATCCTATTGACTGATTTTAAGAAATTGTTTCCACCTAAAAAATTTCGAATTTGAGATTTTTGAAGGACTACATTCATAGACTCCCTATCTTGACCACCAAACTAATCCCTTGAGGTTTGCATTATACATACCCCACATTTTCCTTTCTAAAATGAGAAGAAAATTCTTTTCAATAAGTATCTCTTATTATATTCAATATAATTATACTAAATTTGTGAAATTATTATATTTTCTCTAAACCCTTAAGGGAGATTAGTGTAATTTTTTTTTTCACACAACATTACTAAAGAGAAATCGGTGTAATTATATAAAAAATTATAAGATTTTTTGTTTTTCAAATCTCAAAAAAGGTCAATAAAATTTATAGAATATATTTTCAAATTCCAAATCATTAAAATTTTCACATACCATGTTGAAATTTTTTTGGAGAAACTAGAGATCAGCCAATTTAATCAAAATATTTATAAAAAAAAAAATCAGATGTAACTCTTATATACATATATATTACAAAAAAAAAAAAATAAATAAATAAATCTCAAAAAAAAATCTCAAAAAAAAATGTATCTAAAAAAATTCTCAGGTTTTAATAAATATTTAAATATTTTCCCATGGATAGTTTTCTCAATATTTTTCCACTGATTTTTTTCCCCTACTTTATAGGAAAAAGAAAGGTAACCAAACACATGATCTAGGGTGCTGCAAAAGTACGAAAAGAGTGGGTATTGTTGTTTTTTTGAACTAAAGAGTGGGTATGGTTTCAACTTTCAACCACCATTCCACATGTTGGAACTTGGAAGTAGTACAAATGAATTTTTCGTTCAAAAAATAAAAAATATAAATAATAAAAATGAATTTTCAAAAAATTATCAAAAATTTATGATTTTGATTATTTATATTATAAAAATTATTATTTATTTAAAATTATTTTCCAAAACTTTTATTGAATTAAAAGTTCTCCAAAAAAGCTTCACCGACATCAATTCGTCAAAAGTAACAAGAAATTATTTAGTTTGAAGGGTACGACACGGTGGTGTTTTAAATAAAACATAATTGACAAAAAAAGTGAGACTCATTGAATTTTGTTAATGATAAAAAATCAGTAAAAAAGTGTTAGGAGAATTAATGATTGATTAAGTAAGAACAGGTGGTAGCTCAAACGCCCCTATTAATTTTCCCAAAGTGACCATGTTTTTCTCTCCTTGGGTTTGGTGTTAACATAACATGGGTCCCAAAACAACTACTGTATTTGATTGCTTTATCCTTCTGGTTAGTGTTTACGTCAAAGATCTTTAGTTCATCTGCCAAACAAAGATTTGCTCGGAAAGGTGATGTTTTTTTGGGTGAATTGGAAAGATCACGTTTGTTGAAAAGAAGGGTTGAATTGCTGCATGGAAGACTCATAACATGAAATCCTTGTAAGTGAATAATATTTTGAATTAGTTAATTTAATGAACCGAATACTGAATTATCAATATATATTGCTACATAAGATATTCATGGATATTCATAGACATAAATTGATAGGATTAGCATTTTCATGATTCACCGGCCTTTCTCATCATATTGGAGGTGAAAATATAATTTTATCTTCATTTTAGAAAAATAACAAAATTACTTTTTATATTATTTTTTTAGAGTATTTATAATATATGAAGAGAATTACAATTAAATAATTATAATATATATATATAATATATAAGCGCCCAATAACTAGTTAGTCAGCTCAACAATTAACTTAAGAAATAATTTTATAATGAGAAATAAATAAATAATACAACAAAATCTTATAATAGAAGAGAAATTATCTATTTTTTCATTTAGTAAGAATTGAACCTGACCTCTCAGATTGAAGTATACATGGGCCATTGAACTAGGGGTGTGTGTGGTGCGGCTCGGGCAGTTTGAGAGTAAATTTACAAACCGAATGGTGGGTTGGCGGATTGACGGATTGACAAATTGCGGTTTGGGCAGTTTTTGGCGGATTGACGGATTGAAGAATATTCTAACTAATTATCATACATTTGCATAATATATAACACTAATTTGTATAATATTTTTTAGATATGTAACACAAAGTAATTTTTTATAATATATTTCATATATATAACCACTAATTTGTAATAAATTTCATATCTTAAATCTCTCTCACACTCATTTTTACATTGATATTTTATTGGAGGTTAAAAAATATATATGTATTAACTATAGCGGAGCGAAGCAATTTGGATGGCGGATTATAAATTTTAAAGTTTAAAACGCGGTTAGCGGTTAGAGCGGTGCAGATAGATGCGGATCGGTGCGGTTTTAGCGGATTTGGCGGTATTTTACACAGCCCTACATTGAATCGACTCAGTGGTGTTTTGGGAAGTTAGTAAAAAGTTAATTTTTTAGCTTTTTGACTTTTTTAATAACTTTTTTGACAAAAAACTGAGTTGTTTTGGATAAAAAAAAATTGACTTTTTTTGACTAAAAAACACTAAAAAGTCAAAAAAAAAATTAACTTTTTACTATTGTTCTCAAAAGACCAAATAGTTTCGTTATCATAAGGAGTGTAGCTGATGATATGATAGATTTGGTAGTCTCTAAATCTTATACTGTACAAAACTATTTTAACACTATTTGGTACAACCATTGAAGCATTCTTTTTAAATGATCATTTCATATTTTGACTTTGGCACACTCTTTAGCACAAAGTAGCTTTGATAATTCGTTTTGATGGAAAGGCAATTTGTTTTTGGCAGTAATCATAAAAAAAGAAAGAAAGAAAGAAAAAAAGTGAACAAAAGTTTCATATATCCTTCCAACAAAGTCATTTTCTCTAATTTTCAAACAGGATGGTGTTTTTCCCCCACACCGCAAGAGTTTTCTTTCCCTGACGAGGAATTTGGCCATGGACGAATTTTGCTTCTTCCATCCTGACCTCATTTATATTTAGGCCCGTTTGGGAACAGGTTAATTTAGTAATTTTTTGACTATTTGGCTAAAATATGAGTTAAAAAAAATTAGTATGTTTGGGATGACTTTTTGGCTTTTTACGAAAAGATGTGCAAAAAGTAGAGAAAAAAGAGAATATTTGACTTTTTGGTATGGGTTGTTGGCTTTTTGGCTAATTTAGTAACTTTTTGACTTTTTGGCTAAAAATGAGGGTTCCCAAACGAGGCCTTACTATATGTATAATATATATAGATATATATATATATCATCTAATTATTTTCAATATGATAAAATTAGAACTCAAAATATTACACTTAGCATTTATTTTCACTCATTTATTTTTCATCTTATATCTTTTAACTTTCATTAATTAGAAATCTCTATCTTCTATAATATATTATATTATTTATGATTTTTATTTTTTAAGTTATAAAATTAACCTTCTTTCTTTAAAAAAAAATTTAATTTTATAACTTAAAAAATAAAAATCATATATAATATAATATAACTTAAAAAATATGATACGAGCGGGTACCAGAGACTACAAACCAACCTCAAACCTACCCGTAAACTATCCCAACCCTTAAGACTCTAGGGCCCGTTTGTTTTGGGAGATAGAATTGAGGGGATTGATAGTGAGGGGATTGATAGTGAGGAATTGTTAAATTATTTTTATATAAAATAATAAAACAAATAAAAATATATAAAAAATTAAACATTATATTTAAAAAAAAAATTCTCAATATATAAAAAATAAAAATTTCTAATCCCCTCACTATTTTCTAATACCATCTCTACCTCCTCCTTACCAATCCCCCTTCCAAGGGTATTAGCAATACCAAGGGACTAATAGTCCCAAGACTTTCTCTGCAAACAAACAAGGGCATTAGCAAGGTATTACTAGTCCCAATACCCTCCCTATAGCCCAAAACAAACGGGGCCTAGTGGTAGTTGACGTAAATTCATAGAGTTACGAGTCTATTACCATGTTGGAGTATTGTGTATTTTTTCACAGCGACCAAAATGCCCTTGGATTTTGGGATGTTTGGAGGAACATTCAACAAAAACAAATGTAAAAGATGAGGTTAGATCCTACAAGGAGTCAAGGTACCAGATGTCACTCTTAGGAGATTGTTATATAACAGGGTCACTCAACCATATAACGATAAATTTTGAACTCGCATACAAATAGGGATGCGAACTCATATTTCTAATACTAGGTACATTTCGCCCACATCTAAAAAGAACAAACAAAAAGGGCTAGGCTTCTCTTTAATCCGACTGGAGGGTATTGTTGGGCCCGTGGAGGTTCACCACAGGTCCTGTTTCGATAATTCGAACTGTTCAATGTATAGAACTCGTCAAATATTATATGTGTGTAAAAAAACTACATTAATCGGATATCGATAACTATCTCATCGGATTAGATTTTTGTTAACCGTTTGTTTTTTCACTGTCTATTTTTTTTTTAATACAAAACTGATTTGATCACGTAATTATCGATATCCGATCAACGTGATTTTTTACAGCTACATAGTACTCAACGAGTTCTACACATTACACGGTTCAGATTATCGAAACAGAATTCATAATAAATCCTCACAAGTCTAAAAATATCCGATTGGAGGGAAGCCAACCCCAATAAAAACAAATGTAGGCTTAAAAAGAATAATCAGCTTTCCCAAAGCCACAAAAATACCCTTAGTTTTTGGGGTTTCACGTTTAGCACGACTCTAAAAAAAAATTTTAAAAAAATGTTGTTGTTTTTGCCTAAATTCTAAACCTAAAAAGTTGTGTTTTTTTGCTTTTAGAATTAAAATAATATTACTTGTTTTACAACGTGATTTTTTCAATTAAAGTCCATGCACTTAGTGCTAATGAAAATGATAGGTATCATAGTGATATTTGACTTCTTTTTGTTTGGTTTTTAAAAATTGTTTTTCATTTTTTTTTTTTTTTTGATGAAATAAATTTAAAATTTACCTAATTTGAATGTACTTAAAAAGTAAATTATATTTGAAGAAATTTGAAAATAAGGTTCACTACAAATAAAATTTGATTTTGTTTTTTAATCCTTGAAGAACTTTTTTAAATAAAGTTTTCTCACATATACTTTACTTTTTAGAAGGAAAAAAATGACTAAAATATGGAGAAAAAAAAAATTAAAGACACAAACAAGTGCAAAATAAAAAAATAAGAAAACAATTTTTAAGAATAAAACCATACAGGATGATTGGTATTTTGTGTGGTGCCATTCAAGCTAAAAACTCAGCTTGAAATTAATTGACGTGTTGAATTTTGATTGGAGTATTCAAATGATTTTATTATTTTATAGCACTGAAGAGCCAATACTTGACATGTCGGTTTCATGTCAGTTTAATTGGGCATGAACAATTTATTTGAAATTTTAATATTGAATTTTCTTGTGCATGAATAACTTACTGTAATCCCATAGCTTAGACTACGTAGTCACTAAAATATCAATGCAAACAATGTATTACCCTTTTTTATTGAAAAAGATAATATCAGAAAAGATAAAATAAACCATTTATGTTGTACAGTTCGTCGAACATATTATTCATAAAGAATTAAAAAAAATCAAATTAATCGAACACTTGTAACTCTATGATCAAATGTTAATTATTTAAAAAAAAAATTATCAAAATCAAACTAGTTATTTATTTTTTAAAAAATGAATCTTGTGATAGGGTTACAAATCTCCAATTGACATTTTTTTATAAATGATCTACTTAACAAACATTACTACATTTGTTTATTTAAAGTTATCTTGAAAAATTAATGAATTTCAAAATTATTTAAATTTAATTTGATTTATTTTTCAAATTAATTTTAAATAAGATTTAATTAAATTGAGCTCAAATAATTTAATGTTTTAAGTACAAACCAAGTTTGCTTTGTAGCCAAAACAAGCCTCTTGAATCAAATAATTAATTTGTTTTAAATTGTGTTTAAATATGACTCATCTATAAAATAATAAATTGATCTTAAATAAAATTTTAATTAATCACATAAATATTGATTTATTATTGGTTTACTATTAAAATATGGATGAAAATTAGGATTAAGGAAATCTAGGCAAGCATAAGCCAGGGTGAGAGGGTAATTTGTGTAGATAAATTGGGCCAAGCTATGTGAAATTGTCTTGGGAAACCGGGCCAAGTAGTGGGCCGAGGAAAGGGCTTAGATAGCCCGGTTTCGGGCTATATGGGCTCTAGATTGGTCAACGATGGGTTGTTTGGGCTTGGACCTAGCTACCTAGGTACGATTCTTAAATGGACTGAGGTGCTGGACTAAGTGGATAAATGGAGATCGAGCAATCGTCGCTCAGTAGTGTGCCATTTGGCTGCTAAGGTTCGTACGATTTGGCTAGAGATATAGACTGGAACAAAGTAGCTTGGTTGAGTATCAATAGTCGAACAAGGTGTTGTTATCTCACTTGGCTTGCAGTGAGGAGAGTGTTTTAGGGATAAACATTATTCTTTAGGAATGTGATTCCTAGGAGCACTCTGTTAGGAGAAGTAGAGTCCTATTAGAATCATACCACATGGAATCTATAAAAGGCCATGACAAAACCTATTTCCCGGTATTGCAATTCATAGTCCCAAATTCACAAAACTTTTGTATCTATTGTCTACTTGCTGACTTAGGCATCGGAGGGGTTTTTGGCACACACCTGCAGGCTAGCTCATGTCTGTATTTTTAGGTGATTAGACGATGACATTTGGAGGAATGCAAATTTGATCAATGGGATTATACAAGAAAGATTATTTCGTACTTGTACAATTGGCGTCGTCTGTGGGAAAGATACAGAGAACTTATCTCTTGATTAAGTTTTCCTTCAACTAGTTTCAATGGCGCACAACGAAGATTTGTCTCAGTCTGCCGTGGATGGACAAACTCTAAAAGGGAATAAGAGACGCAAGGATTTACCTTTTGTTTTGTCCATAGCAGACTCAGACTCTTAGCGACGGAACCCTCATAGGGACCCACGAGAAAAGTGGGGCTTAAGTCCTCGTCGTTCTCAGAGCTCAATTGGACAAAGGCGAAGGACTGACGCCCAAGTTCTGGAAAATCAAGTTAATCAAACATTTGTAACTCTATGATCAAATGTTAATTGTTTTTTTAAAAAAAATTATCAAAATCAAACTAGTTATTTATTTTTAAAAAAACAAATATGATGGTGTGATAGGGTTACAAATCTCCGATTGACATTTTTTTTATGAATGATCTACTTAACAAGCATACTACATTTGTTTATTTAAAGTTATCCTGAAAAATTAATTAATTTCAAAATATATTTAAATTTAATTTGTTTATTTTTCAAATTAATTTTAAACAAGATTTAATTAAATTGAGCTCGAATAATTTAGCGTTATAAGTACAAACTAAGTTTGCTTTGTGGCCAAAACAAGCCGCTTGAATCAAATAATTAATTTATTTTAAGTTGTGTTTAAATATGACTAATCTATATAATAACAAATTGATCTTAAATAAAATTTTAATTAATCACATAAATATTGATTTATTATTGGTTTACTATTAAAATATGGATGAAAATTAGGATTAAGGAAATGCAGGCATGCATAAGCCAGGGATATCATGGAGAAATTATACTTTGCTCCGTGGTAAAGTCATGTGATATTTTAAATTACATTTGATTGATTAAAATAATGAATCCTACCACTTTAGGCTCCGTTTGGCAAGGAAATTTGGGGTTATTTTAGTCATAAAAGGCAAAATAGACTATTTTAGTCACAACAAACAAAACATCACATCCAACCCATAATCATTATACTCTTCTCTCACAAAAAAAGCCAAAAAGTCATTCTCAAATTAAGTTTTTTAGCCCAGACTAAAATAGCCAAAAAAATCAAAAAGGCAAAAAGTCAATCTACTTCCCAAACGGAGGCTTAGGCCTCGTTTGGGAACAGGCTAATTTAGTAACTTTTTGACTATTTGGCTAAAATATGAGCTAAAAAAAACTAATATGTTTGGGATGACTTTTTGGCTTTTTATGAAAAGATATGTAAAAAGTAGAGAGAAAAGAGAATCTTTGACTTTTTGGTATGAGTTGTTGGCTTTTTGACTAATTTAGTAACTTTTTGACTTTTTGACTAAAATAAAGGTTCCCAAACGAGGCCTTAGTATCTCTTTTGAGGAGACAAATAAATATGTAATCTTAAATAGTGTGGAGTAATACTCAAAAATCACTCAATACCTTGTCGATATCATGTGTGCGTGCTTTTTAGAGATGAATAATGTTACATGTATTAATTAATATACTAATAAATATTGTGATATAATTTTATAAATTTTAAATATTCATAATTTATATAATAAATAATTAATAATAATAATATAATACTAAGGGGTTGTTTGGGGTGTCCAAAAATAAGTGTATTTTTTGTCTTTTTGGACTAAAAAATTGAAGAAAAAAATATGGATGTTTGGGTTAACTTTTTGATTTTTTATGAAAAAATGTATATTAAAAAATTATATAAATTAGTATGTAAGGAAAAATTAAAATTAAAAGTTGTGCAGCCATAATAATAAATTTTTAATTTTTTTTTAACTTATCAAACTTGACCTAATTAATATATTAATTAATAGGGCTATGCTACATCCCCTAATTTTTGGCCCCCTAATCTCCCTAAATTTCAAACCAAGGCAAAAAAAAAAAAAAAAAAAAAATGTCCAAAACAACATCGTTTTAGGCATTAAAAGAATTAGGAGAAACTTTTTTAAGGGGACAAATCATTTTCCTAATTAATATATGCACCAACATTTAGAGATTCTCTTTCACAGTCCCCAACAACAAAAGAATAACAAAGAGAGAACACAACAAAAGAATAACAAAGAGAGAACAAACCCTGTGGCGCATTTTAGTGGGATTGCATTGGAGTACCAAAATATTCCCTCTCATTTTGTTTAATAATCTAAAAAGTGGGCACACCTAATCACTCACCTCTCCCCCCACTTATGCCAAACACTCATCTTTTCACCAACAGCAGCCATCAAGTAGTTTTTTCTTCAAAATTTAAATTTTTTTATTTAATTAAAAAATGGAGTTGTTTCAATCACTAGAATAACCTAATTATGACTCCATCAAATGAAACATTGGTTGTCACACCAATTCTTTGTTTGAATGGTTAAATTTTTTTTTTTTACACTCAGGTTAAAAGTTTAATTTTAAAATTTTTAAGGTTCAAGGAAAAAAATAATTTAAAATATTATATTACTCCTAATTATTTGTTTATCAATCTATCTGTCTATTGTCATTGCTGGTCACGGTTAGTGAATTTTCTACCAACTTTCCAATGCTAGCAAATTTTTTTATGATTGACAATTGTAATATTTGAAAATAGAAATAAATTACAAATTTAAAAAGTGCAAAGGATTAAACTGTCACAAATATTTCTTTCGCCCAAATATCTAACTTTGTCTTAGTGCTACATGTCCTTCGTTGGATTTATCACCCATTGTTCTCCATTTTTTTTTATTATTTTAGAATTTAAAAACTAACACGTTTAGTAATTAATGGGGAAAAATTGTTATAGAGAAAATTTTGTGAGACTTTTCAAATTTTAACCTTTTATAATATTATCAAGTCCTTACTAACCTGATAAAATAACATGATAAAACTTCGCAAACTAATAAAAATAAATAGTCTTAACACAATTCATTATGGTACGAGTCGGTGTAGGTGTATTCAATCCATTAACACCAATTTTTAATTTATGCAAGGTGTCAACTTCTTATTGTTATTTTTATTTAAGTTATCTTAAATTTAATTGAATGTATCTTTAGAAAAGAGATTGAAAAAAAAGTGTAATTAAATCAACATACATCACATCATAGAGTTAATTAATTATATGTAATAATGCACTACTTGAATGTAGGGGTGTTTAAATTACTCAATAGAATAATCGAACAAAATCGATCTTTCTATGTTAATTTAGTTTGATTTTTGAATGTATTGATTTAGTTATAGGTTTTTAAATCATCAAATCAACCCAAGAACCAAACTTATTTATATTGACATGTTTTTACTTTATTACTCTATTATAATAAACTTAATTACACCTAATAATTTTTCACATATAAGAATTATTAGGTAAAGGAAAGATGTACTAGAAACTTGAGTCAAATTTCGCAATTGATTTAATTTGTATTAGTTGTATTAATAAATTTAATTTATAGGGAAAGACTAACAAAATGATATAGCTCCATACTTTCTCAGTCATAACTAAAAAAAAAGGTTATAACCAAACACAAAAAAGTCAAAACCAAATATCTCAAAATAATATTATAACTAAAGAAGAAAATGACATAATTAAGGGTGCATATGACATGAAGTGTGCATAATAGAATTCTTCTAATTTGTATGGAGTATACTTAAGTTTGAGTTGAATTTAATTTGTATTAACTTGCATTAAATAATATTTTGCTATTTATTTGTGTTATGTTTAAATGTTAAAGACTTTTTTTATTTTAATTTTTTATTATTAATTGATTTGCTTATTTTTAATATAGGGCTATTTTGGGAATATGCCTAAAATTCAATTTTTGGCTTTTAACCTATTTTGGGTTATATCATCTCTCTACTTTTTTATACATTTTTTTCAAAAAAAAAAAATCAAAAAAAACCAAAAAGTTAACTTTTAACTAACTTCCAGTGGAACCGTGGTTCTAACCCAAACTAACTTGAGTTACATTGGATTGGGTTGGGTTGGGTTGGGTTGGGTTGGGTTGAGTTTGTTCGAGTGTATGATTGATTTGGTTTTGGGTCTATAGATTTGGAACCGATCAAGATTGGATTGGTTCTAAATTTAATATCAAACTGAACTAAATCGACCCATGAACACTCCTACTTGGATCCGAATCTAGACCGTTAACATTTTAAGGTTCATCATTCCTGTATAAAATCAAGCCAATCGAATAACGGTAACCACGTGTTTGGATCAATTTTATATGAACTGCTTATTTTTTCACCGTCCATTATTTTTTATACAAAATTGATCTAAATACATGGTTGTTGTTATCTGATCGACCTAATTTTTTGCAGGGATGATATACTTGACAAATCCTAAAATGTGAACGTTTGAATTATCGAAACGGGACTCAAAAATGGGCCTACAAAGCCCAACAACACCTCTCTAGTCTAATGAAAGACCGGAGAGAAGTAACACCCAATTTTTTATTTTTTTTTTCTTTTCATGTTCTTGAACTCTTATTTAATTTTCTTTTAGATTTTCTAAATTACATCTTGAAACACTTGTAATAAAAAAAAAAAAAATCATACAAAACTGATTCAAACACATGGTTGTTGCTATCTGATCAACCTAATTTTTTTCAATGATGACACACTCGACGAACTCTAAAATGTGAACGGTTCGAATTATCGAAATACGATTCAAAAGTGGGCCCATGAAGCCTAACAATATCTCTCTAGTCCAATTAAAGATTGGAGAAAAGCTACACCCAATTTTTTTTGTTTTCATTTTCTTGAACTTTTATTTAATTTTCTTTTAAATTTTCTAAATTACATCTTAAAACACTTGTAATAAATTTTTATTGTGTAAATTACAAATATATCCCTTAAGATTTTGCTTAAAATACGAATTACCTTATCCAGTTTTAGAAACTATAAATACTTCATTTTCAAAAAAATTTATTTAACAGAATTAACATACACAAATAAAATTATTAACTACTCTTCTATACAAAAATAAAATTACATGAATTTTTAATTGAAATATATTTTTGACATAATTAAAAATGATTAATTAACTTGATGATTTGTTAATAAAATGGATCATTTGTTATGCAATTGAAAACTTGAAGGGACATGATGTAATTTCTATAACCATAGAGGATAATTCATATTTTATGCAAATATCAGATAGAGTATTTGTAATTTACCCATTTTTACATGTAAAATTAAGAAAGAAATTAATGAACATCCGTCTCTAACTTTGGGTAGTAGGAGAGGTTTAATATTTTTTTTTTATTAACTAAGATCCCTCTATAAAATTTCTCTATATCAAAGCAAAGTTTCTCTATTTTGAATTTTCTCTTTAAAAATGTTGAGACCACAACTATTATGAAAAATATTGTATACCATTTATCTTATAAAATCTTAATATTAAGAACCTTAAAAAAATTTCTCTAAAATTAATAAATAATAATACAACATATATTATAAAGAAATTTATCATTTACGATTGTTAAAAATAACCATTCATTTCCTTTCATTCTACTATAGTAAATCAAATGTTTAACAATATTTTTTGTTTTTTTTAAATTTTAAATCTTTCAATGAACCAACAAAGAAATACATGCATTTTGATAATTATTGTACCTCTTAGAGTAACCTTTTATTTATTTTATTTTATTTTATCAAGCTTGTTCAATAATTTAGATGTAAAACTTGATTTGATATAGCCCATTTTAATGGTGAGAATTATTTTTTTGAAAAAAACACAAGTTTGGAAAGACTAAATAAGTGCACTTTTTGACTTTTCTTGTATTATGTGTAGAAAAAGTAGAGAGGAGATGTTGATTGATGTGACCCAAAAAAAATAAAAAGATGAAATAGGTGCACTTTTTTAGTTTAGCCAAACTTGGCCATAAACGCTCTTTTAACTAATTGAGGTGAAAAAACCTGATCTTCAATCCTTCATTTTTAAACAATTTTATCAAATTTAAATAATAAAAAAATGATTGTTGAAAATTTAGGTATAGATTTGATTTTTCTCTCATTTGATGAAAATTTTGATGAAAGCTTTGTACTTATTTAATGAATAAATTATTATTTTTTTTTTCATAAAATTTGAATTTAATGAAAGCCGCTTGGTATTTGGTTAAAATAATCAAAAAAATAAAAATTTATAAATTATGATATCACCATCTCTATTTTTTTATAGGGGAATTTATTAGAAATTTTTTTCTTTTAAGTACTTGTATCACAATTATAACATATACTTCTATTTTAATAAGTCTTATTATTTAGACGTTTGATTTATCAAATACTAATTCTCATATTTAAAAGTATTTTATAGATAATTTTATCATTATAATTAGTTTTTGAACGTTTAGTAACTTGGTGATGTAAACATTCATATTTTATAATGTGAATGTTCCTATTGACAGTGTGAACATTCACATCACATAACATTTACATTGTCAATGTTAATATTATTATTAAGAATATTTTGATAATTATGTTATTCATAAGATTTATTATAACATAAGAAAATAATTTAAATTGAGTAAAAGATTGATTTATGAATGAATATATATATTTTTATATAATAGGACTTTTTATAAACGGCCCGGCTTTCATTCAGTCTCAGATCGGATTGGAGGGTTCTGTTGGGCCCATGAGGATTTATCACGGGTCTCGTTTCGATAATCCGAACCGTTTAATATGTAGAACTCGTCGAGTACTATATATCTATAAAATATCACGTTGATCGGATATTGATAGTTATTTCATTGGATTAGTTTTCTTTTTCTGTCAACCTTTTATTTTTTCACCGTCCATTTTTTTTTAATACAAAACTGATTTGATCATATAACTATGGATATCTGATCAACGTGATTTTTTACAAAAATATAGTACTCGACGAGTTATACATATTAAACGATTCAAATTACTAAAACAAAAGCCGTGATAGGCTCTTACGGACCCAATAATACCTTCTAATTTGATTTGGGACTGGAGATGGCCTTTTATAAAATATCAAAAAAACCTCATTGGATATCCACTTTTCCAGGACAATGATTTCAATTAAAACCTTGGATTGTTTTGAGAAGATAATTAAAACTTATTTTCTAACTTGTAACTTATTTAAAATTACATCATTTCTTTAAATTTTTACATATTGTTTTTAAAAAACCAAAAAAAAATTTAAAAATTCAGTTTTTAACCATTCTTATTAAACTATGTGGCGCTTCCTTTAAAAAAAAAAAAAAAACTATCTGGCGCATTCTAGCAAAGTGGGTCAGCTCTACAACAGCTTTAACAGAACACTAATATATAATATTACAAAAATTAAAAAATACTTTTAAAACCCAAAAGCCAACAAGGAGGAAGACAAGACAAGCCAACCACGTGATCTGCCAAAGAAAAACCTTACATCCCATTGGTCTCTCTGATCAATCCCATACAACCCTTCACTCCACAGTCACTCATTGAAAAGAAGTTTTTTTTTTCAAAAAAAAAAATTTCATTATCTGTTACTTTTCATAATTTTTTTAGATTAATTCATCTCATTTAAAATCATTTTTAACAGTGTCTCGGCTGCATCCATATCCGTGATGCCTTGGGCTCTTGTTTTGGCGTTTTTTGTGTGTATTTTGTATTTTTCTGGTATATAGATAGAGACTGTGTGATACTGATTATAATTGATCTTGAGAAGATATGGTGGAGAAATGGAATCACGGGGGTTGGACAGTGGTGGTCTAAAAACCAACAACATACCCACATGGAATTTGTGGGGATCGGTTACAAACACATAAGTGAAATCACTCCCCCATCACTCTCAGATCTCTTGGTACTCGGAATTCCAGGCTTACTTCCTGTTTGTTTCTCCAGAAAATTCCCTCTTTCTTGATGTTTTCTCTGGCCTAAATGTTGCCCTTTTGATTCCCAGCTATGTAAAGTTGTGCCAGACATGAATTTTGGCTATTGGGTATTTGTTTTTGCGGAGTTTTAGCATCTGGGTCTTGGAGTTTATGAAGTTTTGTCGACTGTGTGGAGCAGTTTTGAGTTTTAGCTATTGGGTTTTTGTTTTTGCTGAGTTTTAGCATCTGGGTCTTGGAGCTTATAAAGTTTTGCAGACTCTTTGAAGAGTAGTTTTGAGTTCGTTTGAAGATAATCTTGGAGTTCATGAAGTTCTGTTTGTACGAGGCAATGCAGAGTTTGTAAATTGATGTTTGAATGGCTTCTGTGATTGTTGTTTATGGTGGTTTTGATCAGTGGGCACTGTTTATGTAGAGAAAGTAAAGTTGTTGACGTTAGAACAGAGTATGGAAAGAAGAGGGTTTTTGTTGTGGAGATTAGGATTACTGGTTTTGACATTGATGGATGGCTCTTTTGCAACTCTCTCTCCTTCTGGTATAAACTATGAAGGTCAGTTTCTCTTTGGGATGATTTCATTTTCTCAATATGTCTGTCTTTTTTCTTTAGAATCAAACACTAAAAAGAAAATCACAACCCAGAAATTAGGTAGGTTTTCCAAATAAGGTCTGATTACTTGATTCCCTATTTGGAATATGATATCTGGTGAAAATTAAAGTTCAGGCTCTACTGTCTATGGATCTCTCTGGTTTTCTGTTTGTTCCTTTTCTTTCATTCAGTATTGAAATTTGCTCTTAGTTGTTCAATTTAGAATGAAGATGGGAAAGGAAAAAAAAAATTGTGTTCTCACAGTGACCCTTCTGTTTGTTAAATTCCAATTATGCAGTTGTAGCTTTGATGGCTATAAAAAATGATCTCAATGACCCATACACTGTTCTGGAGAACTGGGATATTAATTCAGTTGATCCTTGTAGTTGGAGGATGATTACATGCACTCTAGATGGCTATGTGTCTGCTTTGTAAGTTTGCTTATTCCATTTACATGTTGCTTACTTTTACATGGATGTTCTAGTAGAAGTAAACTGAATAGAAAATTCATCACATTTGCAAATTCTTTGTTGTCAAACTCATTGTTGGGGTGCTGTTTGTCTTCTTAACAGAGGACTGCCTAGCCAGAGCTTGTCCGGGACCTTATCACCATTGATCGGAAACCTCAGTAACTTGCAATCTGTGTAAGTTTCAATCATTTTTCTTCTATGCAATATTAGGACAGTCCTCATTAGTAATCTATGAGTTCAGTTTTGATTATGCCATTGATATCACATACAATTATTGTTATAATTGTGTAGGTTGCTGCAAAATAATGCAATTTCTGGTCCTATTCCTGCTGAAATTGGGAAGTTGGAGATGCTTCAGACACTTGATCTCTCCAACAATAAGTTTAGTGGTGAAATACCCACTTCTTTGGGCAACCTCAAGAATCTGAATTATTTGTAGGTTTCAGTAACTTTCTTCAACCTTGAGTTGCCCTAGATATTTCACAATTTTGTACATTTGGAGTAGAATTGTTTCTTTGAATTGACTCCTTTTTTGTTGGTTTTTTGAGCAAGTCAGGCGACTAAACAACAATAGCCTTACTGGACCCATTCCTGAATCTTTATCCAAAATTGAAGTCCTCACTCTTGTGTATGTCTTTGCCCCCCTTTACACCTTTCTTTTCATTTTTTCATGTGCAAAATATTGGGGGAGACCTCAGAAATATGTCTTTATTATCTTAAGTTTAAGAGAAACAAACTTTTTTGCTTCTTCTGTGTGAAAATGTCTTTAACATATTACGTTATGCAGGGACCTTTCTTTCAACAATCTTAGCAATTCCGTGCCAAAAATATCTGCAAGAACTTTCAAGTGAGCTGTCCCAATCATCTCCCAATCATATTGCCTAGTTCTTATTTGCTGTCATTTTTAATTGATGAAGTTCTCATGTTGCTTCTCTCTGCTTTTAGATTAACGGGCAACCCTTTAATTTGTGGACCTAATTCAAATTACAACTGTTCTGTTTATCCTGAGCCACTCTCCTTCCCGCCAGATGGTATAGTAGTATTTAATTTGTTTTTAAGTTACATCTCTACTATTCCATGGTAGTTAAGTGACATGTTTGTTTTCCGCAGCTGGAACAGAATCAGGGAAGAAAAACCACCGTGTGGCTTTTGTATTTGGTGCAAGCTTTGGATCTGCATTTTTAATCATAGTAATTATTGGATCACTTGTTTGGTGGAGATATAGACACAACAAGCAAATTTTCTTTGATGTTAATGGTTAGTTCTTTTGTAATCTATCTTTGTTTTGTTTCAGTTTCTTAAATGATAATTGTAGAATCTCATGGCATTTTTATGATTAATTAAATGCATTTGTGCTACAACTTAGACGCATTAGATTGTCATAATTCATGTTGGGTACTCTGAATTTGGCCAAATCATTGAAGAATTTAGTGCCTGAGTTGTGCAAAATACGTGAAGGATTTTTCACTCAGACAGTGAACGTTTTATCTTATTGGTCAATGAAGTTTCAGGTAATCTTAAACTTGGCCCCACCTCTGGTCTGAAATCTTCTGATTTCGACTTTAGAATCAGCAGGAACAGTATCCTTCAATTTATGAGGATGATGATTGTGTTAGAGCATCTCCAACGGTTTACCAAATTTTTCACCAAATCTGAGTAAAAAAAGGACCATTTTCTCAATCTGATACAGATTGCTCCAATGGTTGTCATTAAAGCAGGGGTCGACCGGTTAGTGTTTTTTTTTTTTTTTTTTTACCTCTTTGAACCTTTTGACCTGTTTGAACCAAAATATTTGCAAGGAAACCGGTCCACCGGTTGGTCAACCGGCTGATCGACCGTTGGTCTCTCCCAACGGTAACGCACAGTGAAATGGTGAAATCTGGAGCTGTTCTCATTTTGGTGAAACTTTTGGTGAATTCTCGATTTGATATTGATTTGGTGAAACCGTTGGAGCACTAAAAAACTACTTTTTCACCAAAATTTAAATCTGATGCCAAGTTTGATGAAGCGTTGGAGATGGTCTTACTGCCCTAATATGTCAAGTTAAATTCAAATATTTATAACATAAAAAGGAGATACATGTATATATATACATATATGTTTATTTACTAAATGTGTATGTGTATTCTTTTCCCCTAAGCCCATGAATGATTAGTCAATCAAAGTGGACCTTCCTATTTTGTAGGCAAAAACACAATATGGCCAAATATGTGAGTGAGTGAAAAGGAAAAACTTTCACTCCTATTGAGTAATGCAAAGCAAGCTATTCCCTGGAAATTCCTTCCCCAAAAGTTAGTTGCTGTAGTGGTTACAAATTTTCCTCACTTGTTCGGTGTCCATTGAAATACACACATGATGGAGTTTTCCAGAAGATTTTTTTAACTGATATTGGATTAACTTGGTTATTAAGAAAAAAAATTCAAGTGAAAGAAACAGGAAAAGAAGGGCATACGAGAGTGGATCAAGTGAATCTCTGAGATCTAGCCATCATTCCTGTGTTCAGAAGGTTGTCATCAGTAATTATACAATTGTTTTCTTTTTAAAAATGGGAAGTGATTTAAAAAGTTTATACAAATAAAAGTCATCACTTAGATTTCATTTTTTCCATTTGGCCATAGTCCTTTTAAGGAAGATTTCTATTGTACCACTGAATGAAATTATAGTTGAAACAATCACATGAGTATGCCCTTGTGTTGTTGTGTTATTTGATACATTTAAGGTAGCATTTTTAATTTAGTATCTTTGATTGTGTTATTTATTTTGATCGCTACAGATATTCCATCCTTTTCCCTCTTTACTATTCTGAGCTGCAATTTATTACTTGGCAGATCAATATGATTCAGAGGTATGCTTGGGCCATTTGAAAAGGTATACCTTTAAAGAACTCCGGGCTGCAACCGATCATTTCAACGCGAAGAATATTTTAGGGAAAGGCGGATTTGGAATTGTCTACAAGGGTAGCTTAAATGATGGGACCACGGTGGCTGTGAAAAGGTTGAAGGACTTTAACGGTGTTGGCGGTGAAATCCAATTTCAGACAGAAGTAGAGATGATAAGTTTGGCAGTCCATCGGAATCTTCTGAGGCTTTGGGGGTTCTGTACGACCGAAAATGAGCGGATTCTTGTTTATCCATACATGCCAAATGGGAGTGTAGCTTCTAGATTAAGAGGTTAGTGGAATTCATTTTTCACTGCTTACAGTTGGCTTAACGACTCATTAATGTTTGTTTAGCAACAACTTTAAGGAAGTATGACTTCTAATGGTAAATTTATATTTCTTTTGCAAGATCTTAAGTTCAACATATAGTGTTAGTTAAGCCAAGCGCCCTCTTGTAAATTGCAAAATGTTGAAGGTGCAAAAATGGCCCTTTAGAACTTTCCTATCATGAAAGAGATGAAACTTGGATGAGAAAGAACGAGTGAAAATGACACCCTGGTAATTAGGCAAAAGAGATGAGTAAAAAGGAAAGAAGTATTGCCTTTCTTGTTGGAGATTGGATTTGTCCTCTGTGAACTGGAGGGAGAAAATTTCGATTGTTCAAGTTTGTGTAACTATTGACCAAACAATAACCCCAAATCTTTTTCCTTCATTGCTATGGGAGAGGACTAATGCACCATCACCACCAGTTTCAGCGGTTTGAACTGAAAATGCCTTCACTGCTGTTGTCTTCACCAAATGTCGTTGAAATATGTCCCACATCTTCTGGAGTTGCCCTATCTGTGCTAGTTATAAGGCTCTAGTTTCCCTCTTCTTAATATTTGAGTTTTAAGGAGAAGTGTGGGCTGGGCTTTTCAATTGATGTCACTACCACAGCCCCTCCACCTTAAAGCCCTCTCACCACAGCCTCCTAGCCTTGACGATTACTGCTACTTTTGGAATATTTACTCCACTTCTGCTATCACCCTACCATTTTTGCTGCTTCACTGTTCCTGTCCCCTCAACTCTTTTTTTTCAATAGAAGTGTCAAGTGTTCCTATTTTTAAGTCATCAATTGTCCCAAAAATTTAAGCTGTTAGGAAATTTGAGAGAAGCTATCAAATAATGTATATCAAGCAATCAAACACCCTTTAATGTATATCAAGCTATCAAATACTTTTTCCCACGTGTAATCCCGTCTTGCTTGTGGAGATGATAACATTCATACATAGAGAGAAGGAAGAATGCAACTGAAAGAGAGAGAATGCAAATGTGGAGCAATTTTCCCAAAAGCTTA
This sequence comes from Camellia japonica, assembly GCA_030407325.1. Lineage (NCBI taxonomy): Eukaryota > Viridiplantae > Streptophyta > Magnoliopsida > Ericales > Theaceae > Camellia > Camellia japonica. The sequence goes on from JAPPVO010000017.1 coordinate 155,694,682, forward strand.
CAGGAAAATAGACTAAAATAATGAATATAAACAAAGAATGCAAATGAATGAGAAAGAATGCGAATGAATGAGAAAGAATGCAAACGTGGACCAAATGTGAATAGAGAAACTTGAACCTAAGACCTCCCCCTACTTGAGTTCTCATACTGTGTTAAGTTACCAATTGTCCTACAAGCTTAAGTTGTTAGGAAATGAGATAATGTCAATCAAGCTATCCAACACCTATCCCATCAACTTGCAAGCTTTCTTTACCAAACTACCACTGGATTGCTAGAAAAAGCCCTGCGGAGTTCTTACATTCATCTAAACTAAATATTTTTATCTTCTGAATTTATTAACCATTGGTCATTCTGCAAGTAACATTCTAATAGCTTCTAATCTACTTATCAGTGTGAAGGAGATTTGGGGATTTGACTTAGCCATATCTTTCTGGCAATTGTTTAAAGGGGTTGGGATTTGGGGATCTTGGGCTAGACTGTAAAGTAGACATTGTTTTCGCTTTGAATTGCTTCCAAACATATGTAGTGCGATCTCATTTGCTTATTTGGAAATTCTACACCTATGCTGCCCACTTGTAATTTGCCATGTCAAATATTGGTTCACCACCTGTTTACTAAATAGTGTTTCTTACTTTTTAAGTTACATTTAGCTTTGTCATGTCCAAACTGTCAGATTCTGAGCAAAGGTGTTCAAGTTGTATTGCTCATAAAATTTAATTAAAATATCTTCTGTTTTCCTTGGTGATAACACAGTTACAAAACTTTCTTTTTGTTCAGTAGCTTCCTAGGTGATGAACATTTCCAGGACATAGATTATGCTGAATAAAGTAGATTTATTTCAATTTTTTTGTTTTTTTACCAGATCACATTCATGGTAAACCAGTTTTAGACTGGTCCAGGCGAAAGAGGATAGCTTTGGGTACAGCACGGGGGCTACTATATTTGCATGAGCAGTGCGACCCAAGAATTATTCACCGGGATGTTAAAGCAGCCAACATTCTGTTGGATGAAGACTTTGAGGCAGTTGTTGGAGATTTTGGGTTGGCAAAGCTCTTGGATCCCCACGATTCTCATGTGACAACAACCGTGCGTGGAACCGTCGGCCACATTGCTCCCGAGTATTTGTCAACCGGGCAATCATCAGAGAAAACTGATGTGTTTGGGTTTGGAATCTTGCTCCTCGAGCTAATTACAGGCAAGAAGGCTTTGGAGTTTGGTCGAGCAGCAAACCAGAACCAGAGAGGAGTAATGCTTGATTGGGTATTTCCTCTCTCTCTCTCTCTCTCTCTGATTTGGCAAAACGTGAATAAATGATCTGAAGAATAAATCTCAACTCATCTACTCTGGCATACACAATCTTGGAAGTGAAGCATTCTCAATCTTGCTCACAAGCACCATACCCTCTATATACTACATTTCCTTTTTTGTTTTTTTCAGTCCTAACAAAATTGAATAATCGGAGAAACTTTCCCATTCGAAGAAATCTAAAAAACCAAAACGTGCTATAACATTAGCTAATGTGGAAATGCTTTCCACTATGCTACCGCGGTGAATTCAGAAAAACCTTTTAATCCATAACCGCTTTTTCTTTATTATTCTTGTTGAATTTTTTTTCTCACATTTTACCATAACTTTTATGCAGGTAAAAAAGCTTCACCAGGAGGGAAAGCTGAATGTATTGGTGGACAAAGATTTAAAGGGAAAATTTGACCGCGTAGAGTTAGAAGAAATGGTTAAAGTTGCCCTTTTGTGTACTCAATTCAATTCTTCTCAACGCCCCAAAATGTCCGAAGTATTGAGGTTGTTGGAAGGGGAAGGCTTAGCCGAGAAATGGGAAGCCTCACAAAACGTTGAGACACCAAGGTACCTCCGATCATTTGAATATCCTCCTGAAAGATATGCAGATTTCATAGAAGAATCTTCACTCACGCTCGAAGCAATGGAACTCTCTGGCCCCCGGTGACAAATTTTTTTTCCCTTCCTATACAGTTAAATTTCTCTGTTTCATTTGGTTGCCCAGCTTTGAAGTGAAAGAAGTATTTGATTGGTGTTGATAGCTATTGAATATGAATGTATTCATCTGTAAAAAAGTAATATATATAAAACATTTTGTTCTTTGTGAAATATTGGTTGAATTGGTAGGAATTTGTTTGCAAATTATGAATTAATTTTTTTGTTTGGTGGCTTAGAAATATAAACCAATCCCCAGACAGCACTTGGAATTTTCTTTAAATGGTTTAAAAACATGATTATGAATAGAGATGAACCTAATCAAACAAGAAAATTTTGGAAAAAATAGAGCATCTTTATTTTATTAGGGTTTAGTTTAGAAATAAAGTATGATTCCGATCTCAAATTGGGTCAGGCCGGACTTGAAAACTGTTTTAAAATTAATTATTGTAATATAGCCCGATCTGAACTTGATCCAGCCGTAAAATGTCCACGCCTACTATTATTCTGAATCTGTTATACAAATTTTTAATCTGCAAATTTGAATCCGATCCAATAATTCAATAAGAGTTTTTAATTTTTTAATTTTTTTCTTCACGATAGGAGTTAAAAAGATATAATTGTTGGTTGTCAAGACTTTTTGTATTTGTGTTTTGGCCTGCTTTCGACCTCTTCTAAATAGTCTGATCAGTCTCAGTCAAAGTAACTTTATTTCTGGGCGTTCTACACATGACAACATTATCATAACCCAAGAGATTATTCATACCTTAAAACATAGGAAGAGTAAGAATGGGAGCATGGTTATTAAACTTGATTTGGAGAAAGTTTATGATAGAATATCTTGAGATTTTCTTAAAAATACCTTGAATGAATTCAATCTTAATAACCATTGGGTGGAGCTTATTATGTCTTGTGTGTCTTCTGTTTGTTCGTCTATTTTGTGAAATGGAGAAACCATGAGTGAGTTCAAACCTGGGAGGGGTCTTAGACAGGGGGACCCTCTCTCACCATACCTCTGTCTTATGCATGGAAAGGCTCTCAAACATGATTAGAATTCAAGTTGAAAACAATAGATGGAGGGGCATCAAAGCTTCTAAGAGCAGCCCCTCGGTTTCTCACATTTTCTTTGCAGATGATCTCCTTTTATTTGCTAAAGCTGATCACAAGAACTGTGAAATCATTATGCAAACCATGAAAGAGTTCTGTCATATCTCTGGTCAGAATATTAGTCTTGCCAAGTGCAAGATGTTCATTTCCTCTAATGTTGAAAGCAATAAAGCTAAAGCTCTAAGTCTGAGTTATGGTATCTCTTTGACTTAAGATCTGGGCAAATATCTGGGCGTACCTCTTATTCATGGCAGAGTAAGTAGAAGTATATTTAACAATGTGATTGAGAGAATTCAAAGTAAGTTGTCTTCTTGAAAAGCAAAGACTCTTTCTCTTGTAGGAAGAGCAACTGTCATTCAATCTGTGTTTTCTGCTATCCCTTCATACATTATGCAAACTTCCAAACTACCCCAGAGTGTCTGTAAGCACATTGATAAACTTAATAGGAACTTCTTGTGGGGAGATTAGGCTAATAAGAAAGTTGTCCACTTGGTGAATTGGAAACTTGTATGCAGAAACAAGTAGGATGGAGGACTTGGGCTTCGAAAAGCAGAGGATCAAAATCTAGCCCTTCTCACATTTTAGGTTGGCAATTAGTATGTGATGAAGAAGCTACTTGGACCAAGATTCTAAAAGGAAAATACCTATAGAAGTAGAATTTTTCTGACTGGCCTAGGCATAGAAAAGCCTCCCATACTTGGCGTAGCATTATGAAAACTAGAGAGATTCTCAGTAGATGCATGAAGTGGGCTATTGGGAATGGTAAGAAGATCTCTTTTTGGAATGATTGGTGGTGTGGTAAAAGTGCTCTAGCCAACATACATCCAGGGCCTCACACCCATGATGATCTCAAGGTAGGGGATTTGCTTGATGAGGATGTGATTTGGAATCTGGATAGTGTTTCTAATTTTCTATCACCTCATTCAATTCAAAACATTCAGCAAATTCATCTTCCCCAATTTGTTACACTCTCAGACAACCCTCATTCTGCATATGATCTAATTGCATCTCATTTTCAGGATCATGATATGGTTCATTGGAGTTGGATTTGGAAGCTTAAAATCCCCCAGAAACTTTAGGTTTTTGTTGGCTACTCTTACAGGGCAAATTGCTCACTAATCAACATAGAAAAATCAGGGGGTTGACTTTGGATAATGCTTGTCCCAGATGCAGTATGTACAGTGAAGACATCACCCACCTTTTACGTGAATGTCCCAAGGTGGAGGAAATTTGGAAGGATTTGAAAGGAAAAAGCTGGCTAGAGTCTAGTTTACACACCCCTCTTGAGCAATGGATGCAAGCAAATATGAAGAACAAGTACACTGAAGTTCAAAATATACCTTGGGGACTCATTTTCATTGTTACACTTTGGAGAATATGGAAAGACAAAAATAACATGGTGTTTCGAAATGAAGACTGCACTGCCTATAACTCTATTAGATTAATTCATTTCCGAGTTGCTGAAATCCATGAGGCCTTCTAGAAGGATCGCTTTACTGGTGATAGAATTATTAAATCCACTAATTGGTGCCTTCCTTGTGCAGGTAACATCATGTAATGCCCCCAAAAAATAATACAAATAAACCAACTCATAAGAGTAATGAGCATAACAGAATTGATATACTTCTATTCATCAGAGTTCGTATTACAAAAGATAATACATACAATATACATTCATAAATGTTCATCTTGAATCTATAGCATGTAATATCAATTAATAACAACAAAATAAATACCCTACGGGCTTACATCTTTCCAAGATATCACTTGGTTACAATAAAAGAGAGAGTCATAAGCTCTGTACATGTAAAGCCCTTAGCTTGAATAACTATTTAAACATTTATATAACAAAATAGAGTCTCCGGCCCCTAGGTCCTCCCAAGCTATGTTCTCGGAGGAAGCATGTCACCGGTACCTGAAAGTGGTTTCCCAAGTAGGGTGAGCCAAAGTCCAGTAGAAACAGTCTAACACAACATATGAGATTTAACTAAGATATAAGTGTCAGATAAACATTCAATAGTTATGACCAACTTACATTCTTTCCATGACCATTCCGTACCGATATCCACATCTCAATCCATTTCCATTTATTCATTTCAAGTCATATGAAAAGTGTATAATTTTCCAAATAACCCAACCGAGACTACAACTCAGTGGTTCTCGATCAACATAACCATCATACAATCACTTCAATCTTGCCATTTTACGAAAAGTTCGTCCGTGGGATCGACACCCATGTACACATATGATTTCAAGACTTTCACCTTAGACACTCCGGCCAACTTAATTTTCAATAGAATCTGTGTGAGTGATTTTCCGATCACACTGCCCTCCTTAGTAATTCAGCTGTAGAACACAGGCAGAATAGATGGCACCCTGCTGTCCTGCACAGAAAGAGAAGGCTCCGGCGGTGGTTTTTCCACCTGGGGGCACTCCGACGATCAAGTCAGTATATCTCTCAAAGATAATCAATAGTGCTAAAAACAATGCTCAAAGTATCAATTGCGTACCTTAGACCCACGGGGGTGCCTCTCTTTTATAATTTTACTCAATCCCAATCCCACTAGAAACATGACTTTTATGGACTCCAATTCTGTACTTACTTTGGACTCCTCAAGAGATAAGGATAGACTCCCTAAGAGTGTTATCCTTATTCATCCCGAGGTCTTTCTTCTTCCTTGGACTCTTGTCCCTTATCCAATTATCTCGGACTCCGGTATTCTCGCAGATAACCTCGGCAACTCCGAAATCACCTCGGCATAACTACCTCGACACGTGGCACCTCGGCAGACACGTCGGCGTCACCTTGCCACGTGTTGGTACTCTGAAAATATATCCCCACAATTGCCCCCTAGGTTCTATTACCTCGGCATTCTGAGGTGATGGAACCTATATCGTTCCTTCCTTCCACTACGTCGGCTATGAACCCCTCAGCCGAGATCATGTTCTTCAGGCCGACATGTTTTCTTTCAAGAACAAGAATTCAAATGAACTCTCCCACGCGCATGAGCTGTCATGCATCACTTCTCAACCGTTCCTACTTACGCGTTTCATCTTCATTGGCTCGTGCCTGTGACGCGCTTGTAAGCCGTCTTTCATCTATCTGCGCGCCGTCTGACGTGTGCGTTGCTCCAGGCACATTAAATGCCCTGTTTTGCCGCCGTTTCAAGTTTTTGACAAAAACTTTTCTTCTATCTTCTTTTCACAACTTTTACATTCGATTTTCTTGCTTTCTCTCTCTCTAAACTCTTTCTCAAATCCACCATTGTTCAAGCTCCAGGCTCTGCAACTGTTTCCATTTCTTCCATTCCAACGAAGCTTTCGCCGTTCCGTCGTGTCTGCAACCGTCGCCTGACCTCGGCGACCTTCATACCGGCTCCACTTTTCCTGGTAAGCTCTGTTCCTTTCATTCTCAATTCTTCTATGCTCTTTGCTTACTTGCTGCCATTACTGCTTTATTCAAACTTTGATTTACTGAACTATTCATCTGGATGCGTCTATTCCATGATTTCGCTCATGTCTTGTATACTCTGCACTGTTTCACCACTTTCTTGCCACCGTTCTTGAGCCTATATTTCTTGTATTTTTTATGCTTTTTGAGAACCCTACCTCTGTTCTTGATTCTGAAACTTTGTTCTTTGTTTCGTGTTTCTGTGTTTCCTTCCAGATCTGTGCCCCCAATCTTTACTTTCATAGATTTTAGGTTTGGGATTTGTCTATAGAACCTACTAATTCTTAGGAAAAAACTGAAACAATCCTTACCAATATTCACCTAGGTTAGAGCGAGGTCCCAAAAAACCTTAGAGAACATCCTCTTTCTGAAGTAGAATACTTTACGCCAATATCATGGGGATGTGGGAACATAGGGCAGATACCCCAACCAAACTTAAATACTTTAGGGAAGAGTTCGTCACCCTGCCGACGTCCATCTGAGGCTGGCTGGGGATGACGACTCTATCATGCCCACAGATGATACAATGCCCTTTCCCATTGTTGCTTTTACTGAATGTGGACTCAGGTTTCCACTCGATCCCCTTTTTCGTGAAGTTCTCCACTACTACAGGTTGAACCCTATGCAACTTACCATCAACTCTTATCGGGTGATTAATGGTATCATAGCCTTAGCTAGGCAGGAGAACGTTAGGATCACCCTTACCGACATCTAATATTATTTATACCATGGTGCCTTAACAAAAAGAAAAAGGTTTCGTCTATTACCTCAAGCCGAGGTCCACCGAATTCAAAATCGTAGCCGACCTCCCAGACTCCAACAAGGGGGCTGGAGATGACTACTTCATTACCTCTGGAAATTGGGAGTTTGCCCAGACGAGGATGCCCATTTTACCCTCTTCTCGAACAGTTAAAGAGGGCAAGGGTAGAACCCAGTATCAATACTTAGTTGTTTCTTTTCAAGTCTTCAATATTTTATCTGTTTCTAATGTCTGTTTTCTTCTTGAGATGTTCGCAAGCCACCGAAAAACTTTCGCCAATCTTACGTTCCCAGCAGGACCTGAAAAAACTCCTGACTTGCCAGTTCACAAAAGAAAAGCGCCTCTTCTTCTCAACTTTATTCCAACATACAAATCGATTTTGCCCGACGTCCCCAAAAGAAAGAAGAAAAGCCTTTCTCCTCCTACTGCCAAACTCAAACCGCTTCTACATCTCGAACAAAGCAAGGATCAACATCTGACCCAACCAATCAGCCATCTACTTCGGCCCTATACTTGATCCCAGTACAAGAACAAAACGTCGGCGAAGACTTGTCCTTACATCCGAAATGGGTCGTGCAAAACCTGTTGCCCAGGATCTTCTGGCCGACCTCCCCACTGATGTTGACGCTCAGCCAACACAGAGCATGCCCCCACCAAAGCGAAAAGAACCAAAAAGGCTCAGCCAAAGGCCAAAGCCACTGTAGTTGAGACTGAGGATACCCTGCCAATTTCACAATTGGCTGGGAGCGGGAAGACTGCTTCCGTTCCCACAAAAAAGCCTGCTGAAACACAGCCATCAGAGTCCACACAATCAAAAAGGCCGAGGTCATCGTCTGCGACGACCTCGGGGTCCAGAATACCAAAAGTCCCCTGGACACCTGAAATTACTTTAGAAGATAAGCCTGTTCTTTCCAGCGATAGCGCCGATGACATCAACATCGGCGTAGCACTCAGTACTGCTCTACTTCTCCCAGGTGATCTTGAGCGGAATGCCAAGATGAGTGAGTACGAGAACTACGCCTTCATGCTTCAACGCTTTGTCCAAGTAAGTGCCTTTACATGGAAACTTGTCTTCTCTTTCACTTTGTAAAATTTTGTAATAATTTTTGTCTTGTGTTCTTTCAGGCCATTCAACATGCCCACTCTCTCTCCATACAAGCTTTTGAAAATCGGGAGAAGTTGGCCGACATGAGGAGGGAGGTTTCTGCCCTTAAAAAGGAGAACAAAACTCTTTATTCAAAAATGAAAAAGCTGGAAGACCAGGCTGAGGCTGCCACCAAAGCCCAAACCTTAGCCGAAGAAAAGGCTGAATTTGCTGAGGCCATTAAGACAGTTGCTGAATCCCAAAAGAAAGAGGCCGAGGAAAAAGCGGCCCAGGCCGAGAAGGAGCTTCAGGAGGCCTTGGCCACGAAAGAAGCCGAAATCAAAGAAGCTGATGAGAAGGCTTATGCCCAGGGTGTAGCCGATGTCACTGAAGACTACAAACTGCAAGTCAGGCAGGCATGCAACAGGGGCTTCTCCCTTGGTTGGATGTCCCTGATAAAGAAACTTGACCTCTCTGCCGATTCACCTTTCCGCAATGCCGACGCTATTCCTCTTCCATTCCCTCCACCTCCACCTCCAAGTCAAGCTAAAGATGAATCTGAATCCGAATCTGAGGATGAGGACAAGGATGATGATGAGGCTTTAGTAAGGAAGCCTAAAGGCGCCAATGAGACCAAGTCTCCTCTTCAGGATAATCAAGTCCTAGACTTGACTCATGAGGAGGATGAGGAGGTTGTCAAGGAGGCTACTCCTGAGCAAGCATCATCTGACGTTCCTCCAACCGATAAAGTCTTGATCAAACACTTGCCGAAATTGATGCCGAATCGTGGCAGAGAAGGCTGCCGAAGTAGTTCCAAGAATCTGCTGAGGTAGTTCACCAAGAACCTGCCGAGGTCCAAACCCAAATTGCTCCTGAAGCTGAAGAATCATAACTTCCATGTCTTTTGTACTCTTTTGTTTTTTGGACAATATAAGTTTCTTTGTATGGCCGATGTGCCCTCTTCTGAACAGTTACTCTTGGATTGTTCCCTCTTTTATGAAAGACTACAACTGTATTGTCTGAATGCTTCAATCTTTATTTTCTCTGGATTATGTCTGTATGATTCTATACTTAGAATATTTTGTATGCCTTTCATACCTTGCCTCCCTTGTGCAATCTTCTCGGGGTTACATACCTCGGGTATAATAACTACAAGTTTTACTTCGGCAAGATACTGACCTGCAAACTTTTCATGAATTTCAACAAGTGTAAAACATATACTATTCAATGTTAACTTTGCAAACTTTTCTCAAATTATAACAAGTGCTAAACAATGATCTACTTGTAAATTGCTACAAATTTCAACAAGTGTTTAAACAATATACTTAGCTTTTACTTCAACCTGTAAATTGCTGCAAATTTCAATAGATGATCATATGTCGGCTTAACGTCATCTTGTAAATTGCTACAAATTTCAACAAGTGTTAAGCATTTTCTTTGATCTAACCAACCTGTAGATTGCTATAAGTGTTTAAGTAATAACCTCGGCTTTGCTTCGACTTGTAAATTGTTACGAATTTCAACAAGCGAAGGGAAACAGTAATCTCGGCTTAACTTCAACTTGTAAATTGCTACAAATTTCAACAAGTGAAGATAAGGAATAATCTCAGCTTAACTCCAACTTGTAAATTGCTACAAATTTCAACAAGTGAAGATAAGGAACCATCTCAGCTTAACTTCAACTTGTAAATTGCTACAAATTTCAACAAGTGAAGATAAGGAATCGCTTAACTTCAACTTGTAAATTGCTACAAATTTCAACAAGTGAAGATAAGGAACCATCTCAGCTTAACTTCAACTTGTAAATTGCTACAAATTTCAACAAGTGAAGATAAGGAATATCTCAGCTTAACTTCAACTTGTAAATTGCTACAAATTTCAACAAGTGAAGATAAGGAACTATCTCAGCTTAACTTCAACTTGTAAATTGCTACAAATTTCAACAAGTGAAGATAAGAAACCATCTCTGCTTAACTTCAACTTGTAAATTGTTACAAATTTCAACAAGTGTTAAGCGTCTCTGCCTTCTCTTTGCCCCCAATGTGAACCTGAGTTCCACTTGGGTTCTCATTATTCATGTCTACCAGAAACAATATTATGTATCTTTATCAATCATATGTGTTTGAAGAATTCTGAAAAGATTTTATTGATGACATCGGTCAAAAATAATGCATATCTAATGATAGAAAAATTTCAAATTACAAGTGTTCCAAGGTCTTAGTAATGCTTTGCCTTCATTATCTTCAAGCCGATAAGCTCCATTGCCTAATACCGAAGTAATTTGTAGGGTCCTTCCCAGTTTGGGCCAAGCTTGCCCTCTCTGGGATCCTTCTTGTTGCCGACGACTTTTCTCAAGACTAGGTCGCCGACTTGAAAATCTCTTGGACTGACCTTCTTGTTGTAAGCTCTGGCAAGCTGTTGCTGGTATACTGCGAGCTGAATTGCAGCTTTCTCTCTTCGTTCTTCTAAAAGATCCAGATCTCGGGCTAAGAGTATATCATTAGTCCCATTCTCAACTCCCTGGGTTCGGATCCCTGGGATGCCGACTTCCAGTGGAATGACTGCTTCTGTGCCATAAGCCATGGCAAAGGGGGATTCCCCTGTTGATCTTCTCGGCGTAGTCCGATATGCCCAAAGTACGTTGGGCAATTCGTCTACCCACTTTCCTTTTGCTGCCTGCAGCCTCTTCTTTATTCCATCCAAAATTACTTTGTTGGATGCTTCTGCTTGCCCATTACTTTGGGGAAAACTTGGTGTTGAAAAGTAATTCTTGATCTTGAATTTCGCACAAAAGTTCTTGATGAGTTTGCTGTCAAACTGCGTTCCGTTGTCGGCAACTATGGCTCTTGGAATGCCAAATCTGGTGATGATGTTTCTCCATATGAAGTTCTTGACGTCCACATCTCGGATTTTGGCAAGAGGTTCTGCCTCTATCCACTTCGTGAAGTAATCTGTTGCTACCAGCAAGTATTTTCTCTGCCCAGTTGCCTGGGGAAGTTGTCCAACAAGATCCATGCCCCACTGGGCAAACGGCCAAGGGCTGGATACTGGATTCAGGTCAGCAGCTGGCTGGTGTATCAAAGGTGCAAACCTTTGGCATTGTTCGCACTTCTTCACGTATGCTTCTGCATCTTTTTGCATGTAGGGCCACCAATACCCCTGGGTAATGGCCCTGTGAGCTAGTGATCTGCCCCCAGCGTGGCTTCCACAAACTCCTTCATGAATTTCATATAAAAAATCTTCAACCTGCAAAGGGTGTACGCACCTTAAAAGGGGTCCAGTGAAGGACCTTCTGTAGAGATGTCCGTCCGCAGTCAGACTGAATCTTGCCGACTTCAATCTGACTTTGTGTGCCTCCTTGCGGTCTTCTGGCAGCTTTCCTTCTTTCAGGAATGCAACAATTGCATCCATCCAGCTTGGCCCCATGTCCACACACATTGCTTCTGCTCTGTGTTCTGTGGTTCTATGCTCGGGCCCGACATATAGTCAATCATAATTGTCCTTGTTTTTCCAGTCTGCATTGAACTTGCCAGGTTGGCCAACGCGTCGGCGTGGCTGTTATCATCTCGGCTTACTTGGAGTAGTCGGCAGTTCTGAAATAAGGCTGCCAATCTGATGACCTCTTTTGCATATGCCGACATCCTTTCGTCTCTGGCTGCAAATTCTCCTGTTGACTGGTTAACAATAAGCTGTGAATCACAAAAAACTATTACCTCATCTGCTTCTGCTGCTGCTGCCAGTTTTAGCCCTGCAATTAATGCTTCGTATTCTGCTTCATTGTTTGAGGCCTTGAACCCCAAACGGATGGACTGTTCTATTATTTCTCCATCTGGAGATATCAGTAGCACTCCTGCCCCGCTCCTTGTCGGTTTGAACTTCCATCGACAAACAGTCTGAAGGAGTCGCCGATGTAGATGCTGCAGGGTCTGAGTTTTTCCTTCCTTTGTTCTTTTGCCTTTGGCTGGGATTCTCCTTGCTTGCTGGGACAACGTTCATCTTGGCTCAACGGAGCCGATGTTCGATGGATTCAGGCTGAATTCTGCCACGAAGTCGGCCAAAACTTGGCCCTTAATTGCTCTGGCCTGAACTCCAGGTCATACTGGCCCAAGGCCACTGCCCATCTTGCTATTCTTCCTGTTAAGTCTCCTTGTTGCAACAAGGACTTCAGTGGGTGCTCTGTTAGCCACAATCTTGTGCGCCTGAAAGTAATGGTTCAACTTCTTTGAGGCCATTACTAAGGCCAGCATTAATTTCTCTAGTGGTAGATACCTTGTTTCTGCGTCGGCCAAGGTTTTACTTACATAATAAACAGCCTTCTGTTCTCCTTTTTCTTCTCGGATTAGCACTGCACTTACTGCGTGTTCTGACACAGCTAAGTACAAAAACAGCTCTTCCCCAGGTTCAGGTGTTGAGAGGACTGGAGCCGTGGTCAGATATTTCTTTAGGTCGGCCAAAGCGGCCTCACATTCCTCAGTCCATAGGAAGTCCGTGGTCTTTTTCACCAGGTTGAAGAAAGGTTTACATTTGTCTGAGCTTCGGCTTATGAACCTGTTTAGGGCTGCGGCCCTTCCAGTAAGCATTTGTACCTGTTTTGCCGATGTTGGGCTCTGTAATCTAGGATGGCCTTGATCTGATCTGGGCTGGCCTCTATGCCCCTTCTTGTTACCAGGTACCCCAGAAACTTACCAGATCCAACTCCAAACGCGCACTTTGATGCGTTGAGTCGGAGCCGATATGTTTTGAGGATTTCAAATACCTCTTTTAGGTCGGCAAGATGACCCTTAGGCTCCTTGGTCTTCACGACCATGTCATCGATGTAGACTTCTACTGTTTGGCCAATCAGTGTTGAACATCTTGGTTACCAGCCTTTGGTAAGTTGCTCCTGCGTTTTTACCCAAAAGGCATTACTCTGTAACAGTACAGGCCTTTTGGGGTGATGAACGCTGTTTTCCTCATCTGGGGGGTACATGGCTATCTGGTGGTACCCCCTATAAGCGTCCAGGAAGCTCATCCTTCCATGTCCAGATGTGGCGTCACCACTGGTCAATCTTGGGCAAGGAAAGCTGTCTTTGGGACAGGCTTTTTCAGGCTTGTAAAATCTACGCAGACCCTCCATTTACCGTTTTTCTTCTTTACCACCACAGTGTTTGATAGCCATGTCGGATAATTGACTTCTCTGATGGCCCTGGCTTCCAGAAGTCTGTTTACTTCTTCCTCCACTGCTTCGACGTGCATCAACGTCGGTCTTCTGGCTCGTTGTATTACAGGTTTGGCCGACCTGTCGACGTTCAGTCTGTGACATGTGACCTCGGGGTCAATGCCAGGCATTTCATAAGGTGTCCAGGCGAACACCTCTATGTTTGTTCTCAAAAAAGCTTCCAGTTCTCTTTCTTCTTCTTCGGCTAAGCCTGAGCCGAGAAGAAAGAAGCGCTCTTCATCGCCCTCCTGGACGAGGATTTTCTTTAGTGTTTCCTCACTTCTCGGCGGCTCCTTGCCGACATCATCTAGGACCTCCATGTCCTCATCTTCAATCTCTGCCTTCCCTGGTTCTTGTATGTTGCAGGTTGTTTTCATTGCTGCCATGGAGCAATTTTTTGCCTGCAGTTGATCTCCTCTGACTTCTTCAATCCCATGTTCTGTTGGGAACCGCAATAGTTGATGCAACGTTGAGGGAACTGCCCCCATTGCATGCAACCATGGCCTTCCCAAGATGATGTTGTATGGTGAAGGTGTGTCAATCACGATGAACTCTGTCCTGATCTTCTTAGTGCCGGCTTGTACTTCCAAGTTTGTAGCCCATGGCCACGTCGGCGTTCCATTGAAGCCGACCATCGGGCCATTCGATTGCTCCATGTCGTCTGGGTGAAGGCCCAGCTCCTTGTAACATCTAACATACATGATGTCACAAGAGCTGCCTTGATCTATCAGGATGCGTTTCACTTGGCACTCCCCAACCTGGAGGGATACTACCAAGGCATCATTATGCGGATGCTGGACCATCTCTAGGTCGGCTTCGGTGAAGGCTATCATCGGTCCTGGCACTCTTCAGCCGAGGTCTTTTCTGTCCGACCTGGTTCACGTGCTGCAGGTGTTTTACTCTTTGGGTTTCCCCCGTATGTCGTTTTCGTTCACCTTGAGTGAATTACATTAACCACCCTAGGTCCCCTCCCTGTGGTTGCTGTGCTGGGGGAGGCGGGGCTGCTGGTGCTTGAGGCAATCTTGCCTGTTCTTCTCTTGTCCTGGCTTCGTCGACAAGGTCCCTCAGATGGCCTTCTTACTAAGTCCTCTAAGTGTGCTTTAGGGCTCTGCAGCCCTGAGTTGGGTGCCCTCTTCATTGTGGTAAGCACAACGCCTACCAACGTTCCTTCCCATGTATTCTCCTGGGGCCTTTGCGGTGCTCTGAAATAGGGTTGATTTCGATTTGATAGGACTTTGTGGACGGGATTCGGAACACAGTCGTCACTGCCTGTTTACCCCTCAATTCTGTCTCGTTTTGAATCCGTTGTTACCTCGGCCTCGCTTCGGCGAGCCGTTCCCTTTTTCCTGTTTTACCTCCTTATTCCCCGATGTATCCTCCTCGGCTCTGGCATATTTCTCGATTCTTGCCATGAGCTCTTCCATGCTTTTTGGCAATGTCTTTGCCAAAGATTTCCAGTGAACAATCATCTTTCAGGCCGTTCTTGAAAGACACGACCGCCACTCTTGGTTGCATTCGGGTATTCGATTGAACACCTCGTAGTATCTTTTTGCATAGGCCCTAAGGCCTTCATCCTTGCTGATCTTCAGAGCCATAATGCGTCCACCCTTAATGGCTGCAGCTTGTTTGTCACGAACCTGGCCACAAACATCTCGGCCAGGCCTTCCCAAGTCTTCACGCTTCCCTTTGGCAGTTTGTGGAACCAATCTGATGCAATCTCCCCAAAGGACGAGGGGAACACTTTGCAGAGCAACGGCTCGTTTCCACTGTATAATGCCATTGAGTTCAAGAATAATCCAACGTGGAAGTTAGGGTCTGACTTACCATCGTATATTTGAAACCTCGGCATACTGAATCTCTTGGTGCCTCAAATTTGTCCAGTTCTACCGAGAACGGTGTCCTCGGCTTGTCGGGTGAGGTAACCTCGGCTTCAGCATTCTGTTCCTTCCTCTTGAGGTAATTTCTCAAGTCTTCTTTACTCCTCCCTGGAGCTCGGCTATCTTTTGACTTCAGTCTTTTCGGCACACTACTTTCGGCCTCGTGGTGGGCCCGTTTTGATCTTTCTCCATGGGTTGTGTCAAAGCAGAGCGCCTGCCCTTGGACATGCCGATGTTCTCTGGCTCTGGGTCCTTCGTGTGATATGTCCTTTGGGACTTCTCTTGTCTCGGCTCCTCTCGTCCGACTTCCCTGGAAGGCGGGTGAGAGTGCCTTCCGCTCCTGGTGTGCTGAGGTGCTTCGGGAATTATTTTCCTTCCTCCCTTCTGGGTATTAATTGCTGGAATCGGCGTGTCCTGCAGTGGGTACGGGCTGCATGACATTGTTTTGCATCATGAAGTTGACGACCGACTGTAGGTCTGCCAACTTGTCTGCCAATTCTTTTACTTCCTCATCCCTCCGTAGGCACCTATCCCTCCATACCTGGAGGTTATCTTCGTTATAGTACTCTTTGGTCTGTCTTTTTGAAGTGTCGCCCTCCTGGCCGACGTCTTTTCCTCCGTGCCCCTGGTCACGGTTCTTCGTTGTGGTTGTCTCCTTCAATGTCAAGGTCGATAGGCCTGCCACTCCCAGGAGCGTCGTCCCCAACCTTTTCTTTTGTGCGTTACTGGCCATCTATTCGTCTTTCTTTCCCACAGACGGCGCCAAATTGTGTGAGTGATTTTCCGATCACACTGCCCACCTTAGTAATTCAGCTGTAGAACACAGGCAGAATAGATGGCACCCTGCTGTCCTGCACAGAAAGAGAAGGCTCCGGCGGTGGTTCTTCCACCCGGGGGCACTCCGACGATCAAGTCAGTATATCTCTCAAAGATAATCAATAGCTAAACAATGCTCAAAGTATAATTGCGTACCTTAGACCCATGGGGGTGCCTCTCTTTTATAGTTTACTCAATCCAAGTCCCCACTAGAAGCCTGACTTCTATGGACTCCAATTCTGTACTTACTTTGGACTCCTCAAGAGATAAGGATAGACTCCCTAAGAGTGTTATCCTTATCCATCCTGAAGTCTTTCTTCATCCTAGGACTCTTGTCCCTTATCCTTATCTCGGATTCCGTATTCTCGCAGATAACCTCGGCAACTCCGAGATCACCTCGGCATAACTACCCGACACGTGGCACCTCGGCTGACACGTCGGCGTCACCTTGCCACGTGTTGGTACTCTGAAAATATATCCCACAGAATCCATCTCTTATCTCCTCTCAAACAATGGAGTACATTCATTTTTCCTCCCAAAACGTTATACGTATACAGTGTATTTAAAAGTACCGTCATATTCAATGACTATCCATAACACATATTCAATGCCTTAATCATACCGTCATATTCAATGACACAATTTAAATGATTAGTTTCAATTCACCTAATCCTCATGCAATTTCTACAACAATCATAGATATCCTCCACCGATAGCCCAATACAGATATTTCTAAACAGATATACAATCTTTATAACAGATAATTCATCAAATGTCCATAGGTGAGTGATTAAATAAATCCAACTACACCATTCATTTATACCTTTCCCCAATTTTACATTTCTCACACCAATTTCATTATTTATACAAAATAATTATTCAAGACATATTAGAGCACATTTTCCCTTTTTTCAAATATTAACCCAAAGGTTAAAATCCACTATTCTAACACAAGATAATCTCATATCCAAAACCCGATAGTCATTTATGTAACTCAACATGGAAACCTCTCTTTTTATTTTAAATCCAAACCCTAAGTTTACTCAAAATACTCTCAAATCTCACCATTTATACATAATAACAAATAACCAGGTTAAAGATCATAACAAGGTGTAGAATATCCCTATCTCAAGTGTAAAAGCTTAAAGGAGAAGTGAAGAAACTTCAAAAATGTCGGAACCAAACTCTATTCAGATGTAATGGTAGCCCTTAAGATGCTCCAACTCTTTAACAAAGGTACTAAGGTAGAGAACCCACTAGATTAAGGTCAAAAAGTAGAGAGAGAGAGTGTGTGTAAATTTAGGTTTTTGGAAAGTTTTAGAGAAAGAGGGATGAAAAAGTGATATAAAATGTCACTTTCGCGATCTGATATATGCACAGTCCGCTCGAGCGAAAAGTTTGATACTCGAGCGTCAGACACAAAGTTTTGTTCCGCTTAAGCGCAAAAAGTCCTGCTCGAGCTCAGAATGCACACCTCCAGTACTTTGGCAGACAACAGACAAACCGCTCGAGTGCAAGAAAAGTCGCTTGAGCGCCCACTCGCTTGAACGTCCACTGGCTCGAGCGTACCCCTCCAGTATTTTGCAGACGTGCAAAGTACTGAGTGTTTTCAAACCCCACTCGAGCGCAAGAAGGTCCGCTTGAGCGGAAGACCAAAATTATGGGCAACAACATTCAAGACCAATTAGCAACCAACCTGTTCTAAACACGCCCAAGACATTTCAAAACTCAAATTCAAATAGGAAAAAGGAGGAAAAGACATCAATCACAATATTAAACAACAAGACCCAAGTCTGAAATACAACAAAGGCTGGGTCAAAATTGGGATCACTATACATCAAGTTAAACACTGATGAGTGCTCAAAGGGAAACCCAAGACCGGCGGGTTATGAAGGGCTTTCAAAGATAAACGAGGCACATGGCTACTAGGCTATCATGGGAAATTAAAGGAAACAACAAGTGTTGAAGCTAAATTATGGGGTATCTATAGAGGGTTAACTATCATTTTGGAGAAAGGCATAAGGGACATCCACATAGAGATTGATTTAGAACAGATGGTCCTTCTTATCAATGGAGAAACACCAAACTAGTTCCCTTATAGAGCTCTTCTTGAAGACATCAAGTTTCTTATGGGCAGATGCAGTTGCTCTGTCAAGCATATCCTGAGAGAGGCTAACCAAAGTGCAGATGGGTTAGTGAATATTGGAGTCAATCATCTTGAAGACCTGGTAGTGCTTGAGGACCCGCCAAGAGAAATTGAAGACGTGTTGATTGCAAATATTGTTGGGGCATCAAGTGCTAGGGCCTAGTGATCTGTTTTTGTTTTATCTTTTTTTTTTTTTTTTTGGTATCCTCTATTTTTGTTGTCTTTGTTACCTTTCCTCTTGAATTAAAAAAAAAAAAGAAGAAAGAAAATAAATTTTAATAAAACAAATAAATCAATATTGTTTGTTATGCTATCGTGATATACGTTTGGTCTCCCAGCATCGAATGATCTTCACAATGATATATGAAAGGGATTATTTATTGGGTTAAATTTTGTTTTTTAATAATTAACTTATTTCAAGGGAAATTTTAGTCAAAATCTCTTTATTGGACTCTTATTTGGTGAAAAAAACAAACCTAATTTATTTTGCTGCATAAACCCCTTAAGGAGAAAACACATAATTGAGTAAGGATAAAGTAAAATGTCTTTTTTTTTCTTGGACAATATTGTCAGAATAACATATTACTGTGAACTAGAGTAACATATTACTGTGAGACAGAATAACATATTACTATCAAATAGAGTAACATGTTACTGCTACTGTTTATATCAATTTCAACGGTAATAATTTTTTTTATTTTATTTTATTTATAAAATTTCATAGTCAACATAGATCTTATTTGATAGATCTTGATGAGAGAATTTTAAAAATAATAATTTTATTAAAAATCGACATCTATATCAAAAGTTATATTATTTTAAAATTTAATATTTTGATAATAATGGTATGTGTTGGACTTTTCAAGAATTTTTTTTTGTGCTTATCCTTAATGCATTAAAGTTTTATTATGAGGGAGTTTTGATTAAATCTCCCTTATTTAAATTATTTTTTACCTTATAAATTATAAACCTAACCAATTAGGCTAGTTCAATCATCCACTCCTATATATTTTTAATTGGGAAATTAGGGAGTCAATCATTGCCAAAGAAAAAAATTGATTATTTTTTGAATAATACTATATGCACCAATTAATGTACTTATTAGTGTACCAATTGATGATATGACATAATTTAAGATATTTTTGGTATTTGTAATTTATATAATGAGTGTGGTTAATAATAATGTCATAACTAGTGTTGGTACACTAATTAGTATACTAATTGGTGCATGTAGCACCACAGCTATTTCTTCCCCAGTGGTGCTACATATACCAATTAATATACTAACTAGTATACCAACACTAGTTATGACATTATTATTGACCCCATTCATTAACCACATTACAAACTTCAAAAACCTCTTAAATTATGCTACATCATCAATTGGTACACTAGTTAGTATATCAATTGGTATATATAGCATTATTCTTTCTTCCCATGAGGGCTTTATTATGAATAATGCTATATGTATCAATTAATGCATTAACTAGTATATTAACAGATGATGTGGCATAATTTTAGAAGTTTTGGGTATTTGTAATTTGTATAATAGGTGGGGTTAGCAATAATGACATAACACTAGTTGGTACACTAATGTGTACATTAATTGATGCATGTAGTGCCACTGTTTTATCATAGATATTGAGCTTGTTTTTGTCAACGGTGGTACTACAAGCACCAATTAATGTACACACTAGTGTACCAACTAGTGTTATGTCATTATTACTGACCCCACCTATTATACAAATTACAAATATTTAAAATCTCTAAAATTATGTCACATCATCTGTTAATATGGAATTGGGGTCACTGCTGTGCCTCAATTTGAGGTGCATTATGAACTTATTTTTATGATCTGAACTGTTCATTTTGTAAACTTTGTTGAGTACTTTATGCTTATCAAAAATCATATTAATTGAATATTAATAACTATATGATCGATAACCAAAAAAATAAATAATAAGTTTTTCTTTTGAGAAATAGTATAAAAATATACAATTCGATCATATAGTTATTGATATCCGATTAATATGATTTTTGGTAGGCATGAAGTACTCAACAAATCCTATAAAATGTACGGTTGAGATCATAAAAATAAGCCCATAATGTACTTCAAATTAAGGCACAACAATCACTGTTGTGCCTTTAGCACAACAATGACTCCATTTCCTGTTAATATACTAATTAGTATGTTAATTGATACATATGTCATTATTCTTTCAATGAGCTTTCTCTCTTTTCTTGTGTCGGTAGTAAATATTAGTTGTTGGGCTGATAGAATTGTATTAGTGATTGTTTAGCTTGATATAATTCTTTATATATGTAAATAATTTCATACTAATATATATAAGTAGAAGTTGTATAAAACACTAATAAATAAATAAAAAATTATAAAAAGCTCCATAAATTGCATTAAACAGCCTAATAGGAAGGAAATGGATTCATATTATATTACCCTCAATTTGATATTTAATTGGTTGGGAAGTGATTTTCCCAAGATGAGCAAAAGGGTGATTTTCCAAGGGAAAAGAAGTTAAATTCTACAATACGGACAATCATGAACTTAAAATAGTAACATTCATCATTCACATTAAAAAAATATGGTATGTTGTTTCCATATCATTTGTATTGTTCACATTAAACAAATGTCTTTGAATTTCGCTATGTGCTCTGTTTGTTTGGTTTCTCCACCCTAGAAAATGGATCCTGTTCTTTCTGCAGGCTGCATCAGCATTTAGTAGGAAAGATGGTATGGGTGATTTTACTTTGGAAAATACAAAAACTGACCAAAATTTTTATAGTGAATTTGCTCGGCAGTGACATAATTATAAATTATGATCACGATGGTGAGTGATATTTTTAAATAAATAAATAATAGTTATGGTTTTCAAATTAATTTAGTGTTTGGCTCATTGAAATAAAGGTGCAATTCACGTTTAATTCCCTTAAATAAAAAAATATTCATTCTGTCAAGAGGTTAAAAAATAAGCATTTCGTTTCATTCTGCTTTTATTATTGTGAACTAAACATAACATAAGAGTTTCATTTAAATGATCCTAGTCATTCATCTTGTAAGTCATATATATATATATATAATTCTTGAAATTTTTAACTCATTTGATAATTATAGGTACATGATTTGTCAGATTTGAAAAAAAAAATCTGCGACAAGTATTAGTTTGAAAATAATCGTTCTTGTATTTAACAACAAATATGATAAAATTATATAACTATAATTATCCAATTAGTCTGATTTACACGGAAGGAGTTATAAAATAAACGTTTCAAATCATCAAAGTGAGATTTATGGTGAAGCTGATAAACCCATTTATGTGGGAAGATTGAACACCCCTGATCATCTCATTTTCTTTTACCTTCATCTTTGACTCTGTGTACATAACTAGAAAAGATTAAAACATACCATCACTGATTGCTTTATATTGATCTCTAATTGACTGAATTATGCTTAAAACACACACTATGGATACATTCTGGATCACACAATTGCTCTTCCACATTCACATAACACACAAGACAAACATACATACACACAGAAGCAGAGAGAAATATGCAGAAAATACAAGAGTTGAACATTAAAAACACATAATACAAGTAGTATTCTGTCTCTGGCTCAGTTCATACTTAGAACACACACTTTTATTGCACTCTCATACAAAAAACTACAATAAAACACCACAAACACAACATGGAGGAAAACAAACAATAGCCATAAGAAGACTCCTATCGGAGTCCATTGCCGTTCTGTGACTTGCCGGTGATTTCTAGGCCTCAGCCAACCGTACTTCTGCCATGCCCGGATTTGGATGAAGCTCGAGCCATTGGACTAAGCACCGTTAGGCTGTATTCTGAATTTGGAGAGACGACTTTCGAGTCTGAAAGCCCTCTCTCCAAATTGCAACATTTATCAGTCTCATGAAAAATTTCATTAGACTCGATAAATTGGCTCTCAGAAAAGCGAGTGCAGAAGTTAATGCCTGCCCATAAGAGGCTTTAAATAGCTGATGATTGAGGGGTGATCACAACAAGAAGTGTGAATAAGACATTGCATCATTATCCAAACGGCTATTCCTTTTTTCATCTTTTTGTCTTTTCGAATTCACCACCAAAGTTGCTTTGTTTTTTCAAATTTCTAAATTATTTGTACTTGGTCCAATTCAATGACAGTCTTACCCTTGATCTAATATGATCTTAGGTTCTTGAGTTCTTTTACCTCAATCAATCATGCCTTGCTAGTTAATTCAGGTGTATACGAACAAAAAACGTGTATGATCTTGTTGATTATTTGATTTAGGTAAATTGCACCGTTGGTTTTTCATTTTGGTCACCATATTTTTAATTTGAATAATTTAAATCTTACATTTTAGTTTTGTTATAACGTGCTCTCTAGTTTTGAATATGATTTTTTTTTCATTCAAAATTTTAACCAAGTTTTTATAATTTCTTTTAAATTCTATTTTGATCCCTCTAATTCGACACTAGTCATTTTTTGTTCAAAATTTTAATCAACAAAACTGAAAATATGAAGTTCAAATTGAAATTACGTGGCATAAAGTAAGTTATACACATCAGACCATATACCTTGCCCCTAAAGAGGCTATGTCACTCAAATACTTCAATTTGTATTTTCTGCAGGATAATAAAATTATTAGAAGAATAATAATATGGGGGTTAGAGGTTAAATTAGTAAATTTAATCCTTAAAGGCCGTTATAGCTTTTTAGTGGCAAATCTCTTGGAAATTTTGCACCCATTAAAGGCTATTGATATGGCTCCACATACATGAAAGTAAAAGATATTACTCACATGAGACGACAAATTTTTTTTTGAAAAATGTTATAGGTTTTAAATTTTTTACTAAATAAATAATCAAATATTTTATATGAGTGTGTGATTCAAAAAATTATGAACTCCATACCCATGTGAGATATTTGATTATTTATTTAATAGAAATTTAGTATCCTTAATATTACTTTTTTGTTTTTTGGTGCATGACTTTTGGATTATTGGGTGTCCTTTTTATTCAGTGGTGGTGTTGTATCAGTGAATCCCACTAACTCATGTCTACTACCTACAACTTTCCCATGACTGCAAATCCTCCTAATCTCCCACTAATCCCATCTTAGGTGGCATCCAATCCAAGCTAATTTGCTTTCTTTTGCCTTTAAAGGGTTGTGGATTTTAACACCAAAACAATTACCCTCCATTTATGTGTGAACCAATATGGCCCATCTCTATATATGCATGGTGAACTCATGCATTTTTTACTTTTTTATTTTTTTTTGTTGTCCTCCTCCTTAGTCATACATTAACAAATTTAAAAAGATTGTATATTTTACATAAAAATAAGAGTAATATAATATTTTTAAAAATTTTAATATGTGCCTAAGAATACAAATTAATAAGACCCTTAGTTCATAGGTATTATTCATTATTCTCATAATATTATGTGAAATTGTTTACATAATATTCCCAGTATTCATAACGTAGTGGAAAACTCTATGGATAAAAAAATGATAATCCATTTTGTTAAGTAATTAAGAGACCAAGAATAACATATCTAATGTTTTTGTTAAGTGATTAAAAAAAAAGAAGAAGATATATACGAGCCCATTTTTTAAATTTATTTTTTAGAACTAATGATGTATAAGTGAGATAATTAGTTGATAATTAAAAAAGACATGAAAGATTAGATATTCTAATAGACTGTCACATTATTGGGTTTGGAAAATAAGGGATTGTTTGTGAAATTATTAATATACTTTTTAGTTTTTTACGAAAAAAAATAAAATATAGGAGTAGTTTAAAGTGATGTTGTAAAGGTGATGTGATCCAAATACAATGATTGTGACCCAAATATGATAATATATTAAAATAGATCCTAAATCTAATTTTTTAGCCTAAAGTAGCATCACTCTTAAAAAATATGAAATGAGTCGATTAATATACTTTACATTTTTTTTCCGAAAGTATCATATAAATAATATCACATCAAAATCAAACTGGTCTAATCAATCTTTTAGTCTCTTCGCTTTATTCTTTCATAATTAATATCATGACTATTCTTCCATTAGTTGCATGTAAGAGAAAAGTTAGGATTTCAACTCTGGTTAGGATTTAATTTAATAATTAATAATTATTTTTTTTGTCAATTAAACAAAAATTAATAATATTATCAATACATAAAATTTTCACAAAATTATTATATTTTACTTGATAATATAGGATTTTATTCAAAATAAATGTAATAGTATCAGCACTGCATTCTAGATATTGTTTTTGAAAAAAATCATTTGATTCTATATTTATAGCTTCAAAACATATAATTATTGACAATCCACGACACATGTCATCACCTATGTGGCTATGTGTGTTTGGAAGTGGGAAGTGCATTTCCATGGCTTGAACTTACAACAGACTGTCATTTTCTTCTTTATTGTTGTTGTTACAAATTTTACACATCTTCTTTGCATGGCTCTAATGGATTTTTATGCAAAAAGCAGTGATTTCCTCCTCAGAAATGCACCCCATAATAGCATTTGGACCATCCACTCATGCCACCCTTTTTTTTCTTTTTTTTTTTGCTTTCTTTTCTCTGTCTTTCCTTTAATACAAACAAACAAAACTACCACAACTTTATTCTCTCACTTGGGCCATTTGTTTAACTCTTTCTAATGTCTCAATGTTGATATTGCCTACATATAATAATCCTCATTATAGTGAAAGAGATTGCATTATATCTGTATGTATGTATGAATATGAAAACTTATCCTTGGCTATGAAGTACTGTAGTTTATGAACATACACTAACTTTGGTAAGGTGGGGAATATATGATTGTGGGAGCCAAATTTATAGTGGCCCAAAGAAGTGCACGGTCCCGGTAACATTGCCCAACACAATTGGGTCTAATTTGAGGTCAGCCCATTAGGCAGATTTATTGGGCTGAATCTGAGCCGAGTAAAATTGGATAGAGCTATAGCCGAATAACGAGTCTCAATTCTTGGTAGTCGAGCCGAGTAGTTCAGATAAATCGATATCTCACTTAGTTGTCGATTCTACTCCATAAAGTGCAATAGAGGAATGAGTCCTGACAGACAAGAGATGCATAGTGGAAGATAAAAACTCAAAGGAGAAACTCTATAAAAGCGAGGAGAGGACTCAGGAATGAATTATGTTCTAAATAATTTACTTATAAAAAAGAACAAGCAATATATTTTTAAGAGAAAAAACTAACTAGATTATCGGAATGCTAATTCCGACACCCCCGACCGGAGTTGTTCTTCTGTTTCAGGTAATTATCAAATGATTACTCCAGGATCTACTTGGATAAAGGAATGAGAAATGCTAGGTGTAAGGAAAATTTTTAAGGAAAATGATAAGGAAAACTGTCTGCACCGTTAGATCAGATATGATCTCATGATCCAACGGTGCAGATGAGTTTTCATGATAATTTTCATGAAAGTTTTCATGACACGTAGCATGACCCTAAAGGAATATCCCAAATCCAATTCCGCATAATGACTGTCACAGTTTCAAAATTAATCCCATCCAAAGTGACCATCATGTTTGGCAATGGTTTTTTTTATTTATTAAAATAGTTAATAAAAATCAATAAGGCAAAATGTTACTTCAAAATCATAATCATTTTAGTTTTTCTTTCACAACTATCAAATCAAAAAAAAAAAAAAAAAAAAAAGCCAATCAATTTTTCAAATACAACTTTTTAAACCAAATTAAAATAATCAAAAAATTAATTAAAATAGCCAACTTTTCAAACGAGCTATGTGCAACTAATGTAATTCAAATTCATCTTGAATATAATTAGAGGGTTAAGATTTGAGGGCATTATCCAAATCCATTAATTCTGTTTAGATAATTCGAATTGTGTATTTTGTAAAAAAATTCGTGTATATCATTAACACACACACACACAAAAAAAAAAAACAAAACAAAACAAAACAAAAAACTAGGTCAATATGATAATAGTAGTCTGCTCAATTTATGGTATTTGTTACCAAAAAAATGATAAACACACTTGTTGTCTTTTTTTTAAGAGACAAATGTAATAAATTAAATAAATTATGATTATCAATCGGTTTTTTTCCGTGAATAATGTAGACAAAGGAGCCCTACAGGTTCAAATCATCAAAACGGGATCGATGGTAAGCCTAACAGGCATAGACAACACCAGTTAGACCTAGAACAAATTATATATAGACTTTGAATTACACGTTAATTTTTTTTTATGTACTATTCAATAAAGTAAGTCAGTCGGCCAGTTTTATTTGTCCAATCCTATCCAAGTCAACCAACTCCTTTAGGATTCGTTTAGGAAATAGGGTGGACTTTTTGACTTTTTGGTTATTTTGTCTAGGGTTAAAAAGCTTCATTTGAGTTTGGTTTGGAGACTATGGTTTGGATGTGACATTTTGTCTTACAATAGTGCTGGGGACCCCCAGCACCCTCACTTTTACGTGGGGTTGTGAGAGCAAGGTTTAAACAAAAAATAAAAAAATAAAAAATAAAAATTGAGCAATCCCGCTACACCACATCAGCTGGGGGTCACTGCGGGTTGGAAAGGACTGGGGGCCGGAAGCATTTTTCTTTGTCTTATTGATTTTTTAGGTTATTTTATCTTTTTGTGACTATTTTAACCTGATAGCCCCATCCCAAACAAGGGCTTAAATTCGTTTATTATATGTACTGGTTTAAATTAATTTATTTTAAATTAACTGCTTAAATTTTCCTGGTTGTCACCTCTAACTTTTACTTTTATGAAAAAACTATAGTTTAATTGAGGTTCAAATATTTGATTATTACATTCACAATTGTGGTCATTGTAATCATCATTATCACCCTCCCACCTTCTATACAAGTCATAGGAAAGCCTCTGTTAATTATTGACTCTTTGAATCTTATACTTCTCTGTTAAATTTCACATAAAATCTGAAACACTGACAGCCACTCAAAGAAATAGTACAAACACAATAAATTGCCTTTTTAAGTTGACAAAATCTTACGAATCATTTGGTGTTATTTGGAACCTTCAAAGAGGTGCCATTTCCACAAACTTCATGCAATAATAGAGCTATCATATCTATAAATTTTCATCACTGCTCAACGTTGATAATATAATTTATTTATTTATTTTCAAATTATAAACACTCAATCATATAGAGAGGTGTTGAGGTGTACATAAACGATGATTGTTGTGGTATAAGGTGTGGCAATGAAGAAACTGAACAAATGGGGGCGATGGAGGTAGAGAGGTGGTAGAGGTTGGAGTAGGGAAAGGCTGAAGAAGCAGTGTGATGAATTTGTAAATTAAGAAAAATTACAAACATTAAGAGTAAAATGGTAAAATGGTAAAATTGCAAAATTTAAGAGGGCAAAATTTAATTTACTTATTTTATGTCACATGGAATTTCATATCCAAAATTGGATAGAAGTTTGTTTTGGGAAACATTTCAAAATTTAAGGGTCAAAATGAGAAAAAAAAATACTTTCAATAGCCAAAGTGGTAAAACCTTGAAATTAAGGGGCAAAGTATAATTTATCCTTGTTTTTTTAGAAACCCATTCACACAGGCTCAAGAAGATTCACCAACCTCAAGACCAGCACATATCAGCTGTTGCCCAGGCCCACTGATGTGTGTGGCCTTGATACTTGGCCCAACTCAATAATACAACAAGGCCCATTAAGCTAGGCAAAAGTGGCTAAAGTTGTCCGAAGCCTACTATATACATCAAAGCCTACAATTGGTTGTGCAAATAGCTTTTCTATCTAAATCCTCGTATATATAAAAGCTAAGAACTAAGGAAAGAATAATAAGACCCAATATGTCACAATCCAAATCACAGATAAAAAAAAATAAAAGGAAAGTATAAGGGTGCAAAATGTATTTACTTAGAATTTTTTATATTCTTAATATTTTAAATATGTGTTTGGTTAGGAGATTTGAAAAGAAAATTAACAAGAGAAAAGGAAAATGTGTGTAAAATTATGTAAAATGTAAGTATACTTTATTCACATTTTACTTATCTTTTCTATTTCTCTTTCTAAATCCATTCCTAAATTCTCTAACCAAATACAATGTAAGATTGTATTTGGATATATGATTTGAATGGGGATTTAAGCTATGTTTCGATTAAAGATTTAGGGATTATTTGGGAAGAGTTAAATTAGTATTTTTTTTTTTTACTTTTTATTAAAATTAAAATAAATAAAAAAAGTGAAATATGAATTGAATTTAAAGTGATGTGATAGAGAGGTGATATAACTCAAATAAGATGAATGTGATCTAAATATAATAATATGCTAAAATAACATGTGATATTATAGCACATACCAAACAAAACCTTAATAAGTGTATATTTGTGGAGGGAAAATAAACGAAAAGATAAAAGTTAAAACAATTTAGCTTACACTCTGGTTCGTTTGAGATGTGGATTGACTTTTTTGTTGTTTATTTTTATTTATTTATTTTTGGCTATTTTAGTATCGGGTTAAAAAGTCTTTTTTTATTTTTTTTGACTTTTTTTAGAGAAAAATAAAATAATTATTATTTAAATATGACTTTTTATCTTATTAATTTTTTAATCTATTATTATTATTATTATTATTATTATTATTATTATTATTATTATTATTATTATTATTACCTTTTAATCCCAAAATTTCATGTCAAAGGAGGATTTTATTTTTTTTCCATTATCCACAGTTGTCAGTCTAAAGTTTCTGACAACTAAATAAAGCATAACAATTCCTTATCTGTGAAAGGTCCGTTTGGGAAGTTGGCTTAGAGGCTTTTTTTTTTTTTTTTTTTAGTTAAAATAGTCACAAAAAATAAAATAAATTTCTTAACTCAATAAGACAAATATCACATCTAACTAATAATCATTACATTTTTTCTCTCACAAAAAAGTTAAAAAAGTCAAAAGTCATTTCCAAACTAGGCTTTTTAGCCCAGGTTAAAATAGCCAAAAAAACTAAAAAGCCAAAAAGCCAACCCACTTTCCAAACGGAGCTTTGTTTGGGATAATCTATATAAGTGCACTTTTTGACTTTTTATGAAATATGGGTTAAATTTGGGTTGGGTTTGAATTGACGTGTTAGAGAGGTGATGTGACTTAAATAAGATGATGTGACTTGGGTTGTTTGGGATGACCTAAATGAGTGCACTTTTTGTCTTTTTACGAAAAGATGTGCAGGAAAATAGAAATGTGATGTGATGAAAAAAAGATAAAAAGATGGATTATTTTTGGGTTGCCAAACTTGGCCTTAAATAGGATAGTGACTTTTTGACTTTTTGACTTTTTTGAAACTTGCCAAACCAGCCCTAAATTTGACTTCTAAAATCAAACTAGCCGGTTTGGCTCCTTATGGGAGTGTTTGTTTAGGCTTTTTTTAGTCAATTTATAGTTTTTAGCTTTAGAAAAGTTATTTTGAACTATTTAGTTAAACTTATTTCAAACAGTTTCTGATTCTAATAATTTATTTTAACTCAAAAAAATTGATTCTGAGAAACTGCTCACCCCTTATTTCTGATTATCAACTTTTACTGTGGACAAGTTAATTTATGGTTATACTCTTAGATTTTTATTTTTTATTTTTTTTAAAAATAGAAATAGATCTAAATAGACTATAGATTATTATTATTATTATTATTTATGAAAAATGTAAATAAGTAGTGAATAACAAAAAAAAAAAGTTAATTGAAAAAGATACTTCACAGTTTATTAAACAAACACTACTCAGCAACTTAAATCTATAATCCAACAGCTATACCAAACAGATTAATGGCTTCTGATTAAAGTCATAATCTATAATCTGTTAAGTTATAATTTATTATCCGTTTTAACAGTTATACCAAACGGGACCAATAAACCGCTCCAAATCATTCAACCGATTCAAATCCGTTAACCATCTAGTACTCCATATTTTTATACAAAAATATTAAAAACTAAGAACAACTTCAATGGTACTCTTTATTTTTTATTAGTTAAAGTATGAAAAAAAAAATATAGGTAGTGTTTGGTAGAGTTTTGAAATTATGATTTGATAATAGAGTTTTATTTTGAGTTTGTGAGTTTTGAAATTATGATTTGAGTGTAGAAAATTTGTTTGGTTATAAGTTTTGAAAAGAATTTTGAATTGAGTTTGAAATGAATGATGTGGCATATGATATTTGATTCAAAAACTTACAACTCATAATCAAACACACAACTAAAAATTCTATTCAAAACTCATAAAGGAACACTGTTCCGGTCAAAACTCAAAAATTTCGAAA
Source organism: Camellia japonica (assembly GCA_030407325.1). NCBI lineage: Eukaryota > Viridiplantae > Streptophyta > Magnoliopsida > Ericales > Theaceae > Camellia > Camellia japonica. The sequence continues at coordinate 155,725,376 of JAPPVO010000017.1, forward strand.
ATATTTTTTATTTAAAATATAAAAATAATAGGTGCAAAAAAAAAAAGAAACACTGTTCCGGTCATCCAGCCGGACGTTCGGGGGACGTCCGGGAGGACGACTGGGTTAGTCAAAATTTTCCACCTGAAAAGGAGATTTCAAAAGTAGGTGCGGAATTATAATTTGAAAGTTCAAACCAAACACCACACTCAAAAGTGTGGGTGGAAATGTGTTTCGAACACCTTTCTATACACAGTCTTTATTTTATCTATGTATTTTAACGTTACTCTTTATTTTATGTATTTATTCACACGAACTAGTTTAAAGAGCTCCCAATGCTCTCTAAAGTTTTGTTTGACATTGACTAATATAGTCAACTTTTTTGTGTTGAGGCTTTCTTAGCCTCATTTGATTTGGATTTTTTTGACTTTTTTTACTTTTGTGAGAGAAAAAGTATAGTGATTATATGTTGGATATGATATTTTGTCTAATTAACTTATTTAGTCTAGTTTGTCATTTTATATTTTTTTAGCCCCAAAATGATAGTCAAACCAATGCTAAATGTAGCTAACTTGTAAGAATTTTATTAAAATAACTATCGTACTAATTAGTCCATTGAAGTGAGTAAAATAATATAAAATTAAGGGCAAATTACACAAATAGTCCCTGTAGTTTGGGCCTTGTGTCACTTTGGTCCCTAACTTTTTAATTGTGACACATTTAACCCTGAATTTTGAATCTTATTCCAAATAAGAACAATTGAAAATATCATTAGATTTTTCAAGGGTAAAATTGTCAATTTGATAAAATATAAACTAATTTGACAAAAATAAATGCCAAACAAATATTTTTGAATTTTTAAAAATTATTTCTACACTAAAAATAAAATTATGTAAAATTGATAAATTTCTTAGACATTTATTTATTTTTTTACCAAATTAATTTTTATTATGTGTTTGGATGATGATCATGTAAAATTAATTTTAAAAAATTAATCATGTAATTTTTATTAATTTTACATAATTTTATCATTGGTGGATAAAAATAATTTTTAAAAAATTAAAAATATTTTTTTGATATTTATTTTTGTCAAATTAGTTTATATTTTATCAAATTGACGATTTTACTCTTGAAAAATCTAATGATATTTTCAATTGTCCTTATTTAAAACAAGATTCAAAATTCAGGATCAAATGTGTCACAATTAAAAAGTCAGAGACCAAAGTGATACAAACCCCAAACTATAGGGACTATTAATGTAATTAATCCTAAAATTAATTATAATAACTAACAAACTTCTTTTAAAGAGCTTCTTCAGAATGCTCACTTTGACACGAAAAAATATTCAAAAATTCAATGCATGATTCATTCTAAGTATAGATTTTAAACCACACAAAATTTTTTTAAATAAACTATCAATAGATCCTAATAATTATATTTAATTCTTATCAAATTCTATTAAAAATAAGTCATAATAAAATTATTGTTAAAAATAATATTTGCGATTATTTTGTTACATATGTCGTTAAAAATTAATAATTAGTGACTTTTTTTGTCACGATTTTATAAATTATCGTTAAAACTTATAATTAGCGACGTTTTTCTAAACTGTCATTGAAAGTTAAAAATTAGTGATTTTTTAAAACTATCACTAAAACTTATAATTAGTGAGATTTTTTGTGATAATTTTTAAGCTTTTATTAAAAATTAATAATTAATGACGTCTTTTTAATAGTATTTGATAAACAAATGTAATTAATTATCACATAACATATTAAATAATAAATTTACTTATTAAAATCTATACGTAAATCCCAAAAATTTTAAAATAATTTTTTATTATTTCTCAATTCTTGGCTCCTAGTACTAGTGATTTTTATATGTAATTATTCTTTCCATCTCACTATTTAAGTATATCTTGGGTTAGCTCAAAAGATGATGGGAAGGAATGTTGTTCCTCCTCACCTATGTTGATTGAATAAAATATATACTCCATTCTTTATTTTTTATTATTTTAAAATATTAATTTCTTTTTAAAAATTAAGCAACAAATAATATAAATTTACTATTTATCTTTCTTTTAAATTTATTAATAACACAAAAAATATAATTATGACAATTATTATTATTTAAAAATATATTATCAAAAGGTAATTTTAAAAAATTAATATTTTTAAAATATAATAATTATACTATTAAAAAAATTAATTTTTTAAAAAAAGAATCATTATTTTGGCGGAAGAAATTATATGATCAACACACACTCCAAAGTTGATTGAACTTCCATATCTGTCTCCCAAAACTGCCATAGAAAATAGATTTCTCTCTCCCAAAATAGTTAAATGGCTTAAGGGAATCCCACCTTCTTTTGACCAGAGACTGACCTTTCTTTTGTAATGCATTATTGTAGGACATCAACCTAACTAGTTGCATATAAATCTAATGAAAATATTTGATTATATGAATTTGTGTGATTTGAATGATTTAAATATATTAAAATAATATTATTTTATCTTTACAATGACGTTATTTTGACACATTCGAACCATTTAAGTCATAAATTTTCAAACCACCAAACATTACTGTAAACATAAATTGTTAAACCAGGCTAGAGACCTTGCTTGTCTAAATTAGAAGAGGGCATGCTTTGTATATTATATCCCCTATATATATATATATATATATATTTATTTTTTTGCTACTAATACTTGATTTGTTTGATCAGCTATGTTACGTACCCAAAAACTATTCAAAGAATAATTCATATACAAAAGACAAAGATTGAATCCATGTGTAATACATGTGAGTTAAGATTCTATGAATAGTTTCTGTCACATGTGGGTTCACCCCTTGAATGGTTTTAGTGCAAATAGATTTATAGTTTTGTTTGACGGCAACTACACGAATGCAAAAAGCGTTATAAAAAAGCTATTATATAGACGCCATATTTACTTTTGTTATTGAAGAAGGATCAAATGACCCAGAAGGATCAACCCCTTGGCCCAATCTGAGTTGATGCATTTTGCTTGGGATGTAATGCACCCAAAAACTAATCAATCCCTAAACACTGTTAATGGTGGTTTCATGAAAATCAATTATAAAATTTTCTATGTCTAAATTTGCAATCAAGGTAACTGCTTAAATATTGAATTTTTATTGTTAAAAATAGTCTCAGTTAATTATATTAAAAACACCATTCTTTACTATGATAGGTCCTTTTACTATTACAAATGAAGAGATTTTCACGGTCCTTATCAATTAAAACATTGTTTTCAAATTCCTATTCTTCTCAACAACAAGAAATTAATACTCTAAAAACTAATTTAATATAAAATAAAAATAAATTTATCTATTACAAAAGAAAATTTCTTATAAAATTATTGACCAAAAATTACAAAATCACTTGACATGCTAGCTCATTCAAGAATTAGTTTGGCCAAGTCTAGCCGCGCAAACAATTGGCCATTATCACGACTCTAGTGTAAAAGATGACTGCAAACACAACTCTTACGGGATTTTGATAAGCTCAAATCATCTTTGTAATAAACAAGGGTCAACTCAAATGTGGATCATATCGATATGGAAAGAAGTCAATCATAAAGGAGGCACAACTTGAGGAGGGGCTCTAATCCAACAAATAAGCATTCAAACCCTACTTTTTTTTTTTTCACATTATGTTTGGTTGAAAGATTTAAAAATGAATTTGAAAAAAGAAAGAGAAAAGATATATGAAATATGAATAAAATATACCTACATTTCATAGGAATGAGATTGGTGATGTGCCTAATTGGCATAGCACCGTGTTGTGAGCCCGTGAAGGCACGCCCTAAATTTATTTTAATGATCTGAAATGTTCATAATGTAGGGTTCATTGAGTAGATCATCCATAAAAAAATTCAAATTAATTAGACATTTATAACTTACAACAAGATTACGTTTATGTTTACAAAAATAAACGGTGAGAGGGAGATTTATGATCTGGATTGGGCCGAGGTAATGGCCGGACAGATTTGGGCCGAACAAGATTGGGCCGAGGTCGCGCGACCCTGTCAGAAAGGATTTGCTTGGTTAAGGCGAATCGTAGTTGGACCGAGATACTTGGTTTCATGGTGTAGAGGCCGGTCAAGTGAGATGACCGGGGCCAGCCAGGAAAGACGTGGTTGTTCCACGGTTCATGAGTTAGCCCGGAAGGAAGGCCGACGGCAAACTAGCATGAGCTGTCCCGAGCTCGACTATGCCGGGATGCAGCTGAGCTCGATCCTCATTGATACGGCGAGCGGAGCACTCTGGCCAGCTGCATAGCACGACTGTTGATAGCCGAGAAGATGCAGCCCGGCTGCCGAGCTCCCAGTAGAGTGGGCTGGCAGTTTGGTTAGGTGGTGTTCAGCAAGATTTGCGCTGATAGATGGGATAGCTGCACCACGTGTCGAGAGACTAATGGGAGTGGATTTAGGGCGCAGAAGGTATATAAGCGAGTCTGCGCCCCCCATGTTGAGACAGAGGAACATTTGGTGAGATACAAAAACTCTAAACACTCTCCCTTCTCTCTATCTATCCCCTGGTGTGTGTACTAACTTGATCGTCGGAGGGGTTTTCCGGCTGCACACCGCCGAGTAGCTCACCGCCGTTGTGCTCGTAAGTCGATCGGATAGACAATAGCTTGGAAGAAAGGAGTACGGGCATGCCTGAATATTTGCTCCCCGTACAATTGGCGCTGTTTGTGGGAAACTTGACAGATAAAACCTTGTCTTCCAGGCTCATCTGATCGCTCTCTATGGCGAACAACGACGAGATTCCGTTGTCTGCCATCGACGGAGTTACGCCGGAGTCAGGCAGACGGAGAGAAGGACATCCCACCATCCCTCCAATGGCGGACCTGGAGACATTCCCCGGAGGACAGTCGGGAGACGGGCGAGATAAGCGCGGAAGAAGTTATGGTCATTTACGAAGTCCAGACGGTCATTGACGGCGGAGAGAATCACATGCCAGACGTCTGGAACACAAGCTAAGGGACCAGGACGCCGTCATCTGGCGAATGGCGGCGGAGATGGAGGAGCTGAAGCGGCATGTCAAAGGGAAGGGTGTAGCTGGAGTGGGAGACCACAGTGAGCTCACCCAACCTCACCGTTCAGGCAGTCAGAGTCAGTGACACACTCCGTCCATTTCTATTACCAGAAGTTACAAGGTTGGTGATTCCGATGTGCGTGCAGAGAAGTCCAGCGCGCAAGGTAGCACTTACCAGCCCTCACGTCCGAAGACGACGTCGAGGTACTCCTATTCCGCTCGTTCAGAGGATTTGCGGGCAGTCTTGAAGGAACGGGCTCGCCGGCGGGAGGCTCAAAGGGTGCCAGCGTTCCAGTGGTTATCCTATGGGGTTCACGCCAGCGAGGAGGTCGGAATGCCTCCACCCCGCCTAGCAGCGCCACTCCTTCCAGATACAGACTTGGCAAGGCTGAACGCCACCCCTTTTTCCCTAGAGATAGAGACAACACCACTTCCGGCAGGCTTCCACTAGCCTAAATTCACGCTCTACGACGGAAAAACCGATCCCTACATGCATGTAAGCCACTTCCGACAGGTCATGGCCGGACATAGGCGGAATGACGCACTTATGTGCCTTATCTTCCCGTCAAGTTTAGGCGAACTGGGCTTGAAATGGTTCGAGAGGTTGCCGGAGGGGAGCATAGAAAGGTGGCATCAGTTGGCCGAAGCCTTTGTGACGCGCTTCAAAACCAACACAAAAACACCAAAGGAAGTTGACCACCTACTGAGTGTCAAGATAGAACCGAGCGACACATTGAAGGCATACAACTCCAGATATTGGGAGACCTCCAACGAGATCTTGGATTGCCCGGTCAACTTGGCAATCACACAATACAAGCGTGGTCTCCCGGTCGGATATAGACTGAGGGACTCGCTTACCATGCACCAGCCGACATCCATGGGCCAGCTCATGCAACGCATCAATGAGCACATCCGAGTAGAGGATGATGCGTCAACATCTACCACGAAGGTAACTCCGGTAGCAACAGACAAGAGGTCGGCTGGAAAAGTGCACGCGGTCGGACAAGAGTCCAGCCGAACAAGTGACCGCGCTGAGGAATCAGACCGTGGCTCAAATCGCAAAAACCGGGGTAAAAGACGTCGGAATGACCGGGATGACTACCCCCGGGATGACGTAGCCGATGCAAACAGAAGGTTGAAAGCAAGGACAGGCATCACCACGGTCTTTAAGATTCAAATCTATCGCATACTAAGTGAAATCCGTGACGAGGAGTATGTCCGGTTTCCTGCTAAGTTAGGCGACGGATAGAAGGGCTTTAATCCGAGCTACCGTTGCACGTTTCACCGGGAGTGAGGCCACCGGACAGAGGACTGTTTGCCTTTGAGGCAACACTTGGAAGAGCTAGTCGCAGCCGGACACCTGGACCTTTACATTGATGGGGCGTGAAGGCAAATCAAGCTCCGGTTGACCCGCGGGGACTGGATGACCGAGATGCGCCTCCACAAGGGGTTGTTAATGTCATCTACGGCATAGTGGAACCGGCGCGTGTATGCGAGCTCCGAGATATGATTAAGAAGGCAGAACATATGAGGGAAGTTTGTCGGTTCAGCCTGCGATCAAGAGGGGGAAGACCGAAGAGAAAGATGTGATCAGTTTCTCCTTAAGAGACCTAGAGCGCGTTCAGACGCCACACAACGATGCCCTAGTGGTTACACTCCACGTCAAAGAATTTGATGTTAAACGGATCTTGATCGATCAGGGAACCTCGGTCGAGATCATATACTACGACGCTTTCAAACAGCTCAAGCTCCGAAATACAGATTTGGCCCCGGCAACTTCGTCACTGGTTGGTTTCAACTCGCAACCGGAGTGGCCTTTGGGAAAGATTATCCGGCCGGTCAAAGCGGGATCCGTGGTCAAACAAGTGGAGTTCTGGGTGTTGCAGGTGCCATCTACTTATAATTTGATCCTTGGAAGGGGATGGCTTCACGCTATGCAGCCGTATCGTCGACCTCATCAGGTGATGAGATTCCCCTCGCTATGGGGGCAATCGAGGAGATTTGGGGCGATCAAGTCATGTCGAAGCAATGCTTCGTGGCAGTCAACGGGAGCCGAGCTGCCAAAGGCTTCGTTCAAATGATTGAGGGACCGGAGGACCGGGGAGTCCTTGACGATGTGGGCACCAAGGCCGAGGACAAAGCTGTCGAGGAATTGGTGGAGGTGCGAATTGATACAGAGCATCCGGACAAGTTCTTCTTGCTCGGCTCAAGCCTTATAGCCCAAGAAAGGACCGAGATGGTTGAGTTTTTGATGGCCAACATCGAAGTCTTTGCATGGTCGCCTTACGACATGCCCGGTCTCGATCCGAGTTTTATATGCCATCATCTCAATGTCTTCCCCGGAGCCAAGCCGGTCATTCAGCGAACAAGGAGATCGGCACTGCATCACGCCGAGGTAGTTGCGGCAAGTGAAGTGAAGAACTTGCTTGAGGCGCGAGCGATTCAGGAAGTGCACTACCCTCGGTGGATTTCAAACACAGTCGTGGTGCCCAAGAAGAATGGGAAGTGGCGAGTTTGCGTCGACTACAAGACCGTCAACCGAGCTTGTCCGAAAGACAGCTTCCCTCTGCCTAGAATAGACCAGCTTGTGGACTTAACGGCTGGACATAACAGGCTCAGTTTCTTGGACGCCTACCGCGGCTACCATCAGATTGCCATGCATGGGCCCGACCGAGAGATCACCTCATTCACTACACCAAGGGGACTCTTCTGCTACCGAGTCATGCCTTTTGGTTTGAAGAACGCCGGGGCAACTTTTCAAAGGATGGTGACCAAGATGTTCGCTCCTCTGCTAGGCCGGACAATGGAGGCTTATATTGATGATATGGTAAGAGCCGGCATCAAAAGACCATTTGTCCGACTTGGCCGAGATGTTCGCCATTCTCAAAAAGCACAAGCTGCGCCTGAATGCGTCTAAGTGTGCCTTCGGCGTGGGATCCGGAAAATTTTTGGGTTTCCTAGTCACGAACCGAGGTATCGAAGCAGACCCTACACAAATCCGAGCCGTGCAAGAGTTAAAACAGCCCAGCTCGGCTAAGGACGTGCAGCATCTGGCCGGAATGGCCGCCGCGCTTAATCGATTTATAAGGTCATCAGATCGCTGCCGCCCCTTCTTTCAAGCCTTGAAATCAAAGTTCTCATGGGATGGAGAGTGTGACCGGGCTTTGGCTGAGCTCAAAAGTATTTGTCTTCAGCGCCACTGTTGGTCACACCGTGCCCGGAGAAGAACTCTACCTATATCTGGCCGTTTCTCAGCATGCAGTCAGTGCGGTGCTTGTCCGCTCGGAAGGAATCAAGCACCTCCCTATCTTCTACGTCAGCAAAACCTTGCTACCGGCAGAGTCGAGATACTTGCCGCTTGGAAAAACTTGCGTTGGCATTAATGATGGCCTCAAGGAAGTTGGCGCACTATTTCCATGCACATACAATAATCGTTCTGACCGAGTTCCCCCTCAAAGCTTTATTCGAGCGGGCGGACTTTTCGGTCGAATTCTTAAGTGGGCGGTCGAGTTGGGACAGTTTGACGTCAAGTTCCAGCCTCGCACTGCCATAAAAGCCCAGACTTTGGCCGACTTCGTTGCTGAATTCTCACCTGGAACTCATCCGGTTTGCCCGGTCGATATTGCCGGCAGATGAAGAGGTGAATGCAAGCCCGACCGAAATACAACAGCTTGGCGGTGTTGGCGACGCGGAACTTGCGCGCCCACCGAAGCACCTTCAGATAATACGATACCACAGCCCGGCGATGCGATGACGGAGTTGGGTATCACCGTCCAACCTCCTCTGTCCGGTACCGCATCACCACGGGGGAAGAAGTGGAACCGCTCCGCCCAGAGCCTGCGGCCGGCATAATACCGCAACCTGGCGATTCGCCTACGGACTTAGGCATTATGGATCAACTTGCTGAGTCCGGCGCCGAATCGCCAAGGGGGGCTGAAGTGGAACCGCTCAGCACAGAACTTGAAACCGAACAGCCGTGCAACCGTGATCCCATCAACCTTCGAGCCTCTCAGGACCCATCAGAATGTTGGAAGCTCTTTGTGGGGGAGATGTGGAAACTTTTTGTCGATGGGGCTTCAAACCGCACGGCGCGGGCTGGGTATAGTATTGATTTCGCCAGACGGGCTGACCATCGAACACTCTATCACCCTCGGATTCCCAGCATCCAACAATGAGGCCGAGTACGAGGGCTCTTGGCTGGTCTCAAGAGCGCGCTTCAGATGCAAGCATCCGAGCTAATGGTTTACAGTGATTCCCAGCTTGTGGTTAACCAAGTGTCTGGGGTTTACGAGGCAAAGGATGACAGAATGATGAAGTACCAAACTCTGGTCAGGGACCACATCAAGCGATTTCAGGCGATCAGGGTCCAACAGATTGGCCGCGAAGAAAACGGCCGAGCAGATGAGTTGGCGGCCTTGCTTCTATGGTCGACAGCACATCTCCCAACCCTCTTTTGATTGAATTCCTTCCGAGGCCCAGCATTGAGGAAACCGGGCAGACAAAGTACACTGCGCCGAGCTAGGTCCTTCTTGGATGGACCCATAATCCTCTTTCTCAAAGAACGGACCCTTCCAGCCAACAAGAAGGAAGCACATAAAGTGCGGGTGAAGTCAGAGCGGTTTTGGCTCTCTCCATCAGGCGCTTTATACAAGAAGTCTTTCACCGGTCCCTACCTGAAGTGTGTGCACCCGAGCAGCGTGGAAGCCTTCCTGTACGAAGTTCACGAAGGCATCTGTGGCAGTCACATAGGGGGCAGGTCCTTGGCCTACCGAGCTATTTCGCAAGGCTACTGGTGGCCGTGCATGCAAGCCGACGCACAGAAGTATGTTCGCAAGTGTGAGAAAGTGCCAGAAGTTTGCCCACCAGATCCACCAGCCGGCCAGGGAACTCCTTCCCCTCACCAGCCCTTGGCCCTTTGCAATGTGGGGGCTCGACATAGTGGGGCCGCTCCCAACTGCACCAGGCAACCGGAAGTTCTTCATCGCGGCTACAGACTATTTCACCAAGTGGGTTGAAGCTGAGCCTTTGGCGACAATCAAGGAGAAAGACGTCAAGCGGTTTGTCTGGCAAAATGTGGTAACACGGTTCGGCGTCCCCAAAATTCTGATCTCGGATAACGGCACCCAATTTGACGGCCGCCTATTCAGGGGGTTTTGTGAAGATTTGAAGATTGAATTTACAACTCTACTCCGGCTTACCCGCAGTCCAACGGTCAAGCCGAGGCTTCGAACAAGACCATTCTTGATGGACTGAAGAAGAGGCTTGAGAAAGCCAAAGGAAAGTGGCTGAGGAACTCCCAGTGTCCTTTGGGCGTACCGAACAACCCCGCGGCGATCTACCGGGGAAACTCCTTTTGCTTTGGCATATGGCATGGAGGCGGTCATCCTTTGGAAGTTGGTATGCCCACCCTCAGAAGTGAAAGTTTTGAGCCCGAGCTGAACGCCGAAGCCATTGCCCTGGAATTGGACCTAGTGGAAGAACGCCGGGAAAAGGCTTCATCCATGTGGCCGCCTACCAACAAGAGCTTTCAAGGAAATACAACAAAACCGTGCACCCCAGACCGTTCAAAGTAGGTGATTGGGTCTTGAGGAAGGTCATGGGCAATACCCTGGTGCCAGGTGAAGGCAAATTAGGGGCAAATTGGGAAGGACCCTATAAGATAACCGGTTTGGCGGGCAAGGGGGCATACCATTTGGAGGACTTGGATGGTAAAGGAATACCCCGACCATGGAATGCGGCCAACCTCAAACTGTATTATTTCTAGCTTTTGCTTTCTTTTTGTGAAAAGGAATTTTTTGCCTTACACTTCGGAATGTAACATTCTTTTTGTCAATATATAGAAGTGTCTCATCTTTGCCTTAGCATTTTGATTGTTGATTTTAAATTGGGACTTACAACCGAGATGATTTGCTCCGGTTGAACGAGTTGATGATTTGCTCAACTTAGAGATTGCAACCGAGATGATTTGCTCCGGTTGAACGAGTTGATGATTTGCTCAACTCTGAGATTCTCAACCGAGATGATTTACTCCGGTTGAACGAGTTGATGATTTGCTCAACTCTGAGATTCTCAACCGAGATGATTTATGCCGGTTGAAAGAGTTGATGTTTTGTTCAACTTTGAGTACAACAACCGAGATGTTTTATTCCGGTTGGCTTAGTTGATGTTTTGCTCAACTCAAAGATTCCAACCGAGATGATTTATTCTGGTTGAACGAGTTGATGATTTGCTCAACTCTGAGATTCTCAACCGAGATGATTTACTCCGGTTGAACGAGTTGATGATTTGCTCGACTCTGAGATTCTCAACCGAGATGATTTACGCCGGTTGAACAAGTTGATGTTTTGTCCAACTTTGAGTACAACAACCGAGATGTTTTATTCTGATTGGCTCTGTTAATGATTTGCACGACTTTTGTATTTACACCGAGATCTCTTTTCCGGTTAATTAATTTGAGCAAGATGATTAGCCTATCCGAGGTATTTTGTTCGGTTAAAGTTACTTCAATTGAAGACTGTGCAAACACTTAATGAAATTAAAGCTTTTTCAGTAATGTGAAAATAAGTACAAAAGGTGGGGAACTTAGCCCGGTTACATGTTCAGACGAAAAGCAGGAAAAAGAAAACTAAGCTAAGGGGGAAAGGTTAGTAAATTCATCCTCGGTTGCCTCCAAGTTGACCATTGGTGATTGGTCTTGGACTCCAGTCTCAGTTTGGCCGGGCTGCTCTTGCTCTTGGCGGTCCTGTTCCTCAGCACTTGCCTCGGTTTCTCCTTCAAGTCCTTCATCGGTCTCAACCTGCAACGCGCTGAAGATGTCATTGGCATATGGCACGAGATAGGTCGGAAGGAAGGCAGCCGGCGGAAAGGCAAACACATCGGTCCCAGGACCTTGGCCGAGCTGATCGCAAGCAGACTTCCAACCCGCTTTGAAGTATATATCTTGGGTGGCAAAGACTTGCTTTTTGTAGCTGTCCTCGGCCTCCTTGAAGCCGGCATTATTTTCATCCTCCAGCTCTTTCTCCCTGGACTTTTTCAATGCATCCAGCTCGACCTGGAGCTCATCCCTCTTTTTCTCGGTGTCTTCAAGTTGGCCGAGCAACCGAGAGTTGTCTGCGTTTGCTATCTGTAGTGAAGACTTTGCTCGGCCGAGCTCGGTTTGAAGGCTTTGAACTTGGCTGGCAGTGTCATTCGCCTTCTGCCGTAGTCGATGAATTCGCTCCATGACCAAGTGTTGCTTCTGGATGGCCTGCAAGAAGAAAGATTGATCAGAGAGGAAACCGAGCAAACACTTGTGAAAATTTGAGTAGAAGTTTGAGACTCTTACCCTGGTCATGGACTTTACGGCCGACTTCACCAACCGAGTGTCTGGAACATGGTCGTTGCCGACCACGTCGCTCGGTAGTAGAAGGGCCTTGGAGAGGTCAAAGGCGAGAAGATGTTCTTTATCGCCCTTCACGGAGGCTGTTGCCGGGATCTCCTTACCACGGTGTTTGAGCTGCGGTCGCCATGCTGGTGTTGGGTCCACCGTGACGGCTGGTTGCTTGGTAGTAAACTCTTCAACCAGCTCGGCAGAGGGATCCGCGCGAGGCCTTTTGCCAGCCCGGCGGTTGTCTTGGCTGGCTTGCCCGGCAGCCGGAGACGCAAGCGCAACCACGACCCCGCTGGATTGATCGGCAGCTGGAGTGCGGGTGATGACGCTCGGTATCTCGGCGGAAGTTGCTATGAGGAGGTTCTTGATACGGCTTCATTTTGCCATCTCTTCTTCTTCGGTTAACCGGATTAGGGGCACGTCCGGTAGTGTTGGGTCTGGAGGAGGTAACGGAGCACGGAGAAAGTCCGTGACCTTACTCTGGCGTGAAGCTGAGTATCTGTATGTGGGAGTGTAGCCGAGCAGCTCGTTACAATCCCAGTGGCGGTAGCGGAGCACAGTCCGGATGGCTTCTTCGTTGGGGTAGCGGTAGTTGGCTTGTAAGGCTTGGATCGCTGCAAAGGAAAGTAGAAAAATGGCTAAGTACAGAGCATTGAAGAAAAGCAATTGACCGAGCAGGTTTCACCGAAATTCTTGCTAATGAACCAGCCTGGTACGTCGGCTGTTTCATAGTTGCCAGACACCCAGAAAAAGTCGTTGTCGTGTAAGTCTTTATCTGGGGTTCGAGTCACTATTTTTTCTTTGCCCGGCCTAATCTTTAGGAAATAGGCGAGGCCATCGCCGGTGTGCCCAAGGGTATATTGTCGCAGTATCTCGGCTAAACCTAGGTTTGTGCCTAGCCGGTTGTTTAGCTCGTGTACGCCATTGATTATTCGGTAGGTGTTGGTTGAGACTTGGGTGGGTGCTAGCCCGATGTGGCGTAGGAATTCGGTCATCAGTGGGTTGACCGGGAAGTGGAGGCCTCCTTCAATTATAGACAGCACGGTGAAGGGGCACTGGTCTAATCTACCCCCAAGGGGCTGTCTCAATCTTGGCGAGCTCTAAGTGAACATCGGCCGGGATACCGTATTCCTCCCGGAACACGGCCAGGGCAGCCGGAGTGTCAACAAGGAAGCGGAAGCGCCCCATGTGTAACTGGCTGGTTTAGCTCGGCTGAGGTGGTTTGGCAGACTAGTGTTTTGATGGCTGCTCGATCTTTGAGAGTCTCGGTATTTGGTCAGTGGTCCCCTTGGACTCTGCAGGAAAAGGATGTCAAGTGTAAGTGGGAGCGCGGTCATGCAAAACGAGCTTGACTTTAGCTCGGTCATGAAGAGTGCCAAACCACCTTGATTATTAAGGCTAACCAAGGAGCCCGGTCGATCAAGTGGACCAGGTGTTAGCCCGGTTGAGCGGCTAAGTCCTCTGGATACCCCGTTTCTGCTAAGGTTGGGACAAACTGATCATTTGCTTCGGTCTTAATGATTTTTTGGATCAAGGGAAGACCTGGAGCCCGGTCCACCCCAGATCTTCAGTGTTCATCAGAGAAAATGAAGAACAGTAAGGAGAGTGAAGGGTTAGGGACGGTTTTGGATGCCTATGTCCTAAAACCTACGGATTTAGTGCCCTAATATGTGAAATACCAACTGAAATAGCAAAAACAAGGCTCGAAGAACTTACTAGGAGAGGGCAAAGGCGTCTTCTTCGAACACGAACTCAGCAATGGCAAGCAAGGGAGGGCAGGAGCTCTGGATCGACAAGGAGGAGAGAGAGTCAATAAGGTTGGAATGAAGGAAGGTTCAACATGTTTATAGAGATGAAGAAGACCACCAAAAATTTGAATCTGAACGGACGTGATGTTTGGCTGCTCGAGGCCAATCAATGCACGACACGTGTCCCTATTGACGGCGGCGTCAGTACTGAAGAGACAAGATGGTGAATCGAGGCATCGACCGGGCAAGTTTTGAAGTCAGGCATGTCAACTAGCCCGGTCACCGTATTGCAGACCGAGGACCGATGAAGTGTCACCCCGGTCAGAATAGGTAATCCAGTCACGCTTGCGCGAACGGAATTAAGGGGCAATTGAGAGAGAGATTTATGATCTGGATTGGGCCGAGGTAATGGTCGGACAGATTTGGGCCGAACAAGATTGGGCCGAGGTCGCGCGACCCTGTCAGAAAGGATTTGCTTGGTTAAGGCGAAGCGTAATTGGACCGAGATACTTGGTTTCATGGTGTAGGGGCCGATCAAATGAGATGACCGGTGCCAGGAAAGGCGTGGTTGTTCCACAGTTCATGAGTTAGCCCAGAAGAAAGGCCGACGGCAAACCAGCATAAGCTGTCCCGAGCTCGACTATGCCGGGATGCAGCTGAGCTTGGTCCTCATTAAACACGGCGAGCGGAGCGCTCTGGCCAGCTGCATAGCACGGCCGTTGATAACCAAGAAGATGCAGCCCGGCTGTCGAGCTCCCAGTAGAGTAGGCTGGCAGTTTGGTTAGGTGGTATTCAGCAAGATTTGCGCTGATAGATGGGATAACTGCACCACGTGTCGAGAGACTAATGGGAGTGGATTTGGGGCGCAGAAGGTATATAAGCGAGTCTGCGCCCTCCATGTTGAGACAGAGGAACATTTGGTGAGATACAAAAACTCTAAACACTCTCCCTTCTCTCTATCTATCCCCTGGTGTGTGTACTAACTTGATCGTCGGAGGGGTTTTCCGGCCACACACCGCCGGGTAGCTCACCGCCGTTGTGCTCGCAGGTCGATCGGACAGACAATAGCTTGGAAGAAAGGAGTACGGGCTTGCCTGAATATTTGCTCCCCGTACAAACGGGTAGTATGATTTTAATAATTTTTTAGGGTTATTATTCGTCTTGATCATGTGATTATATTTGTTTGATTGATTTCATTTTTTATAAGCATAATATACTCAACAAATTTTATAATATGAATGGTTTGGATTATGAAAATATGGTCAGAATAAACCATACGGGATGTGACAGGATGGGTGCGGTCACAACACTCACCCCCAATTCCCATTTCATCTAATTTCATACACTTTTTTCTTTTCTTTTTTGTCCAAATCTCTTCTAAAATCTTCTAACTAAACACAGAGTTAGAGAACTCTTAATCTTTGATTTCACTTAGTTATAGGAAGGGCTTTCCGGTAACATTTCCAAATAGTCATAGTGTTTTTTTTTTTTTTTTCCCCATAAAGTTTGTCAAATCCCTAAATTGAATTAACCCATCAATAAATTGAAAACTTGATTGATTTGAGCTATTAGTGTAGTGCATTAACCCTCTTAAGATCATCTACAATGGGCTCTCTGTAACTTGCTTTTCGTGCTCCTTTCGGATACAATAGCCTTACATTTCGGACTCTCGTAGTTCTGAATTTGATTTCACAAGTGTAATGTGAAATAGATAAACACCAATGAGTCCAAATCCGGCAATTCTTTTAAAAAATCGATTTTGAATAAAAAATGTCAAAAATGGACTACATTACTAGATTTTAGAATCGCCATCTAAATATTTTTGAAAAATTTAGGAAACTCGTGACTAGTACCAAAGGCCACATGTCCGTCATCACTAAAGTATCTTGGCTTGAGAACTTGGGTATGAGAGGGGAAGGTCATGAATTAAGCATCCTACTCACCCGATCAAAGATCGGCCTTTACTAATCATGATGTGATTCTTATTTACATTATATGCTATTGTTTCCGATTTTTAGGCTATTCTTACTATGTGTTGCACACAAGTATAGACTAAGTCGCTCACTTTGGAATACTTCGATTTCATGTTTGTTTGAAATGTGTTTTGAATATGTATCACTAAAAAAAAGTGATCCCATATGTACATTTGATCAAACTATCTCAATTTGAGCAATAAGCCTTCATCTACAGGCATTTAAACAGGTATATCACTTAAGTACTTAGCTTCATGGTATTTATGCTTGATATGGTAACAATCACAAGCATGAAATATGCCAAAGCGAAAATGCTCACCTAGTACTCCAATGTAAGCCAAAAAGGAATAAAACAATTAAAAAAATGCATGCTCTAATATGCAAGTGACTAATACAACACATACACAATGCAACTACAAAGCTCGATTACTAACATGGCATGTGAGCCAATTCAAAGCATGCGACAAAGCACATAGTCGAGTAAGGAATACGAAATTGATATTAATTAGTATAATGAGCCGAACCCTTATGTATGCAAGACGAATAGATGTAAGTCATGGAAAATGTTAATTTAAAACATGATGCTCTATGCTGTCCATCATAAGTGAGTAAATAAAAAGGAAAAATAAATGGGGTCGGAAGACATACACATTATTATAATTTTGTCCTCATGCGAGAGGGTTCGAATGAATGTCCGAATTTTAAGCTATTACATAACTCAAATAAATAAATTAACTACACTAGCTAATTATTACAAATTATAATTAAACTAACTAATTAGTTACAACACAGAATTCATTAACTAAGTATTTAACTATTACAAGTTCAAAAGAATTAAACTAATTAAAATCAAGCGGGGGTTAAGGACCCATACATGCCAATGCGAACACCCTCCCGGAAACACCTCTGTTTTGTTGCTAGAATTGCTCTGTCTGCAGAAAATACTTCTATTTTTGCCTCAATTTCTGCTCTGTTCTTGTCACGCCCCCCAAAATAATACAGATAAACCAATTCATAAGATAAGAGAACATAATAGAATTAATATCCTTTCATTCATCAGAGTTCATAATACCAAAGATATTACATGCATTATACATTCATAAAGGCTCATCTTGAATCTATAACATGTAACATTAGTTAATAACAACAAAATAAGTGCCCTACGGGTTTACATCTTTCCAAGATTTCACTTGATTACAACAAAAGGGATCTAAACTCAATATATGTAAAGCCCTTGGCTTGAATAAACATTTACAAAACAAAATGGAGCCTCTAGCTCCTAGGTCCTCCCAAGCTATGTTCTTGGAGGAAGCATCTCACCAGTACCTGAAAATGGTTTCCCAAGTAGGGTGAGCCAAAGCCCTATAGAGACAGTCTAATACAATATATGAAGTTTAACTAAGAAATAAGTGTCAAATAAATGTTCAATATTCATGATCAACTTACATTCTTCCCATAACCATTCAATACTGATATTCATATCTCAATCCATTCTCACTTATTCATTTCAGATTAATTCATTTCATTTCAAGTCATACGATAAACATACTTAATTTTCCACATTATCCAACTGAGACTACAACTCAGTGGTTCCTTATCCGCATAGCTATCATACAAACACTTCAACCTTACTATTTTACGGAAATTTCATCTGCAGGATCGGCACCAATGTATACACAAGATTTCGGGACTTTCACCTTAGACACTCTGGCCAACTTCATTCTCAATGGAGTCCATCCCTTCTCTCCTCCAAAACAATGGAGTACATTCCATTTCTTCTCCCAAAACATTATACATATACAATGTATTTACATTATTCATCATATACAATGACTATCTATAACACATATTCAATGCCTTAATCATACCTTCATATTCAATGACAAACTTAAATGATTAGTTTCAATTCACCTAATCATCATACAATTTCTGCAACAATCATAGCTATCCTCCACCGATAGCCCAATACAAATATTTGTAAATAGATATACAATCTTTATAACATATAATTTATCAAATTTCCATGAATGAATGATTAAACAAATCCAACTACACCGTTCATTTACACCTTTTCCCGATTTCACATTTCTCACATCAATTTTATTATTTATACAAAATAATATTCAAGACACATTTAGGGTAAATCTCCCCCCCTATTCAAATATTAACCCAAAGGCTAAAATTTACCATTCTAACACAAGATATCCTCATTCTTAAAACCCCATAATCATTTATGTAACACAATGTAAGAACCCCTCTTTCAATTTGAGACCAAAACCCTAAGTTTACCCAAAAACTCCCAAATCTTCACCATTTATACATAACCACAAATGACTAGGTTAAAACTCATACTAAAGTATAGAATATCCCTACCTCAAAGAGAAAAGATGAGCCAAGCAAGAGAAAAACCCCAAAAGTGCCGAAATCCAACTCTAATCGGTTCAAAGAGAAGATCTTAAGAAGCTCCACCTCTTTATCAAAGGAAGTAGTGTGGAGAGATCAAAGGATCTAGGCCAAAATGTAGAGAGAGAGAGCGTATTTTAGAGAGAGAGGCTTTCAACCTTAGGGTTTTGGGTGAAAAGATATGAAAAAGTGATGTAAAAAGTACTTTTCGCGATCTGATATATGCGTAGTCCGCTCAAGCGGAGGGTTTCACACTCAAGCCTTAAACACAAAGTTTTGTTCCGCTCGAGCGCAGAATACACACCTCAAGAACTTTCCAGACAATAGACCAACCGCTCAAGCACAACAACAGCTGCTCGAGCGTAAGAAACGTCGCTCAATTGTGAAAAACATTCCTCCAGCACTTTTGCAGAAGTACAGAGTACTGAAAGTTTCCAACTCCCGCTCGAGCGCAAGGAAGGCCGTTCGAGCGGAGAACCAAAATTCACATAGTCCGCTCGAGCGCAAGAATGGCCGCTCGAGCGTAAGACCAAAAATTTGGGCAACACAAAGTTTGAAAACTCAGTAACTAACCTATCCCAAACACAACCACAATAACCCAAAGATCAATTTCAAAGGTATACAAGGGAGGAAAGAGATAGACAACAATATGAAAGTTTTAAACCCGAGCCTGGAACATCACAAGAGTTGGGTAAAAACCGGGATTGCTATAGTTTTGCAAGAAAAAGACACTGCTTAGCTGAAAAGAGGTAGCCGGTCGGCCAGATTCAAATGGTGGCCGGCTGGTTACTAATTTTGATACTACCCTACTACAACAGAAAAGAAACAGAGTGTTTCTAGGAGATATTTATCCTCTCTGCCTCTCCTTATAATGAAATTGATCAAAGGAGGGGTAGAATCGATTCACAAATCATCAATGGTTGCAAGGTTATTGCATGATGATCCATGACTCAATTAGACAAAGGCTCAATAAGTGAAACGAAAAGACCAACGAGACCTCCTTCCTATCATGGAATTGATCAAGGGAAGTGGTAGACCTTGAATCTTGAACCATTATCATCACTAAAAATTATGAAATGACTCAAGACTCAATGGGTTCAATTAACGTCTGATTGAACCCAACTTGATTTTATTATCTTATGCCATTTTAGTCCAATTTTATTACATCTTTTACTTACCTTTCCATTCTTTAGTTATTTTAGTCCAAAAATGAGAATTAAGTCCACTAATGGAGAGAAGTGTCAAACAAGAAGTTGTTTTTGACATGAGAGAGATGTAATGCCTTGATAATGAACCTCCAAAGAGATTAAACCATTAAGCATGGAAGGGTTTCTTTCTCAAGCTTAAACAATACTCGGTTGAAACAACTCTCAAAGAAATTAAAAGCCAAGAAAGGAGGGAGAGTGCATAGATGATTATGTATGAACATAAGTATGGAAAGTATGAAATAAATACTATCAACTCAAATAGATTGGTATTTAATGCCTAAACCATCAAACATATGAGGACCACTACACTATAAGCATACTATACAAAGCATAAATGAAACAAACACACTAAAACAATCCTAAAAACAGCTAAAACGGTGCTGGAATTATCATGGAAAAGCTAGAAAAAGTGAACTACAATAATGGAGAAATGAAGCTAGTAAACAAGCCCACCCTTCCACTTTTTGAACCTCAAAACTACTTTTTTAGCCTCTGAAAAACTCAGAAAAAATAGTAGGAAAAAGTTGAAAAATAGATGGAAAACACAAGGGCAAAAACTTGGAAAATAAGATTCAAAGAAGGGTCTACCTTTGATAGCTTTAAGCCACAAGTTTCAATCCATAAAAATAGTGTAAAAAACAGCAAGTAAGGCTAGGGAAAAAACAGTGTAGAGATGCCCAAAATTATATCTCTTGAAGAGAGGTAACTCCTTTGTTGACAAACCAACAAGTTCTCACTCTCAAGGTTGAGATTTGAGCTCAAGAACCTCAGCAAGAAAAGCTAAATTTTTGGTTTAGGAAGTGTAGAGAGAGAGTGTGTGTAGGTTGCGAGATAGAGAGAGAGAGAGAGTGTTTTACAAGTTTTGGTCTTTTAGGAATTTTTTCTAACTTAAAATCAAGAGGGTTGGTCTTGTATATATAGAAAAACAGCCTCTCAAGTCGAAAATATCTGTATAAAGACAGCTGGTGCAAGGCATGCACATGGAAAGGACAACTGGCATCAAAATATCTGCCTTCCGAGACACCTGGCCGGCCGGCCAAGTGTGGGACGGCCGGCCACCAAAAACTTGCCAGCCGGCCACAAAAATCTTCTCGCAAGCCTGATCTCAAACGGGTATATCTCCTTCATCCGAACTCAATTTTAAGTGGTTCTTGAGTCTAAATTGAAACTCCGGAAGTCTACTTTCCAATGGTATGATCTCACATCTAAATTCTAAGTGTACAAAAAGACATGTCTAATTTAGTGAAGACTGCTCATTTCTCTCTTAACGGTTTGATGTTCAACCTTTTTCCCAACTATTTTTCTTCCTTCCCCTCCTATTTCCTCTAACTCCAAACCTATAAATAAGATATTTTTAAAGATTTTTCAAAGAGTTTACCTCCCTTCCATTTATTTCCACTTTGTCCTTACTCGGTTTATCGAAAAGTGTAATATTTTAATCGAAATAAGATCCTTGAAACATCGTAGAAACATTTGGAAAAATATTTTATAAAAGAGGGTTTTAAAGTTTAAAATAGTTTTGGTCAAAATGAGGTGTAAAGTTGGGATCAGAAGCTCAAAAATCGAAGTCTTCTGTTGAAGAACTTGAACAATTGTACAGTGTCACTTTTCATTATCGAGTGATCAACCTGAGGCGCCCAAGCCTTAAGGGCGGTTAAAAATGGGATGTCTACACTCTCCAAGAGTCCAGTACACTATGTTTGGTACATGAATTTGATATATCTTTTTTTTAAAAAAAATCTCTTATCAAATTCATAAACTAAACATAGTCTTACAGTTAGACATTAGCATAGTTGGTTAGCTTTTCATAAATTTAAATAAATCTGTTTGATTGGAAAGGCAACAAGGAGTCACATAAAAGGAAATGAAAACCATAGCCATACTGCTACTCAGATTGATCATTAAGTCTGCACAGAAGTTTGCTAGTGAGTCTGTGATTTAAAATTCAAAAAGCATATTTGATTATTTAGTTATGGATGAACCAAAGTATGCTTCAAGTCCTGATCACTTTTTCTAGCATTCTTTGGAGGACCCTATTTGTCTTGATGAAAAAACTTTTTGGCTAAACAAGGTTGAATTGTGTATTAAAAAACAGGACTAGCTAAACTAAAGAACGTGTTTTAAGGACAAAGAACTTGGACAAAGATCGTGGTTTAATTTTCTGAATTTATTTAGGCTAAAATACTAAACATGCCAATAATTTTGTCCCTTTTACCATTCTATTTCTTTTTTCTTGATCCATTGAGACTATGGCGCTTTGTGGCGAAATAAATTGATTTTTAATAAGAACAATTCATATGAATAAAAAAATAATATAAAATACAAATAATTATTTTATTTAGAGGAATTTTATATTAACAGTGTGTTAAACTAATAGTAAAAGTTTAAAAAATTACAAAACTTTAAGAATAAAAAGATAAGAAATAAGAATAAACAGTTAGATGGACACATGATCTCGTAACCTTCTTAACCCTATGATAATTTATTGTAAAATACAAAATTTTTTTTTTTTTGGTTCAACGGAAAGATTGGTAAAAATACACTTCGCTCTCTAAATAAAGTATATCTTTTTTTCCTACTTGGACTTCTCTAAAGAAAAGATTCTCCTTTTTGGTCCCTAAACTATTCAACTTTTTCACTTTAGTTCAAATTCTAACTTCCCTTATAGCTAACGGACAATTTTTGTATTTTTGAAAAATATAAACCCCAACTAAAATTTCACTTATACCCTAACCAAAACCCTAACACTAACAAACTGACATTTTTGCCCCCTTTCCTCTTCTCTGGCTTTTCTCTTCTTCTCAATACTAACACTCTACCTCTTACTCTCAGCCCCTTCCTCCAACATGTCACAACACTATCGCTCGCACCTCACCATTGATTTACCCTTCTTTACCTCTAGTTACCCTTTTCAGCAACTACATTCCACCAATATCTCTACTCATCAAAAGAACGCAAGAGGGTCTGTGAGCCAAAGAACTTGATGTTAATGATTGAGCCATGGAAGTCAATGTCCATGACAAAAAAGCACGGGCGAAAGAATGTAGGTGAAAAATCAATAGAAGTTAATATTTGGACTAAAGTGGGAAGTGGTCAATGGTTTTAGAATCAAAGTGGAAGAATCTTTTCTTTAGGGGGTGAAAGTGCAAATTATCCAAAAAAAATGATAAGAATAATTAATTTATATAGTATTAATTATCTTTCGGCTGTGTAAAGCCAAAGCCAGTAAACATGTCCAAGATTAGCATTTTGTAATGTTCTTCTTTTCCAAGACATTCTTAGGAGAAAGAAAATTAAAAAAAACTTAACTCAACAATCATTTGTGAACAAACAAGAAAAAGGGCATGTTTGAATTTGCAAAAAAAATGCCAATCAAGAGGCTACATTACACCACTATTATGAAGATGGTCTGCTACTAATGCCATCTTTACTTGGCCTAATCACCCAATCACGACATAACACACATCAAAATTATCAACAATTCAAAATTATTTATATAATCACATTGTTTTTTGTCGGGTTCTTTTTATCATGATAAGATGTTCCTAGTAAGGCAAATTATAACTTTTTAGAATTTTTTTTTGTTTATAATCTTTTTACAAGTAAGACGTCTCTCCAATTTAAATAATTGAACGGAGTGTATAGTTTGTTTATTAGACCATTTAGAATTATTCATGTAAAAAATTAAGTTGATCTAATAACAGTAGTTATATGATTGGACCACAAAATCATACCCAAAAAAATAGACAATTTACTCTTAAACCATATTTGTCGACCATTTTTTGCATTATTTTGTGGTTTGATCATGTAACTACCAATATTTGAATAATCTAATTTTTTACATGGATAATTATCTCAGTAAACTTTATAAAATTAATGGTTCATATTATTGAGTTAAACTTGTAATCGGCTTGCAATAGACCTGTAACTTATTGTACAATAAAAATTGATAATCATAAAGTTAAAAACACCCCTCTCCAAGCTTCAAAATTATCAATTTAAAAAAAAAAATTATTTAAATTATTTCTACCATATAAACTATAAATATAAATTATATCAGATAATCTCACACATACTCTCAAATTAAAATAAACTATAAAGGACTCTAATGGGCCACCAAAATGGTGGAGAGAAGGTAAATTCTTTTTTGGAAC
Organism: Camellia japonica; assembly: GCA_030407325.1. Lineage (NCBI taxonomy): Eukaryota > Viridiplantae > Streptophyta > Magnoliopsida > Ericales > Theaceae > Camellia > Camellia japonica. The sequence goes on from JAPPVO010000017.1 coordinate 155,749,274, forward strand.
GTGGCTTGAGGCTGATCGTGCTAAGTGCATGAAAGTCAATTATTAGTAAAATAAATAAAATCATCCAAAGAACTTCACTAAGCTGTCACTTGATGATGATGATGACAGAGGTCAATTTGAAGGAGTTAATAGTAGCTTGCCACGTATGTTTGACTTTGTATTATTTTAATAATAATTGAAGATGACAAAATTACTTTCTCAAATGCACCAGTTAAGGCCGGGGTTTCGTGGTGACCCCTTTTTGTATAGGAACTTAATTCCTCATTTCGACTAATGATTATGCAGAACATGAAGAACTTTGTTCTATAATTTATTACTACCTTCAAAATCATATTCTTTTCCATGCCCTTTTCATAGGTTTGACTTGAGTTGTGGAGATTATATGTTTAGCGTCATCTTGTAATTAGGTTTTGACAATTGAGTTTTGTTACGTGCACAGAATAAAGACGATTATAGATTTCTTTACTTTATGAGCCCCACACCCATATCTATTTTGTGTTCCAATTCATAGAACGCAGATTTTTTTTTTGCTTAAGATTTGGAGCATAAGTGCTAAATTGTTGATGCTTCTTAGAATTGAAATGAACAAAGAGAGTGGAAGGAGATAAAAAAACATGCAAAGACTTGTCATTCATATGTAGGAGATGAACCTTATGCTCAAAAAAAGAAAAAGAAAAGTATGTGTTTTAAGTCAACGTACATATATTTATATCAAAAATGATCCAGATTGATTGATTGGCCAGATTTTTTATTTTTTTATTTATTTTTCTCCTCCTCCTCCTCCTCCATAACTCACCAACCCCCACGTGTGTGGGGTGATGGGGGTTGGTGATTGAGGGTCTCAATCACATCTCTATCTATATTTGTTCATAAAGTTCAAAGAGTTGTTGATTAAATTCTTGGACACTTTGATGGAAAAAAAAATAAAATAAAATTGCGATATTGGAACTTATGCCTTATTGAACATGTTATTCTATTTTTAAATAAATTTGTTTTGCTGCAACAAAAGCCAGTTACAATGTGAGAAAAATAAAAAAGCTTATAAAGAAATTGGGAAGTTATTGGTCGTGCTAATCACCATTAATTAGTCAATGTATTATATCCACCAAAAAGAATAAACAAAATAAAATGACACTGCTCAAAATTACTTTAGGGAGAAAATAACACTGTTTGAAATCTCTCAAATGAGTCATCTCTTTTTCTTTTTTTCTTTTTTAAATTCTTTTGTCTTTAAGATTGTTTTGAGAAGTGCTAAATAAGTTGCCTTTTTTCTTATTATAAAAACGGAAAATGTCCCACCCCCACCGCCCCCACTGATTTTTGATTGGCTCAATTTTATTTTATTTTTTTTATATTTTTTTTCAGCCTTGTTCTCACAGCAAGACACGTGGAGCTGGGGGTGCTGGAGTCCCCAACACTGTTGTTATAAAAACACATGCAAAAAGTAGAGAAATGTGATCCAAATAAGTCAAAATGTTAATAAGCTGGTTTATAAGTCACTTTTCAAAAAGAGGCCTTTAGCGACATTTTGGTCTAAAATTATGTCAATTTTTTACTTTTTCAGAAAGTCTCGTGTAGATGAATCTAAAAAGCAAAAAAAAGAAAGAAAGAAAGAAAAAGTTAAAATAAGCTAAAAAAATTTACTATTTTTTATTTATTTTTGTCTTTTTTGAACTTTAAAAAAAATTAATCTTTTGGTTCGCCTTATCAAGTAAATTCCAGAAATATAAAATTCTTTGAATTTTTTTATTAAACCTTTCACTAGAGACGAAATTAAACGAGCAAAAATGTCAACAAAAAAATAAAAAATAAAAATTCAAACACTCACTTAACCCTAGTTTGGAAACATACTATTTTAGTAATTTTTTGACTTTTTACAAAAGATATGTAGAGAAATAGAGAGAGTGATGTGACAATTTATAGTGACTTTTTAATTTTTTAATTAAAATGTATAGTTAACAAACGAGACCTTAAGCATGTTTAAGCATTTCCCTTTCCATTCCTCTATAATAAAAAAAATAAAAATGTTTGGGACCCCTTTTTTGGGGGTTCCATGACTCCCAATTTGATCTTGGCCCTTAATGTATGTGTGGGGTCCACTCATGTATGTGTAAGTCCTATATTATGAGTGATTGAAATGAAAGTAGAGGTTGTGGGATTATGTATGTGTGGAAGTTTTTCTCACAATTGTAAAAAAGAAAGTTGCAAAGACAAAAACTTGTGAGAAGATGAAGGAAAATGACATTTATATTTTGTCAGGACACGTATGCACCATTATGGAACATTACCAAATTATAAGTTTACATTTTTTCGTAAATACATTTTTAGATATTTAATGCAAATTTTTCCAAGATCACACATTGATCATATTCCTTTTTTTTTAGATGGGATATTGATCATATTCCTTAAAAAAATAAAAACTAAAAACTAATCTCCAACAAAAGCCAGGATGATTAGCAATACTTCCAATTGTGATTCTGTGAACGCCTATATATAGAGGAGTATAACCTTGAAACAAAATAGCAAGAATCTCTTTCCACTCTCTCTCACTCTGTCTTTCTTTCTTTCATTACCTCTATGAAGAGAAAAAAAGAAAATGAAAAAGAGAGAAAGAAAGTTAGAGAAAGCAATTGAAGTGACTATTCTTTATAGTTAACGTATAACACAACCCCTACTAAACTCTCATACAAAGCCAACCAAACGCTGCCTTGTTAACACTGTTGAATGTCCACTTTCACTTCTACTCTGGAGCTTGGATTGCATTAATTGGATCATAAATAACATGGTATGGTGTGGTTAGCTGAAGAAGTTTCAAGTTGCAAGAAAGAGCTTATGTTGTCATCTCAGGTACGCGACTCATCTCTCTGTTGTACTCCCCTCCCTGCATGTATCTCATGTCATATATACATGTACATATATATATATATATATGTTAGTTTAGAAAGACTCGTCCAAGGCCCCGGTTATTATTACGATAATATGTTTAAATTTTATATTTTGATAATTTTTTAAAAATTAGAATATTATCCTATGAAATTGAGCCTTGGTTTGGCAAACCATTTTGGCTATATAATCACAAAAGACAAAAAAAAAAGTTATAAAATCACAAAAAGACAAAAAAGTTACAAAATTATTAAATTGACCCATACACAAACAAAAAATCAAAAAAGTATCATTTCTACGTGGAGGGCAATTTTGTCATTCTAAAGTCAAAAAAGTCAAACAAGAATACCAAATGACTAAAAAAGTCCAAGGCTAAAAAAGTCAAAACCAAACAACTCCTGAATATAATAAATCATTGGATATATGATAGAATTATGTAGTATAATATGTATATTTTTTGATTTGTTATATTCCTAATGATGTAGATTCTAATTCTATTACTATATAATTTTGGGTGAATTTATGAGTTTTTAACATTTCTTCCGGATTTATAAAAAAAATTATGGTGTATAACTTTTCTCAACAAATAAATATAAAACAAATACTAAGGGGTTGTTTGGGATGATCTAAATAAATGTACTTTTTGACTTTTTATAAAATATGGGTTGAGTATGGATTAGGTTTAAAGTGATGTAATAGATAGGTGATGTGAAAAAATTACTAAGATAATTCACGAAACTAATAAAGAAATAGAAGAAAATACGTACACATACAAATGACTAATTTTATTAATATATAAATCATACTCGTATAATAAATGATCAATTTTATTAATAAGTAAATCAACAAATTTTAATGATATGAAAAATATTTTTCAATTAACCATTTTGTTTATAAATAAATCATTAACGTTGTGTTTGGTTGGGAGATTTAAGAAGGGATTTGGAAAAAGAAAAGAAAAATATAGGTGAAATGTAAATAAAATATATCTCTATTTCACCTAATTTCACATACCTCTTCCATTTATCTTTCCAAATCTCTCCTCAAATCCCCCAACCAAACACAATGTAAGTCAATTAACAGTTTTAATGATATGAAAAATATTTTAAATAAATAATTTTGATAATTTATTATTGCGTAGGAGAATAATTTTTTTTCTTGAGTATTGTGTTAAATTAAAATTTATCGTAATTTCTAGTATTATATAACCGATTCATATTTTAAACAAATCTTATGCCGTATTTGTAATTTTTTTTTAAATAAAATATTTATTTCATAATTGATCAAGAATATTTGCGTAATTATAGAAAGGCCATGGCTTCTGTCCAGTCCGGATCAGACTGGACCGTATTGTTGGGCCCGTGGGGGCCCACCACGGGTCCCGTTTTGATAATCTGAACCGTTCAATGTGTAGAACTCGTCGAGTACTATATGCCTATAAAAAATAACGTTGATCGGATATCGATAGCTATGTGAACAAAACAGTTTTTTTTATCAACCGTTAATTTTTTTACCGTCCATTTTTTTTATACAAAACTGATTTGATCACATAGCTATCGATATCCAATCAACGTGATTTTTTACACGTATGTAGTACTCGACGAGTTCTACACATTGAACGGTTTAGATTTTCAAAACGGGACCCGTGGTGGGCCCCCACGGGCCCAACAGCACCGTCCTGTCCGATCCCGGACTGGACCGAAGCCGGACCCTTATAGAAAAACCTATTTCATAGTTGACCAATAATGTTTACGTAATTACGAAAAAAAAGCTATTGTGTAATTAACCAAAAATGTTTGAATAATTACGAAAAAACCTTCACTTAACATATAGGCCACCATTAGTAAATTATTCAAAATAAAATGATAAAATCGAAGAAAAGAAAAAGATGAATCTCAAGTGATTAAGCAGTTCTCATATATATAAATATATGGAGAAAATTATGGTTCAATGGACCTTTCAGAAAATAATTACATATTCATAAAAATATATATAATTACAATTATAATTATAATTATAATTATTAATATTTATAAAATTTATCACTAATTTATAATATTTTTTTGAAACTTCCACTGATTATATATATGTATATATACATGGGGAAATTGCATTTCAATTGGATACTAAGAAAATAATTATAAATTTTCACTGATGCAAGTTTTTTGTGGCTGTGTTTGGATTATAAATTTTGGTACAAATTTAGAAAAAGAAAATATTATTGAAATGTTTCCAAATTCTTACTAAAATTTATGATTCAAAGACAACATGTGTGAATAGTGCAAGTCTTTTTTTTTTTTTTTTTTGTGTGTGTCTTAGACTTGCACAATTTATTTATTTTTTTAACCTGAAGTGCAATTATTTTAAAACTGTTTCACTTATTTGTAATTTTTTTTATATATATATTGGGTTGCTTGATATAGTTTATTTGAGTTGTTTTATAATATATATTTTTTGTTTTAATAATTTGTGTTAGATTATTGGATACATTTTTTTGTTACAATTCAAACAAAAATAACTTAGATAAACTAAAAAAAAAATATTGATTATTTGATAGTTGGGAAAAAAATACTTTTGACTTTTACTTTATGATTAGTTTATAATTGCTTGAATGAAAATGATATACAAACTCACTTTCTAGACCCATTTTTTAGATTTAATAATGCGTAAGTGATGTGATTGATTGATAATTAGAAAATATATGAGAGAAAGTGTTACCTTTATTATCCTAATTGATTGCAAGATCTTGCCACATCATTAAATTTGAAAATTAAATCTAATTTTTGGTATTAAACAGACTCGATTATGACTTGTGAAGATTAAAAAATTATTTTACATCTAAAATTATTCTTGCTATAATAGCTTCATGCCTTCATATATTTATAAAAAAATGATATACAATGTCACTTTTTAGACCCATTTTATAAATCCAATGAAGAGTAAGTGATATGATTAGGGGTGTAAATCTAGCCCAGCCTGGCCTGCCTAGGCTCGGTGCAGCTCATGTCAGGCCTCGCGGGTTCTCGCCAAAATTCGGGCCGAGCCGAGCCGACTCACGGCCCAAAAAATTAGGCCCTGGCCCTAGCCCTGGCCCAGGGATATTCGGGCTTTGGACGGGCCGGGCCGATGAGCCTGGGCTTGACCTCTGGCTTGGGCGGGTCTAGGCATTTTTTTAAAAAAAAAAATTTCTACCAAAATTTTATTATTTTTCACTAAAAAAGACACCGAGTCTCGGGCGGACCAGCCTTTAAAATGATGGCCCAGGCCCTAGCCGAGGGTCTCAGGCCGGGCTCGAGCCCGGGTCCGAATGGGTCTAAATGGGCCGGCCCGCCCCAGGCCGTGGCGCGAGCTTTAGGCCACTCAGGGCTGCGGGTCAATTTTACACTCCTAAATATGATTGATTGATGATTAGAAAATATATGAGAGAGAGAGAGAATGTTGCCTTTATTATCCTAATTGATTGCCACATCATTGAATTTAAAAATTAATTCTAATTTTTAGTTTTAAATAGAAATACTCAGTCTTAAAGGCTTCGTTGGCTAGGATTTTTTGAACTAAAAAAATATAAAAGATAAAATATCATATCTAAATTATTATTATTTTATTTTTTCTTTCATAAAATTTAAAAAAATAAAAAAAATCAATCCAAACGAATTTTAATCCCAAATTAAAAAATTTCAACTCAAAAAGTCAACTAAAATAATTTTTGCCAAACAACAACAAAGTTGGGGTTGTTTGGGGTGTCCTAAATAAGTGCACTTTTTATCTTTTTGAACTAAAAAGTTGAGGAAAAAAATATAGATATTTGGGTTAACTTTTTGACTTTTTATGAAAAAATATATATTAAAAAATTGTATAAAGAAGTGTGTAGGAGAAGATTAGAGAGGTGTGGGCCACAGCCGTACAACCTGCACAAGTGGAATGGGAGTAGGAAATTATTGGCTATTTTTCATATATTGCACTGGACGGTTTTGTTCGGCCGGTGGGGGTCATCACGGGTCCCATTTTGATAATCTAAACCGTTCAATGTGTATAACTCTCGAGTGCTATATATCTATAAAAAATCACATTGATCGGATATCGATAGCTATCTGATCAGATTTGTTTTTTTTCAATCATTAATTATAACCCCATCCATTTGTTGTACATAACTGATTTGATCATATAGTTATCGATATCCGATCAATGTGATTTTTAACAGATATATAGTACTCGACGAGTTCTACATATTCCACGGTTCAGATTATCAAAACGGGACCCTTGATGGCCCCCACGGGCCGAACAACAGTGTGTGAAAATCACACCCAATCATTTCATTTTTGTCCACATCCGCAGCACAGCAGCTGCACTTACATCAATTCAAAGTTGTACTTTTTGTAGAAAATTGATTTTTAAATTTTTTTTTTGGTGGTAAATAGTGATACATTTTTAACTCTTTGAGTAACTTTTTGATTTTTTGACCAAAAATATACTCTATGGAAATAATTTTTCACAGGAAATATTTGTATAATTTTATAATTGAAAAGCCAATATATTTAAATTCATAGATTTGTGTTAAAATAATAATTACCTATAATTAAAGGGTGTTTGTGAAAATTGCAATTAAAACTTTTATGATTGGGTAGTGGGAGATAGCTGGTTTAGAAGCAATTCTACAATGGGCAGGATCACAAACAAAAGAAAGCTAGAAAGCTTTTTTTCACTCTACCAGAATAACTTTTTTATTTTAGTAATTATTTTTATTCTGATCAGCTTTTTCTTCTTTCTTTTTTTTTTTTTTTTCTGTCAAAATCAAACAAATTGATGGATCAATCAATCAATCAAAGAGTCCATGTTGTTTTGTTCGGAAACGTAAAAAAAGACAAACGAATAGTTTCAGAGACTTTCATTTCACCCTATGGCCACCCTGACATTTCCTACCTTATCATGAACCTTTCCCCATCCGAACAAATAAAAGTTTCTGTTAAAAAAAAGAAAAAGAGTTGGATAAATTATACTTTATATTTTTACATTTTACACCAAATCTTAAGGTTGGTTTGGGGTGTTCTAAAAAAGTTATTTTTTATCTTTTATGAAAAGATGTGCAGAAAAATAGAAAGATGATGTGATGAAAAAAGATAAAAAGATAAAAAGATGGATTAATAGTAAATCCCAAACTAGGCCTTACTTTAATCTTTACCTATAAAATCATAACAATCAATTCTCTATATTTCTAATCAAATCTCAATTGAGTCTTTATATATGAAATCGTAATAGTTGATCTCTATACTTTTAGTCTAATCTTACTTTAGTCTTTATACAAGTGTCAATATCCCTTTTCTATTACTCAATTATTTAAATTTTTAATAGAATTTAGTTATATGACAAGAATATGGTTACGAAATGAGGATAAAAGAGAAAAATCATTCATAATTTCAATCAATACATACTTTGTTCTAGAATTTACATTAACTTATGACTGTATTAGGCAAAAACAAAGCGCAAATTATGAAAGATTAAGAAGACCAATTAAGATTTTGCATAAATTGAAATCATGAAACTCAATTTTTCACAGTAACATAATCTTCTATCTATTCTTCTTCTTTTCTCTTCAATTTATCTACTGCCTCTTTTGATATCAAAAACTCTATTTTTTTTTGTCTCTACATCCAAATTTTCAGCATACAAACATATATATTGTATTATATAACTCTCATATATTTATCACATAGGGTAAAATGTGTATCGGTGAAAAATATGAATGATTTTTCTATCTTACTTTCATTTCATAATCACATTTTTGCCACATAACTGAAGTCTATTAAAGATTTAAAAAATAAACTAAGAAAAAGAGAACATTAATGCGTGCATAGAGACCAAAATGAGATTTGATCAAAAATTAAGGGGGATGTCTATCATTTAAAAAATTGTCTTCTTGTTGGTTAAAAAGTTGATTTTTTTTGTTTTAACTTTTTTACTTTAAGATAAATAAAATTTTTATTTTTGACTTATTTAGCCAAAAATAAATAAATTTAGTCCATGCCAAATGAGGGCAATTGAGTAAATTTCTTTCTAGTTAGTTTTATATCAGTTAATAAATTTTCCGATTTTTCTAATCATCATATTATTGAACTGAGTTTTACATTAAATTTTAAATTTTTCTTTACTCCATGACGAATCCGTTAAGAAGAAAAGTTAATAAAATTTATTAATTTTGTATAACATTTGTTTAACATATTTGTAAAATTACTATGCAGAAAAGAATATTTTTCTTTAATTTATTTCTTAACAAATTTTTTTTTTCAATCCATAAGAAATTAAAAAGTCAAATAAATACCACCAAGTCAAAATTTGGAAAATACTTAAGAAAAAATAAACAATTTAATACAACTTTTATAATGAGAAATAAATAAATACCACAAAATGTATTTTTTGGGATTAATAATGTAATTTTATTAAAAAAAAATTTACATTTATCAGTGCCAACTCTGGGCACAAGTCATAATTGAGCTAAAACAAAGCCCACATTTTAAAAAATATATATTATAATATAATTATTTTTTTTGTTAGATCTCAATTAAATTAAAGGCCTCAATTATTTTAATTTTTAACATATTTGAACAATTAAAATCTAACAATAGTTGAAAAGTCAAAAGTGATCGAAGTCAAAATTTGGAAAGAACTTAAGAAAAAAATAAACAACTTAATACAATTTTTATAATGGGAGACAAATAAACCCAACAAAGTATGAGTTTAGTTGTGTTTTGTAATCATGATTTTACATTTTGATTCAAGTATGATATTTGGTTAGAGTTCTGAAATTACATTTTAAAAACTTTGCACAAAACACTTTGTGAGTGCGATTTTCGAATTTTTTTTTTTTTTTCCAAATTTCGCCTAACCGGTCGTCCCACCGATTGACCGGAACAGTGTAATTTTTTTATTTTTTTTTTGCAATTGACATATGTTAATTTTTATATATTCAAAAAAAATATTTTCTGAATTTTTAAATTTTTTTTATGTGTTTTAATAGAATTTTGAGTTGTATGTTTGGTTATGAGTTATAAATTTTTGTATCAAACATCATATGTCACATCAAAAATTTCCTACTCAATTCAAAACTCTTTTCAAAACTCTTCACCAAACAAATTTTTCATATTCAAATCATAATTATAAAACTCACAAACTTAAAATACAACTCATACTCTCAAATTATATTTACAAAACTCTATCAAACGCTAATTTTTTTTTTTAAATTCCCAAGTCAATTCCCAAATTAGCCATCCTGTCCTTAACAGTAAAAAATTGGAAAAACGTGTGTTGGAATCGTGTCGGCCACCGGTAAAAGATTACTGTACAGTAGTACTCCTCCTTCACAATCCCAATCTTCCGAATTGATATATCAGCGACCCGACCCATTCTACCCGACCCATTTTATGGATACTTGCAACATCACCAAAATCTCTTGCATCCACATGTCCAAGAGAATTATTAAATACTTTAATTACACATTATTCTCTTTATATCTGGTCATTTTATTATTTTATTTTTTAAAGTTTTTTTTTACTTTAACCCTATATATTTTAATTTTTTTTTTTCAATTTACACAAAAAAATGAACTTATATTCAAAATTAGACAAAAAATGATACATTAATAATTATATGATATAAAAATATTTTATTATATATAATTACACATCTGACATAAACTCAAATCTCAATCTAATAATATACTTTTTATGTTATATGGTAACTAACATGATAGTTTTTGGTCTAATTTTTTTTAAAAAAAGTTAACTTTAAGAGTAAATTGAAAAAACTTAAAATGTTAAGAGTTAAAGTGGAAACCATAAAATTTCAAGGGTTAAAGGGAGGAAATTGCCAAACATGAAGGAGGAAAAATGTAATTTACCTTTCAAACTATTATGTGATATTATCTATGTAGTGAGTAAATAATTAAAATACAAATTAAATAAATTATTCTTTATTTCTCAACTATTTAAGGTTTTGTTTGGGATATGGGTTAACTTTTTGGCTTTTTAATTATTTTAGCCTAAGATTAAAAAGTTTCGTTTGGGATGGACTTTTTAACTTTTTTGACTTTTGAAAAGAAAAAAATGTAATGATTATAAGTTAAATGTGATATTTTATCTTATTAAGTTAAAAAATTTATCTTATTAAGTTAAAAAACTTATTTTATTTTTTTTGTAAAAATAACTTAAAAAAACCCCGGACTTTTTCTTCCCAACAAGCTCTAAGGGAGTCTCCGTGTTTTATTTGTAATTTTTTTCGTTTTGTTGATTAGTTTGGAACGTAAGGGACTGCTGACTGCTGGATAATTGTGCGCGGAAGAGTACCGTGGAAGAGTAAGAGCATTTTCAACAATATCTCTTATATATATATATATTTTATTTTAGAGAATAGTTTTTTCAATAATATTATTTATTATTGCTCTATTTCATTTAAATATTATTTTCGTTTTTTTCTAAACTAAAAAAATGTGAAAAATGAGAGCTAAGATAAAAGGGTGATCTAATAATAAAAAGGATAAATTACGATGGTAGTCTCTATATTTTGATCATTGTGTTATTTTAGTTATTGTAATTTTAATTGACTCAATTTTGATATCGAATTTATGATTTTGTCTTAATTTAATATAATTGATTATAACTATTAGTACTTCTTTATGAAAAATGCACATATAAATGTCATTTGCCATATTTTAAGGGTAAAATTATAAATTTACTCAATTTAGTAAGTTAACCTTAACCAATTTAGTGATAATTTTTTTTTGAAAAAATACAAACGATATTATCAATTAGATAAATTGATACAAAATCTAAAATTAAGAGTTAAAATTGAACCAATTAAAAGTGTAGGAACCAAAATGACACAAGAGATCAAATATAAGGACCACCGATATAATTTGTCCTAACAAAAATAACAATAAAAAAAGAAGAAGAAATTTAGAGGGTGATAAATGACTCCCTAAATGTTGAGATGATAAAATATGATAGAGAAGTGTTTAGAAAAGATATTGGAGTGGTGTTTTTGAATTTAACACTTTAAATTAATAAAAAAATGAAAGTTGTTGTAGATACTTTAATATATGATAATTAAAAGATGTGCGGTGTACCAATCATGATTTAAACGGTTCTTCATGAAACCGGTAGAAGGAGAATTAGAGAAAAAAAATATTATACTTGTAACAGTAAAAATTTTAATTGGGAAATTACACTTGTTAACGAAAGTTCCAGTCATTGGGTTAATCTTTAGGTTAATTGTTATATTTATTCATAAATTGAAAGTTGAGGTGCTTATAGCTTAAGTTTAGTACTAGTCATTTATATGAGGTTTTATTTTTATTTTTATTAATAATGATTATTATTTAGTTATTAGTTATTAAATTAATTGTTGAGAAAAATCTCAAACTCACCTTGCAAGTACCCAAGTGTCGCCTGTATGCTATTAGGCCACAAAGTTATGGGCAAATCTTTGTCTTACAAAGTAAAATGGCGTTGCTTATTGAGAAAAGTTGAGGATTGATTATAATTAAGCATTCGTTTGGAATCTGAGTTAATTTTTTGGTGATAATGTAAACTAGTATATATCATGCAATAACGATGTTATGAAAAAATGAATTTTCATCTTATGTGTCATTGTTTTAATGAGTTTCATTATTCATACATATATATTTATATAAATTTGAGTGACCCTATACGCACTTATAAGACACATTTTAACTATACACCCATCTACTTTATAAACTAACAAGCACTTAATACATACAATTAAGTCTCACTTTTTTACAATTTTTATCATATAACTAATATTTTAGTAAATTTTTTTTAGCCATCCCATTGGATTCTATACAACTCTTTAAACCAGTAGTGACTTCTAACAGAACTTTGAAATATATGCTTGTCCAATAATAGTAACGTAGAGGAGGAATTGATGATAATCTCATTTCTATTTATAGTTAAACAATGATAATCTCACTTTTTCCTGTTGTTGATTTAATATTACAAAAAAAAGGACGCAGCGAATGAGAACTCTGGAGGAGCAGCCTTCCTGTGTGTAAGTTTTCCCATTCTTTTCATCATGTATAATGAAAGATACCAACAAAAATCTTAGAATTGGATGCACCATTAGAAAAGATTCAGTGGAAAAATGTTTGAGATGATCTTAAAAAATATTTTCTTAATTTAACTTATACTGATGTGACATAATAATTGTCAAATTTTAATTTGTTACATATTTAAATTTATCTAAAATTTGAAATCCTTAGGATTTTTCAAATTATTCAGTACATAGTTTAAATAAGAAATGTTAGAAATTCACTATTTAAGTTCTGCAATAATATAATAAGAGAGTTGAGCCTTGCCTAATTAAATTTGTGATAAATCAAAAATTGATACAGGTCATGTCATGTTATTATAGCTATAAATTATAAATCTCAATACTTTCCCTAACTTAATTTTATCGAATTTTATATTGTTTGAAGATTTGAACCATGTGTTCTCAATCAAAATATTAAATAGTACATACAATAAATATAATTGAGAGCATCTTCTATAAAAAGTACTTCCACTGTGAGAATAAAACAAAATTAATTGGATTAATTCAATTAACTACTCTGTATACTTTGCAAATAACAAATTAGTTCTTTATTTCTAAATATGAGAATTGCATGTATTTATTAATTTTCTTTGTAATAGTTTGGATAAAATAAATTTGTTCAGACTTTTAAAAATTATGAACAAAACACTCTCTCCTTTCATGTACAAGACCTACTTAGATAACTTTCAAATGCATATTATTTGCAAGTGAACAAGTTGAATATATGTTGATCTTCAAGGGAAAAGCCCAAATGCATGTTCCTAACAAGTAAACAGACCTTGGATTAGACACCATTCAGAATTTTGAATCTAAATTGGCCTTGCTAATTTGAATGTAAACTGATTGATTAAGGTCCTTTTTTTTTTATTTTATTTTATTTAATCTATATGAGAATATTTATATTTTACAAATATCAGCTGAGTTAGCCCAATTAATTAACAGAATCCCAAAATATTAATTTGTTTCAATAAGAATTTCATTTAAAGCTCTACTTTTAAAACTACCTATCACCATATTTTTACTTGATGAAAAGGGTACATGGGTTGAGTGCATGTCACAATCCTCACCCGTTGTTTTCAAACAGAAAGAGTTTAAGCAAGTTAACAAATGCGATAATTTGTAGATACCCTCTTAAGAATGGTTGATTTTTAATTTAACTCTAACTCTATGAAAACATAATGACAATGAATTGATCGTCTAATATTAACGGACAAGACTCTCATACTGTCAACGATCACTAACTAAAACTCAACGGATCGATAATTTCTCATCCACTAATTCACTTCAAAGTACAAAGCACCACAACTCTTCTCTCTTTAGTACATTTGTTATGCATAAAAATAATATATTTATATTATGCTTAACTCTCTCTCTCTCTCTCTCTCTCTCTCTCTCTTTGTAGATTTTTTTTAAAATTTATTTTTTTACTTTTGTGGTTTGTTTGGTTGAGTAAAACCTAAAAATGAAAAATATTTTAATTTTTTTTAAAAATCCATAATAAAAAGAGAAGAAAAAACTAACAAAATAAGTCACTGAAAAAATATCAATCTTTTCCACACACCAATCTTACACTCGTCAAGGCCCTGTTTGATTCCAAGATATAAAGGGTGAGATTGAATATTATATCCTGTGGGGTCCACATATCCCATGTTTGTAATTTTTTTTCCAAAGGGGATATAATATACTATGAGATTGTATATCCCCCAAAAGTGGAGGATATACAATACCACCAATCCCCTATTGTATCATATCCCCTTGGTTGGGATATGATTTAAAAAGTCCAATTTACCCTTTTGTCTATCTAACATAATATAATTTAATATATTTTTTGAATTTAATAATAATATAATATTATTGAATTTAATTAATTTAATATAAAATATTATTGAATTTAATTTAATATATAAATATTATTTAATTTAATTTAATACAAAATTTGAATTTAATATAATATAATATTATTGAATTTAATTTAATTATAATATAATTTAATATAAAATTTTGAATTTAATATAATATTATTAATATAAATTTTGAATTTAATATAATATTATGAGGGCAATCTTGAAAATTACTTGTTTATATCCCACAATATATTTTGTAAAACAAATATGGATAATATATATCCAATCTTATATATCAAGTCAACAAACATGAATTGAGGGATATATTATCCAATACCTGTATCCTATTCATTATATATCCTAACTAAATCCTACATTATATTATATCCTCTATTTTATATCCAGTGAAACAAACAGGGCCCAAGTACTTTATTTAGTAGTTTATTTTTCTTTATAATTTTTTTGATTTTCTTTTCAAAATTTTAAAATCTGATAGTTAAAAAAAAAAACAAATCTATTTTGTTTTAGACAAAATTTTGTAAGTTTCATCAAACTTTTGATTTTATGTGAAATTACTATATCACCCTTCCTCTTTTAGCTAAAACCAAACAGATTTTTCACTTTTGGTAACTTATTATAATAGTAAAAAAAAAATAATAATAAAAAAAGTCAGTTAACTTTTCTCTTTATTTTTTTTAATAATTAAAAAATCAATTAAATAACTAGTTCCAAAATAACCTTTATTTATTTTTTATTTTTTACAAAAATAGTTGTGGAAAAAAAATATGATATCACAACTTATAAAAAAAATTTAATTATAAATTCAACTTCCTAATCTTATGTTTCTTTTGGCGCATCTAAAAAAAGTTAGTTTATTAACTTATTTAGATCAAATCACTTATATATTTTTTTTTCACAACTTTTTGTATTAAATAAAAAAATCAACTTATAAATTAACAATTCTTAGGTTTCGTTTGTCAACTATATATTTTAGTCAAAAAATCAAGATAAATTATCATATCACTCTCTCAATTTTTTTACATATCTTTTCATAAAAAGTTAAAAAATTATTAAAATAATACTTTTCCAAATGAGACTTTAGTCACAAAAAAATAACATACGAATAAATTTTATTTGTCAAGAAATTCAGTAGATAATCATAAATAACATTTAGGGGTTATTTGACATATAATAACAATATGTAATTTTTTACTTTTAAATTTTTTTTAGTCATATTATTTATTTATTTAGTACATATTTTTCATGAAAAAATATATTTATTTAACAATTTTTATTAACTTGGTTCTAGAATTTAGAGAGGAATTTAAAAATGAAAGGAAAAAGTGTGAAACTATGTAAAATGTAAGTATATTTTATTCAAATTTTACTTTTCTTTTCCCTTTTCATTTCTAAATCTCTTCTCAAATTTCCCAACAAAACAGCGTAAAAAATATTTTAAAAAGTTGATCTATTAATTTTTTTAAAAAAAATATGTTAAAAAAATAATAATAATAATATAACACAAAATAAAATAAAAGCCAAAATTTTTTAGTCATATTGCCGTAAGATCAAAAGTACTAATAATAAACAATGACCTTGTCAATATGAGCCTCACCTTTCAGCATCTCCTAGTTCCCTTGCTGCAACAAACAATCTCACTCCTCCACTCTCCCGCTTCTCTCTCTCCCTCTCCAAATTATTCATACATATTTACACGTATGTATACGTGTACAACACCAGAAGATTGCTGAGCAGCATAGCAGTTTCTAATCTTCTCTGAACTCTGATTTTTTTTATTTATTTTTTTTCGTTTTGGTAGAAAATATAATCATGGATGAAATGTATGGTCTCCTTCAAACGAATAATGATTATACAGACAAGGTCCTGATGTCACCGGACAATCTGATGTTTCCGGCTGACTACCAGACCTTCTACTCCTCCTCCTACGGCGCCGATCACCACCGGATTCCATATTTTGGATCAGAAGAGTTGATGTCTGCCGCCTCCGCGATTTCCGAAGCCGCCTCGATCACGCCTGGAGTTCGAAGAAACCATGAAAATCATGATGATATGTCGAGCTTCATCAAGGCTAAAATCGCTTCTCATCCTTTTTATCCGAAATTGCTCCAGGCTTACATCGATTGCCAGAAGGTTGGAGATTATAATACTATAATCTGATGAAAAAAACGTCGTTTAATTGTTTCAACAGTGCAATAATTATGAGTTTGTTGAATTAGTTTTTGGCCTTGTATACTGATGAAACTTGAAATTCTGGAATCATCATCGGTTTATGTCTATAATTTTCCGGGAAAATTGTTGTTAAGTTGATTTTCGGTGAAATTTTTTTGCTGTGCGTCCTTTTCTGTACTACTGTGTGTTTTTCAAACTGTTGATGTAGTTGGATTTTTAAGTTAATTTTCGGTGAGAAAATTTTGCTGTGTGTACTTTTCTATACTAGTTTGTTTTGCAAACTGTTGATGTAGTTGGATACTGATGAAACCTAACGGTTTTTGTGTGAGAAACTTTGAAATTCTGGAATCATCAGTCTATGTTTATGATTTTCTCGGGAAATTATTTGGCGAGAAAAATTTTCAAGCAGTTGATGTAGGTGGGATATGACTTTTTCAGGTTGGAGCGCCGCCGGAGATAGCGTGTTGTTAGACGAAATCCGACGAGAAAACGACTTCTGTCAGCGAGACTCGGTTATCACGTGTTTAGGTGCCGATCCTGAGCTCGACGAGTTCATGGTCTCTCTCTCTCTCTCTCTAGCTCCGTGAATTCACTCTCAAATCGTGATTTTTTCCCCCGACAGTTCTTTGATTCTCTCCCTAATCTCTCTCTCTCTCTCTGTGAAGGAAACCTTCTGTGATGTATTGGTGAAGTACAAGTCCGATCTCTCAAGGCCTTTTGATGAAGCAACAACCTTCTTGAACAAGATCGAAATCCAACTCGGCAATCTTTGCAAAGGTCCGTTAAACTCTCTCTCTCTCTTTCTCTCTCACACACACACACACACACACACACACACAATCATGTTAAGCTTGAGATGCCATGTGAAGATTGCTGGTGGCGCACGATAGCGTTTGGGGCTTACTTTAGCATAACAAACCCCATAGATAGAAGACGCCATAGCTCTAGGGAATTATTCATGGACTGCAATTAACACACACACACACAGCACAGCTCGCTAGTCCTTAGTCCTTGTCCTAGCCCTAGTCTACTGTCGCCCAGTCTTGTCTCTTTTCTGTTTCTGAAAGGAACTCACCCCCACTCATTTGTATCAAACCACATCAATTACAGTGAGAATAATCAGACTCAGTGAAGGGGTTGTTGTGACAATAATAACATTTCAGATCAACAACTATAACCAAAAAAAAAAAAAAAATCTAGAAATATTTATGAAAATGACCTATTTTCTTCAGTTAAATCTGAAAATGTTGTAGTTGGAGATAGGTGTGGTGTGTATGTGATCTCTCTCTCAAAAGGCCTAACCGCATGGGCATAGGATTGACCTCTGAGACTAGATCGTAATGGAGCCGAGGTTCGTCACCATAGGTGGCTTTATACAGCAGAATCATTTAATCATGTAACTAAACTAGAATCGCACGTAGACATTACATAGTACCAAAGTACCAACTATATGTGGTGTTTGCCAAATGACTGGCCTGGGGAGAGTCGAACCGAGGACTTTGTAATAAGGTCTTTCCACTCGACTGCAACCTTGGTTATCTCTCTCGCTTGTTTGCACAAGAAAGAGTAAACCTTAACAAGTCTATGGGGGCTGCAGTCAGGACTCATGGACCTTGAAACAGTTCTAAACCTTTTTTTTTCTCTCTTCTGTTTATTTTTATCTTATTTGGGTCTGGGTTTAATCTCTTTTTCTCTCCCTCATCTTCTTTGTTGTGTTTGTTTGTTGGGAAAGACTATGATATAAATTTCTTAAAAGGTGTATCATATGCAAATGCCATAATTTCCTATTTTCTAAGTCATATTTAAAAAAAAAAATTCATAACCAAACACAAAAAGGTCAAACTAAAATTTCAAAATAATATCATTATTAAAGAAAAATTTGGTGATAACTAAAGAAGAAAATATATATTTGAGAGAGCATGTGGTATGCAGTGTATAATAGAATTCTCCTTGTTTATTTTAATTTTCTGTGTTTCTGATTTTGATTTTGACAGTTTCAGAGGTCAGGTGATATGACATAGTACTTTTGAGTGTTTGAACAGTGATAGTTTTCTTTCCAATCTTCTTTCTTTTTGATTTTCCATAATTTTTCAGAATGCAGGTCCTCCTTGTAAGTTTCCATTTCAGATTTTGAGCTGGTTAGATGTTGAGGCAAATTGATAAAACCCACTAGATATGTATTTCATTTAGGACTAAAACTGGCCAACATGTGAAAAGGAGGGGATTTGATCTCAATTTTTTACTTGTCTTATTTCTAACTTGGAATAGGCATGATAGTCGTACTATGATCACCATCTTTGTTATGATCGGTACTATTAGTTGGTGGCTCAGTTTTTGCTGGCATTATCATTTGGCATCATGTGTTTAGAACTGTGAACTTTTATCTTATATGGTACAAGCATACTACAATATTATGAAACTGGCAGTCAAAATTCTATTGGCTTCTCCATCTGACCAAACTTTTTAGGATTGAATCCTATTTAGCAAAATGAGTCTAGTAGCAAATAGGACTCGAATGTAAAAAAAGTGCAATTGATTTTTGTATCTTCCTTGTTTCTTTATCTAGCTCCTTTTGCTAAAACAAAAAAATGCATGTATATAATTAGTTTCATGGTTTTGCTAATGTAAGAGATCTACAAGGGGAGACCCATGTAAGTCCATTGAAGAAAAAGGTTAGTAAATAGGAAGATGTTAATTTTTTGGAATTGTTTTACCAAAATGATGTGGGTGTGTCTTTCTTGTAATTAAAAGCAATTTTGAGAGGTTCTTTGTTTTAAACTGATAGGTTAACAACCCAATCAAATCATTTTGTATTCATTTTTTTTCATATGTTTTTATATGTTTGTATTTTATATAGCAATATTATTCTGGTATATATTCACTTGCTTGTAATTCAGCAAGAAAAAAATAGTGAATGTTCACATGTATTGGTGACTTCACTCAGTGGACTTCTCGTGAGAAATTCAATGATCCTAGAGCAAGTCAGGTGGTTCTCAAAATTACTAATTATTGGTCTAAATTATAGGACTTATTGCTTTTGTATTGGAGTTTTAGGAGACACTCTGTTAGGTGTCAATCAATAAATGGAAACACTTAAATTAATGTGATTTTAAAACTGCCCCATGAAATTAAATTCTATGTGGAGGTAAAATAAAACATTATGATAGTAGGTGTCGTAGAAGACAGTTTGATATGCCTATGTTGTGTCTTATGACCAAATAAGGCTCCATGGAGCCGAATTAGGCAAATATGATGTTTTGAATTTGCAGGAACTTTATTATGCTTTGTTGAGTGTTGAGTTGAGATGAATATTAAGGTTGCGTTTGGTAGAGTTTTGTAATTATGATTTGAGAGTATGAGTTGTATTTTGAGTTTGTGAGTTTTGGAATTATGATTTGAGTGAAAAATTTGTTTGGTGAAAGAGCTTCAAAAATAGTTTTGAAAAAATTTTGAATTGAGTGAGAAATTTTTGATGTGACATTTGATATTTGATACAAAAATTTATAACTCATAACAAAAAATACAACTCAAAATTCTATTAATGCACATAAATTTTTTAAAAAATTCGGAAAATAGTTCTTACGAATATATAAAAATTAATATATTAATTGTAAAAAAAAAAAAATACACTGTTCCGGTCAACCAGCTGGCCGTCCGGTGGGACGACCAATTAGGCCAAATTTCGATTTTTTTTTTTGAAAGTCGCACTCTCAAACAGAGTTTTCTGCAGAGTTGTGAAAAATTAATTCACAACTCTATCCAAATATCATATTCAAATGTGGAAGTAGAAAACTCGTTTGAAAATGGTTCCAAACAGAGCCTAAGTTTTCCTATCAAAAAAAGATGCTCTACTGTTTTGGGGAAATAATCAGGCTAACTGATGTTTGCAAGTTTTAATCACTTATTCACGTGCATTCTCTTATGTATATATATGTATATATATCTTTCTTATTATTGTGTGGTGCACTTTTGGTTTGTCGGGTGGAAAAGGGTTAAAAAATGTGCTTAATATAGAATGGCAATGGTTTTATATTGCTTCCCCATCTACCTTCATGAACATGTGCTTGCCTAGTTCTTTAAATGCAATGTGATGAACACTATGGCTAGTAATGATGTCTATTTACTTTTGAAGAGTTTCAAGTTCCAATGGGAGGGTAAGTATTTGTGCATGGAGATTAATAACAAACATTTGGATCATGAGGTAAGTATTTCAAAATGAAAATAAGCCTCAACTGGAAAATGCTTTTGATCTTATACTAAAGATGTCCTTACCCTCGACATAGTACAGTTGCACCACTGACCTCACGTGACAGCACTTGGATCATGAGGGCTTTATGAGTGGAACATGGAATTCAATGTTTTGCTGCTGCTATATATCTTGTTTGAGATTGACATCCATTTGATAACTTTTTTGCTTGATTCTCATAATCATCTCATCTTCAAGGCTGTCATTGTCGCTCTTAATAAACAATGGCTGAAAACAACAATAAAATAGGCGAAGTACAATTGAAATTTGTTGTTAATTCTCACTTTATCTGGTGTTAATCTACATAAGTACAATTTTAGTATAAAGCTTTGTTATTTTAAACTTCTCTAGTGAAGGGAAGCTGCTGTTGTCTCCTTCTCCATAAGAGTGGAAGAAGTGGTAATGCAATTGGAATTAATTTAGCATCCTTAGTTGTTCCAAGGTGATTAATATAATGTATAGAGATATAAAGTAGAGAAAGATTATTGATTAAGTAGAGAAAGATTATTGATTATGGTTATCAGGTTGCTTATGTTGGACAACTATTATTAGTTTTTGCTTGAAAGTACAGATTAACTTTTATATGATGTTAGTTACTATGATCTACAGTTGGGGTCCCACGTTTGTCTACTTTCATGCTTCAGTTAGTTCTTAGTTAATCCTGTTAAATGGTACTCAGATTCTTTCGGACACGGATTTAGATGTCCACTTGAACTTAATATTGGCATATATTCACGTGCTTGGATTGTGTCAAGGTTCCTATGATGTTCTGATTGAGGCTTCTTTCCTTTATTGTATCTAATGTTGGTAAGCATTTTGTTCGTTTTTTTTATATGTCCACTTGTTGCATGCTTGGGACCTTCTTCTAGGATGAATGAATTTTTTTTATTTATTTTTGGGTACATAGGAGGTCGGTGCCTGGGGAGGAGAGGAGGTCTGGCTTGCTTTTAGTAAGATTTGAACTTTTGATCTCCTAATGAACTTCAAGGATTTTGACTGATTGGGCTAGTTCCAAATGGTTATGAACAAATATTTGGTCAAAAGTTAGGGGTGTTTAAAAAATTGTTGGAATTAGTAAAAACCGGTTTAGGCCCATCCAAATAATTCAGTTTGGTGGGTTTTTTAGGGGATGGTTAGGTTTTGGTTTCAAGTAACTAAGGAATGTTGTTTGCATTTCAGTTGATTGATAAGACTAATGCTGTTTTTGGTTGGGGGATTTGAAGATGGATTTGGAAAGGAAAAGAAAAAAGATGTATGAAACTATATGAAATGCAGATATATTTTTTTTCACATTTCACCTACCTTTTCCATTTCACTTTCCAAATCTCTCCTCAAATCCCTCAACCAAACACAACATAAAAGAACAGGATTGAACCGAATTTGTTTTGTATTTTCTGTTCATTTTGATTGGTATAGCCTAGGCGTGTTCAGTTATGTACTTGCTTTCATTCTCATCAATTTCTTGGAGCCAGTCTTATTTCAACTTCTTATTCATAATCGTAAAGTACTTTGTTAATGTAGGAAGATATACGTTTTTATGTAAATTGTTCTCTGTTTATATGATTTTAAACATTTCTATTATCATTGAGAATTACATTTCGATCATAATTTTAAACTTTGTCAATGATTATTGCATTTGTTTTGTCATGTTGTCTTTTTTCATTTTGTTAGTTTGTTCGAATTATATTATGAAATTTGTAGTAAATGTTTATGATTTTTTTTTATTTATTTTTTTATATATTTTTAAGCTATAATCAATTTTTGTTGAATGGGATAGTCGGAATATGGTCATAAATTTTTGATCCTACAGCTTTGAAATGGAATCTGAACCAAATTGTTTTTTCTGATTCATAGAGATCGGTCGGTTTTATTGTTGACTAATCTCATAATTAAGTCAGCCCGGTCAATGAACACCCTACCAAATATTAATCTATCACAATGTGCTCTTTGTAAATATATACTGTATATGGCAAATGGGAAATTCTAATGCACACTCCTTCAAAAGGTATGTACAGTGTATTCTTAGGCCAAGTTTGGGAAGACTAAATAAGTTCATACTTTTTATCTTTTTAGGGTCGCATCAATCAACATCTCTTCTTTATTTTTTTACACATCTTTTTATAAAAAGTCAAAAAGTGCACTTATTTAGAACATCTCAAACAACCCCTTAGTTATGTCATTTTTGTTTTTTGATAATTATGATAATTTTCTGATTTATTTATGATATTAGTTTAGTTAGAAATCAAAAAAAATTTAGTTATGTCTTATGTTATGTTTAATTATAATATATATATATATATATATATTTTTAATTTTTAGTTATAAAATAAAAAGTATGAAATTATATATATGTATATATATTTTTTCTGTAGTCATAAAATGCATAGCTACACATCAGTGTTTCCCTATGGCATGTATATGTTCTACTGTACTACAATAATTTTTATCAGAGTTTTTCTTCTTGTGCATGCATTGTTTGGATATGGGAAATTGTCATGCGTTAAAAGAATTCATGCAAATGATCTGGTTACTTGGGCAATAAACCAAATGTGTTTTGATACACTTCGTAGACTTGCATGTTGGATTTAATCTCGACTTCAGTGGAATCCAAACTACCTGTTCAATGAAATCTATTAGCTACCTACACAAGCAACTAAAAAAGGTTGTGTAAATTACACTGACAACCTGGTAAGGTAAGCATTGTCAGTGTAATATTTTAAAATAAAGAAATAAATAAATAGGGGTGTTCATTTCAAGGTTGTATCTCTAATCTACCCTGTGTAAAGTTTTGTCAGCTGATTGTAGGATATGGGAGGGAATGTTGTTTGGTTGTCTTGCCTTAATAGCATTAAATTAATTTGCATATGAAATTTGGTGCAGTTTTGCGCTATAAGCTATGAAAATAATTTAAATAAATGAAAAAAAAAGTTTATTATCTGCATCTTGATTGAGAGGGGCTTTTAATTACTGATTTTTAATTATTACTTTTTAGTTTACAAGTTGCACTTAAATTATGTTCAAAAATTACGAATGTATTTTACAAATTTTTGTTTGGAGTGGAGATTTAAAATTGACTGAGCTATATAGAAACTAGTGAGTGATTTATAGATCTAAGTTTATAATAAGCTTTTTTAATTGAATATTTTGATTTTTCTGAGTATGTATTATTATATTTTGTTTGTGATTGGAATTTGTATGGCGGTAGGTTTTGATATGTGTGTGCGCGCGCGCGTGTGAGAGAGAGAGAGAGAGATATGAATGGAGGGCATTGTAGGTGAGTGAGTTTTGTGGGGGAGTTGAAAGTGAAAATTTGATTGGAAAGCCCGGGTAGTGCGGGTGGGCGGGGTTCACATGGACTCCCGCGGATTCCGCTGGCGAAGCAGCAGCTTTTTGAGAGAGAGAGAGAGAGAGAAAGCATTCAAATCAAACCCCCACATACGCTGTCCTACAGCTCTGGTCTGCTCTGCTTAGTGCTTGTCATTTCCGGGGTCATATCTGCTCAGTCTTGTGGGTCTTTGTGCCCTGTCACGATGATGTGGACGATGACTTTCCTTCTGTCTTAGGATTTTAAAATACAATAATAATTCATACCACTAAAAAAGAGATGACTAATATCACTATTGCATTGAGAATACATTCAAGGAAGGTGAATTTAAAAAAGTAAATCAATTTGCTTAAAAATTTTAAAATATTCATTAAAAACAAAAAAATATGAAAAATAAAAATTTAATTTTTGTAAAATTAAATTTAAAAAATTAAAATCAAAATATACTGAATAGTTTTTAATCTACTTTGCATAAATATTTACTAATATTTTTGTAAATAAAAAATTAATAAATATAAATGTTGCCCAATAGCACTGAATTAGCAGCTTTTTTCGTTTTGTTTAGATGGAAAGTGTGGATAAGTTTTGGTTTTTCTTTGGGAGTATTAGGTAACTTCTTGAAATTAAATGATATTTTTTATTTTTTCCTTTTTATTTTTATTTTATTTTTTGAATTACTTAGCGGTGTTTTGGAAAGTTGATAAAAAGTTGATTTTTTGGCTTGTTTTAGTGTATTTTGTCTTTTTGTGAATAAAAAAATGTGAGCTGATGTGACTCAAAATGAGTAAAAAATTAGAAGATGGCTTTTTTTTCCTTTCCCAAAAAGACCAGTTGATTGAAAAGTATTTAAGGATGAAGGATTTTTAAATATTTCTCCTCTGGTTAAGAGAGAGATAATTGTTATTAATTCTATTATTTGTTTGATTTTTTTTTTCTTCTATTAGGATTTTGCATTTCATAATAAAAAAGTTATTAATTTTTCAAAAATTAATATAAAGGCCTCTTTTGGGTAGAGGGTTAAAATTCAATTTTTGGCTTTTATTCTATTTTAGATCACATTATCTCTTTATCGTTGTGCACATTTTTTTTAAAAAGAAAAAAAAAGAGGCTAGATTTTAACTAAGGCCTCGTTTGGCAACCGAACTTTTTAGCCAAAATGTCAAAAAGTTACTAAATTAGTCAAAAAGTCAACAACTCATATCAAAAAGTCAAAGATTTTCTTTTTTTTCTACTTTTTGCACATCTTTTCGTAAAAAGTCAAAAAGTCATTCCAAACATATAAGTTTTTTTTAGCTCATATTTTAGCCAAATAGCCAAAAAGTTACTAAATTAGCCTGTTCCCAAACGAGGCCTAACTTCGAAAAACAACCCATGGTTAGAGTTATGTATTTGAAGGTCTCTTTTGGGAAGAATATAGAAAAAGTTAGGGTTGTTTGGGATGTTCTAAATAAGTGTACTTTTTGACTTTTTGGACTAAAAGGCTGAGGAAGAAAATATGGTTGTTTGGGTTAACTTTTTGACTTTTTATGAAAAAATGTGTTTAAAAAATTGTATAAATTAGTGTATAGGAGAAAATTAGGATTGGGAGTTGTGTAGTTGTACTTTTTGATTTTTGGTGAATAGTGATAACTTTTTAATTTTTTGAGTAATTTTTTGACTTTTTGACTTTTTCGCCACATGCCAAACTTGGCCTTAGTTTTTAACCTATTTTAGGTCATATTGTTTTTTCTATTTTTTTAGTATGTTTTCTTAGAAAAAGTAACAAAAATTTAAAAGATCGATTTTTAACTAATTTTTTAAAACAATCCTTGCTAAATTATTTGTTATGGTTATTTATGTAATATTTTGGTCTAAATTTTTAAGCAAAGAACCAAAAGTGGTCGGTGACGTTATATTTGTTCCATATGCATAATATAAATTATAAGATTTTTACCATAATAGTAGTCAAATTACTGTTTAGGTATAGTGGTGGGGAGTAATGGATTTTAGGGGTGCGCGTGGATGAAGGAGTGTTGTGTTCTTAGTGGCATCTGTGACTTTGATTTGATGGCCGTACTGTATGTTCAGACTTTATTTACTTGACTGGAAAACTCGTGGAGACTTTATTGCCCGTCTCCGCCTGCTGTCTTGTCTGTCTATGCTGTTCAATTCCTGTGCTGACTGGCTGTCAGTAGCAACCCATCAAACAGTTCCCGCATGCAATTTCTTTTCGTCTATAATGTAGGTTTGTTTTGGAAAAAGTTGGCTAGAAGTTTAATATTTTGGTTTTTTTTGAAAAAATATTTTGGGTTGGTTTGGGAAGTGGGTTGGCTTTTTGATTTTTTAGTTTTTTTAGCTATTTTAGCCTGGGCTAAAAAGTTTGGTTTGGAAAGAGCTTTTTGGTTTTTTGATTTTTTTGACTTTTTTTGTGAGAGGAGTGTAATGATTATGGGTTGGATGTGATGTTTTGTTTGTTGTGGCTAAAATAACTTATTTTGTTTTTTATGGCTAAAATAGTCAAAAAAAGCTCACAACCTATCTTCCCAAACGGAGCCAACTTGAAAAAATATGGAGGTTACGTGGTTAAAAAAAGTTAAAAAAATAATTTTTAGCTGAGCTGAGCTGTCAAAACAAGCGGTATACAAATGAAAAACTTTTAGGAGTTGTTTGGCATGTGTAATTTTAGCACTTTTTTATTTTTTTAAAATCTGAATTACATTATTTTTTATTTGGGTCACATCATCTTTCTATCACATTATTGTATATTTTTATGTAAAAAGTCTAATTATAGTTATTTAGATCATTTCAAATAATTTCTTGCTATAATTTTTTGATTTTTTTGGTTATGATTCATATTATGGTGATGGTTGTGATATTTGACGATGACTTGGGTCATTGGAGAATTGACTACTTTAATTAATTTTTTACGACAGACTGGTAAAAGTAGAGATGAGTTGTTCGAGTTTTTGTTTGTTTTAGTCAAAAAGTTTCACCTATGTTTATTATTTTAGTTATGATTGAGAATATTTTGATTGTTCCTTAACTGGTGTTTGAGGAGTGTTTTGAAAAGTTAGTAAAAAGTTGGCCTGACTTTTTTAGTCTATTTTGTCTTTTGTGGATAAAAAATTTGAGAGGTGATGTGACTCAAAATGGGTATGTACGGGGGCGAAATAATCTTAGCTCTCCGTACGCCTTGCCACGTCAAGCTTCCGTCAACGGCGTCTGTCTCTGCAACACAAAAATGGTGAGCTGCCCGGCGGTGGTGTGCCGGAAAAACCCTCCGACGCTCAAGTCAGTTTACTGAAGAAGATAATCAGAAGAGAGAGAGTGCTTGTGAGAGTCAGTTCGCATACCAGTAGCATCACCTTCCTCTCTATATCTAGGCTGGCCATGCAGCTCCGAGATTGTGCGCGCACTACCTCTGCTGTCCTTCCCTGGACAAGGTGGCAGTGCTCGCCTCTTACACGTGTAAAGGTTTGTCCTTTGTTGCACTGCCTAACGGTATTGAGCGTTCGTGGAGCAGATGTCCTCTCCCTCACACCATTGGCCAGGTGGCACCCTTAACCCGGGGTACCATGACCGGTCTAAACCTTAGGGAGATTAAAATCACTAAACCGCGCTACGTACCGCCGGCCTGTGACTTGGGACCAGGCTAGAACTTAACCACTACGCCGAGCCATTCCTGATCGGTTCGTCGTGACAGACCGGTTGCGAGGCATGCCGGCCTCCAACCATTTTATCTCCAGTCTCGGTCACGTGCAACCGCCTCACCTTGGCTGGACGGCCGGAGGCATACCGGCCAGGCCGCGTAACCCGGTCAGCCCTTCAGCTCGGTGCTCAAAAGTTTACCAGTTGACCTCGCCGACCGAGCAAGACAGACCGCTCGGTCGTTGCATCGCCAATCTGCTCGGCGCCGCGTAGTTTGTAACGCCGATCGTTACTTTTGCTCGGCCGTACTATCCGATGGAAATCTTCCCTCTCAGGGTAAAAAGTTAAAAATGGACTCTTTTGTGCTTTTCAAAAGACCCCAGTATATGATTGTTTCCTAAAAAGTGTTTGATTATGACTTTTGGTTATAACACATTGTGATGTGGTTATGATACTTATGGCTGTAATTTTGGTTATGAATTGAAAAAGTTTTTGGTTGTGCTATTAAACCCATCCGAGCTATCGTGATTGGGTTTACCTTGTCCGAGCAAGGTTGTGTTGCGATCCTGCTAGGCCGAGCTTAATTGTTGAAGTTTTTGTCACCGAGCGACAGTTGAATCAGGGACACTTCTCTCGCCGAGCAAACTCGATTGGCCGGCCATTGCCTCCACAGTCATGTCAAAGGTCTTTCAGCCGTACTGACAGCCGCATTTCTCAGAGCCACGCGTCATCACCTCATTGGGTCGTGCAGACAGCTGTCTGGCACGCGCGGAATTCAAACGGCTGCGCCGTTTGGGGCTTCCCCCCCATCAATAAACCCTACTCCAAGGGTTTAGACTCTCCACCTTTCATTCCTCTGCAACTCCAAAACTCTTGCCCCCTTTCTGCCATTGCCATTTTCAAGCTCCAATCTTCATTCCCGTTGCTGCAGTCAAGTTCTTCAAGGCCCACCTTCGTCTTCCGGTAAGCTTCTTCAACTCCTTATTACGTTTTCAGTTTTCATTCACGAGTTCTTTGAGCATTTTCTCGATTTTGTTCCTGTTCTTCATTTTTTCGCCACTGCACTTGGCATTTCTTGTTTTTGGTTGTTCTTTAGTGGCTCAAAACTGGCACACCCTAGGGCAAATGGCAATATTAGGACTGGAGGGGGCCTTCGTGCCCTCGTTCCTCCTGGGTTTGAGTGGATTCGTCTCGGAAATGGATGAACAACTTGAATCTGGGTGGGACCGAGCTAAGTGCTCACTTAGATCCGCAAATTTGGCTTCAACCGATCAAAAAATGGTTTGTGGCTTTGTATTGAGTCGCAACCGAACTATATACAATTTAGATCGGCAGGTAGGTTTAACCGGGCTAGAGACCTGAAATTATAAGCCAATAACCTGGTCTGGGCTTGACCTAGCAAAAACCTCCATTAGGATCCAACCGACCAAAACACTTAGACCGAGTAGAAAGCAGCACCAAAAAAGGGGGGGCTAAATCAGCCATCCTGATGGGCCAAGGTAGGTGAAGGCCGGCCATGCACCTATAACTTTTCAGAGCCATTTCCATTAAGGGCCGAGCAAGATATGCCGTGCTAACCCTTGGAATTATTTTTCAACATGCAGAACAAATAGGACCAACCGTTCCAACATCATCATTCGTGGAGCTCAAAGTCCGAGCGACCACTACACAATTTTGACCGAGATACCATAGAACAAATAAAACCGAAATAGATGGGCAAATACCGTTTTAGGGTTAGCTCGCCCGGGGCAATGGCTGAGTTTCGCGAGGAGTACCACATTCCTGACAACGTCATCTTAGAGCTCGGCAGAAGGGAGCAACTCCATGGGGCGATCTAGAACGGTGCCCCTTTACCGTGGTATCGATAGTAGAGGGTGGACTTCGCTTCCCGGTCCAGCCCCTGATCTGCGAATTTTTGAGGCAGACAGGGCTTTGCCCAACCCAGGTTTCCAATAACACATACAAAATAATAAATGGCGTCGCCGAGTTGAACCGAAGGCTCGGTCTTAATCTCGGCCTCGCAGAGATTTTTCACCAATACAGCCTCAGTTCAAATAAGGGTGGGTTTTGCTATTACCTCAAGGTAAAGAAGGGCCGAGCAAAACTCATCGAAGGCAACCCGGACAAAGAGTCCAATGATGACGACTTCCTCTGGGTGTCCGGTCCTTATGAGGACACCGAGGCGCCTATACCGGGCTGGCGAATTAAGAAAAACTTCGGTAGTGCTGGTAAGGAGCCCGGCTGACCGTACTACTATCTTTCTGCTCTTTACTGTTATTCATTGCACCGGTCTAACACTTGTCTCTTTTTGCAGATAAGAATTTAGCTGCGCGTTACTACCGTGCTAACCAGGAAGCGATCAGAGTCTTGCTGCGCATTCCTGCAACAAGAGGGAGTCCTCCACCTTGCTCGGTTTTGAGCAAACGTACAACTACCAAGCACCGCGCAAGGCAGAGTCACCGACTTTCTGCGCGAGCCAACCCCCGAACCAGATCCAACTTTGCCACCGGTCAGACTCGTGCCAACTACCGCCGAGCAAGAAATGGCTAAAATCCGAGCCATTAAGTCCATGATCACTGGGGACGAAGGCGAATCCCAACCCCCAGAAGCAACCGGGGGAACATCTTCCACCCCCGCCGGACAACAAGAAGGGGCGGTGCTCGCCCTGGCCAGCGAACAACAAGCTGGTCGGCCCCAAAAAAGGGCAAGGAAAGAGAGAGCCGGCCAAAGCCTCGTGGACGATGATTCCACCGAGCTGGCTTCCAACGAGCTCGGCGACCAGGCCGACCAACAACCCGCCCGCAAGTCCAAGGGCAAGGCCCCGGTCACCCCCCCGGTCTGGGCGCCCGAGATTCACTACAAAGGTCGACCAGTTTCGCCTGATGACTCGGTCTACGCTGATAAGGACTATACCCTTGGTTTCAACATGACCAAGGGGCTAATCCTTCCAGCCGACATGAAGCATCATGACGAGCTGTCGGACCTCAAGGTACTCCGCTCGGCTGCAAAGTCAATTGTGTTGGTAAGTTCAACATTTTTTGTTACTGTCTGCTCGGTTTTTTGCTCGGCTTTTGGATGCTAATGATCCGTTATTGTGTTTGCAGGCCGCACAAAAGAACTACCTTGCACACGATCGGATGGTTGCTCTTCGGCAGAACCTTCGAGACGCCATTACTGAAAACAAAGTGCTGAAGGCCGAGATAGACATGATTAAGGCCGAGCAAGAGGTCGTCAAGGCCGAGCGAGACGAAATGCGCCAGAAGCTCGACCGGGCTGAGGAGGACAAAAATAAAGCCGCGAAGAAAGCCAAGGCGCGGTACCTGGCCGAGCTCCGCAAACTGCGTGAAGCTCACAACGCCGAGAAGGAGAAGGCCGTGGAGGATGCGGAAGACAAGGGTTACGCCCAGGGGAGAAAACATATGAACGTCAGTCCGGGTTACCAAGGACATCTTTTTCCAGTGCGGCTGGAAAGCCGCCGTGGAGAAAGTTGGCCTTGGTCGTGATTCTGACATGTTCAATAATCCCCCTGCCGCGCATATCCCGGATTACATGCAGGCCTACGCCACCGCCACCCAAAATCGGCTCATCGCGGAGGCGAGGAAGGAGGCTGAGGAAGAAGCTGCCGCTCAAAGGCAAGCCGAGCAAACTCCTGCTGAGAAACGGCCGATCAGACTCCATCTGATGCATCCCCAAATGGGAAAATGCAGCGATTTGATCGGAGGTTGTCCCGGTGGATGGCACTGACACCGAAGCCGAGGAGAAACCGCCCGAGCAAACGACTTTGGGCGCGGAGGTGACGGTGGAGGAGACCGAGCATAACCTTGATCTCGATTGAATGTCTTTGCATTTTCTTGTTTCCTTTGTTTTCTTCTTTCCTTTTGCAATGTAACCGGGCAACGACCACCTTTTGTACTGAACTCTTTTTATCAATGCAATGCAACTTTTTGCTCGTACTCCAGCTGTTTCTGTTCGGCTTTCATTTGTGAATTTTTTGCCCGCACTTTAATTAATTGGCAGGTCGGTGAGACCGCACAAACTGTCCGCCTTCAAGTAACCTTGCAATCCCTTGTATTGCCAAGAAGATGACATTTTTTAATTTGGCCGAGCAAAATCCGCTCGGCCTTGCTCAGTTAACAGTAATTAGTTTGCCGAGCAAATTCCTTTGCCAGAATTTCCTTTCGGCCGAGCTAATTCAGCTCGGCCTTGCAATTGCTGGACAAGACACCAACATTGCTGATTCCTCCGAGCAAAATCAGCTCATTTCCCATATTGGGCAATTCACCAATACGATTGATGGGCCGAGCAGAACCAGCTCGGCTTTACATTGGGCAATTCACCAATGTTTCAGTCAGGTTGGTCATGCCGCCAACATTCCCACCGGGCGAGCAAAACCAGCTCGGCCCGAATGCGCATTGCGCAACAGTTCGCGTGGTCTGCTCCCATTCCGAGGAAAACAGTCCGGTTATCTACAGGTCGGTTCTTGCTCCTGGCATGCCTTGCGACCGTGCAGTGCCATTGTTCAAACAAAGATGTAATACCAAAAAACAACAATGTAACACAGCAACAACAATATAGCTAGCTTTCATTGCATAAACATTGTAAAAGCAATGCTATTCTCTTACACGTAGTGCCAGACGGCTAAAGGTCTAAGAAAGCTAAACAAAAGCAAATTACATCTTAAAAGTAAAAGACCTTAAGGTTTGCTGCGTTCCACGGTCTGGGGATGGCCTTTCCATCTAAATCTTCCAGATGGTATGCCCCCTTGCCGGCGAGACCAACCACCTTGTATGGTCCTTCCCAATTCGCACCGAGTTTGCCTTCGCCAGGGACCACTGTGTTACCAAGCACCTTCCTTAGGACCCAATCCCCAATCTTGAATAGCCTGGGATGCACTGCCTTGTTGTATTTTTTAGAGAGTTCCTGCTGATAGGCCGCTATATGGATCAATGCGCGCTCTCGTCTTTCCTCAGCAAGGTCCAACTCAGTGCCACGGCTTCATTGTTCAGATCTGGCTGGAAGTTTTCTGAGCGGATGGTTGGCATGCCAATCTCTAGTGGGATGATGGCCTCCATACCATAGGCCAAAGCGAACGGTGTTTCCCCGGTCGATCGTCTTGGTGTAGTGCGGTATGCCCATAGCACACTAGGAAGCTCTTCAACCCACTTTCCCTTCGCCTTCTCGAGCCGCTTCTTCAGCCCGTCCAGGATGGTCTTGTTTGAGGCCTCTGCTTGCCATTCGACTGAGGATAAGCCGGGGTTGAATTGTAGAACTCAATCTTCAACTCTTCGCAAAATCCGCGAAAGAGCTTCCCATCGAATTGAGTGCCATTATCTGAGATGAGCGCCCTGGGATACCGAAGCGAGTGATCACATTTTGCCAAACAAATTTCTTAACGTCCTTTTCCTTAATGGTTGCAGTGGCTCGGCCTCCACCCACTTGGTGAAATAGTCAGTGGCGGCGATGAAAAACTTGCGATTGCCCGGTGCAACTGGGAGTGGTCCAACAATATCCAATCCCCAAAGAGCGAACGGCCAAGGACTTGTGAGCGAGAGTAATTCCCTTGCTGGCTGGTGGATCTGGTGAGCAAATTTCTGACACTTTTCACATCGGCGGACGTATTTCTGCGCGTCTGCCTGCATGCATGGCCACCAGTAACCTTGAGAGATTGCTCGGTATGCCAGAGACCTGCCCCCTGTATGGCTTCCGCAGATGCCCTCATGGATTTCAAAGAGAAAATCCTCCACCCTTGCGGGGTGGACACACTTCAAATACGGCCCGGTGAAGGACTTCTTATATAAGGCTCCGGATGGGGAGAGCCAAAACCGCTCTGATTTTGCTCGGATTTGTGTGCCGCCTTCTTTTCTTCTGGTAGACTCTATCTTTCAGGAAGGCAATGATGGGGTCCATCCAAGAGGGACCCAAGTCGGCGCAGTGTATCTCGGTTGCTTCTGGTTCCTCAATGCTTGGCCGAGGCAAAAACTCTATCATCAAGGGGTTAGGAAAAGCTGTCTGACGGAGGCGAGCCCAGCCAATTCGTCAGCCGTGTTGTTTGCTTCGCGGTTTATCTGTTCCACTCTTATCGCAGAGAACTTCTTGATCTCTTCTCGCACCAACGCTTGATACTTGGCCATCCTTTCATCCCTTGCCTCATACTCCCCTGAGACTGATTGACCACCAGCTTGGAGTCGCTGAAAACCATAAGGGCTGTGGCTTTCATTCTCAATGCGCTTCCAAACCGGCGAGGAGGGCTTCATACTCTGCCTCGTTGTTAGACGCTGGGAAGCCGAGCGTAATTGCTTGCTCAATAATCAGCCCATCTGGCGAAGTCAGCACAATTCCCAGCCCGGCCCCATGCCTGTTGGACGCCCCATCGACAAACAACTTCCACATCTCGCCAAGAAATAGCTTCCAGCAATCAGACGGATTTTGGGAGCTTCTCAATTCTAAGTTTTGGTGGGCTCAATCTGGTCTCCTTGCACGTCTTTGCTGGGTGCTTCTTTTGTTGAGTCGTCAGCCTTTGCATTTCAGGCAAGCTCTGCTCTTCTCCGCTGCGAGCCATCGCACATCTCTGTGCCAGATCCTGGGTTGTGCTAATTCCGCCAACCAAATCAACCGGACAGACTGGATGTGTTCCTGGGGCAAATTCCGCCACAAAATCTGCAAGGGCTTGCTTTGATTGCGGTGCGTGGTCGGAACTTATGTCGTACTGGCCCAATTCCACGGCCCATTTCAGAATTCTCCCGTGAAGTCCGCCTTTTCGAAGAGCACCTTAAGTGGAAATTCGGTCAACTACTATTGTATGGGCATGAAAATAGTGCGCCAGTTTTCTTGACGCCATCATAGGCCACGCCAATTTTTCCAAGGGAAGATACCTCGTTTCGGCCGGAAGCAGGGTCTTGCTACATAAAGATTGGTAGGTGCTGGATGCCCTCAGCACGAACCAATACCGCGCTCACTGCGTGTTGAGAAACGCCAATAAGGAACAACTCTTCACCCGGCTGAGGAGTGACCAGAATAGGGCCGAGGAGAGATAATCTTAAGTCGGCCAGCGCACGTCACACTCATCATCCCAGAAGAACTTGGACTTCAAAGTCTTGAAGAAGGGCCTGCAACGATCCGAAGACCGGCTGATAAATCTGTTCAGCGCGGCTGCCATCCCGGCAAGATGTTGCACGTCCTTTGTGGAGTTCGGGCGCTCCAGCCCTTGTATCGCTTTGATTTGGGATGGGTCGGCTTCAATTCCCGGTTTGTAACCAAAAACCCCAGAAACTTTCCAGTGCCAACTCCGAAGGCGCATTTGGAGGCATTCAGGCGAAGCTTGTGGCGCTTGAGTATGGCAAACATTTCTGCTAGGTCGGTGAGGTGCTGGGACTTCTCCTTACTCTTCACCACCATATCGTCGATATAGGCTTCCATAGTTCGCCCAGAGAGGAGCGAACATCTTTGTCACCATTCGCTGAAAGGTTGCCCCAGCGTTCTTCAGTCCGAACGGCATGACCTTGTAACAGTATAAGCCTCTGGGGGTGGTGAACGACGTATCTCTCTGTCCGGCTCATACATGGCTATCTGGTGATAGCCGCGGTATGCGTCCAAGAAGCTAAACCTCTGATGGCCAGCGGTTAAGTCCACCAACTGGTCAATTCGAGGGAGGGGAAAGCTATCCTTCGGGCAAGCGCGGTTGACAGTCTTGTAGTCAACGCAAACTCGCCATTTGCCGTTCTTCTTAGGAACCACCACCGTGTTAGATATCCACCGAGGGTATTGCACCTCCTCTATGCCCCGGCCTCCAACAAATTCTTCACTTCTTCCGCAACCACTTCAGCATGGTGTAAGGCGAACGGCGCGTTCTCTGTATGACCGGCCGCGCATTGGGGAAGACATTCAGCTGGTGGCAAATGAAGCTTGGTCGACGCCAGGCATATCGTAAGGCGTCCATGCAAAAGCCTCCAAGTTGGAAACCAAGAAGTTGACATAATCTGCCCGCTCGGCACTAAAGACGATCCCAAGAGGAAGAACTTAGTTGGATCGTTTTCGTCAATGCGCACTTCCACCAATCTTCGACCGATTTTTCCTCGGCCTTCCTTCCCACGTCCTCAAGGACCTCTTTCCCTCGGGCCCCTCGATCATCTGACAAACCCTTTGGCTGCTCGGCTGCCATTTACCGCAACGAAGCATTGTTTGCCATCACCTGGTCTCCCCAACTTCCTCTATTCGCCCATTCGATGCCGGAAAGCGCATGACTTGGTGGAAGGTCGAAGCAACTGCTTGCATGGCGTGCAGCCAGCCCCTTCCTAAGATCAATTGTAGGTGGACGGCACTTTGAGCACCCAGAACTCCACTTGCTTTACTACTGAACCTGCTTTGACCGGCAAAATAATCTTTCCGATCGGCCATTCGGTTGTGAGTTGAAGCCGACCAAAGGAGATGTCGCAGGAGCCAAATCTTTGTCTTCTAACTTCATTTGCTTGAACGCATCATAGTACATTATTCGACCGAACTCCCCTGGTCGATCAAATCCTCTTGATCTCAAAGTCTTTGACGCGAAGGGTCACCACCAAGGCGTCGTTGTGCGGCATCTGCACCCTTTCCAAGTCTTTGGTCGAAAACGAAAGGATGTCTTTCTCCTCGGTTTTTCCCTTCTTCACGGCGGGCTGAACAGAGAGCACTTCCCTCATGTGCTCAGCCTTCTTTATCATCCCTCTAAGTTCGCAAACCCTTGCCGGTTCAATGATGCCGTGGATGACGTTGATCACACCTTGCGGGGGCGCCTCCAGGGCGGCCATGCCATTGGGCTCGGTTTGCCCGGTTGGCGCGGCCTTGACTCCCCCATCTATGTATTGGTCAAGATGACCCGCCGCCACCAACTCCTCCAGGTGCTGTTTGAGCGGCAAGCAATCTTCTGTCCGGTGTCCCCGTTCTTCATGGAAGGTGCAGCGATATTTGGATTGAAGCCTCGCTGCGCGCTCCCTAACTTGGCCGGCCAACGGACAAAAGGCTCCCCGCGGATCTCGCTCAAAATGCGGTAGATGGGAATTTTGAAGACCGTGGTAATCCCCGTCCGCGCCTTCAGTTTTCTCTTGGCATCCTCCGCTGCATCGCGAGGTGCATCAGCCCGGTCATTTCTGCGACCTCTGTTTTTGTCATTTTGGCCGGTTCCTCGGCGCTGATCTTTTGGTCGGTCACTTGGGCGGTTATCCTCCTGCCCAACCGAGTTAACTTTCCCCGCTGTCCTGCCCACCGCGACCGGATATTCTTCTCGGTCGCAGAGGCAGCGTCATCTTCCACACGAATGTGTTCGTTGATCCGCTGCATCAAAGATTCCATGGTGGTGGGCTGATGCATCGTGAGCGAATCTCGCAGTCTATGTCCGACTGGGAGACCCCTCTTGTATTGAGTGATCGCCAGATTGGTCGGGCAATCGAGGATCTCATTGTAAGTCTCCCAGTACTTCGCATTGTATGCCTTCAGCGAACTCCCAGACTCCATCTTGACGCCCAGGAGGTGGTCGACCTCCTTCGGCGTTCGTGTTGGTCTTGAATCTGGTGACGAAGGCTTCCGCTAGTTGTTGCCACCCCTCGATACTCCCCTCCGGGAGCCTCGAACCACTTCAAGCCCAGCTCTCCCAAGCTTGCTGGGAATATGAGGCACATCAAGGCGTCGTTCCGGCGGTGGCCAGCCATTACTTGCCGGTAATGACTCACATGCATGTACGGATCCGTCTTGCCGTCGTAAGAGTAAATTTTGGTTGGTGGAATCCGGCAGGGAGTGGGGTGCTCTCAATCTCTGGGGACAATGGGGTGGCTGTAAGCCTCGCCAACTCTTTGTCCACCAGTGCTGGGGCTACGTTTCTGGGCGCCGGCATCATCACCTCTTCACTGCAACGAACTGGGGCGCTTAGCCTCTGGAACGCCGGCACCCTCTCAGCCTCCCGACGGCGCGCTCTCTCCTCCAGCACGTCCCTGAGATCCCTGGAACGGGAGAGGCAGAGTATTGCGACGTTGATGACGGGCGCGAGGGGCGATAGGTGCTGTCGCGAGTGATGGACCTGCCCTCTCGCTGGTCAGAGTCTCCGACCCCATAGTTCCGGGTGATGGAGATTGAATGAGTCTCCTCTGGCGGCGACTGCCAGAACGAGGGGAGGGGGTGCGCTCACTGAGGTTGCCCTCTCCAGCAACACCCTTCCCCCTCACTTGGCGCTTCAGCAGCTCCATCTCCGCCGCCATCTACGAATGAGGGCGTCTTGGTCCTTGAGTTTGTGCTCCAGGCGCTGCTCGCGGGACTCCCCCCGGCGCCGGCGGCCCTCTGGACTCTGTGAACGATCTGAACTCCTCCCACGCTTGTCGCGCGCTCCGCGCGAAGAGGTTTCTAGGCCCGCCATGGTTGGAACATTAGGGGGCCTTCTCTCCTTCGGACATACTCGGAGTCACACCATCGACGACGGACAACGGAACTTCGTCATTGTTGGCCATGGAAATGATCGAAGAAGCTCGAAGAACAAGGGTTGAAAATCAAAGAATTCCCACAGACGGCGCCAATTGTACGGGGGCGAAAAATCTTAGCTCTCCGTACGCCTTGAACGTCAAGCTTCCGTCAACGGCGTCTGTCTCTGCAACACAAAAATGGTGAGCTGCCCGGCGGTGGTGTGCCGGAAAAACCCTCCGACGCTCAAGTCAGTTCACTGAAGAAGATAATCAGAAGAGAGAGAGTGCTTGTGAGAGTGAGTTCGCATACCAGTACTTCGCCTTCCCTCTCTATATCTAGGCTGGCCACGCAGCTCCGAGATTGTGCGCGCACTACCTCTGCTGTCCTTCCCTGGACAGGTGGCAGTGCTCGCCTCTCACCACCTTACACGTGTAAAGGTTTTGTCCTCCTTCCAGTACATGCAGAACTGCCCAACGGTATTGAGGCGTTCGTGGAGCAGATGTCCTCTCCTTCACACCATTGGCCCAGGTGGCACCCTTAACCGGGGTACCATGACCGGCCTAACCTTGGGAGATCTAAAATCACTAAACCGCGCTACGTACCGCCGGCCTGTGACTTGGGACCAGGCTAGAACTTAACCACTACGCCGAGCCATTCCTGATCGGTTCGTCGTGACAGACCGGTTGCGAGGCATGCCGGCCTCCAACCATTTTATCTCCAGTCTCGGTCACGTGCAACCGCCTCACCTTGGCTGGACGGCCGGAGGCATACCGGCCAGGCCGCGTAACCCGGTCAGCCCTTCAGCTCGGTGCTCAAAAGTTACCAGTTGACCTCGCCGACCGAGCAAGACAGACCGCTCGGTCGTTGCAATCGCCAATCTGCTCGGCGCCGCGTAGTTTGTAACGCCGATCGTTACTTTTGCTCGGCCGTACTATCGATGGAAATCTTCCCTCTCAAGGAAAAAGTTAAAAATGGACTCTTTTGTGCTTTTCAAAAACCCCAGTATATGATTGTTTCCTAAAAAGTGTGTTGATTATGACTTTTGGTTATAACACATTGTGATGTGGTATGATACTTATGGCTGTAATTTTGGTTATGAATTGAAAAAAGTTTTTGGTTGTGCTATTTAGTTATGATCCATTAAATTATAATCGGAAGTGATTTATTTATGACATTTTGTGGTGTTTTGCTTATAATACACTCGTTTTTGAGGGTTGTATGTCATAGCATTGTATATTGTGGCATTACCCTCTATATGTATTAAGAAAAAGTACTCTATTTGAGCGTTGGGTAAATTCAGTACCACCCCTTGGAGGTAGATTTAGAGAAAATACATGACCTCTTATATGAGGTTGACATAATTACACTTAATTTAAGTTTTGCATATAATACCCTCGTTTTTGAGGGTTGTATGTTGTAGCATTGTATATTGTGGCATTACCCTATATATGTACGGCTGTGATTGAGGCCTCGAAATTGCCTCGAATGTAATTTTTTTTTTTTTTTCATTTTTTTCTGGGCTAATACATTGCAAAAAAAAATAATAAAAATAATAATAATAATAAGCAGCAAAGCATCAACCCAGCCAAAAAAAAAAAGCAAATTCGAGCCAAATTTGAGCCAAAAAATTTGAGGTCTCAATCATTTTTCATATACGTATTAAGAAAAAGTACTCTATTTGAGCGTTGGGTAAATTCAGTACCACCCCTTGGAGGTAGATTTAGAGAAAATACATGACCTCTTATATGAGGTTGACATAATTACACTTAATTTAAATTTAGAGATCACTTTTTTTATTAATAATTTATTAGTTATGTGAATAAAAAAAATTGATGTCATATTTTATATGATAAAATGTATGACCTTGATGTCATATTTTTGGTTGTTTGTCTTTATGAAATTGACGTCTGTACTATTGTGCTAAATTTATAATTATTTTTTGGGTCCTCTAAACTTCAAAGGCGGTCAAAATAATTTACCCTGGAGTTTTTTATTGGAAAATTCTAATGATTGCCGTTTTGTAATTTGTCTCCTGCGTCAATTTGGTTCTTCCTGTTTCAATTGTATAAATTTTGTTTTTTAATTTTTGTCATTGTGTCAGTATATTGTTAAAAATAAGAAATTAGACAAATTAAAAATAATTTATTATTATTTTATTTATAAAAAGAAAACTTACTATTTTGAATTGAATGTCAACCCTTCACTCACTTTGAAAAGATTGAATTGAGTACTGTTTGCAGTTCGATTTAGAAACATATATTATTATCAATTGGACTAAATGGACATAATTTAAAAAATTGATGTGTAAAGTTGAGCGTTCAGAACTAGGACTAAATTGACATAGGAGGCAAACAACAAGGATTATGTGTGTAATTTGTCATAAAAAATAAAAATAAAAATCTGTTAAAAAATTTTTTTGAATTATAAAGGGTCATATTATTAATAGCCCACTAGGCTGTTGTTAAGGGATTATGTGTGTATGTTGATTTTTATCAATAAAATTTGTTTTGTTGATCTTAAGAAAAAAGAAGAAAGTAGATGCCTATATAGTTCTAATCTCTTTGCATTTGGAGAATTTTATTTTTTTTATACATTTTAAAAAAAAAAAATCTTTCTAGCATTGTTGTTTTAGTGGTGCTACTTGGTGCAGGTTGTTGGGGGTTCTTTTTTTTGTTTCTATTTTATTTTGGAATTTTGTATTTGTGTTTGCCATAGGTTACTTCTTGCAGCTTATGTTTTGTATTTGTGTTTGCCATAGGTTTCTTCTTGCAGCTTATGTTCAGAAATCACTTAAATAATTTGGAAAAAGTGGATTAAATTTTGGGAAGCTGGAGAAATACTTACTTTTGAAATGATTTAGCTTGTTAGTTTTTAACTTGCAATAAACTTGGTATAGTGCTAAGAAATGATTGGGCTTGTATTTCGGTCCCAACATAATTGGGATGGTTATGCTTTACTTTGAT
This sequence comes from Camellia japonica, assembly GCA_030407325.1. Classification (NCBI taxonomy): domain Eukaryota; kingdom Viridiplantae; phylum Streptophyta; class Magnoliopsida; order Ericales; family Theaceae; genus Camellia; species Camellia japonica. Next base: position 155,790,872 of record JAPPVO010000017.1, read on the forward strand.
GCTCTTTGCACTTGCCTCATTTTATTGATGTTAGTCGTTGTATTTGTATGCTTGCACTTCATCAATTAAGTTCTTTTTCGTTTGCTGAGCGAAAAAAAAAAAAAACCCCTATGTTTTGCTATTCTTTCTTATCCAAAGATGTGAGAGAAGTGTATGCTATAGTGCAGTGATCTGTGTTCTGTGTTTTATTTCTACAAATGCTATAAAAAGTGTTTTGGCTTATTGTAGTCCATCATAACATGATGAATTTGAGATATATACCTAGTGAATTATTTGTGATCTGTACAGACGAAGGTGCTGTATCATCGGATGAGGATTTCAGTGGAGGAGAGATGGAAGGACATGAGGCAGAAATGAGGAGTGAAGACCGAGAGCTTAAAGATAGACTCTTACGTAAATATGGTAATCACATTGGTAGCCTGAAGCGGGAATTCTCAAAGAAGAAGAAGAAAGGAAAGCTGCCGAAAGAGGCAAGGCATACATTACTTGAGTGGTGGAATTTGCACTATAGATGGCCTTACCCAACAGTAAGTATCCTTTCTAGTATATTATGATTTTATGCATATATATGCCTATAAACCGTTGCATTTGTTTCCTTAACTAGTGATATTGAAACTATGTTTATGAGGCATTTTTGGATAAGGCGATGAATCTGTTGTGACATCCCGTAGGGACATTTTATCCATTCAATCAATTCTGGAGGTTTTAGTTGGTTGAAATAAATGATTCAGTTCAGTGAGATGCAAACTCTACTATTGTAGAACGTGGAGAGATGTTGTCCTCAAAGGTCTTACATGTTGAGGTATTTGCTAATTCAGTGGGATCGGATTGGGGGAACATTTGCTAATTCAGTGGGATCGGATTGGGGGAGAAGGGTTAGAACAGTATGCTGTTCTTGGAGTGGTCATGTAAAACTGCCAAAAAAATAAAGGGAAATGAAAAAAGAGTTGTTGCCTAAAAGATAATAGCCACAGTAGTAAAAGAAGGGGAAAAGAAGGAAGAGAGAGAGAGAGAGAGAGAGAGAGAGAGAGAGAGAGAGAGAATACTTATCAGTATATGTACACACAAAAAGAAATTGGAAGGGTACCAAATTCCAAATAAAATTGGGTTAAATCTGAGGAAGGCTGCATCATTTCATATAAAATGTGAGTGGGGTGAGCCTTCTTTTTTTTTATTACTTTTTTTTATATTTTTATCTCTTGAAATTAACTCTTGCTATTACATTATATTCCATGACTTTGCTTCGAATCCAATGCTAAAAAATATGACCTAATCATTGGTGAAGTATTTTTGCTTTGCTATCTTATGGTTTAGCACAGCACCCTCTTTTTTTGTTGTTTTACATTTGCTAATTGCATTGGCTATTCTGTATGGAGGAACCACATGGGTTGGGTTATCAATTTTAAGTATATCATCATCACTTTGTGCTTTTTTTTCTTAAATATTACAATACAGGAAGCAGATAAAATATTGCTGGCGGAATCTACTGGGTTAGATCAGAAGCAAATTAACAATTGGTTTATAAATCAACGGAAGCGTCATTGGAAGCCATCGGAGAACATGCAATTAGCAGTGATGGATAATCTTTCATCAGGACAATTCTTTACAGATGACTGAGCTAAGTGCATGTATATATTCTTCAGATGTAATGTTGGTAATTTGATGATGATCATGTTTGGTTAATGTATATTCTGACACTGTCGTTGACGTTGGATTGCTTATATTCTGAAATAAGGGTAAAAAAAAAAAAAAATTGACTATTTTACTTTGTTCACATTTATTATCTAGAAGCAGAAGCAGGGGAACGGATGGTTATTGGTTTATGGCTTTTTATTATCAACTTTGAACAAGAAAAATGTTACACCAAAGAGGCCCGTTATGTTATTTTGCTTAATGATTCATCATATCTATAATTCGAATTTCTCATCAATTTTTAGGTTTTGTTGGCAATGTGGTCTTTTTGTCTTTGAAAAATGTTATATATATATATATATATATATGAAGAGTTTTATTCCCAATTACTTGTGTATGTTTCCATCTTTTTTTTATTTACGGTAAATGAGGGATTGATGGGATGGGAGATTTTAGGGAGTTATAAAAACGTGTAACCATACTACATGAAATTAAATTAAAGAAAAGGGGTGTAGTGAATGCTGCTCTATAAAAGTCTCTCTTTAATTTTTATTGTAAAACATGTAACGTTAGTCACTTATTTCATAATGTTCAAAAAATCAAAATACAAAAATATTTAAATATTATAGTGTTTATGTCAGTATTGGTGTAAATTTGTTAAATATAACATTTTAGCTAGCTAACTAAAAATTAGATTTTATTCAACTTTGTGCAAGTTGTTTGATTCCACCGTTTACTTAATTTGGAAATTTTTTTATTTACACCAATAGCTGAAATGTTATATTTAACAAATTTGTCCAGAGTAAGAGCATAAAGAAGGTTTATTAGGTATTTTAGTCAATGTAACTGTAATTTTGAACTCTAATGGGTTGGCTATTGAGCTAGTTACTTTACCATTCTACTTTTTGGGTGGCTACAATTGAAGAGTCTCAAAAGTTCTCCAAACAAATATGTATGTATATATCTTGAATTTTTGTATATTTGTGTTTTTGATTTGGAATTTTATATATTTTATATATGTATGTGTACGTAGCAATTTTATATATTCTTTCAATTCTGTTTGATGAATTACGGAATAACTTATATTGTATTTTTTTTTCTCCTCATTCTACAGGTTTTGTATGTTTGTATAGGTAAATTTATTATTATTGCAAATTTATATTAGTAAAATATCAGCAATTAGTGTTTTTTGTTTTAAAAATTAATTAAGTTAGTTTAAATGATTAGCTAAAATAAAAAGTGTGGTTGGAGAACACAATAGCTAAAATAATTAGGTAAAATAAAAAGTGTATTTTTTTTCGTACTTTAACTATTGAAAAGTAAAGAGAGTGGTTAAAAATTTTGCTAAATTAAGGGCTTATTTGGAAATTAACTATTTTAGTGGATTTTTTGACTTAAAAAAAAAGAAAAAGAAAAAAAGTACATAGAATGTTGTTATTGCATGCTTTGGATTTTGATTATTTTAGCCAGAGAGTCTCACCTCAAACGGGGCCTGCCCAACCAAGTCCCAGGGATGAGCGGGTTGGGCTACATATTGGGCCAAGTTCACATTCAAATTATATTACAGTCTCCAGCTTCCTGAAACAATCTACACAAAGGTACAGCCCAACCTAACTGGGAAACTACGAGTCCATTGCTTAAACATGGGGATGGTAAATTATTGACAGGTTAGATTTGTGTAAACCAATAAGATAAGCTAAGATTCATAAAAATAGAGTAAAATTTACTATTGATGAGTTGTAATATTTGCAATGTAACTTTGTTAGATTCAGATATACTTGAAAGTTGAAAGAGATGTCTATATACTTGATTCAGTCACCTTTATGAATTCCATACCATTGTCTTTTTCTGTCTGTATATAAGCTCAAATTCAATTACCAATATAGCCCAATATCCAATCCATGCTTTTGTTTTGTCCTCTCAAATCTCAAATGTCGAGTTGCATATCAGATTGATTTCTTCCTCAATTCAAGTTCTCAACTTCCAGATCTTTTGCTTGGGGTTTCTGAGAATTTGTTTGATGAAACTTCCAATTTCAGCCGATGTAAGTGTCACCTGGCGTAGAACGAACTATGTGAGACGGTGGCAATTGAAGCAGAATTGTCACCATTGGGGGGATAACATGGGCTCTCGCTTGTGTCGTTAAGTTCCATAGTCTTTTCGTCTATGAATGGAGGATTAGAGGGTGGAGGAAGGTGTTCATTCTTCTTTGCCAGCATCTGTAGTGCCTTAGACATTGATGGTCGTAAAGATGGAGCCTCTTGGGTGCACAAAAGACCTATATGTACAACTCTCAAAACCTCATTCTTAATGTTGCTTCCATGGTAATAGTTATGCAACGTTAGGTTCGGATCAAAAAGTTCCTCCACCTTTCCTTGTTGGAAATGCTTCCATGCCTGTTTCAGTTAAAATAAAGTTCAAATTTATTGATTGTATTCAACTTGATACTCAACAGTTATTGAAAATCAAGGAACAAAATTTTGCTCTTTTTTTTTCCCCCAATCAATACGGCCGAAACGCTTCTGTTTGCTAACAAATTGAAACAAAACATTAGTGAAATATCGAAATTGTACCAAAACATACTGGGACAGACCGAAACACTTGAAAACATATTGAAACAATGAATTTTCGACACTTATTAAGATTATTTAACATTGCTCATTTCTGTTTCTCTTTTCGTTAGGGAAAAAAAAATAATTCAAGAATAAAGAAAAGTAATAAATTTATTAGAGAATTCGAGAAACTAGACAGGAGAGGAGAAGAGGTAAAGAGGAAAAGATAAAAACAAGCATAATTAATCACTTTCTTTTCCTTTTCTTTTTGTTTCCAACATTTTAAACATTCTTAATTTTTTTTTTTTTTTTTTTTCATTTTCCTTATGCTTCTGAAACACTTCCGAAACATTTATTAAATGTTTCCATTTCCAAGTTAACCGAAACAACTATACTGAAACAAAATTTTGATCCTTGTTGAACTTACAGTTGTGACTAGGCTGTCCAAGTATTCAGCATTTTTGCTCTTGTTGTTTTGCCTTCCCGTGACTATCTCTAACAAAAGAACGCCAAAACTGTACACATCTGCCTTTTCTGTCAACTGCCCATGAGCTAGGTACTCTGGTGCCATATATCCCCTGTGAATATGCGAAGATAACACATTTGGTAATTATTCAAGCAAATCTTAAGGTCCATTTTCTTGCTTTGGGTTTTGATACAAGTTGATTAACAGACCTTTAGCCTAAAATTTGGTGAACAATTCAAACTTCTAGTACTACTCAATCAATAAAAACAAAAGAATTCTTACAGTGTTCCTGCGATTGCGGTGCTAATATGACTCATATCTTCTTGGAAAGACCTCGCCAACCCAAAATCAGCGATTCTAGCACGCAGCCTCGAGTCCAACAATATGTTACTTGCTTTTATGTCTCTGTGAATGATCCGAGTCTTGTTGTTTTCATGCAGGTACACCAGACCTTCCGCTGTCCCAATTATTATTTCGTATCTCTTCTCCCAACTCAGTGCTTTACCTCTCTCCGAATCTATCAAAGTTTATTTAAACATATATTTTTAAAATGCATCGATGAGATCTCACAATTCAATCTCTGGTTCAGGTACTTACTGAAGATGAAGCGATCAAGACTCTTGTTTGGCAGAAACTCATAGACAAGAAGGCTTTCGGGTCCTGAACAACTGCATCCTAATAACCTGACTAGATTTTTGTGTTCTACACTGCTGATTATGTTGACTTCATTGTAGAAATCTGCTGCTCTGTGTCTGTTGTTAAAGAAAAGCCTCTTCACTGCAATCTCTCTTCCATCAGGTAAAACTCCCTGCAACAGAGCATATCATTGAACTACTGAGAAAGAAAAAGGCTGCTATAAGATCGTTGATTTGGGTGTATTTTTTACACGGTACCTTGTAAACTGTTCCAAATCCTCCGTGACCAAGCTTGTTGGCTTCATCAAACGATCCAGTGGCTTTCTCAAGTGTGGAGTATTTGAAATTTAAGCTACTGTCATGAAGGGTCTTCACCAATTTCTGTGCATCATTTGATCCTGTGGCGTAAAAGAAGGAAATGAGGAAATTTGAAGAGACACCAATCTACATAAGAATATGGCAAAATCTTGTTAAGATTGGCTATTCTAACAACAATTCAAAATTTTTCATGCAAATTGTTGTCAAATTTGTAATTCTAATGATTTTTGTACTATCTAGGATTAGATAGCTGTTGATTATTTTTTATTTATTTTTTATCTGGACAAACTGTTGTATGTTTTATATGCCAATGTTCTTGCAATTCACGATTCGATACAAGTTTCAATTATCACAATTCATGTTTCTTAAATTTAGTGAATTATACAATTCAATTGTGATTTGCTACTATTCACTGCAATTCAGCTATGTTTACATAATGCATTAATAAAATTAAATGTTATGATTCAGATTTTGATACAATTCACGATTCATTATTTTAGCAAAATGATTCACGATTCGACAACAATGTGCTAGTAAGAATAACACACAAGAAACTTGTACCTCTTCTCTTCTTCTGAATTGCTCTGCGCTTCCAAATGTAAGCTCCAATAATACCCCCAACTACCAAAACTACAATAGAACTCACAACTGCAACTACTACAACTATTACTGTCCCTGCAAAAATTCATCAACAAAAGACCAAGATCAATTTAATTTCATCAACATAGACAGAAATTGTTATTTCTTTTAACCAAGAAAACCATATAAATTTTGTATTGAGAAAAATATGAAAAATGTTGCTTCACAACATTCTTTTTACCTCTTGAACTTCCATTTCCCAGTTTCGGATTCAAGAAATCCAAATCAGAATACCTCATGAAACAACCGGTATTCAATGCCCGCCCCTCCGACCAAGGCAAGCATCCCAATATCTCCTGAGATGCATTCTCCAAACACGCTTTGCAAGCGTTCACATTCACTGTCTTCCAACAATCTGCCAGGACATAAGCCGACTCATTTTTAGTCCCTGACACTGCAACCTTGGCTCGAGCATACCCATTATTGTTCGGTGCATTTGACACTGCTTGCATCAAAGCCTGCTTCACAGAGTCCTCAAATGTCGTGCTTTTTTGCGTTTTATTCCCACAAAACGCCCTGTCTTGCGGCCCTGTAAACTCATCAAAGAAGCTGTAATTCTCTGCTCTCATGAAGCATCCATCAAGGAAAATCCGACCCCCATTGGCAGGAAAACACTGGGGAAGAACAGTACGTGCCTCGGCATAGCATAATACACAGTCTAGTGATGAAAGATCACCATAGCATTGGGCTAGGCCGTAGTTTGTGTCGAGTCCTAAACCCGTAACAGCTACTCCAAATCCGGAATTTCTCATCTGTACACTAATGTTTTCCATCGTTGCAACGAAGTTTGGAACGTAGATTGTTGCGTTGTGCTCGGCTTGGTTCCCACACATGATTTGAACTGTCTGGGCTCTCGGCTCTCCCAGTGATGGATCGAGCAAAAGAAGAATCACGGTGAAAATGGAAAGAAGGCATGGTATTGGATCAGATGGGATTGGTTTCTTCATTTTGGGGGATGAACTGAGACTTGTTTTGTTGGCTCTGAATTTGGATTTCAGGCTGTGGTATAATGAAATTCTGGAGAGTAATGGCAATGAGAAGTGAAATTAAAGCAATGTAAATACAAGAAAAGGAAAAAGAATATGGTTTTTGGAAAGGAAAATGTTATGCATCTCAAATAAATTATCAAATTTTTTATCAAACTTCTCACATAAGTGTGAGACCCACACAAATCACATGATGTGAGAGGTTTGGTAAAATTTTGGTCATTTATTTGGGATTCTTAGCATAACTTTTGGGAAAAGAAACAAATGCATTCGCATTAAATGAAAACCCAATTCACATTGAATCTTAGGCCTTGTTCGGTGGAGTTTTTTAAGTTAAAAGTTAATAATTAGAAAGCAGAAACTGAAAGTATTCTTACCCTAACTTTTAAATAATCAATTTTTTTCGCTTATTTAAGCTATTTTTACATAATAAATTATAAGCAGAAACTATACCAAATAATCTGACACAAACTTCCAAATCAAAATAAGCTATAATTACTTTCAAAAACTACAACAAACAGTCCCTTAGTACCCATGGGATAAATCAGACTTCTTACCTTCAATCTTTCACACGGATTTCACTTTAGTCTCATTTTTAACTACAAAAATTATACTCTCAAAATTCAACTTGTGTTTCAATTTGATCCTTCCTCGCTAATAAAATTTTGAACAGAAAGTGCTCACACGAGCACATTTAAGACCATAAAAAAGAAATTATATGGAAACTCATAATTTTCACCCACTATCTTTGCTTGGTCTCTTATTTCAATTTTACTCAAATTTCAAATCGTGAGGTGATTGTAGGTCACATTGAAATATGAGACTTTAATTGTAATAATTAGAAGACGAAAGATCATAGTAAAATTTAAGTGAAAATTTAAAAATAAAAAGATAATTTATGTCCAATACTTGTCACGATGCACACTATCCCGAAAAACTACAAATCCTTAGTAAAGTAGTTGACAAAAATGGACATTTTTGGTTTAATATTGACCTTGTAGTCTTTTTTTTTTTTTTTCGGCCAGTTGAAGATAGCAATTAAAGGAATAACCAATCATGCTACTTGACAAGGTTGAATAGAATATGGGTGTGAAAGCATTGAAAGGCATTGATTCTTTGATACCATGTTTGAATGGATGGGAATTGCAAAGTCAAAAAAGGCAGGACTATAATGGACAAGAAAGAGTGTGACAACTAATATGAGTGCTAAATTAGTGCCTGATTAGAGTAGTTGTTTAGCAACCCCACAATAAATTATGAAGATATTAGCAAAATGGCTCAGAATGTAAATGAAGGGTAGGGAGGTGTATTATTGGGTTTTATGTCCAATCAAATCTGGATTACACATCAACTTTTTAAAATAAATATGTAGTATTATTAAATTATAAAGACTCTTAGAAAAAATTACAAATCAATAATATTTTTCTAAAATAATTATAAATTCATAAAAAGAATGTAATTAATCATATTTAATGAGACTTAACACTTGGTTTGATTTTAATTACAGATTCATAAAAAAAGATTGACTTCAATCATTAAAGTTTGTAAAATTTACAATAAATTTTTTTTTTTCTTTTCAAACATACATTGATTTGTTATTTCTATGGACTCTTATCAGATTCAAGTGATGGGCCCACAACGATTGTTGGTTGATTAACATCAGACGGTTGGTCAAACAATTGACATTAGATTTTCTTTGAATGATTAGATGTCCAATTTGAATTGATTGATGATGTTGTGCTTAGGTTCCTTTTAGTTCACAAAAATTAAATAATTACTTTTTTAACATTTTATTTTAATTAATCAAATAATGTCATATTTAAATTCGGGTCGGTGCTAAATTTATATGCCTATCCTTTAAAATTCAAAAGATAATGAGACCCACCTAATAAACAGCTAGTTCAACAACCACACGGACCATTACCATTATTTATAGCCCAAAACAGATGCGTTACTTCTTTTTTTCTTCCCCTCAAATAGAAAATATGTTTTATTTATTTATTTTTTCAATAGAGTTTGGGAAAAGAAGACTATTCACCCTGTTTGGTTTTGAATTTTCAAATATAATTTTTTGAATTTTCAATTCATATTTTTGTATTTTTAATGATTTTTTTTAAAAAAAATTTAATTTTTTTTTTTTCAATTTTAAGATCCAATTAATCTTAATATACTTAAAAAGTAAAAAATTATACAAAAATCTTTAAAAAATTCATTGAATACAACAAATATAACATGTATTGAATTTTCATTTTTTTAATTTTTTTTTGTATTTGGTGAATTTATTTTTTACAAATATTATATTTTTTAAGTATATTAAGATTAGGTGCATCTAAAAAATAAAAAATATTTGCTTAAAATATTAAAAAAATTAACTAGAAAAAAAAAACACAGTAAATAAAAAACTATGTTTTCTAAAAGGTGCACTCAATTTTCTAAAACCAAACATGGTGATTAATCCTTATGTTTTTATTTAGAAGTAGACTTGTCTCTACTCCAATTTTGGGATCGAGATACTTCATGCTCGTTCGTTGGCCCATACCGTTCAACTTCCATAGCTCATTGAACAAATTATTATACAAAAAATAAGATTATGTTGAATGGCTTGTTCGATAGCTACTTGATTAGACTATGTCTCTTTTTAAAGAAAAAGAAATGATAAGTATTACTTTGAGAATAGGCCAAAAAAATATTGAATGGAACTTTCTAAATATATTAAGCCTCTATAAATTTGATACAATTATATTGAGTTTTATTAATATTTTAATTTATATAATATTTAATTTTTTGCCATTAGTAATTTCTTAGTTATATGAATGAAAAATAATGTTATATCTTTTATACTGAATTTTACTTTTTTTTTTAGGGAAAGACTAAAGGATGTGTACTATATACACCTTATAACTATAGAAATAAATGACATAATTTCATACTTTCTGAGTCTTGACTGAAAAAATAAAAAAGTCATATCCAAATACAAAAAGTCATAACCAAAATTTCAAAATAATATCATAACTAAAGAAGAGATTTGGTCATAACTAAAGAAGAAAATAGCGTAACTAAAGGTGCATATGATATGAAATGTATATAATAAAATTCTCTTTCTTTTGTTTTTTGTCCATATGTTTGTACACTTATTTTCATTAATTTGAATTGTTTTAACTTTACTAAAAAGAATATCTGTATAATTATGTCAAACCAATTAACTTTTTTATATTCTTTATAAACCTCATGAATCTTCAATTTAATTTGGAAAATGTCTCGTAGTTTTTTTAAAAATATTTTTTCAAAAAATCTTTATGAACCTGGATTTTTATGACAATTTTTTTTTTCCTGTAAAATCTAGCGTTGAATTTTTTGATTAACATAGTAAAAAAAATAAAAATAAAAATAAAATTTAAAAATTACTTTAAAAAAAATCAAACGTCTTAGTAATTCATGATTTTCGATCAAGTTAAAAAAAAAAAAAATTCAAATACACTAATTTTTTTTTTCCTATCTCGTAAAAAAATAAAAAAATAAAAAACCGACTGAAAAAAGTCAATTCCTACCAAGGCTTCACTATCAAGATTTTTAGCATCCCCATATCTACCTGTGTCTTACCTAACATTTTTCTAATATAAAACTTTTTCCCCCTATGTGATGTTTTCAGAAATTAGGGTTGGTTTGGGATGTTCTAAAAAAGTGTTTTTTTTGACTTATTGACTTATATGGGTTAGGTTTGGATTGGGTTTGATGTGATGTGTTAGAGAAGTGATGTGATTTAAATAAGATGATGTGACTTAAATAGGATAGTGACTTTTTGACTTTTTGTATTATTTAGGTTATGCCAAACTTGTAAAAAGATGATTTTTGATTTTTTTAGTCAAAAAAATTAATTTTTTGGGTAATTAATTAGGTAAAAAAACTAACTTTTTAATTAAAAAAAATTAAAAACTAACTTTTTGCTAGTGTGGCAAAGCAAGCCTATGTACTTGTACTTGTACAAACAACTACTATAAAAAAAAATTCCACCTATGTACTTTTACTTATACAAACAACTACTGTAACAAATTAGAACAAATTTTTGTAATCTTTGACCAGATTATATTACACCAATGAAATGAAAAAGATAGGAACGAAACAGCACAGTATAATCAATCAAACAGGTAGAGAATTATAAATGTTGGTTTCAAAGTATTGAATTCACAACTATGGAATGATCAGAGAAAAATCTACTAATTCAGAGCTCCAAATTCATAAAAAGCAGCCAAAATTCGCAAATCAATCAAAGAAATATATTTAGGTAGAGCACATCAAAGCAAAATCTAGTAATTCTAATAGATGATCAGAAACTAATTCAAAACTCTGTAAGAAAATCATTAAGAAAACTTGAGTTTTCGTAATAGTTTGAGATCTGAAATCGTACCTGTTGTTTTCACATTGAATTGCCGAAATTCAAGTTCGAATCCAACTAAGATCTCTACCTTCCACTTCTGCAATTCTCATACACATACAAATATATATATATATAATATAGGGAGAGAGAGAGAGAGAGAGAGAGAGGAGAGAGAGATGTCTGGAAGTGAAGGGGAAGTCAAAAGGCAAGAAGAAGGCATGCGAGTTTGCTGCACCAATTCGAATGAAGACTTTCGAAGCTGGCTTTTGGATTAAAATGTATATAAATTTGAAAATGAAAGGGAATATATATATAAGAAAATGAAACGCGGGTTCGGCGTTTGACAGTCGCGTTGCGGCCAAATGAAATCCCAATTTTGCTTCGATCTTATTTTAACAGTTGTTTGGTAACAAATTATTTTAATATTTTTTTTTTGTTAAAAAAGTTAATCACTTTGTTTGATTTTAATTTTAAATTTTTTTATAAAAAATATTATTTTTTATTTGCTATATTTATTTGTTTTTATTGAATTTTTTTTATTTTAAGTTTTTTTTTAAAATTTTTTTAGACACACCTAATATAAATACAATTAAAAAGTATAATATTTGTGAAAAAAATATTTAAAAATTCACTAAATACCCAAAGCACAAAAAATAAGAAAATTCAGTACATTTTTTTTATTTTTTTGTATATTTATTAATTTTTTACAATATTTTTTCACAAATATCTTATTATTTAGATACATCTAAGTAAGATGTATTTAAAAAATAAAAAAAATTATTTAAAATTTTAAAAATATTCACTAAAATAAAAAAAAAAAAAAAAAAAAAAAAAACTCAAACCTTAATTTTCAGAAAATTAAATTTAGTAATAAATTTTTAATTTTTTAAGAAAAAAATATAATATTAAATTACATATTTGTCCTTTTAAAATGTTACATCAACTTTTGAAGGTATCATGTCAAAGGTCATTTGACATTTTTACCTATAAAAGGTTCCAGGGCAAGTTGGCTAATGGGATGCCTGTGGTTGATTGTGGGACGGTTTAGTTTGCCATTTGGATTCATTCGTATATGAGTAATTTAAGAAAAATTAAATCCACATTTGTTATAGTGCGGTTTGCGATTTGTGTCGATAGGATTTGTGGATGTGTGAACGGTTAGTGGATTGAATTTTTTTTCTTTAAAAACATAACAAAATCAATTCATAACACAATCAAATCATTCAAAATCTTAAACTAAATCATTAAAATCATTCATTACCCAACAATACAATTAAAATAAAATCATTCAAAATCCTAAACTTGCCTAAAAATAATTCTTCTTTAACTTTTACATTTATCCAAAATGAAATAATAAAATAATAATAAATTGTTATCAAATTTCATCCAATTTAAACCTATTAAATAAAATTAAAACATTTGTAAACTCGCAAACTTCATCATGAATGAAATCAACGGTCCAGGCTTTAAAAAAAAGTCTAAGGGTGGGCGGATTTTTATGGGTGCGGGTAAAATCTCCAAACCGCATTCATCTGCATTGTGTCTGCGAAACCGCCTATTTGTATGCAGATCAATTCGGGTTGTGCGGGTTGTGCGGTTCGGATAATCCTATGCCCAATCCTACTTGCTAAGGTCCAAAAAGTAGGTTTTTTTTAAAAAAAATTTTAGCTATTAGAGCATCTCCAACGGTACATCAATTTTTTCATCAAATTTGAGTAAAAGCTTTGTTTGATATCACTTGCTCCAACGGAGGATTTTTGCTTGTCATCAAATCACCGATCGACCGGCCAATGTAAAATTTTTACAATGGGATAAGGAACAACATCGATGACCAAAATGATAATCTTCTCTTCGATCAAGAGGCTTCACAGCCATTAGAGCACATGTCTGACATCAATGGTGGTATTATTGAGATGTAAAGGTTTGGGTATGTTCTCTCTCAATTGAAATGATACAGAGGAGCGACTTTCTTTCTTCTTCCTGTTATCAGGTGAAATGTTCAATACTTTCAGAGAGTGGTGGTAGCTTTGGCAATAATTAAAGTATATTTTTACTAGTGCTTTTATAAACCTTGGAAACTTAAATATTTGTTGTTGTCTGTGTTTGATTGTTATTTATTTCACAAACCCTTTTAAACAAAAAAGGTTGTAGTTAAATTTTGTATATGTGCGCTATATAGAAAATTAATTCCTAAAACCATTTTGATTCGCTATATTTTGCATTATTTCCAATTTATTGATTATCTAATGCCAGTGATGAACCCTGTTCAAGTAGTAGAGTACTTCTAATTAGACATTTGCAAATAACCTACTCCCTCCGTCCCAAAATAATGGTCCCTTTTGGGGAATCCAACTTTTTTTGGTAGTGCAATTATTGCATTTGAAAAAAGTTGATTTTCCAAAATGACCCTTTTGATAGTACATTTTTGGGTTAATTACACTAATAGTCCCTATAGTTTGGGACTTGTGTCACTTTGGTCCCTGACTTTTCAATTGTGACACATTTGACCCTGAATTTTGAATCTTGTTCCAAATAAGGACAATTGAAAATATTATTAGATTTTTCAAGGGTAAAATCGTCAATTTGATAAAATATAAACTAATTTGACAAAAATAATGTCAAAAAAAATATTTTTAATTTTTTTAAATTATTTTTATCCACCAATATAAAATTATGTAAAATTAATAAAAATTACATGATTAATTTTTAAAATTAATTTTACATGATCATCATCCAAAACATAATAAAAATTAATTTAGTAAAAAAAATAAATAAATATCTAAAAGATTTATCAATTTTACACAATTTTATTTTTAGTAGGTAGAAATAATTTTTAAAAATTCAAAAATATTTGTTTGACATTTATTTTTATCAAATTAGTTTATATTTTATCAAATTGACAATTTTATCCTTGAAAAATCTAATTATATATTCAATTGTCCTTATTTGGAACAAAATTCAAAATTCAGAGTCAAATGTGTCACAATTGAAAAGTCAGGGACCAAAGTGACACAAGCCCCAAACTATAGGGACTATTTGTGTAATTTGCCCTACATTTTTTGAGAATATCAATGCATAATTGTACTTTTTATATTGTTTATTAATTTAAAAGAAGGACAAAATAGGAAATTTATATTATTTTTTGTACTTGATTTAGAAGAGGGACTAATATTTTGGGACAATGAAAAATGAAATAAGGACTAATATTTTGGGACGGAGGGAGTTAAAGTTTTGACATCAAGACTTATTTGCCTAACCGCTACAACTGCTACTATGACTCCAATTGAGGGGTTATTCGGGAGGTCGACTGACCAGTGTAAAATTTTGCCTTGATGTGGTTATTCGGGAGAATATCCGAGGGACATCCGGTGATGAAAATATAACGACAATGAACAGTGATTTGATGAAAGGCACAAAGCATCCTCAGTTTGGTAAAACATTTTTGATATTCTCAATTTAATATCTGTTTGATGAAACTATTAGAGTAGAAAAAAAAGATTATTTTTACTAAATTTGAATTTGGTAATGGATTTGGAACACAGTTGGAGATGGCCTTATATGGCTTATTTTAGTAATTTTTTTTTTGATTTTTTTTTATTTAATAAATAAATATAATACAAAAAGTAGAGAGTGATATAACAATTTATAATGACTTTTTAATTTTTTGACTAAAATATTTAGTCCCCAAACGAGGCGTAAGAAATTTCATTTCAGCAATAATTTTGAAAAATAATTATAAATAAATAATAAATTTTAATATTGATAAATTTGAATTTATTCATGAATGTGTAATAAGTTTTTAAAACTATCATATTACTGATTTGTAATTTTTCTTTTATTTTTGGGACTTTCCTTGATATTTTGACTAGCATATTGGGGCTGCATTCTTTGTTTGAATTATAAATTTAGATGTGTATTTAAGAAGGAAAATGAGAGATAAATACTAATGAAATATTTTAGCTAATTTTTTTTATCAACTTTTCTTTTCATTGTCTTTTTTTTTTTTTTTTTTTTTTTAAAAAAAAAAAAATTCTATCAAAATAGATGATTTAAACGCAATTCAAAACTTTTTCAATGATTAGCCATTGCTAAAAAATAATACCAAGCTCAACTTTCTCTCTTCGAATGGCTAGATACATGAGGTCTCATATTTTAATCATTCCTATTAAAACTTGACATCAAATTAGTTAGGAAAGTCTATGGTGGACATCTCCTTAGCATGTATATCATATCATAAATTGATATAATTTTATCATACAATTTTATGACATAAATAACAAAATACATAATTTTATCATAAATTAACGTAATAAAATGTCTAAAATTTTGTGATTGATGTAACAAAAGTTTATGATTAGTTGTGATATTTTTTGTTATGTCAATTTGTGATGAGGTTATGCATTTTGTGATTGATATTACAAAATTTTATAGTAAAATTGTCAATTTGTGGTAAGATGCATATAGTTTCACCCAAAAAAGATGGGATGGTCATTTTCTTCCGTCCCGTTCCGCACCCGCATCCCCTGCCTTGACCCGCACGAATTTTCTCCATTCCAATTAAGAAATGGGGCGGGGATTGGTTTTGTTTCCTCCACCCGTTCCACCAAAACCTTGCCCGATTATATTATTAAATATATTTATATATGATATGTTATATATATATAATTTATTTATTTTTTTATATAAATAAAGTTAAAAACACTAAAATAGTATACTCAATATTAATTTTTATTAGTTTATTTTATATCTTATATAATATAAATTCCATTTAGTATAAATTATTATTTATAATATACTATCTATAATTTTTATTAGTATTTTCATTTTTTGCTTAAAAAAATTAACATGCACCTGTCCCGCACCCGCACCGTTTCCATCACTCCCAATGGCAACTCCATAAATTATTATCATGGTGTCAATCAAAAATTTAAATGACATATATACAAAATATATATATACATTAATCATATATGCCACCTATTTATAAAAGATCAACAAATTAATTTAAATTCTCAAATTATAAACAAAAGGAATGTCAATATATTGATAATACTCTTTAAACAAAAAGACATGCTAATATATGAGCTTTTATAATTGACCACGACGAGATTTCATATTTTGAAATCATTGCATAATAAGTTCATTATCAATACTATCAAATACATCATTCTCAATATATATAACCAAACAATTATTCATCCATTGATCTCCCAAAACAAGACTACAAAATAATACTTTTTACGTATAAAATATTTAAACAAAATGTAGACATATCATTAAAGAAAAAAAAATCAAAAGTAAAAACTTTTCATTGAAGGGTTAAAAAAGTAGTGGACGTAAAAAGTGTAGGTTCAAAATTATAATTTAGTGGGTTGTGGACTTTTATCATAAATTCTAATATTTATATAGTAATATAAAATAAAAGAATTTATTGAGGGGTTCAGGTGACACCCCTAAACAAAGGGTAGCGTGGCACCTGGTTATTTTCGGTTTACCCCTGCTCTCGATATGATATACAGTGGAGGTAGGAATGGCAATTTGAACCCGGTCCGACGGGGACCTGACCTCCCGACCCCGATTAGAGTGGTTTTTCCTCAAAAAATACCCCCGACGGGCCGGGGATGGTATTTGAAAACAAATCCCCGATGATTTTCGGGCCAGGGACGGTGATATGTTTCCCAGCCCCGTCCCCGGCCCTGACCCCTTTCCGTTTTTCCTAAAGTAAAATTACTGATTTACCCCTGTCTATATATATGTGTGTCTTCATTTTGTTGACACTCACACAACTGCTCCCTCACACTCACACTGTCACACACAGCTTCTTCGTGTGAGAAAAATGAGAGGGAGAGAGAGAGAGAGAAAGAAGAGAGCCGATCTTCTGCCGGACCACCGATCTCCTTTGACGAGAGAAGAGAGCCATCCTCTTCACAGCGCCAATCTCCTCCGCCGATCTCTTCTACCGACTTCTTCGCTAATCTCCTCCGTAGCCCTCCTTCGCAGATCTCCTCCACTTCTCTACCGATTCTTTCCATCTCTCTCTATTCCTTTTTCTTTCTCTGTGTTATATACACACACACACACACACATATATTATAGATTGCAGCTCAGATCTGTGAGATTTATGATGATGATTATCTGTTGTTGTTGATCTTTTTTTTTTTTTTTGATCTATTTTTTGTTGTTGATCTGTTGTTCTGTTGTTGTTTTTTTGATCGGTTGTTGTTTTTTTGTTGATCTGTTGTTGAGGATGATCTATGATAATGATGATCAGTTGTTGTTGATCTCTCTCTTTCGCCATGTTGATCTTTTTTTTTTTTTTTTTTTTAAACCTCCATAGAGCTTCAAAGCAGTTTTCAAAAAAAAAAAAAAAAGCCCAGGGATTTTTCAAGGTCGGGGAAACCCAATCCCTGTTACGGGGCGGGGGGGTGATGGGTTCCCCGCTGAGGATCGGGGGCAGGAATAGGGGATTTTGTATCTTCGGGATCGGGGACGGGAGTGTGATCCCTGGCCCGCCCCGACCCATTACCATTCCTAAGTGGAGGCGGATTTTTATAAATCCGCTTTAAAGCTAACTCGTGACCATCTCTAAATACACACTATAAAATTTTTCAATTTAGCTATTGGTAAATTTTGACCGGTCTTTTTTTTTTCTTTACATCTTTCATAGTAGGACAAGACTTGCATATAATATCTTAATGAAGAATGGTATATAAGCTCACTTTTTAGACTCATTTTATAAATTAAATGATATGTAAGTGATATAATTGGTTGATAATTAATGAAAATATGAGAGAGTGTTACTTTTAATATCCTAATTGATTGTCACATCACTAGGTTTGAAAATTGGGCCTAATTTTTAATCTTGAATAGTATTGTTCTATTTCAATTTAGCTTTTCATGAGAAAAGAAAAATTCTAATATACACCCCTTTAAAAAGGGTGCATCATATGCATCCTAATTATGTCATTTTATTTTTTAGTTATCACTAATTTTCTTTTTCAATTATGACATTATTTTAGTTTTGACTCGTGAATTTTTTACTTATACCTCATGTTGTGTTTAGTTATGACATTTTTATTTTTATTTTTATTTTTTTCTAGTTATGACTCAAAAAATTAAAATTATGTTATTTTTCATTTTAGTTATAAAGGGTGTAGAACATAGTATTCCCCATGAGAAAAAAATTGCTAAAATATAATTTTGTTTGATTTCAGTTTTCTGAATTCAATTTTCTGAAAATTGAGTTTTTTGTTTTTTGTTTTTTGTGTTTTTTTATATTTTTATATTTTTAGTGAATATTTTTAAAATTTTTATTTTTTTTTAAAACTTTTTTAGATGCACCTTACTTAGATGTATCTAAATAGTAAAATATTTTTTAAAAAATTAATAAATACAGAAAAATATGAAAAATATACTGAATTTTTATATATTTTTATTTATATTTTTGGTATTTAGTGAATTTTTTAAAGATTTTTTTCACAAGTATTATACTTTTTAAGTGTATTTATGTTAGGTGTGTCTAAAATTTAAAAAAAAAAATTTACTTAAAATATTTAAAAAATTCATTAAAAAAAAAAAATATGGAAAATAAAAAAGTATGGTTGCGTTTGGTTTAGTTTTGGAATTGTGATTCTCTTTTTGGAGTTGTTATTTGAGTGTGGAATTGTGAGCGAGTTTTGAAAAGAAAAAAATTGTTTGGTTATGAATTTTGAAACGAGTTTTTAAAGGAATTTTTGAATTTTAAATTTTGAAAAGAGAGGTTTGGGTCTACCCGGTTGTCTGCCCGGACTCCTCCCGGACGACTGGAACAGTGCAATTTTTATTTTTATTTTTATTTTTATTTTTATTGCAATTGCAACCTCTTATTTGAAAAAAAAAATATTTGTTTTAGATATTTAATATTTTTTAAATATAGATATTAATTTTTTTAGATTTTTTATAAAAATAATTTAACAATCCCATCACTAACCATCTTCAACACTATATCATCAAAAGAGTTTTGAGTTTTGTGTTTTGTTATGAGTTTTGAAATTAATTTTTAAATTGAGTTTTGAATAATTTTGAATTGTGTGTTTGGTTATGAATTTTGAAAAGTGATTTGAAAACCAAACACAGCTTAGAATTTTTTGAAAAGTGTTTTCTGGTAACCAAAACCAAATAAGCTGAGTATCTTTTCAAGCCATCGAGTGGTCATCTTTTCATTGCCAAAATATAGAATTCCAATTTAGCATTTTCAAGCCATCAGTTGGTTATTTTGCAATTTCACCACACAATTGCCTGTTTTTAGCCTCTAACACCATATCAGTGTCACAAATTTGATCCTAAAACTTTAAACATGAACCTTATTGATGTGTCTATTGCTACAAGTTTTCTTTACGTTGTATTTGGTTGAGAGATTTAAGCAGTGATTTGGAAAAGAAAAAGGAAAACGTATGTGAAATTAAGTGAAATGTAGGCATATTTTATTCACATTTTACATACTTTTTCCTTTCCCTTTTCTAATTTCTACCTAAATCTCTTAACCAAACACAACGTTAAAGCAGAGAAAGGTGCTCATGTTAGTTTCTGAGTCGCTCTACTCTACCAACTGAGCTATATCTCTCATCCCTCATCCCTCTTCCTTCTTCCCTCTTCCAAGGTGAGTGGGAGGCTTGACCAAACGGAACAAATGCCTCGACGAATAAAAACCTTCTATTCTTCATCATCATCTGTTGTCTTGAGTAGTGGGGCAAATGGATTTTCCCAGCCAAGTTAGAGATGAGACAAGCTACAGATTATCGTTACACCTCTCTAACTAAAGGTAAAGTCTCTCTTTCAGCTAGAATGTTATTTTGGTTTATTTCTATTGAAAATAAGTAAGCTTTCTTCGCACTCATTAAACAACCAGAAGGTAGAGGGAGATTAGTTAATTAAACACTTACATGGAAACAAGTGAGTCAAACTTAATAAGAAGAGAGCAAGACCACTTCTTGATCCACTAGTATATAGAGTATAAGATAATGGATTGGGCATTAAATGTGGATTAGACTAGATGCTCTTAAAGTCGAGTGATTATTTTACAATTTTACCACCTAACGACATGAATTTTACAAATTTACTTCTAAAACTAATTTTATTTGTGTCATCTATTGCTATAAGTTTCTTTAGCTTCGAGCGAGATGCTCATGCCAGTTTCCCAATCATCGGGTGGTTATTTTGCAATTTTGAGTTGAGTGTCGGAGGACCATTATGGAACGGCACCCATAGTGCACCCATGGGTTTGTTCTACAAAGCTTTGGATTTGGCTGACTAGAAAACAAAAAAATTAGATGCCAACGTGAAATGTGTACAAAGGATCCCATGCCATGGATACCTTTTAAATAAGCTATGCTCATTGAGCAGATACGATCAATAGAAATTGATGTGGATTTCTTACATACTTTGGATCTTTCCTTTTTCCAAGAATTTATTCTAGGCAACTTGCCAAAATCATACCCAATAAAGTTGTCAGCTAGGGTAGAAGGAACTTTGCAAAGTAGTGGCTGTGAGAATATTATTATGTAGTTATGGTAATATATTAATTAGGTTGATTGTGCATATTTGATTGATTGTATAGGATTATTTCCTATTATAGATTAGGTTTAGGATTGCTATAAATATTAGTTATAATCTTTGTATTTTAGACAAGTTGAATACACGAGTTTATTAAGAAATTCTTACATGGTATCAGAGCTGCCTCTGAGCCCAACCTCTAGACGCCGTCTCTAAATCGTCTTCCTCACTAAGTCGTGATCATAGGTTATCTCCTTTGTCGCGATTATCACTCGGAAAATAGCCTTCTGGTTTCATCTCTCTCTAAGTCGTAAGTCGTGACTCCCTCTATTTTCGTTTGGTTCGATCGAAGGTCACAAGTGTCTTGCGTGACTCAATTGGTTCCTCATTTGCTTCAGAAAGACGACTTCGTGCTCCGTCTTCACTGGTTAAAGGAGTGTTACGTTGGTCTTTTCTCTCTAGGTCAAGTTTAGCGTGACCCTCCTTTGGATTTCTCTGGTTCGTGATCATCAAATCTCTCTCTGGTTTCTGCCTCTATTTTTGTTTCAGTCGAGGAACCAGGTCGTTGTTGTTGCTTCAGTTTCTCTCTCTCTCTCTTTCTCTCTGTGATTCTATCTAACTGGGAATATTTGTAGGTTGGGTCAAGAATCTAGTTATTATAAAGTGACTCGACTTGGTCATTATACATTTCATTCAAAACCTTGTTAATTTGTGGGTTCGTTGGATAACTTTTTTGCTTATTACAGTTTGATCCCTCTAGTCTTGATTTTGGGTTCTTACACTTGAACCTCTTAGCTTTCTGGTTATTATAATGTCTCTAGCTTCGGATGAGTGTGCCTTCTACCATCAGAGGGGCCATTGGAAGTATCACGGTCTCAAGAAGGGGTGTCTGTCTGGCTCGTATTCTTAGCAGTCTTGGACCCAGTTTTGCCCTTCTTCTCCGAGTAATTTTCAGGCTCCTTCTAGTTCTACTACATTTGCTCCAGTTATTGATCTTGACTTGGCTTCCTTGAGTGCTCAGATTAGTCAGCTTCAACATACACTGTCTACCTCCCAGCTATCCCCGTCTGCCTCCATTGTTTTCTCTCTTCATTCAGGTTTGCTTGGGTCTTCTTCAGGTATCTCTTCGTCTGTCTGAATTTTGACTCTGGTGCCTCTCATCATATGACTCCCCATCTCTTTTTACTTCAAAACTTTACTCCCCCTTATTTTCCTATTACTGTTAATGCTACTAATGGATCTGGTATGTCTGTTATATCTGTTGGGTCTGTTTTACCACCTGTTATGTTTGTTGTCTCTACTCCATATGTCCTTTATGTTTCTCAGTTATCTGTCAGTTTATTATTTATCAGTCAGCTTGATAACTTCAATTTTGATGTTATCTTTTATTCTTCTATCTATTTTGTGCAGGATCGGATGTCTAAGCAGTAGATTAGGACTAGCCGTAAAGTTGGAGACCTCTATGTGATGGAGAGCTTGTATCTACCTATGACAACTTCTCCAACTGTTTTTTCCTCTTTTCAGTTAGATTCTCTGTCCAATCCTTTCTACTTATGGCATTCTAGATTAGGGCATTTGTCTGTTGATCGCTTACGGTCATTAGCTCAATTTGGTATATTGGGTAAAGTTTCTCCTAGTAAACTTACTGAATGTTGGGGGTGTAAACTTGTCAAAATGGCAGCCTTACCTTTTCATAAAAGTACTTCTATATTTGATACACCATTTTCTTTAGTTCATAATGATGTTTGGGGCCCGTCTCCTGTTCTCACCAAAGGGGGTTCTGCATACTACGTGTCATTTGTTGATGACTGCACCCGTTACACTTGGGTTTACCTTATGACTCATAAGTTCGATTTCTATCAGATATATCGTACCTTTCAGTCTATGATTACTACTCAGTTTGGGTCTACAATTAAAGTGTTACAGTCTGACTTGGGTGGGCAATATTTTAACAATGAGTTCTGTGAGTATTTGGCCAATTTGGGTACCATTCACCAAACTTTCTGTATAGATACACCTGCCCAAAATGGTCGAGCCGAGGGTAAACACTGTCATCTCCTTGAGATAGCTAGGTCTCTTCTTTTCTTTGCCTCAGTTCCGGCTCCATTCTGGGGGGAGACAGTTCTTACAGCTGCTTTTCTTCTCAACTGTATGCCTACTCCCTTCTTTCTGGTCGGTCTCCTTATGAGGCTTTGTTTTTCCATATTCCTAACTACTCTCTCCTTCGTGTGTTTGGGTCTGCCTGTTTTGTCTTTCTTCCCCACAAAGATAGAACCAAACTTAGTGTCTGGTCTGTCCTCTGTGTCTTTTTGGGTTATAGTCCTACTCAGAAAGGCTATCGGTGTTATGACCCTATTTCCCGCCATCTTTATGTCTCCAATCATGTTTATTTTCCCGTCATGTTTATTTCCCGCCCTAGTTTCCAAAGAGGATTTGGTTCATATTGATCAATTTCCTTCTGAGGTCCCGTTTGATGAGAACATTTCCACAGTCCCTCCTAAGCTTGTTCCATCTTTTTCTCCGTTGTTAGTTTATTCTCGTCGCACGGCTCCTCCTTTACCGGTTGTCTCTACCCCTACTACTGATCTTTTGACGACTCTAATCCTACTGCACACTGATATTGTACGACCCAAACCCGCCTCTATAGGTTTAGTGTCATAACTGACCAATAATCCTTGGATTACTAAAGGCCTCTTAATAGAATAACATATAATTAGGGGCTGCGAAAGCAAATATACAAAATATACATAGTCCACAAAGCTGTGCAGACATACATAGGACAAAAATTTGAAACCTTATAAAGAATACACATAAGATGTCATGTTCATGTAAGTCTTGCAACGTGCAAGCGTCATCAAAAGGGACTTAACCAATTATACAGATATCAAAACAAGACAAAACATAAACGTTCTTAACATGACACACAAAATAACTCTTGACATGGTCCACAAAATTCGACTTCTAGATACAGGAACCTCCCCCAGAGGCATGGTGGCTAACTGACCCCAAAACGTTCCAGGCAGCAGCTTAGGCCTGGTCACGCGCTTGCTCACCTACATACATCATATAAGTAGTGAGCGGGAGCCTAGTGAATAATAATAGAGTAAAAGGTTTTAATGAATATTGTCCATACCAGATTCAAAAATCAGAATTCAGATTCATAAATAGATTCATATACATATTCATATTCTTGTTCAAATCATATACAAAAATCAGAGTTCATACTTAATCATATGTGGTATATCCATTAGCACTAACAGAACAGATACAGAACATATGGTAGTTATGAATAACCAGTTCTATAAAGGAACCTCTGGATCCGAGTAATAGATGACAGATATGTTGAGCTCCATGATGGAGCCTTCGGTACGGGTAACAGAGTGCAGACATATTAAGTTCCATAATGGAACCTCCGATACCGAGTAACAGCTAACAGATATCACAAGATGCTAAGGATGCCACAAGTACATCGTCAGAAATTGAACAATCATTCATTGTACAAAATATAACATTTTAGAAAACATATCTTATTTCATCATACAGAAAATAACTAAAGTTGAACATAGCTTTGCTAAGTTATTACTCACTAATGGCTCCATGTGCAGACAAACAGAGCAGACTAATTAAATGGTTTACGGCACGTGACCTACATCAACACATAACAAATACGCATTTGAAACACACGCTCGGAATATACTTAACTCATTACGTTCTGTTCTTAGTGTGTTTCTACGTTTTACCCTCATTATTATGTCTTAATAATGGCCTAGGAATGCTTAAGGTGCAATGAGGATGCCAAATTATGATGTTCAATACTTAGGCAAATTTGCTGAAAATAGGGTCTTCGCTCGAGCAGAGGTTCAAAAATGTAAGTGGTCACTCGAGCGTAACTTCGGTCGCTCGACTGGTCTATAAACTCTGCTAAAGTACTAGTTATGTGATTTTTCCGCTCGATGGTTGCTCGAGCGTGAGACTCAAGTCCTCGCGCGAGCGCAACTCTTGTCGCTCGAGTGGTCTGCAAAAATATGAAACTTCTGGGAGCTTGCATGTCACGCTCGAGTGAACTTTTGGTCGCTCGAGCGAAAGTGCAAGATCACAGAGTGGTCGCTCAAGTGCAGCTTTGTCGCTCGAGCGGAGAGGTCGAATTCTGGAATTTCTAAATTCACCTCTAAGCTGCAAAACTTGAATTCAATGCATCAAAACTCATCTTTCTGGGCCAAAAAACTTATAGGTATATGTATGAACTTGGAAAACATTGGGAATTCAATATCATTTCACAAAATCAAAACCCAAAAGCTTGCCAATTGTGCGAATCAACACTCAAGTCTTAGGAAACATAACATGCATGTATTCCTTGACTTCAAAGCTTTTCAAAACATGATCAACTAAGGTGCAATGGTATGAAACTTGGTGAATTCTCAAAACAAGAGTGGGATGAACACATGCAAGTGAGATTTGTTTGAAATTGAAACTCAAAATGTCATAAAAATGCATGCATGCATGGTTGTTCTTCTTTTCTACACTCTAGAACTCAATTCATGTATGATTCACCTTAATTCTCTTGTATTCATGTGCTAAATGACTCAATTCCAAAGTTGCAAGGTTAAACTCTTACCTAGACTACCCAATTGAGCTTCAATTAGTCAAAATCTTGAGTAATTCTCCAAGTCTCCTAGCAATGTCCTTCTCTACCTCAAGTTTGGTCCCAAGTTCCTTAGTCTCTCACTCTCTTTCACGTTTTGGTCTCAAGAGTGCAAATTAAGTGATGAAGAAGTGAGTATAAGAGGTGTATTGGCCTTATATAGGCTTACCTAATGGTGGTTAATTAAAGCTAATCAAATGGGCATCAAATTAGTCTAATTTAATCGCTCTGAATCGAATTTCAATTGGACCTACCATAAAATTCTAGAAATTTCAAATAACACATAACCGAAGTCAATTTTGTAATCGGATACCGATAAGGCCTTTAATTTACAGAACAAAACATAAAAATGAATAGATCTTTCTGCGATAAGCAAATATAAATACAAATAATGCAACACACAGGCAATTAATACAAAATTTCACTTTAATTACTTATTAAGCCTTCTTAATCATGGATTATACGTTAATCATGGGTCAGGGTTGTTACAGATATCCTACTCGAGTGCGTCATCCTCCAAACAAGTTGGGTTGGTCTAATACATGTTTTTCTACTTCCTCTACTTTGTTATTTCCCCTACTTTGTTTTTTGTTTTAAAAAACAAAATTCATATGAATTTTGTGTTAATGACACATGATGTGCTAAATAAGGAAACAAGAAGTCAATTTACAATGTAGGGGTAGATATGAAAACAATTCTTCTACCTATTGAAATTCTGTTTCCATTTCCATTTCCTATTCCTTGCTCTAGACTTAGGAAATTTGTATCGAAATACTTCATTAAACATCCAGTGTTCAGTGTCTGGCCCTCAGACCAAGGCAAGCATCCCTGTATCGATTGAGTTGCCTTCTCCAAACATGCTTTCGAGCTCAGTGTCCTCCAACAATTAGCCAGGACATAAGCCGACTCACCTGATGATACTGATGATGATACATTGGCCTTAGCATAGCCAATATTATTGTTTGTTGCATCTACAACTAGTTGGTTTACAGCCTGCCTTGCTGAGTCCAAGAACGTTGAGTTTTTTCGCATTGCATTCCCACAAAAGGCCCTATCTTCTAGTCCAGTATACTCTCCTGAAAAAAGTGGTAATTTTCAACTCGCATGAAGCACCCATCAAGGTAAATGCGACTTTCACTGGCAGGGTGACAGTGGGGAAGAGGAGTATGTGTTTCACCATATATAACATGAAAGACAGTCATAGCACTGTAAAAGGCCATAGTTAGGGTAAGGCCCTGCTAAACCTGTAAAAGTTACTCCAAAATGATCGTTCCTCATTTGCAAGCTCAATTTGTCCGTTGTTGCAATTAAGTTTGGGATATAGATGGTTGGATTGTGCATAGATTGGTTCCCACACATAAGTTGTATTATCTAATTTCTCGGCCCTTGTGCTGATGCATCCAGCAATAGAAGAATCATGTTCAAAATGAAGAGAAAAGACAAACTATTGGATCTGATTGGATTGTTTTCTTCATTTTTGTGATAAACCGAGACTTCCTCGTTTTTTACTGGCTCTCTGATTTTGAATAGTCGAAAGGTTAAGACTATTGTAGTGTGGTAATAAATAAGAACTGAAATTGAAGCAATGTGAATACAAGAAAAAGAAGAGAAGGGGTTTTGGAAAAAGAATAATTAAAAAAAAAAAAAGAAGTCCTTGTACTTTGATCATTGTGTCATTTTAGTCTCAGTAATTTCAATTCGCTCGATTTTAACCTTGAATTTATAATTTTGTCTAATTGATTTCAATTTTTAGTATTTTTTTAATGAAAAAGATGCATATAAGTGTTATGTGTCATATTTTTTAAGTGTCATGTGTCATATTTTTTAAGGCAAAATTATAAACTTATTCAACTTAGTGAGTTAATTTCAATCAATTTAGTGATAATTTTCTTTAAAAAATATTAACAATGTTATCAATTAGACCAATTCTGAGTTTTGTAGCAGTGAGAGATATGTGGAAGAGAGAAATTAAAAGCAAGAGTTGTGGGATGAAATGGGTTGGAACGAAAAACCCATTTTTGTGATCTAGAACTGAAAATGGTTCTGGTATTGTTGTATAAGCCAATCGTAGTTTAACACGTGGCTCGTAAAGGGTAATCTGCGGAATCTATGCAAGTCTCCAGTTAGCAACAAACACGTGGTAGCTTATGTTGATGACAATGGATCTGCACAGCATTGGAGCAGTTAGAAGGCGCAAGGTAACGAGGCCCAATGGTTACTCATAATTCAAATTTAAATTCAAGAGGAAAGTCCATCTGCAAGAATGGCGTAGTGGAAGCAAACTATTCAAGGCCATGACTAGTGATCGTGGAAGGGCATTTTGACGGTTAGAAGACCACTTCGACGGTTATCATTAGAAGGTATAAATAGAAGCGAAGGCCAACAGAAAGGGGACCCAGACTCAGATCTAGAAACTAGTTATTTACTTTATATTTTTCTTTCCAGTTTTTACATTTTCTGTTCTTCAATTCCTATACTGCACTTCAATTCTTAGAAGTAGTTCTAAGTAGTCTGTTGCTATAAAACCTTTCGAGACTGTGGAAGTACGAAGGTATCATTGTAAGTTATTGTTTAATGAAATTCCGTTCATGAAATTGTTCTATTGTTATTTTCAATATCTTTAATTTTCTATGCTAAGTAGGCTGAAAGAACTTTAACACAATCGTTTGATAATTGGTTGAAAATTAAAATTTCTGTAAGAACTTATTGATCCTTGCTGGCACGCTTAAATTACATTATTAACCTTCAAAAGCCAAAAAAGCCAACATAAATTTTTTGGCACGTCCAGTAGGACATGAAAAATGGCTAGACGTCGAGCAAGAGGAGAAAATGACCACCTCGAAGAAGGTGTAGAAGGAACTAATATAGAGGAAAATGTTGAGCCACATCTTGAAAATGTGCCTGCTTCAAGCAATCCTCCACAGTTGGTTGAGGAAACCATCACTTCAGGGTATACAACCCAAGCCCAAAATATTGGACAAGGCCAAGAAGCTGGCCCTTCGACTGTCTCATCCACACCACCAGTTAATCAATGAGGAGGTTTAATGGATATTATGGGACAACAGTTAATGTACACAATGGAGAGGTGGGCAGTATTCTTTTTGGATCGAATGCATACATATTAACTACTTATCATTAGACAAGCTGAAGCAAACATAAATCTGCTTCAGCAGCAATTGGCTCGAAATAGATAGCCTAGACAAAATAATGGGCAAAACAAAGGTGTAGACACCCCATTTTTGACCGACCTTGAGACTCAGACGTCATCGATTGAGCGCTCGGTGATTGCGCATGTTGTGCTCGTTTTGAGGCTTCGGAGTTTTCGGCTGAGTGCCTTGCCTCTGGGCCTCTGAACTCTTTGTGCTTTGGCTCGGTTTGTGGACCAAGCCTTGTTTCCCTTCCCTAGAGGGAGGGAGAGGTCTATAGACCACCCTTTTGTGGTCATAGACCACTGTTCTCGTTTGGAGACTAGTTTTCGGTTTTCGGTTTTCGGAGCCTTCGGTCGCGCGCCTTGTCTCGGGACCACTTAGCGTTCTTCGTTTGGCGTGGTTTTTGAACCACACCTTGTTGCCTTTGCCTAGAGGGACACTGTGGTCTGGGAGACCACTTTTGGTGCTCGTAGACTAGTTTTCGAGGCTCCCGGCTGCACGCCTTGCCTCCCGGACTCTTGTCTTGCACTCCTTTTTGGTTTGTTTTTGGTACAAACCTTGTTTTCCTTGTTTGGAAGGTGGTACAAGGGTGGGAGACCATTTCTTCCCCTTGGAGACCACTTTCTTTCTTGCCAGCCAGTTTTCTAGTCGGCTAACTAGTTTTCTTGGTCTTTGGGCCACCTTTTCTGGTCGGCCACCATTCCACCACCTTGCTTTCATGCTGCAAACCATCTCCCCCCCATGGCCGACCACTTCCACTGGTCGGCCGACCAGTAGAAGTAACTGGCCGACCACTTCAAGTGGTCGGCAGCTTTCCATCACCTTTTTGGAGATATTTTTAGGTCAGCTGTAACAGCTGGAGGGCACAGAAGTGATCCTCCATACACATGTATGGAGGGATGGCTTTAGGCCAAATTTTGTCCAACAAGCTTACACTTTATTTTTCTATAAGAGGGAGGCCCTTCCTCCCTCCTCCAGGTTCAGGTTTTGGTGCTTGAGAGTTATACATACATCTTTGTATCTATCTTGCATCTTCTCTTCATTTTTGTGTTCAAAAGTGCCTTTTTATCACACTATTGCACACAAACACACACCTAAACACCATACTCTTGTTGTTGAGGCTCTTTGAGGTTGGTTTTGAAGTCTTTGGATTGGTTTTGATCAAGGAAAGTTGATGGAGTTACAGCTTTAAAGGGGTTCTACAAGGGTGAGTTTCTACTCTCTTGAACCTTGCTTTTTGCTTAAGCTTTTGAACCTATTTGCATGCTATTTTTGGCTTGACTTTCTACTGAAAAAAGTTCTGATTTTTAAGGCTTAACATGTTTGTTTAAGGTCCCTTTGTGTTGGGGGTGGTTACCCCCTCTTGGCCTTGTGAGGCCTTGTTTTGAACCTTCCTTTTAAGCTATTGGATCACCTTGTTTTGGCCTTCTCACCACTGAAACTCAGAGAAAATTTCAGTGGTGGAAATGGTGTTTTGAGGTCCCAAGTAGGAGAGGGTCATCCCCTCCTTGTGTTTGAATGCTTGCTTCATATGCCTCATGTTTGAGCATGTTTGTCTAGCATATGTTGGCTCCATCTCAGGCCATTTTTGGCCTTATTTCAGCATGGCATACCACTATTTGACTTGGTTTTGTCACCTCATGCATGCTTAGTACACTTGTATGTAAATCTTATAAACTAGCTTTGTATGCCTCATGTTTGAGCATGTCTTCTAGCTTGTTTTAGGGCTCTCAGTAGGTTTTGTGTGTTTTAACATGCCTTAGATCTGTTTTGGGTTGGTTTGATAGCCCCTTGCATGCTCCATGCACTTGTAGTGCAATTCTATGAACTTGCCTAATGTGTATCATGCTTTAGACCATCATTCTAGTATGATTTTGGCTTAACTCTAAGAAGCTTTTGTCCATGTTTTAGCATGCTGTAGCTCTGATTTGTGTTGTTTTGGTCATGCACGCTATGCTTTGTATAGCTATTGTTACCCAAAAGACAACTTAAGAGGGGGAGTGAATTAGGTTTTTACAATTAAAAATTAATAATATCCTAATAAAAATTATGACTAGCACAATAGATAAATATAGTTAATGAAATAAAAATAATTAAAATAAGTGTTCTAACAACTATGTCAGTTAATGATTTTAGCTAGTGAAAATGTGAAATATAGCTACAACAATTTAAATAAAATAAAGAGATAAAGGAGAGAGAGGCAAACACAATTTATAGTGGTTCGGCTTCAACTCGGCCTACGTCCACTCCTCAAGCTTCACTTGAGATTTTCCACTATGCTCTAGCTTCACGGGGGTGCTAGCAACCTCTTTACAATGGAGCAATCCTCTACGGATTTTACACAGACTTTCTAAGTCAAGAACACTGAGTGTACTACACTCTTACAAGTTGAAAAGAAAGGTGTTTTTGCTTTCATAGAAAGCTACAAGATTATCTCTCAAAGATAGATATAAAAATGAAGCTTTGGTTTTTCTATACCTCACACAAGAAAGATGGGCATAAAGCTATAAGGCTCAGTGTATAATTTCTGAGAGAGGATGTAAACAAAATTGAAGAATACTTCTCAGAGTATTTTTCAGAGAATAGATGTGAGTGATTATAGATCAAAGAATATTTTAGGTTTTTTTTTGGTAACTTGTTTTACATTAGAGGCTTTGGTAGATATAATGAAAATTATAGCCGTTTATAGCCGTTGTAGTCATCATTACTAATTTGAATATCTTCCACTTGAACCTTTTGAACCTTTTGAACTATTCATTTGAATTTATAGCCGTTGTAACTCCATCATTACTAATTTGAATATCTTCCACTAACCTTTTGAACCTTTTGAACTATTCATTTGAATTTATAGCCGTTGTAACTCCATCATTACTAATTTGAATATCTTTTCCTCCATCATTACAAATTTGAATATCTTCCACTTGAATTTTTTGAACCTTTTGAACTATTCATTTGAATTTATAGCCATTGTAACTCCATCATTACTAATTTGAATATCTTTCACTTGAATCTTTTGAACCTTTGTTTTGTGCTGTTTGAACTCCTGATTTAATCAAATATTAATACATTCTAACAATATTTAGGATAAAGGTTTAGGTGAGAATAATGGGACAAATAAATTTTGATTCTATTTTTCTCTTTCAAATAAATTAAAACATAATTAAATAAATCATCAAAATAAATTTGGATTCTATTTTTCTCTTTCAAATAAATTAAAACATAATTAAATAAATCATCAAAATAAATAAGTCTAACAATCTCCCCCTTTTTGATGATGGCACACAATGATGTTTTGATTTGATTTGGAAGTAAGAAAGGCTCCCCCTCTCAATGCGCCCTCCCTGAATTCATTTCTAAATACATAGGTTAGCACATGTATATAATAAGCTTTAATTAGAGACATGATATGAGACTAAGATATCAAACTATAAATACTAACATCAGATTAGTATTGAAAATTATACCATAATACATAACATCGTATATTTTCTCCCTCTGTGACATTATCAAAAGGAAATCATAGATCAAAATCTGGAGGAGGAGGAGGAAAATGATAGTAATAAATAACATCTATACAATTCAAAACATATATATACATAAATATATGATTCGCGCGCCTTTCTCGTTTCCGTCGAAAATCGCGCCGGACACGCGTCCTTGCTTTTGCATCATTGGCCGACAAAAGCAGGCCTTGATTTGGACGCGCCTCGGCTCCCTCTCCCTCTTTGTCTTCTTCTCTTTGCCTTCTTCTTAAGCACACACTCTTCTATTTTCTTCTTCACCATTCTCTTCTATCTATTCTTCACCACTCTCTTCTTTCTTCGCAACTCATTTCTTTTTACACCTCTCACCTCTAAACCATGGCTTCCTCATCCCGTTCCCTCACTCTGTTTCCGGACCTGAATGCTCCTGTAAACGCTGCTGGGCTGAGTGCCCCGACTCCTACTCTTCCTGTCATTCCTCTTCCTAACCTTCCTATGATGTTGATTGAGCAAAGCATGGCAACTCAATCAGACATTGAAGCCAATCATTTCACATTGACGTCCTGTATGGAGACGGCGACGGCAGTCACAAAATTGGCTCACCGATTACAGAACAGGACGAGTGAGCTCCATCAGGTCAACGCCCAACTCTCTCTGCTTCAGCGCATGTACAAGGATGCGCGAGCAGAAATAGGCGCACTGAAGGTCGAAAATAAAGAACTTAAACAGAAGACCACCTCCATGGCCCGATTTGGAGCAATGTCGTTCTTGGCCTTTGATAGTCAGTGTCGTTGTCACTCTCAACAAAACACAGGGGCAGGGGCATCAAGAGTCGCCCAGGGTGATAAAAAGAAGAAGAAAACGATGGAAGAGCGAGTAAGTAAGATCGGCGTATGGCCGGGAAAAAAAAAATGAAGGGTTTGTTTGTTTTTTTTTTTTTTTTTTTTTATGTTTATTTTGATCGGCGTGTGGCCGTAAAGAAAATGAAGGATGTTTTTTTTTTTTTATTTTGTTTATGTAAAAATTTTTATTTTAATTTGTTTTTGTTTTTATGTTTAAGTACTAAAAAATGAAATTAAAAAGCAGAAAAAAATAAGAAAATTAAGCCTAAACAAAAAATAATAATGAAAAAAAATAAAAATAAAAGAAATTAAGCCTAATAGCAAAATAAAAAAATAAAATAAATTAAAATAGAATAATACTAGCCGAAATTAAACTTAATGGGACGTTGGTGTTGCTGGAATTGTAATGCAAAAAAATATCATGAGGGTTTAAAAAAAATCAATGTATGCAAAGTTAATTTTACCTCAAGATGCAGAACCCAAAAAAAAATTACACAGTTGAGAATAGCAAACTGTTAAGGAGAATAAATGTATGAAGGACTTGAGAGCATTCAACTGATATAAATGTTTCCATATCAATGTATAAAATACACATATCATTTAACAAAAATTGTTTCACAGTCATAACAAAACTTTTTAAGTAGAAATCGACATTCCAAGCTCGCCACGAATAAAATTGAAGCGATCCTCGCTTAGGGGTTTTGTGAAAATATCCGCCAATTGCTTGTTGGTGTTTATAAATTCAAGTACAATATTTCCTTTTTGAACATGATCTCTTAAAAAATGATGTCGAATTTCAATATGTTTTGTTCATGAGTGTTGAACCGGATTTTTGCTCAAATTGATGGCACTAGTATTATCACATTTAATAGGGATATGATCATAATGCAAATCAAAGTCCTCCAATTGTTGTTTCATCCAAAGTATTTGGGCACAACAACTTCCGGAAGCTATATATTCAGCTTCGGCCGTTGATAAAGTAACAGAATTTTGCTTTTTGCTAAACCAAGATACTAATGAGTTACCAAGAAAGTGACAAGTGCCACTGGTGCTTTTTCTATCAAGTTTGCATCCGGCAAAGTCGGCATCCGAGTAACTAATTAAATCAAATGCAACATCTCTAGGATAAAACAGTCCCAAATTTTGAGTGCCAACAAGATATCTAAAAATTCTTTTAACAGCACTGAGATGTGATTCCTTAGGATTTGATTGATATCTAGCACACATACAAACACTAAACATAATATCGGGTCTACTTGCAGTTAAATAAAGAAGTGAGCCGATCATACCTCGATATTTTGTTTGATCAATGGACTTACCTTTTTCATCCTTGTCTAGCTTAATGGATGTGCTCATAGGTGTTCCAGCTATTTTTGAGTCATACATACCAAACTTTTTGAGTAGTTCTTTTGTGTACTTAGCTTGGTTGATAAAAATTCCTTCCTTACATTGTTTGATTTGAAGCCCAAGGAAATAATTTAGCTCCCCCATCATGCTCATCTCAAACTCACCTTGCATACACTTAGCAAATTCCTTACACAAGGTTTCATTAGTAGCACCAAATATAATGTCATCCACATATATTTGCACAATAAGTAAATCATCATTTTTAGTTTTAACAAAAAGTGTTGTGTCAATCGTTCCTCTAGAAAAATTATTTTCAATCAAAAATTTACTTAATCGTTCATACCATGCACGAGGTGCTTGTTTCAAACCATATAAAGCTTTTGATAGTTTAAAAACATGATTTGGAAAAGCATGATCTTCAAAACCTGGGGTTGTTTAACATAAACTTCCTCATTTATAAAACCATTAAGAAAGCACTTTTTACATCCATTTGATAAAGTTTGAAATCTCTAAAACATGCAAATGCAAGTAACATGCGAATGGCTTCTAATCTAGCAACCGGAGCAAAGGTTTCATCGAAATCAATACCTTCTTCTTGATTGTATCCTTGTGCAACAAGTCTAGCCTTGTTTCTTATAATTGTGCCGGATTCATCAAGCTTTTCGAAAGATCCATTTGGTACCGATAATGGTATGATCTTTAGGTTTTGGCACAAGTTCCCACACTTTGTTTCTCTCAAATTGGTTAAGCTCTTCATGCATAGCTATCATCCAATGTTCATCGAATTCGGCTTCTTGAAAGTTTTTAGGCTCAATCTGTGAGAGAAAAGCCAAGTTACTACAAATATTTCTAAGTGAAGAGCGAGTTTCAATACCTTTTGTAGGGTCACCTAGGATTAAATCCTTAGGGTGATTATGAACAAACTTCCATTCTCTTGGCAAATCATCATTGTTTCCTCCTTCTTCTTGAGGTGGGATAATAGGTTGTTCAATCTCTTTGTTCAACTTACATGGTTGGTTCTCTTCTTTGTAGATACTTGAATCTTCCACATTTGGTTCCAAATCTATATTATCACTAACAATTTGCTTTTGAGCAGAGATGTTAGTTTCATCAAATGCCACATGTATAGATTCTTCCACAACAAGAGTTCTTTTATTAAAAACACGATAAGCTTTGCTAGTTAAGGAATAGCAAGAAAAATTGCTTCATCAGATTTTGAATCAAATTTACCTAAGTTATCCTTACCATTATTATGCACAAAACATTTACAACAAAAACATGCAAGTGACTAATGTTGGGCTTTCTATCATGCCAAAGTTCATAAGGAGTTTTTTGAGAATAGGTCTAATTAATGCACGATTTAAAATATAGCATGCGGTGTGAACGGCTTCGGCCCAAAAATATTTAGGAAGATTATTTTCGCAAAGTATTGTTCTACTCATCTCTTCTAAAGTTCTATTCTTCCTTTCTACTACACCATTTTGTTGAGAGGTTCTAGGTGCTGAAAAATTATGTCCAATACCATGCTCATCACAAAACAATTCAAATTTCTCATTTTCAAGTTCTCTACCATGGTCGGTTCGAATATTAGTAATCAGAAAGCCTTTTTCATTTTGAATTCTACGACAGAGTTTTGTGAAAGAAGAAAAGGTTTCATCTTTGTGTGCTAAAAACATAACCCATGTAAATCTTGAATAATCATCAACAATAACAAGACAATAACGTTTACCACCTAGACTAGATGTCCTTGAGGGACCAAATAAATCCATATGCAATAGTTGTAAAGGTCTAGTTGTGGAAATATGAGATTTTGATTTAAATGATGTTTTAGTTTGTTTTCCTTGTTGACAAGCACTACAAAGATGATCTTTTTCAAATTTAATTTTTGGAAGTCCAATGACCAAATCCTTTCTCAAAAGTTTAGCAATTAAATCCATATGAGCATGACCAAGTCTTCTATGCCATAACCAACTATTTTCATTATTAACATATAAACATTTAACATCACTACATAGAGATCATTAAGATGAAAAACATAAACATTATCATGGCGATTACCAACGAATAAAGCTTTATGATCATTTGTGCTTTCAATTGTGCAATGTGATTTATCAAAAATAACTCGATTACCTTTATCACATAATTGACTAATACTAAGTAGGTTATGCTTAAGTCCATCAACAAGTAAAACATTTTCAATAGAAGGGTTAGGAGAAATACCGATGCTACCAATACCGATGATTTTTCCTTTCTTGTTGTCTCCAAAAGTAACAAATCCTCCATCTTTCGATGATAATTTAGTAAAAAATGATTTATCTCCGGTCATGTGTCTGGAACATCCACTATCAAGGTTCCTTCTTTAGCTTTGGACTTAAAGCAAACCTACAAGATGACAATCAAGTGTTGGTTTTTGGTACCCATAGTTTCTTGGGTCCTTCTTGGTTAATTTTGTTAGATCCCTTAATAATCCAAATCTTTTTAATTCCCATGTTCATATTCTTTTTGAATGGACAATAAGATATATAATGGCCTTTCTTTCTACAATAATGACAAGTAATATGAGGGTGTGTCATGAGAGGTGCCTTTTCAAAAATTGTATTGAGATTCTTTTGTTTCTTAATAGGATCATATCCAATACCCGCTTTATCAAAAACACATCTTTGATTTCCAAGAAGCATGTTGAGATTATCTCTACCTTTTACAAAATTTTCAAGTGTTTTTGTTAAATCATCAACATTGTTTTTTAAAGTAGTTTTCTCATTAGAGATAGTATCAAAATCATTTTTCAAAATAATTTTTTCTTTCTTTAATTCTTCTACATTAATAGATAAAGATGCAACAGATTTCTTTAACACATTATTTTTGGCACAAACTTTTCTAAATTCATTTGATAGTTCATTGAATGCACTTTCAAGTTCTTCATAAAGAGTAGTTACCTCATTTTGAGTAGAGTCTTCATCTTCAAGAGCCATGAGACATAAGTTGGCTACTTCATTTTCAATTTCATCACTTGAGCTTTCATCTTCACTTTCTCCCAAGTTGCTACCATGGCCTTTTTGTTTCTTTTGTAGTCTTTTTGATTCTTCAATTTTGGACAATCCATCTTCATATGTCCAGGATTTTTGCACTCATAGCAAATAATAGGCTCTTTCTTGTTATCTTTGTTGTACTCTTTCTTGAAAGGTCTTCTTCCTTCCATAATTGTTTTTCTTGAAGTTTTTTGAGATTTCTACTAAACATGGCATAGCTTTTCCTCACTGGAGTTTTCATGTTCTTCTTCATTTGATGAGGCTTTGAATGCAATTCCACTTTTCTTTTTGTTTTCAACATCCTCATGTCCTTTCATGGTGATCTCATGAGTCATAAGGGAACCCATAAGCTCATCCAATCCAAGTGTGGAGAGATCTTTGGCTTCTATAATGGCGGTGACCTTTGCTTCCCAATTCTTTGGTAAACACCTAAGAATTTTTCTTACCAACTCACTGTTAGTATAAGTTTTGCCAAGAGATTTCAAAGAGTTTATAATTTCAGTAAATCTAGTAAACATACTTGAAATAGATTTATCAGGGTTCATTTTAAACAATTCATAACTATGAACAAGCATATCAATACGAGATACCTTTACTTCGTTTGTACCTTCATACGTTACCTCAAGTTTGTCCCAAATTTCTTTTGCCGAATCACAACTTGAAATTCTATTATACTCCTTAGAGTCTAATCCACAAACAAGGTGAGTTTGGCTTTAGCATTGGCTTGCAATAATTTATGATCTCTCTCATCACATTCATCTTCAGTTTTAGGTACACTAATATTGTCAACTAATTTGGTAGGAATTTTTGGACCTTTGGTGACAATAATCCACATGGCATAATCAGTGGCTTGTAGGTATAGAGTCATCTTATCCTTCCAATGACTATAGTTGTTTCCGTCAAACAGTGGTGGCCTATTTGTGGCTTGTCCTTCAGCTAAGGTTGCCATGGATCGAAACTCCTAGATGGTTAAATCTAAAACAAGAGTCTAGGCTCTGATACCAATTGTTACCCAAAAGACAACCTAAGAGGGGGTGAATTAGGTTTTTACAATTAAAAATTAATAATACCCTAATAAAAATTATGACTAGCACAATAGATAAATATAGTTAATGAAATAAAAATAATTAAAACAAGTGTTCTAACAACTATGTCAGTTAATGATTTTAGCTTAGTGAAAATGTGAAATATACTACACAATTTAAATAAAATAAAGAGATAAGGGAGAGAGAGGCAAACAAATTTATAGTGGTTCGACTTCAACTCGGCCTACGTCCACTCCTCAAGTTTCACTTGAGATTTTCCACTATGCTCTCTAGCTTTACGGGATGCTAGCAACCTCTTTACAAATGGAGCAATCCTCCACGGATTTTACATAGACTTTCTAAGTCAAGAACACTGAGTGTACTACACTCTTACAAGGTTGAAAAGAATGTGTTTTTGCTTTCACAGAAAGCTACAAGAATTATCTCTCAAAGATAGATATAAAAATGAAGCTTTGGTTTTTCTGTAAACCTCACACAAGAAAGATGGGCTTAAAGCTATAAGGCTCAGTGTATAATTTCTGAGAGAGGATGTAAACAAAAATTGAAGAATACTTCTCAGAGTATTTTTCAGAGAATAGATGTGAGTGATTATAGATCAAAGAATATTTTCAGGTTTTTTTTGTAACTTGTTTTACATTAGAGGCTTTGGTATATATAATGAAAATTATAGCCGTTTATAGCCGTTGTAGTCATCATTACTAATTTGAATATCTTTCACTTGAACCTTTTGAACTATTCATTTGAATTTATAGCCGTTGTAACTCCATCATTACTAATTTGAATATCTTCCACTAACCTTTTGAACCTTTTGAACTATTCATTTGAATTTATAGCCGTTGTAACTCCATCATTACTAATTTGAATATCTTTCCCTCCATCATTACAAATTTGAATATCTTCCACTTGAATCTTTTGAACCTTTTGAACTATTCATTTGAATTTTATAGCCGTGTAACTCCATCATTACTAATTTGAATATCTTTCCCTCCATCATTACTAATTTGAATATCTTCCACTTGAATCTTTTGAACTTTGTTTTGTGCTGTTTGAACTCCTGATTTAATCAAATATTAAATACATTCTAACAACATTTAGGATAAAGGTTTAGGTGAGAATAATGGGACAAAAAAATTTTGATTCTATTTTTCTCTTTCAAATAAATTAAAACATAATTAAATAAATCATCAAATAAATTTTGGATTTAAAATATAATTAAATAAATCATCAAATAAATTTTAGATTCTATTTTTCTCTTTCAAATAAATTAAACATAATTAAATAAATCATCAAAATAAATAAGTCTAACAGCTATAATGCATTCTAGCTTGTTAGCTTTGTGTATCAAGTCCATTAGCATGCCTTGCTTGGACTATTTTCATGATTTGGCATCATTTGAAATGTTATTTCAGTCCATATAGTGTGGTCATACACTTGCATTTATCACTCTTTCAATGCTTTGAAGGGTTGGTCGTTTATGCCTTAAACATGAGCCATTGCGTATGCCTTCATGCCTAAGCTTGTGAGCTATCATTTCAATGTGTTTTTGGGTTTATTTTGCCATGATATAACTCTGATTTTTGTTGGCGAAGCCATCTCATGCTTGGTCTTGGTAGGTGTAGTGTAACCCTCCCTTTTGGCCTTGCATATTCCATGCTTCATGCCCTTCATGCTAACTT
The DNA here is from genome assembly GCA_030407325.1 of Camellia japonica. Lineage (NCBI taxonomy): Eukaryota > Viridiplantae > Streptophyta > Magnoliopsida > Ericales > Theaceae > Camellia > Camellia japonica. Next base: position 155,831,219 of record JAPPVO010000017.1, read on the forward strand.
GTTTTGGCTTCCTTCCATACATGTTTTAGTATCATTTTGACATGTTCTAGGACTGTTTTGGGTTGCCTTGACCATATGCTTCATGTTTTGCATAGTTGTAGTGCGAATGCCTATGCTAGCTTCAAGCTTTGGGTACCATAGCACGCTTCATTTGCATCATGTACATGATTTGGCATCATTTCATATGTATTTCAGAGCATTGTAGCATTGCATGTTCCCACTTCATTCACTTAAGTGCCTTTGAGTGTTATGCCATCATTGCCTTGTTTGGCTGCCTAGCATGTATGCATCTAGGTCCTTGAGCCTCATCTTTAGCATGTTTTGGTCTTTTTAGACCTAATTAAGCTCTGTCCATGGTTAGTTCAGCATTTGTGCCATGGTTTGCATGTCCCTTTGTATAGTCCTCTTTGCTAGCCTTATACCTTAGGACCCTAGCATGCCATGCTTATGCTGTTTGAATGATTTGGCATATCTTGCTTAATTTCAGAGCTTTTAGTGTTTGTTACACTTCCACATTTGTCACTCTTTGAGCACTCTTGATGTTATGCTCTTATGCCTAGTTGATGGGCCATGATTGCATTGAGCATGCTTGTCTTGATCTTCATGCCTAGTTTCATCATTATGGCCACTGATTTAGGCATGACTGAGGTCTGTCCATTTTGGTTTAAGTCCATCGAGCATGTTATGTGATGTGTTACATTGCCTCATGTTGTTACATGCTTATGTTGCCTTGCATTGTGTATGCAGCATTAGCCTTATAGCATGCTCATGTTGCATTAGCATGTTTGCATGTCATTAGCTTTGTTAAGTTGATCATGTCACATTGCATTGTGTATGCACTGTTACATTGCATTATGTATGCTAAGTTGTTGTTTGATTTGTATGCCATGTTACATTGCATTGTGCATGCTTGTTTTGGCATTTGTTTAGCCATGCTAGTTGCTTGCATTGTGTTTGGATAGGGTATTAGTCCAAACACGAGAACGAGGACGTCATACTTGGAGTGATGAAACGTACCTCAATTCTCGGTCGCCGACCTTCTGTCACATGATAGAAGGTCAAGGGTTTATGTATTTATGTGTACATTCATTTCATATTGAATTGTGCAATTTGGCTTCTCGGCCATCAGGCATCGAGATGCGTGATTGGTGGCCCGAGGGTCGAGAACCACTCCCTTGAGCTCATGAAATGATAGGAAGAGTGGTTGTGCACACATATCTTGCAAATACATTGCCATGCCCTTTCTTGCTCTCTGTTGCAGCAAACTGGAGAAGTGCAACAACAACTAGTCGGCCGACTAGAAAAACTAGCTGGCTGACCACTTTTTTGGTCTGCAGCAAAGAAAAGTGGTCGGCAGGTGGTCGGCAACATCAACAACTGGTCGGCAGCCCTCCCACAGGTCCCCAAGGTGAGCTAGAAGCTTTCTGGAGCATTGTGCAAGGTTCTGAGAACAGTTGCAAACAGAGGCAAATCGGGGCATCACGTTGGATTTCCGAACGAGGCGACGGGCATGCATGCACTCCTCATCCCGAGGACTTCTCTTTATTGCTTTCCTTAGCTAGCTTATGCTTTGGTTCTGTACTTAAGTAGTTAATGCATTTAGTTGCTTATTTGTGTTGTAATAGCTAATTAGTTAACTTGTTAGTTAATTAGCTTAGTTTTGTACTTAATTAGTTAACTTGTCAGTTAATTAGTTTTGTGATGTAATAATTAGTTTAATTAGATTAGATTAGCTAGTTAGCTTCTTATTCGGACCCTCCGTCGAGAGGGCCAACTGTTGTAATAAGCGTGCGTGTGTGTGATGCATGTCTTCCAACCTCCATTTCTTTCTCCCTTTTACTTAACCGCTTACGATGGTTAGTTTTAGGACATATTTCGATTAGCATCCTCATGCTTGCATGCGTGCATCCATTCATCTATTTTGCATGCACCGGGCTCGGCGCATCATACTAACTGCATTGTATTTCAATTCCAAGTTGAATACATGTATCGAATTGTCGCATTCATATGCCATTCTAGATTGCCGAGCCTATCTTAGTTGCATTTTTGCATGTGTTGCATTAGCCATCTTAACATGAACTAGGATCATGCATGATTTCTAACTAGTTCTTTGTTTTGGCTCGGAGTACACTGTGAGTGTTTACGCTTTAGCATACTGCATGAGATGTGTATGTTACCATGTATAGCATGCTTGCCATGAGGCTATTTGCTTAACCGATATAACTGCATGAATGCCTGTAGGTGAAGGTTGGATTGCTTGAATTGGAACAATTCATCAAACTGTACGTTTTAAGCCCACTTGAGGGTGGCAAAATCTATGTCTTAGCCTACTTATGAGTAACAAACTTCAAACGGTTTTCAAACAAACGAACATGCAATGTTTTGCTTCAACTTAGGCGATCTAGTATATACTTGTATGCTGTGCGCATCACATAGTAATTCTAGGTTAATAACCGGAATAAGAACACATGTGTTTTCAAAAACAAAATATCATGCTTAGTACAGGCCGATTTTTGATCGGGCGAGCGGGGGTGCTCATTGCATGACCTTCCCCTCTCGTACCCAAGTTCCCGAGCCGAGGCAACTTTGGTGATGACAGACACGTGGCCTTAGCACGAGTCAGGGTTTCCTAAATTTTTCAAAATAAAATATTTAGGTGGCGACTTTGTATCTGGCAAAGCAGTCTATGTTTGACACTTCTTTATTAAAAATCGATCTTTCAAAACGATTTGCCGGATTTGGACTCTTTGGTGATTTATCGGTCTCACATCGCACTTTGTGAGATTAGATTCAGAACCGTGACACGAGTCCGAACTGTAGTAGCTAAGAATAAAAGCGATTCGCGCCCTCGCGGCGCAAGAGCTGGGAGTTCTCGGGGCGGTCAACAAATGGTCAAACCAGTAATCAAACACTTAAAAGACTAGTACCAGTGCCTTAGTTATGGTATGAGCCCATTCCTAGAATGCCAACTAGCCAGAACATGTCTATACTTGCCTGAGAAGCCATAAATATTGGTGGAGTAGGGTCAACACAAGGAAATGGCAAGGCATATACTAATCCCATGTTCGAAGTTACACCCGGGGGGTTGGATAAGATTCCTACAATTGAAGAGAAACAATGTATGTTCTTTCCCCGCGGTTCCTTTTGCAGTACCTCTTGTAGGCTAGGCACCTGCCCAAAGGGGTCAGCCATATCCTCAGGCTTACCAGGCACAACAGGGACAACCACTCCCAAATATGTCTTCGCTTGGACCAAGGGGACCCTAAGCATAAGTGGTTCCTCCAAATCCAGTGTTTGCTTCCCCGATAGTGGCTCAATTAGCACTAAACATGATGCCTAGAGACCATGTCGGTGATACAGTAAGAGAAATTTGTGGACCATGGCTCAGGGGGTCCAGACTCCTGTCTGCAGAAAGCCTTACCCAGAATGAGTAGATAGGCTGCACGAGAACCCAAGGGGATATAAATGGAAACCAGTCAACCATTGAACACATTGCCATATTTACAGGCCAATGTGGTGAGTTTACCAATAATGATTATATGAAACTACAACTTTTTTCAAATTCTCTAACCGGGGTAGCTTTTGTTTGGTATACTAACCTTACACCTGGTTCTATTCAAACTTGCAACAAATGAAGGAAGTCTTTCATGCCCAGTTTTTTTAAACAAATCTGAGGTTTCCTATGGCAACTTGGCTAGATTGAGCCAAAGCTTGATGAAAATGCTGCTCAATTCATTGCCAGATTCAAAAAAGCATGTAACAAATGTAGGGTCGTTTTACCCGAACCTGAATTTGTTAGATTGGCCCAAAATGGGCTAGAATTCAGGCTTCGAAAGAAGTTTGATTCAATAGAGTTTTGAGATCTAGTGGAACTTACTTATAAAGTTTCTAGATATGAAACCTTACTTGAAGAAGAACGACCAAAGCAATGCATCCTATAAGACTTATTATGGGGACCCTAACTTTGAAATTGATGTAGCAGAGATCATAGCAAAATAATCTATGATCTGTGAGGCATTGATTCAGAAAGATACTACAATTGACCAACAACTCAAAAGGAAAGATCTTCATAGGAAATACTCTTTTGACATAACAAAAGCAGATGACATATTTGATCATTTGTTAGTAGCAAATTTCGTAAAGTTGCCTAAGGGAGTTAAGATCCCAAATTCTGAAGAACTTAAAGGAAAATTGTATTGCAAATGGCATAACTCTTGGTCCCACTCAACTAAAACTGCATTATTTTTCAAGACAGGATCCAAGAACAAATTCAGAAATGAAGGCTGAAATTTCCAACCAAGACTGAAAAAGCCATGGGAATTGATACTAACCCATTTCTAGAAATTGGAGAGGTAGCAGCTAATGTTAGCATACCAGATTTTCAGACTCTCTCTTTGAAGGAATTGGAAGAAGTAAATGTGCAAATGCATGTTGCTAGCCGGGCTACCTTCAAGAAGAACACAAAAGGTTCACCAGCCAATGGACAAAGCTTTGTAGGCCAAAGGGATGGCTCTAGTGAAGAAGCATTGGATGATAACTCCTCAAAGCAGCTGTAATGCAGAGAATGTGTCCCAAATGTAGGTTGAGTTATAAATGGCTGAGGGGGCTCCCAACTGATGGGAAACAATACTACAAAGATGTGTAGAAAGACCATAGGCTAGCCAACAATTATGGCAAGAGGTCATTTCCAACTGGTTCTAGGCAACACCACCTTGGTTGGACCTCCAGACACCAGGAATCTGTCACTACAACAAAATGCACCTTCGGCGACCAAAATTGGCAACTAAAAAAAATTTAGTTGCCAAAAGTTGTGGAATTGGCGACCAAAATTTTTTTTAGTTGGCAAAAGTAAAATATTTTGCTACTAAATTCTTTTTAGCTCGGTATATTGGTTATTGGCAATTAAAAAAAAAAATTAGTCGCTAAAAATGCTAGAATTGGCGATAAAAAATAATTTTAGTGCCGTATATTGAGTTTTGGCTACTAAAACCATTTTGTCGCCGAATAGAAAATAAATTTTTTTTTTTTTTACCTTTGGTGACCAAAAAATTTCGGTCGCCAAAAGTTTGTTTTTAGCGACAAAAAATAAATTTAGTCCGTATATTGAGTTTTGGCTACTAAAATCATTTAGTCGCCGAATGGAAAATAAAAAATTATTTTTTACCTTTGGCGAACAAATTTTTGGTCGCCAAAAGTTTGTTTTCAGCGACAAAAAATAAATTTAGTCGCCAAAGAACTAAACTTTTTTGGAGGAGACATTTCAAATATTTTGGACGGATTTATAAAATACTTTCAGCGACTAAAAAATTTTAGTCACAATACCCATCTATATAAAATATCTCACACTCTCACTAAACCAAACCAAACCAAACCAAATCCTAAACAAAACCAGCGCACATCTCTCTTCTCTCTCTCTCTCTCTCTCTCTTCAGCATCCCTCTTCTGCTCTCTCTCTTCCATCTCTTACCACCGTTCTTCCTCGCGTTCGCGGGCAACCGGAGCACCGATTCACCTCCTTGTTGGTCACCGTCTCCTGAGATCCTCTATCTCCTCTCGGCTCTCTTTTTCTGTCTCTCTTTTATTTCACCATTCACTCACAAAAACCGCAGAGCTTCACATACACGCACACACATGGGTTCTTCAAATAGTTAGAAGGTATGATTTCTAATGCATAATACTCTATTGGTCATTCATTTTTTTTCTCTAATTCTAGCTTCCCATTAATGGGTTCCATCAAATTTTTTGGTTTTCTATTTCTCTTCTTTCTACTTTGAGATCACTCTGTTTCTTTGGTCATGGTGTTTTGTGTTTTTTTGGGGGAAGGTTGATGAAATTGAATCACTTTGTCTATGTAGCCATTGTTGGTTTTTAATCTATGTAGCTACTTTCCTTTCTGCTATCAACTTGAACATATGATTTCACTATCTCACCCATTAACTGTTTGGTAAATTGCACAAACTATCAAAGCTTCAATTTCTTCTTATATTCTTGGAATGGTTAATCTAGGGGATATTGACCCAAAAATCAGGTATTGTAGGTTTCATTATGGATCCTTGGTTTGAGTCTGATGAACTATATACTCATAAGCAGTTGATGAGATGGTCATGTGAATTATGTGTTTTAAAATTGAAGTATTGTCCTTGCTGTGAGTGGACAATTAACAATTAGCATAGTCATCTTGTTAGCAATCTTTCCATGTATTTTTCCCCTAAGTTAGCAATCAAACATGGAAAAATTTGATCCTTTTTTTTTTACACAAAATATTTCACATAAAAATAATTTTCATGTATAATATTTTAGGTTACAACAAATGGGGTGTTAAATCATATAATTATGGTTTTATATATATCCTAGTTGTTAGGTTTAGAGTTGTGTTACTTGTGTATGAATTATGATTGATTTGCCTTTGATTGCTCTGGGTTTGGGTTCATAATGGTACAGTTCATGCATTTATTTATCGTATATCTGGGTGCTCTATTGATTCCACTAGAAAAATAAGTATCCCATAAAATTGTTTATTTTTTATTGACAATAGGTTGATTTGTAGTTTTTATTAACTATTCTTTTCTTGATATTGTTCATTTTTAAAATAGAATTGATCTAATAAAGCTTTATTCTATAAAACATTAGATAAATTCAATCCAATTTATTATGAAAAAGTTAAAATAGAACAAAGGTCGTAGTGATTGCACAAGCCTCCTACTTTTTTTTATAGGCTCTGGGTTGATATATCTAAATAGAAGTTCAAGTTATTGGATGATTGCAAAAGCCTTTCTTTGACTCTTATTATCATTTGGGAATTTCTTTACTACATCAGATGCTAAATTTATGAACTTTTTGTATTCTGCATTCATGTTATCTGTACATCCTTTCATACAAAGTAACTTAGGGAATAGTATTTGTTAGATGGATCATTTGGCAATTGTTCCTTACAATGAAGTTGAAAATGTTTTTACCCCTTGTGAGATGAGGCATACACCTCAAGGTGTAGAGGCATAATGTCAGATGAGCACAGTTTATGGCCACTTAATCACACACTTTATTTTTATGAAGGCATAGTTGTGAGATATTCTTTACTAGAAATTGGGGTCAGTGACATGTTAAATGAACTTAAATTTATATTATATAAGTTTTCTTTGATTGTGTCAGCTTCTTCCAGTAAAAACCTATCCAGTGCTTCCTAGTTCTAGAATCCCCATGGTTCTCACCTATCTTGTCAACAAAGCTATCTATTGTGTCCCATACATCCTCACTCACCCACACACTTTTTTCTGGTTGGCTACTTGGAATGTGATTGACCACGCTCTTGTCCTCCCTCTCCCTCTTTTCTTCGTGCTTAGCCCTGCTTAGACTTTTTAGTTGGTCTTTTATTCTCCACTGTCACCCCCATTGCATCGAAACTGTTGATAGATTAAATGGTGTCCAACTTCCTTTTTCTGATCGATTATTGATGTATTTATGTTAATTTGTTTTATAAATTTATTTGTTTATCTCTAATCTTGTGATTATTTGTATTATAATTTTATTTGTTTATCTCTAAAAAATATTTATTTGGTTCCAGGAAAAGAAAATAATTTCATGACTTTTTTGATGTGGGTTAATGGGTTTGTTGATATTAATGTGTTTAACGAAGTTTTGTTATATTCACATTCTATTTGGAGTGTTAGAGTTGAATTCTTTTGTCTGAATTTAGACAGGTTTCTATTTCTAGATTTATGTTCATCTTTGTGTCACTGGATTGCTTCTTAATCTTTTTCCACATTTCAATTCTTTACTTAAAACAATTCTGTTAGATGAGAAATTAACAGGTAGATAAGAACGACGAAGAGTTGCCTGATTTTTGCAAATTTTATGAGAAGTCTCACAAGTTGAAGAAGACTAATGACTGGATTGATCCCCGATGCGATGACCTACATGTAAGAATTTAACAATAGAATGAGATGGAGACCTTCTTCTACCACATCCGAAGCTGCATCAAGAGCACGTGATAAGGAGATGGAGACCCTGATATGTTTTGTTAATTAAGATTTTATTTCATTTGGATTTTAATTGTTGCTTTGGATAGTATATATATTTGTTGGATTATACTATGTTTATAGATTCTTATTTTCTTTGATATGTACGGTTAATAGTTAAGTTTTGTATATGGTTAGAAATTGAATGCTACAGGTTGTTGAGAAATATTTTTATTGAATGGTTGAGAATTAAATGAATGAATGAATGGATAAATAATTTTGTATATGCATAGGTTACAGGTGGCACAAAAAATATTACAGAACAAATTATAAAAACTAAATGAGACCTTTTGACGACTAAACAAATATCACAGGTTGGCTTTTAGCTATTAAAATTTTAGTCGCCAATTGTCAAAAAGTGAAACTTTTGGCTACTAAAATTTTAGTTGCCAATTGTAAAAAGGAAACTTTTGGCTACCAAATAGTTAGTCGCCAAACATACATGCTCAATTGGCTACTAAATAATTTAGTCGCTAAAAGTAAAAAATATATATATTTAATTAGTTTTAAAAAATATATGGTGACTAAAGTTTTAGTTGCCGATAGGTCACTTTTGGCTACCAAAAAAAATTGAGTCGCCGATTGTCTTTCCCGATGAACTATTCGCGACCAAACTGGAGACCAAATATATTAGTCAAAAAGTAATTGGCGACTACAATAAGGCTTTTGGCAACTAAAATTTTAGTTGCCAAAAGTAAAATTTCTTGTAGCGTGTCAAGGGGTAAGAGATCTCTGCATGAGATTAGGCCACATGACTACTACAGGACAGTCAACTAGCCTGAAAGAAAGCTTGAATTTGGCTCAAGACAAGGCACCAGAGCCAATGATTGGCCCTCAAAAACAACTTCGAAGACAGTTTCAAAGACAAGAGTAGCAAGCCTACCAATCGGAGCAGTAGGAACATAGGTACCAGGGGTACCTGATTGGTTTGTCATGCAAAACAAAGCAAAAGTGATGCTTACCCAGGAAGGGTTTTTAAAGGAAAAGAAAATATGATCAAACCCCCTTTGGTAGCCCCAAATAACTGGGTATTACTGAAAAACCCTAAGACAAGGGAACCAAATATGGTTCCTGTAATCTCTAGGTTTCAGATATGGAAGATCCAACAAAGGTATACCCAATACCAAAGAGATTTGAAGGAGAAAGGAGAAAGTACCTCCCTGGCGCAGACAAAAGGACAGGCAAGAGAATGAGAAGGTTCAAAGCCTGGTTCTAAGATCAAAAGGAGTGCCAGCAGAGAACAAATGGCCAAAGTTCATGTCGAACTAAGAACCAAAGAGAGATCCAGTCTAGCAGGCCTCGAAAAGGCCTTGATGAAGAGTGACGATAAGACAGATGAAGAAATTAAACTAGACCAAGGAACGGTATTGGCTGAAGAAGAGATGTTCGAAGCTTTTATGGCTGAGCATACTTTTATGGTTAAAAAGCCAACAGAGGTAGACCACCAACAAACTACTTCGAAGGAACCTGCTAGTACTGAGGTACCAGAATGTAGTATAGAGGATGCTTCCTAAGCATTAGAGCAAACCAATATGGAATGAGAGCAAACACAGACAGTAGTACAATTTGGCTTATTCTCTCCAATGCCAGTTAATATGGTTTATACGTTGCCTCAGGAGTTTCAAGTTGAAGTGGAGAACCAAGAAGGCCAGGATGATGATCTCATTCTAGTTTCCAATGGGGATTCACAAACCAGCATGGTCCAAAATGAATCCGAGGTGGCCAGGCCCATGGAAACTAATGAAAAGAGTGAAGAGGTAAGCATTAATCTCTCATATCCCTCCAAATACCCTACAGTATCCATGACCCAACATGTTAAGCCCCTGTATATTAAGGCTTATTTTGATGGAATAGAAATGGACAGAGTACTAGTGGACAACGGGGTAGCAGTGAACCTGCTTCCATGACCCTCCTTGAAAAGTTAGGGAAAAGAAATCCCAGGTTGATCCCAACAAGTATTACCATTGCTGGTTTTGCTGGAGATAAACAGATGGCTTGAGGCATTCTACATATCAACCTGAGTGTGGGAACCAGAGACTATATAACAACATTTTTTTTTCTATAGATAGCAATGCTAAATATAATGCTTTGCTTGGTAGGGATTAGATCCATACAAACAAATGTGTGACTTCTTCTTTGCATTAGAAGATAATGATAGCAATAGGTAATGGGGAAACAGAGGAGATCGATGTAGATCTACAGCTGTTTATTGCCTGTACAGCTTTTGTAAAAGCCAAGTTGTACACTGAAAGGGGTGGTACCACTTAGTGTACTGAGGAAGTCTGATGTAACAGTTGAAGTAATGGCTGATGAAGAAGTAGCACACCTGAAGCATCTAGTACAAGAGAGTGCTGATGAGGAATTCATTATCAAAGATGCCAATGATGCCTGGTTGTAGGTAAAATGATCAAGGTCAAAAAGCCAGACCTTTAGCTTTAATCAAATTTTCAACATTGGACATAAAGGCAATAGTCCAGAAGGTGCAGGAAGAAGATAAAGAAGCCATGGTGATTGGCTATAGTTAGGGGCAACAAGAGGCCAGACCGTTGGCTCTTGGCAAGTATTGTGCATTGGACATTGAAACTAAAGTCCAGGAAGTACAGGAGGAAGAGGCTCTATAGATAGATTTTGTCTATGAAAAAGAGTAAAGATGTTGAACCAGACAGGGTAAGAGTAGAACAAGATGAAAGGATTGCTTTGAAGGTAGAAGAAGTCAAAGGGGGAGCACCAGTGAGTGCTCAAGTGCAAGATCCCCTGGAAGAAGTCAACCTAAGGGAAGATTTAGTACAACAACCTATTTACATCAGTGCTTGGTTGGATCCTATTAACAGAGACCAGTTGTTGGTTGTCCTGAAACAATATAAAGATTGTTTTGCTAGGTCTTATAATGAGTTGCCTGGGTTGGACAGGTCATTAGTGGAACATAGGCTCCCAATGAAGCCTAATTTCAAGCCATACTAGCAGAAACCAAGACAGATGAGCCCTAAAGTGATTCAAAAGGTGAAAGAGGAGATTATTAGGCTCCTTAAAGCAGGCTTCATCAGACCAGCTATGTATGTTGAATGGTTGTCCAATATTGTGCCTGTGGTAAAAAAGAATGGCAAGTTGAGAGTATGCATTGATTTTAGAAACTTGAATTTAGCAACTCCAAAAGTTGAGTACCCCATGCCTATAGTTGATTTATTGGTGGATAGATTGGCAGGACGCGGGATTTTGTCTATGATAGATGGATATTCTGGTTATAACTAGATCTGCATAGCAACAGAGGATGTTTACAAGACAGCTTTCAGGTGTCCTGGAAACATTAGCACATTCGAATGGGTTAAGATGCCATTTGGATTGAAGAATGTTAGAGCAACATATCAGAGGGCAATGAATACTATTTTTCGTGATCTCATTAGAGGATATTTAGAATGTTATATTGATGATATTGTTGTGAAATCTCAATCCATGGAGGAGCATTTGGTTCACTTGATAGCAGCCTTCGAAAGAATGAGAGAGTTCAAGCTAAAACTCAATCCTCTCAAATGTGCTTTTGGTGTATCAGCTGAAAACTTATTGAGGTATCTAGTACACAAGAAGGGAATACAAATTGATCAAAACAAAGCCAAAACCATCATTGAGGCCAAACCTTCATCAAGTAAGAAATAATTGCAAAAATTTCTTAGTCAAGTTAATTTCCTTCGAAGGTTTATTTCTAACACATTGTTGGAAAAACTAAAGTACTTTCTTCTTTGTTGAAGTTAAAAAATGAAGAAGAATTTGTATGGACAGCAGAGCATCAAGCTGCTTTTGAAAGAATCAAAGCCTACTTGACCAAGCCTCTAGTATTGATGCCACCAAGGAGAAATAGACCTCTGAAGCTATACATTGTTACAGCAGAAGATTCATTAGGAGTTTTTTTTATCTCAAGACAATGAAGAATGTAAGGAACAAGTAGTATATTACCTTAGTAGGTTTTTAAATTCTTGAGAATGTAAATATAGTTGTAGAAAAGCTGTGTTTAACAATGTATTTTACAATAATGGAATTGAGATATTATCTTTTGCCTATTGTTGTCTTGGTAATTGCAACCATAGAATTGGTTAAATACATATTATCTAGACCCATGTTAAGAGGAAGAATTGGCAAATAGATTTTAGCTTTATCAGAATTTTACTTGGAATATATTCCCCAAAAGGCAATAAAATAACAGGTTTTAGTTAACTTCTTGGCCGATCATCCATGTCAAACAGAAAGCCAAGAGATAATAGAACTTGGCACAATTAATGTTGAACCATGGCAAATGTGGTTCGATGGATCAAAAGCAATAGTCTAGTCGGAATTGGTGTTGTAATTAAGTCACCACAGGGGGTAGAAACCACACATGGTTTCATAATTGATGAAGCTGTTTGTTCCAACAACCAAGCTGAGTATGAAGCTTTGGTAATGGGACTTAAGATACTTATTGAATTACAAGCTCATGCAGTTAATATATTTGGAGATTTCCAATTGATAATCAACTAAGTAAAATGAGTTTTTAACTGTTAAAGTATATTATGTTGCTACATTACATTTGCTTTCTCAGTTTCAAATGGCAAATGTGATTTATATTCGAAGATTCATGAATCACAAAGCCAATGATGTAGCTCAGAAGGCTCCAAATTTCAGAGGTGGGATTGACACTCAAATAGACATAAGTCAAGCAACATATCAGAAGTTAATACCACATTTAGCTAAAAAAAATATCATGGTAAAAGTAAAAAAGAATGACTTAGAGGGATATGATTGGAGACAACCAATCATTTAGTATTTAACTGGTCCTTCTTCGAAGGCCAGTAGAAGGCTTAAATTGTAATCAATGCAATTTATAGTGTATGGGAATGCCTTTTATAAAAGGGGAGCAAATGGGTTGCTATTAGAATGTCTAGGGCCAAAAGAGGCATTGACTGCCATGGTTGAGGTGCATGAAGGCATTTGTGGTGCCCATCAACCTGGTGTGAAGATGAGGTGGTTGTTTCGAAGGCATTCCTATTATTAGCCAACCATCCTTAAGGATTGTATAGAGTATGCAAAGGATTGTCAGGCATACTAGAAGTATGACCTGATAAGACATGTTCCAGTAACTGATCCACATATAGTAATGAAGCCTTGGCTATTTAGAGGATGGATAATGGATATGATAGGGAAATATATCCACCCTCTTTGAAGCAACATTGTTTCATTTTGGTGGCCACAGATTACTTCACTAAGTGGATTAAAGTTAAGCCTTATACGGCTGTAGATCAAACTGAAGTTATTGACCTTATCAAAGAGTTGATCCATAGGTTTGGCATACCACAGACCATAATTGTGGATAATGGGACCGTGTTTGATGGAAATATGGTAAAATCTTTCGTAGTAGAATTTGGAATTAGTCTTGTTAATTCCACCCCTTATTGCGCACAAGCAAATGTTTAAGCTGAATCATCTAACAAATCTTTGAAAAAGGTAATACAAAGAGTTGTGGAAGACAATCCTAGGGATTGGCATAATTTGTTGTTAGATGTGCTATGGGCTTATAGGATTTCTCCAAGGTCAAGTACAGGAATCGCCCCTTATGCCTATAGCGATCTCGGTTTTCCCTTTATTGTTTATTGTATTCCGGACTCGGTTCCGCGGTTGTGTTGTTATCTTATTCTCTTTTCCATCCTTTACTCTTGGTATTTGAGTTTTTGGTTGTGTTGGGCGTGTTTCAAACAGGTTGGTTGAGCTTTTGTCCTAATTCTTGTTGCTCAGTTTTTTTAGTGATCCGCTCGAGCGGATCCCTTCGCGCTCGAGCAGTGTCTGCATACTTTCAGTATCTTGTGCGTCTGCAAAACTACTGCAGATGTGTTTTTCACGCTTGAGCGAATTTCCTTACACTTGAGCGGGTCGCGCTCGAGCGGGTATCTTGGCGCTCGAGCGGGTGTTCGAACTCTGTAAAAATGCTAGGTGAGTGTAATCTACGCTCGAGCGAGTCTTCTTTTGCGCTCGAGCTGGTGTGTTTTGTTTTTGTGTCTTGGCGCTCGAGCAGGTCTTTCTGCGTTCGAGTGGGTGCAGTTTTTGTGTTTGACGCTCGAGCGTCCTATTCTCCACTCGAGCGGGTCATGCGTATATCAGATCTGGACTGCGTTATTTCATATCACTTTTCACACTCTCCTTCTCTCTCTTACTTTTCAAAAACCTATTTTGAGAGCTTCTCTCACTACATTTCACCTTCTTTCTAAGGTTTGATCTAGTTCTTGGGTGTTCCTACCCTAATCTCTTTGTAAGAAAGGTAGAGGGTTGCGTGGGCTTCGTTTTGATCCGAAAAACTTTGGGATTGGAGCACTTCCGAGTTTGGCTCTTCTTCCCCTTGGGTTCTCCATTTGAGGTAGGGATTCTCCTTGTTCTTTTTCAGTACTCCGTCTATAGATAGACATGTGGTAGTTTTGTATTGCATGAAAATCACATCATGTTGAATTTCTTTGAAAACCATGTGAGGGAACCTAGGGTTGGTTGTTTGAGAATGATTATTTTATCATTGATAGTTCTTTGGGCTAATTGGAGTGTAAATTAGCATGTTATTGTGGAAAGAAGAAGCCCTAAATTATGTTTTGATTTGGTAAATTAAAAATGGAGGGTAGTTGATCAATGTTTGTAAATTACTATTGTTAATATGAGTTGGGTGAAGGTGTTAATGCCTAAGGGATTAACTATGGCTTTGGGGTTATTTTGAAATGAATGTATTGAACCGGGTTGAATTATGGCTTTTGTTATCCATGGAATTGGTTTTGTAAAATAAAAGAATGGAATTGATTTTGTGAATGGGAAAAGTGTTTTTGGGAATAAGTGGTGTAACTTGTTGACTTGGAAAGTTTATAAAAGTTGACCTTGAAAATGGAAAATGAAATGTTAACTCTATGTGAGTCTCGGAGAATGAATATGAGAATTTAATTACTGTATCATGAGTGTTGAATACACACATTTGGGAGTTTTACCCTTACCTATCGTACTAGTGTCGTTGTTGGGTTTAAGATCTCGTGAGAGTTGAGACTTTATAATAGGTGTATTAAAAGCATGCATCTAGAGATTTTGTCCTTGGTCACCGGTGGAGGATGACATGGTTGTGTTGAATTGTCGTGTATGCATTACACTTGTGTTGATTGAACATTGTATGTAATGAAGTGCTATGATACATTATATATGTATAATTGTTAGGGAGGAGATAGGTGATGTACTCCAGTGTGTGGGAGGAGATAGAGGATGTACTCTACACACCTATGTGTTCATATATTTTAACACATTGCTTATGTATCTTGAAAGTTCATGTGTATGTATTATACTTATTGGTTGTGCTTTGTTATATTGAGACGGTTAGTGTCATATACCGCGCTTATAATGAGGGTACCATTACCTTCCAGCTAGCGCCTGGAGAATGTGGACGGGGTACCATTACGTTCCAGCTTGTGTCTGGAGAATGTGGCTAGTCATTCGTCGGGAGACGTATCCTTAGCTTACTGTGCTTATAGTCGGTAGAGCAGAGTTTTATTGTTATTGTTTCAGTGTATCTGAGTAGTTTCGGTTGTGATGGTTACAGTTTTGAAAGGCCGAGTTGCCTCTTTTGTTGATTATATACATGTTGATGATTTGTTATCTCCCTTTTATTAAAGGCATGCATGTATAGATATAAATGTTTTGGGAACAAACCAAAATGTCATTTGAAACTTGGGAAAGTGTGACGGAAATTGAGTATTTGAAAATATGTTTTCAAAAAAAGGCAAATCTGTTGTAAGTATGGAAAGTGGGAGAAAAGTAATAGACTTAGTGAAATTGTTTTTCTAAGAAGTTGTCTTTGTTATGAGAGTTTGGGAACTAGGGGTATTGAAAAGAAAAGAAAGATGAATCGCTTATAGCATTGAATCAAATGGTTGTTTTTTAGAAAAGTTCATACATATGTATATTTTGTATAAACTGTCACCTTACTATTCTAGTATGAAATTGAGCATTCATGATCATAGCTATCTATAAGTTGTTATTGTTGAGGGTCATGTTGAGATCTCTACTGGACTATATGTTCATCCCACGTTGTTGAATCTTTTTCAGGTGTTAAGCGGGATGTGCTACAAGATTTAGATCTTCTTACTTGTTGGCCACGAGGCCTCTTTTGTGTTGGCGGAATGCCATATATGAAAAAGGGTTATACCTTTCTTTTGATTCTTTAATGATGTAAGCCTTCGGGCATTTTATTCAGTATGCTCACGTTGTATTTAATTTGCATTCGGATGAGAGAATTGTTATTTATTTCTACTCATTAGACTAAAGAGTTCATTTCCGCATGTTATCTCTGAATTTGAATTAAGTTAATGAATTTGGTAATGACTTCGAGTAATAAAAAGTGGGGCGTGACAATGCCTTAGTATATGGACATGATGCAGTGTTGCTTGTGGAAATTAATATCAAATCCTTGAGGGTAAAATGCCAAGACCAGTTAACTATTGAGCAATATTATCTGAGCATGTTCTTGGAATTAGAGAATGTGGATGAGGCTAGAATTTTGGTATTAAATAGTATTCTTTTCCAAAAGAAAAAGGCAGCCAAAAGCTATAATAAAAAAGTCAAACACATTAGTTTTGATGAGGGTGATTTGGTATGGAAGACAATACTTCCAATGGGCATCAAAAGCCACAAGTTTGGCAAGTGGTCACCTAATTGAGAGGGACAATACCAAATTCATAGAGTCTTGCCTAGGGGAGCCTACCATCTGAAAAATCTAAATGGTTATGTGCATCCCAAGAAAATCAATGATAGATACTTGAAGCCTTATTATCTAATTGTGTGAGAAACACAAGAAGTCTGAGAAATGCTAAGTAAGAGTAATGAAGGAGCATTGAACACTTAGATAAGGAAAATAATAATATAATGTGGTAAGGATTTTTCATTTCAAAAAGATGTAAGTACACGTAGCCATAAATTGGCCCAAAAATCAATACAATGTCTCAGTTTTCCATTACAATTGATTCTCTACTCCTAAGGGATGTAAACAACTGTATGGTTGTAGCCATCTCCTACCTTCTGTCAAATAGGCCTTGACTAGTAGTTTGCAATCTCTCAGCATTTTGATCCAATGCTTGTTGACTGCTGCTAGCTCCTCCTCTAGTTGTGTCTTCCTCTGTTAGAGTTCGGTTCAAAGTTGAGAGGCATAAGAGTGTTGTCTCTTCAAGTCAAACACTTCAGCATGAATTTGGGAAACAAACTCTTTATCCTTCAGTAATTCCTCTTCTGCAGCTTTGGCCGTATGGCAAATGTTGATATAAAAGTCAATGGTGGCTGCTGTTTGGGATAAGTGGCTTGTGAAAGACATATTGGATTACTCAAAGAATTTGCAGCATTTGAGGAAACGATTTTTGATAATGGGCTTTTGTAAGACTTCAAATGGAATCCTCGAGAATGATCTTAGCAAATCCAAGCAGATACCCAAGTCCACCCGAGGCAAAGAGGTTTCTACAGTAGTGGAAGAGCTCTCAATGATCTCCAAAAGAGAGTCAGTACGGATCAATGGCTCAGTCTCACTATTTGTTGCTGGTGATAGTAAAGATATATCAAATAAGCTAGCCAGCTGGGCTTCGAAGATGTCCATCTCTTCCTCTGACATTAGCATTTTAGAGGAATCACTAGGTGAAGGAAGAGATGGAAGCATGGGGATATGAGAAGGAGTGGAGGATTCCCTAGCAGCATCTATTGTCCTAGCTACCAGTAAGTCAAAAGAAGATGGACTAGAGCTGGATGGTAGGGAAGGAGTTAGTGAGCTGCGAGTATCAGCCTTGGAAAACTGATTGCCACTAGAGGAGAAATAATAATTGGAGTGCTTCTAGCATAGCCAAGACTCTAGTGGGAATGGGTTGAAATGAGGCAATGGACATCAGGGGTAGATATGAAGATAAGCCAGGAGATAGGGAAGATGAAATGCTTTGTCTCAAGGAGAAAAATGAAGAAGGTATGAGAAGTGTAGAGGAGGGGAGTGGAAGTATTCTCTGAACAGGTTC
Organism: Camellia japonica; assembly: GCA_030407325.1. Classification (NCBI taxonomy): domain Eukaryota; kingdom Viridiplantae; phylum Streptophyta; class Magnoliopsida; order Ericales; family Theaceae; genus Camellia; species Camellia japonica. Next base: position 155,849,259 of record JAPPVO010000017.1, read on the forward strand.
TATACTCAATGTGTGAGAACCCACATTTTTATTATTCTTAAAAAATAAATTAATTAATAAATAAATTAATTGATTTTATTCAGAGTCTATCTAAAATATATGTTAGTATATAAGTAGGTTATTAAATTAATCTAATTCAATCACTAATAAAAACATTATTAAAAATAATAATTTTGTGGGTATTCCATATTTATTGTTTATAAATTATTAAGGATTTAACATGATAATTATCCTTACTAAATATCTTAGTTAAAAACCTTAGTGTGTTAATTTTAAGAAACCCACACAAATATTTTAAAAAAAAATAAATCAGATTTTCAGATTTTCGATGGCAATGAATGCCACTTGTTTGTATGCATGTCATTGTAGAATGTAGACCCTCATGATATCCCTTGGAATTAGAAGACTTGATTAGACATAATAGAATGATGACAAGAGAGAGAGAGAGAGAGAGAGAGAGAGAGCTCAGCAGGGTGATTTCACACATATATATATATGTGTGTGTGTGTGTGTGTGTGTGTGTGTGTGTAAATGCTTCCTTTCTCCGAATTAGTGAAGAGAAAAATAAGTTCTATGAGAAAGATAAGTAGGGAAAAGAAGAAGATTAGAGGATCAAGAAAGTTACATATTTTCCTACTATTTCATCACTCCATTTCAACCTTACTACTAAGTAAGAAAATCTCTCAACCTACTCATTTTTTTTTTTTTAAAGTTAAATTTCAGATTGTGTTCATAGCAATAATTACAAATATAATTTATTTATAGTTGTATATAAATTTTGTGATTTGTATATCAAATATTTGAAAATACTAGCAGTCTTAAAATCATGGTATTATTGTGGAATTAGACTTGCATGTGTAATTTATGCCATTAAAGAGATGAATAAAGATTTTATTTCGCTCTTAAATCTGCCAGAAAGTTGTACGAATTTTTAGACAATTTTACACTCAAAATGGTGTGATCATTTCTTCTACAAAGTTGTTAAGAATAATGTCTAGTTTATCCAGGAATTTTTATAACAATTTTTTTACTTCTGTACGAATTTATACAAAATTTTAATTAATTTTGGAGCTATAGACAAATTTTATTGTATGTTTGAAAAAACATTAAAAATCCTATATTAAAGCAAATCTGGTAATTTCTAAATAAAAATTGAAATTTAAGAAGTCTAGTTTCATAATAAATTTTTAGATTATGGGATTGATTTATAAATTTAAGTATGGAATTAATTTAATAAAATGTGATAAATCTGTGTCAAACAATTTCGTGGAATTTTTCAGAATTATTTATAAATTATTTTTCGAAAATGCTTTCTGAAATATGACCATAACATGTTTATTGAATATTTTATAGATTTTTACGAATTTTAGAACTGTATAAGTAATTTATTTATAATTTTAATTACGAAATTTATACTTTGAAATTTCTGGGCAAATTGAGAATGAACCAAAATTAGTACTTCAATTATTTATTTGGACTAAAATTTAATAGTCTAAATAATTAAATTTTGTAAATTAAAAATCCATGCATGTGTGTGATTGTGCCTTATTTTTTTGTATCTAAATTATCATTTCATGTCATGGTTCAATTTAACTATTTATTTAAATTTTGTACATTAATTAATTAATGTGTGACATGTGTAATATTTTATGTTAGAAATTTTAATGAAATAGTATAACATTATTGGTAATTGAAATTTGAATTATTTGTGATTAATGATTAACGATATATACAAAGTTAACGATCAAGGGTTAATATCGGTAGTTTAGGGTGAGCCCTGATTTTTAATAATTTTTATATAATTGTGTCGCGAAACCCTAAAAATGGCACAAGACTTATTTGAACCCTTATCGGTATTTGGTTTTGGGAGAAGGATGGATGTGCGAGTGGCACACAGGGAGGTTACATACCCCTGACAGACCGTTCTCTTAGGGCAGACCATGGATGCCACAACTTGAGTGTATAACTCTGGGTGTGGGCATTCTTGGTAGTTCTTGAATATTTGACCAAGGGGGGTTTCAAATTAACCGTGGCCATAACTTAGTGGTTGGTAAGAAAATCTTTTTGGTGAGATTTTAAGTGTCACCTAAACTATTAAAATTGTTGAAATTATTATAATGGTTGTTATATTTATCATGCTATTAATTTTATTATTATTTCAATTGTCATGATTATTAATCTGATTATTTTCTTTAAAAAGAATGGTAGATTGGTTATATTTTCTTACTGTGTTGCAAAACTCATGGCATATATTTTGATACTCTAGCGTTTTATGCTAGATTATGACGAGGAAGGGACTGAAGCTGAATTTGGAGTTGCTGCTAATATCGAACCTTGGCTAACTTGAAGTCAAAGTTTTAGCAAAATAAAATTTTATGTATTAGTAATTAAGAATGTTATAATGTTGTATGTCGACTTTTAATTTAATTTAATTATTTATTTTTGTGTTGTTAAACTTTTGACTATGTGAGAATTTAAATTTCCCAAATTAGGTGTTGATTTTTTTTTTTTATTTAGCAAGTTATTTTGTTATTTAAATTTTATGATGTTTCAAAAATTTGGGGCGTCACACAATGGTAGTTCAGGGTTGACCTTTCCTTTTTCCCTTTAAGGCTTCCTTTAACTCTGAGGGAGTCAAAATTGGCCTTTCATGACCAGCCAAAGGAGGAGAGGCCAATGTCGAAGAAGGCAGGATTAGATTAGTTACTGCTGCAGTCCAAAAATAAAAGAAAAGTTAGGCCAGTATCAACATTGAGACAGGAACAAACAAAAAATGAGAAAGGTAATAAAGAGAAGTACCTGCATCAGTGGTAGCAGGAGTGAGGGTTGAAGAACTACGGAGAGAATAGTGAACAGCAGTATTACTCTTTCTTGCAGCTTCCTTTTGTGCTGCCTCAGCAGCAGCAGCCTCCTCCTGTGAGATCTTTTGTTGTCTTCTTTTATCTGCTCTTTGGAAGACAATGACCTCTTTGGTTTGCTCTTTTTCCACTACTTTGACAGCTGCCTCATGAGTGGGGTCCATGATGAGCTCAGCAGGAGAGAATATCTTATTCTTTCTTTTCAATGGTGCTTCTTCTTTCCCTTCTTCTTCCTCCTCTGAATGAACTCTAGGTACTTCTTTTTCAGGGTCAAGCAAAAGTTTTCTTTTTCTCTATTGTTGTTGTTTGCCCTTGAGAATATCCAAGGCCTGAGTCCTCTTGGGAGATTCTTCCTGAGAAGTCCCTGCAGCTAAGTTTGAGGAAGAAATGTATAAATAAAGGGTTCTAAAAGGAAGGAAAATGGAGAAAGCAAAAGTACATACCTTTCTTTGAAGTGGCCCTGTGTAGACACCCCATTTTTAACCGACCTTAAGACTCAGACGTCACCAACTGAGCGCTCGGTGATGTTGCATATTGTGCTCGTTCTGATATTGCAAAGTCTCGGCTGAGAGCCTTGCCTCTAGGCTTCGGAACCTTTTCGTGCTTTGCCTCGGTTTGTGAACCAGGTCCTGTTTTCTCTATTTTCTGTTCCCGAAGGGAGGGAGAGGTCTCAAAGACCATCTCTTAGTGGCCGTGGGCTACGTTTCGTGGTCGTAGGCCACTATTCCCGTTTGGAGACCAGTTTTCAGTTTTCGGAGCCGTCGGCCGCGCGCCTCGGTTCGGGACCGCTTAACATTCTCCGTTTGCTTCGGTTTTTGGCACACACCTTGTTCCCTCTCCCTAGAGGGACACTATGGCCCGGGAGACCACCTTTGTGGTCATACGCCACCTCTGGTGCTTAATAGTCAGTTTTCGGGGCCACCGGCTACACGTTTTGGCCCTCGAACCTTCGTTTTGCATCGGTGTGGGTTCTTTTTTGGCATGGCTAGTTTCATTGTTAGGAGGTAGGTGGTAGTAGGGTGGGAGACCACCTTTTCTTCTTGGAGACCACATTTCCCCGGTCGGCCGATTTTTCTTGGCAGGTAGGTAGTCTCCCTCACTTTTGAGCCATAATTTCGGGTCTCCCATACCACCATTGTGTTGCATTCATCTGGGAGGCCACCAATATGGGTAGGCCGACCACCTTTTCTACCTGACCCTTTTGACCCCTTGGTCTCCCTCACTTTTGAGCCATAATTTCGGGTCTCCCATACCACCATTGTGTTGCATTCACCTAGGAGACCACCAATTTGGGCTGGCCGACCACCTTTTCAACCTGACCCAGCCGACCACCTTAACTGGTCGGCCTGCTTCCTGCTTTTTGGTCTCATTGAGTTGAAGCCAGCTGTGCCAGCTGGAAGCCTCATAATGCATCCTCCATACACGTGTATGGAGGATGTTTAAGCTTGGTTTTAAGCTTCTTTGAGAAGCTTTGGCCTCTCTTCTCTATAAAGGGAGGCCTCCCCTCCCATTGCAAGGGTTCAGAACCTGGTTTGAAGGCATACACACTTCTCCCTCTATATCTCTCCCTTTAGGCTTCAAAAGTGTAAAGCTCTTGCACCCATTGCACTACACCTCCAAGCACAACACCTCCACTACCATCCTAAGTACCTTGGAGCTGTTTTTCAGAGGTTGAGAGCTCACTTTCTTGGTCCAGAAGTTGCTGGAGTTATTGGCTACAACAGTCTCTATTTCCCTTTTTTGGTCCTTATTTTGCTTTATTCTTTAGCCTTATTTTCAAGCATTTTTGGACTTCGTCATAAAATAAAAAAAGTCTTATTTTGAGCTCCTCTTCAAGTTTGATTAAGGTCATTTTTCTGTTGGGGGTCAGCTACCCCCTTGCATGCTTCATTTCCTCATGTTTTGAGCTATGCATTAGAGCATTTGTGTTGGCCTTGGTCTGGCCTTTTAGCCACTAAAATCCAGTGGATTTTTAGTGGCTAACATGTGTCTTTGAGCTTCAAAATCAGAGAGGGATGACCCTCTCACCCCTTGTTCTCTTTACTAGCTTTGTTGGCTTTACAAAGGAGCCCTTATTTGCATGTTTTGAAGCCTTGTTTCAGGCCATTATTTGTGAGTTTTATGACCTGCATAAGCTCTGTCTAGAGCCCTTTTGGCCATTTTGAATGTCTATTATGCATGTGTAGAGCAATCCTATTCAAGGCCTTTCAAAGGGGCTTTTACTTGCATGCTTCCTAGCTTCATTTCAGACCATTTTTGACGAGTTTTAAGGCTCTCATAACCTTTGTCTAGAGGTGGTTTTGCCATTTTGCATGTCCATCATACATGTGTAGAACAACCCTCTCATTGGCCTTTCAAAGGAACACTTCATTCTAACATGTGTTGACTGAGTTTCAGTGAGTTTTTGGGTATATTTTGGCATGGAATACTTATTTTTTTGGCTGGTTTGGTGAGCTCTCATATGCTTCATATAGTTGTAGTACAACTCATGGTTCACTAGCTTTCTTTGCATGCTTTGTTGACCCTTGATTCTAGCACATTTTGACTATGCCTTAAACTGTTTTTGTGCATATTTTGGACTGCCCTAGCTCTGTTTTGGGTCTCATGGTCGAATGATGCTTGTTTTGCATGCTTGTAGTTCAATACACTTGCCTAGCTTTGAGATTTGAGGTCTATTGCATGCATATACTGAGGTGTTTTCATGCTTTGGGGTCATTTTACATCATATTTCAGAGCTTATGTGAATGCCATATTTCCATGTTTTCTCCTCTTTAAGTGTGCTTGAGAGTTGTGCATGAATGCCTTGTTTTCGGACCATTGAATGAGCTCCATTTCTTTGCATTCCGAGCCATCATTTTAGGCCATTTCCCCACTGTTTCAGACCTGCCTAGGGTCTGTTTGGGGTTGGTTTTTCCATTTGTGCATTGCTTTGTGTACCTATAGTGTAATCCACTCCATTAGTTTTGGTATTCGGGCCATCTAGCTTGCATTGTGTGACATACTTGCATGTTTCGGGACCATCTTTTATGCCATTTCAGAGCTGTATCATGTGTCATCCTATGCCATATTTCATTCCTTGCCATGCCTTGTTAGAGTTGCATGTTGTGTCTTAGGATCGGTCCTTTGCATTCGTGCATGTTTGCATGTATTTCGGTTGTCTTATTTCCATCATATGGCCATTGATGTGAGTGTGGCTGAGGTTCACTCATATTAGTGTAAGTCCATCTTGCATTGTGTATGCCATTTTAGTCCATAGCATTGCATATGCTAGGTTGTATGTTAGTTCGCATTGTGTATGCCATCTCATCGCATTGTGTTTGGAGTAGGGTTAGTCCAAACACGGGAAATAAGGGACGTTTCATACTCCAAGTCACGGAACGTGCCTCAATTCCCGGTTGCCGACACTCCGGATTACCCATGATGGAGTCTAGGCCTTGTTGTGTTGTCATGTGCATTCATTTCATATCGAGTCGTGCAATTCGACTCATCGGCCATCATGCATCGAGATGTATGATTTGTGGCACGAGGATCGAGGTGTGCATACATATGTGAAAATACTTTGCCATGCCCCTTTCTTGCTCACTGTTGCAGCAAACCAAAAATCAGCAGCCTTCTGGAGCTTTGCACAGCATTCCGGGATTAATTGCAAACAGAGGCAAATCGGGGCATCGCGAGGAATTTCCCGACGAGGCAGCTCGAGCATGTATGCATCTTTTATCATTCGGAATAGAGCTGAGGCGGTCCATTTAGCTTGCATGCTAATTTACTTGCTTTCCTAGTTAATTTGTTGATTAATTAGGGTTTTTGTAATATTTAATTATTTATTCGGACTATAATTATTTATTCGGACCTCCGAGAAGGGCAATGTTGTAATAAGCGGCGTGTGTGTGATGTATGTCTTCCAACCCCACGTCTTTTTCCCTTTTATTTACTAGCTTATGATGGTTAGTTTAAGGCATGTTTCAATTAGTATACTTATGCTCGCATGTTTACATCCATTCATCTGTCTTGCATGCACCGGGCTCGGCGCATCATACTAACTGCATTGTATTTCAATTCCGAGTTGAATACTTGTTAGTTGTAGCATTTCACATGCCATCTTTAGAATAGCCGAGCCTATTGTAGTTGCATTCCTACCTATGTTGCATTAGGCATTTCAGCATAGTTAGAATCATGCATGAATTTCTAACATAGCTTCTGTTTTGGCTTGGAGTACTCGGTAAGTGTTTATGCTTTAGCATCCTTGCATGTGTGTGAGTGACTACCATGATAGCATGCTTACCATGAGGCTATGTGCTTATGTGATATACCTGTTTGAATGCCTGTGGGTGAAGGTTGGATTATCTGAATTGGAACAATTCATTGATTGTGAGTTTTAAGCCCACTTGAGAGTGGCAAGTCACCATGTTTTCTAAGCCCACCTGAGGGTGGCAAATCCACATTTTAGCCTACTTGCGAGTTGCAAACCGCTTTTGAAAACAAACATGAAATGTTTTGTTCCAATTCAGGCGATCCAGTCTATACTTGTATGCTGCGCGCATCACATAGTAATTCTAGGCTAATAACCGGAATAAGAACGCATAATATTTTCAAAACTAGATATGATGGTTAGAGAGGCCGATCTTCGATCGGGCGAGCGGGGGTGCTCACGAAGTGACCTTCCCCAATCGTACCCAAGTTCCCGAGCCGAGGCAACTTTGGTGATGACGGACACGTGGCCTTACGCAACGAGTCAAGGTTTCCTAAATTCCCCCAAAATAAATATTTAGGTGGCGACTCTGTATCTGGCAAAGCAGTCCATATTTGGCACTTCTTTCAAAAAAATTTGTTTTCAAAAACGATTTGCCGGATTTGGACTCTTTGATGATTCATCGGTCTTGCATTGCACTCTGCGAGATTAGATACAGGACCGTGACATTTGAGTCCTGAACTGTAGTGAGCCCAATGAACAAAACGGGATTTCCTTCGGGGACGTCTACACCCTGGTGACTCTGGGAGGAGGAGATGATGTAGCTAGGACATGGAATGGATCAACAAGAGCAAAAGTGGGAGTAGAAGCAATAGTGATTCCAGTCTCCTCAAGCTTGACCTAAGATGGCACATCTAGCATTTTCAGCAAATCCTTGGAAGAAATGGCCAGATACACTTCCATATTGGTTGTCCACCAATTCTGGAACCTTTTCAGAGCTCTGCTATAATGTATGAAGGGTATGAATTCAAAATCAATCAAGTCTTTTACCAGATTGAGGATTGCTTTATCCAACCTGGATTTTGGCACCTTTAGCTCTCTGGTTGCGATCTGAATTCAAATGTCTGCAAAGAGGGACAGGGATTCCCTAAGTAAGCCTAAACTGTCTAGCAAATTGAGCAGGAAATAGGCCTCAGAAATGCACTTGTAAGCTCGAGGGGCAAAAGTGCCAATAAAGATCTCCCTTGGAACAAGAAGTGAGGCCCACATGTCTTTATGAATAGGCCTCGAGCAGTTGGTGTCTGCCATAAATGTTCTCAACCATGTTGGGCCCTTGTTGGCTTCGAATGAGGAGAAAAAGGTAAAGAGAGGAGAAGTTAGGAGTTGGTGGAAAAAAGAAAAGTAAAAGGCAAAATTAGAGGGGTAGAGGGAAACTCTGGCATATTTCACTCCATTAGTGGTAGGGTCTTGCACCAAGAATTTCAAACACCTGGAGTGTAAGTCTGTGAAATATGCAAAAAGCCAGAGTTAGAGTACCCAGAATGGGCCTCGTTGGTTAACATCTATGGGCCTCTTCAAAATTGGGAACAAGCTCTATAAACATGGCATAAGACATAAGGAGCCAAGGCTATCTTCTTTTTCGAAGCAAAAGCCTTGGCAAGAGGGGTAAATTCAAGCATAATTCTCTGAGAAGAGGTACAGAAAAGAAATTTGCAGAGCCAATACAAGATAAAAGAAAAGAACTCTCGGTCAGTCACAGGGTCTTCCTTCTTATTCTTAGAACTTACAAAATCACTAAAGGAATAGTTCAAATGGGGAATAGAGAAGGGGACCTTAAGGTCAGGGTAGTTTGGACTGAAGGGGGTACCAATGGGTGATAACCCTAAGAGATGGCACATGTCAAGAACAGTGGAGGCCATCATGCTACACCGAAATTGGAAAAAATTAAAAGTTGGATTCCAAAAGCAAAGTGCAGTAGGTATTAGAAAAGGACCTTCAGGAATAATGAACTTGGATAGTCGAAGGGCGTCAAGGAGACAGAGTTCTTGGAGGTCCCATGTTTTGGCAGAAACGACTCGGTCATATTATTCCTCTCATTTTGGCCTCAATGTGGGCCAGTAGCAATGAGGTCGGTTCATCTTCCAACTTCCCCAGTTAAGTTCTTTTTCATAGAGGAGTTGGTGATCCTCCAAGTGAGGATACAGAGCAGGAAGTAGGGCAGGAGCTTCTCTGCAGATAGGTCCAAGGATGTATTCTCCTTGAGCGTGGTGACGGGGGACAAAGATGTGCCCATCAATGGTGCTTGGTTCACCACCTTTGTACTTATATATCTTGTCATTAATACACCTCCTCAAAGCCACAGGCGGGCTCATACGTTCAATAACTAGTACTTTCAAGGAAGAAGAAGCTATAAGTAAGAAGGGTAAGAAGTTGAAGTCGACAACAATGGGAGTGAAAGGGAGATGTTAGAGAAGTGAAAAGGTAAGATCGCGAGAAATAGGGTTTTAAACCTTTTTGTCCAAAATTACCCATTCAGCCTAATGGGTCAAATAGACCCAAGTTAATTAATTGGTTATTTGGGCCCATGTGGGATTAGGGCCTTTATTTTAAAACAAAAGGGGTCCTGAAAACACAACAAAGAGAGTTTCCTTCAAGAACAGCATTTTGAGAGGGAAATACATTTCAAATGCTTAGTTTGGCTTCGAAACAGGTGATTGGCTTCGAAGCCAGCGTGTTTCCAGAATCTTTAAAGCTTATGCCTTAAACTCAAACAAAGCTAGGACTTATTCAATTCGAAGGTCTTCAAAATATGATCCTATAGTTTTTGATAAGGAAGAGTTCCTTCGAAGGAATACTTTGGGATAAAAAGTTATCATAAGGCCACTATTGGTTAAGATAATGCTAGATCTACAAATTGACAAAATAAAACCCATGCCTTTAAATTTCAAAAACATGAAAGTACTTTTTAGACTTTTTATTAAGACAGAACCCTTCGAAGGGAAAATCTTGTCATTTTGCAAGGGGAGCTCTGTGCTTCAAAACACTTAAACCGAGCTTCGAAGCAAGATTAGGTACTTCGAAGCTGCTATAAACAAAGTGAGGGATAAGGTTATATTAACCATACAATTGGAATATGAAAAAACAATTTTATTGATATAAGTATTTACATTGAGAGAACCTATTTGGTTACATTCTCAATTTCGTAAAAATAAGGAATGAACAAAGTTACAAGGTCATGAAACGTTGTCCAGCAAAATTCAATAAATACATGTTCTTTTTCTAATCTCTCTTCTATCCTATCTAAATTTGGTTTATCTAATTGATGAGCCCTTTTTTGGTAGAGGAGTTGCTGGGGTGTCATCTCGAAGTGCTTCTTATGAGGGGTGTCATCTAGAAGTGCTTCGAAAGATAAATGTAAGAAAGCAGCAAGCAAAGTCTAAACTCTATACTGCTGATAAGCAATTGGAGAAGCTGAAGCTTGGTAGGGAGCAAAATGCCGACTTTTAAAGAGGTTGAGCTTTAATTCCTCAATCTAATTAGGATTTGGGAGGTAGGGAATGAGCAGTAGGGTCCCTTCCAAAACAAAGGGGAAACTGAGGCTCATTTACACAATCTAGCCAATCAAAAGAGTAGAGCTTTGTTTTCTTAGCCAAGAATGTAGGGCTCATTCCCAAAGCCTCAATGGGGTGAGGAGTCTTTCGCACTATTATGGTCGGCAAGGTAGAAGTATACCATGCCAAAAGCAAGTTGTCTTCGAGGCCAAAGACAGTCGAAGAGGACATATGGATAAACGATGGAGCTACGTGAAGAATGAGGAATTGCAATAGGGTCATCAAATTTAACAAATTTGTGATGAATCCGCTTCCTTGTTTGAGATTGAGTTGGTGTTAGCCAGGCACCCCAACTAGTATTTTCAATAGAAGAGGAGAAAGCTTCATCCCATGCAGAGGGTTTGGGAACAGACGAAGAGCTTCCAAGATCTATTTTGGCAAATGTTTGTTCTAAAGGCTCTTATTCTGCGAAAGCCTCCATAACTTGTATGAATGGAGAAGGATAAATGTGGCTAATAAATGCATGTAGGTTCTTTCGAGATTGATCATCATTGTCTACCTCCTCGTATGCTTGATCAATGCAGGAAAGAACTTGATTAGCCAATGAAGATGTATTAGTCCCTTTGTATACACAGATAGTGAATGTAGTGTTCAAACGCAAGGGAGAATTCAATGAAGTTCAGTGTTTCATTGCTTGGAGATGGTTACATTTCCAAGATAAATAAAAAGTCTATGCACATCTTAAGACGTGGGCGAAGCACACTTATCTACAATATTATGAAGTATTTGCTATATTAGTGCAGAGGGTATTGTTGGCTATATATTTTGTATAAGCCAATCGCAGCTTAACACGTGGCTCATAAAGGGTAATCTAGAGAATCTATGCAAGTCTCCAGTTAGCAACAAACACGTGGCAGCTTATGTTGGTGACAATGGATTTGCACAGCATTAGAGCAGTTAGAAAGCGCAAGATGACGTGGCTCAACGGTTACTCATAATTCAAATTCAAAAGGGAAATCAAACTGCAAGAATGGCATAGTGGAAGCAAACTGTTCAAGGCCATGACCATTGATCATGGAAGGGCAATTCGACAGTTAGAAGACCACTTCGACTATTATCATTAAAGGGTATAAATAGAAGAGAAAGCCAACAGAAAGGGGACTCAGACTCAGATCCAAAAACCAGTTATTTACTTTATATTTTTCTTTTCAGTTTTTACATTTCCTGTTCTTCAATTCCTGTACTGCACTTCAATTCTTAGGAGTAATTCCAAGTAGTCTGTTGCTATAAAACCCTTTGACACTGTGGAAGTGTGAAGGTATCATTGTAAGTTCTTATTGTTTAACGAAATTCAGTTCATCAAATTGTTCTATTGTTTTTTGCAATATTTTTAATTTTCTTTCCAATGCAAAGTCACCAGTAAAAATCTTCTTCATTGAGATTGAAAGAATTTCAACATAATTGTTTGATAATTAATTGACAATTAAAATTTCTGTAAAGACTTATTAATCCTTACTGGTACGTTTAAAATTACATTATTAACTTTTAAAAATAAAAAAAAAATTAGAAAGTATGGAACAAAAAATGAGAGTACGAGTCGATGTTTAGTTTGTGACACTGCAAATTTGGTGTGAATGATTGTTTGCAGTGTTTCTATCGCAATCGAAACGGTGACTAAGGGTTGGTTTGGGATGTTCTAAAAAAGTATACTTTTTGATTTATTGACTTATATGGGTTGGATTTGGGTTGGATTTGATGTGATGTGTTAGAGAGGTAATGTGATTTAAATAAAATGATGTGACTTAAATAGGATAGTGACTTTTGACTTTTTAATTTTTTATATTATTTAAGTTATGTCAAACTTGACCTAACAGAGGAAAGAGAAAAGAACTTGAGAAGCGGTGTTGAAGAATTAATTGCAAAGTCATTGAATTTGCTTAGGTGGCATATTCTGAGTGGCTGCCTAAAACATCAAATCACGGGTCATAATCTCGTTTGCTTAATATGGTTATTTGACTGTTTGTGTTGAGGTTTTGTATGAATGTTAATTTCAGAATGAAGAAAACATATCTCACACAAATCGTTTAGTCAAAAGTGCTAAGTTAGGTCACTAATGACTTTGAAATTTTGATAGACTAACTTTGTTTGTTTTGACGTATTTTTATCAAAAATATTTTACGTATTTTTTATTATTTGATTAAATAAAAAGTAAGTAAAATATTTTTTTAAAAAATATATTTTTGCATTATTTTTTAAAATTGAGTTATTTTTAAAAATTTTGTAGGTCAAATTTTTATAAAATTAACTCTCACTCACTATCTTTTTAATATATTTGGTCTTTTCAAATAAATATCTTAACTTATTAAAAAGTTATAAATAACATTTCCTTTAAGGGTAAACTACCAATAGGTCCTACTTTGGAGACTTATTACCCAATAGGTCCTACTTTGGAGACTTATTACCCATTAAGTCCTATTGATAAATTTATTAAGTGATAAAGATAAATTTATCAGTCTTTTATTTTTATAAAAAAATTTATAGTGATAAATTTATCAGTCTTTTTGTTTTTATGAATAAATTTTTAGTGATAAATTTATCACTCTCTATTTTATAGTATTAAATTTATTAGTTAGGACCTGTAGGTAAATAAGTCTAGTTAATAGGACTAATTGGTAAGTACCCCTTCATTTAATCAAAATTTCTCTTTTACGTAATAAATATTTTTATTTTAAATGTCAATTAAACACCAAAAAATAAAAATAAAAATATTTCTTTTATGTAAAATATTTCACGTTAAAATAAACGGAGTTTAGATTCACGTGCAACTCATTTTATAATTTTTTGGGCCCCGCATCTCTTTCTGTCATCAAATCTAGAATATCCATTCCTTCTTCAAATTCTATAACAGAGCCAAGAACGTTGCTGGCGGAAAATGAAATCAGGATCTATCCTCATATTGTCCAAGTATGTGTGCTGAGGTTACACTTTTGTAAGAAAATTGTTTGTCCTGGGTGGGATCCAACATTCGTTTAGTAATAATTTAACAAAATATATAATTTGGTATTTGGTTAAAAAAATTGAAGTTCGAATTAATAGTCTATTCAGACATAATATTTCCCATATAGGGGGCTATTGAATCCCAAGAAGGCGGTGTGATATAAAATGAATGACTTAAAAAAAAGGTTAATATAATTTCACTGTCCTAAATCAGTGAAATTTTACTATATTTGAACAATGAAAATATGAAAATTTCACTATTTTATGTCAGTGAAATTTTATTGTAATAAGTCAAACAAATTTCATTTTTTAATAAGAATGAACTAAGGACGGGAATTTTCAACAGTACATGACAATTCGATTCAAACTTTACACAAAATTAACAGGTTAGGGTTGATCATTTTCTAACACGAACAAACACGTATATAAAATGACTAGACAATGCAAATATCAATCAGGCCAGATTAGTGTTGGACCTACATAATACGAAGTTGATATAAATAATTTGTTTAATGAAGAATTTATTACGTATTTTAATGTTATTTTACTTAAGGAAAACAATGACACTTTTAAATCACTTATGTACGTAACTCATTAAAAAGTTTATAAAAAAAATAATTTGAAGGCTACTATAGGTTTTTTTTTTTTTTTCCTTCTTAAATTGAAAATAATATTTTTTTTTGTCTATTATTTTAGAGTTAATCTACCAATATATATATTAATAAGATAAAAAATTATATTAGAAAAAATAAAATTGAGTTAAAATTAAATATTCTTATGAATAATTTCATTAAGTGGAGATTCGTTACACTTGATATTTTTAAGGAAAATTTACCTATAAATCTTATCTTGAGGAATGGTAATCTGTTTAGCAAGTTTTGAAAACTGGACCAGTGAGCGAACCGGAAAATGGACCGGGTGGATGGGTCACCGATTCAACCGTCGGGTCAAAGCGGTCGAACCGTGACGTCATAATTAATATTATATTTAAAAATATAATTATAAATAAATAAAAATATATATAAATACTCAAATAAAAATAAAAATTGTTGCATAGTATTTATTAATAATATTTAATAAAGTCATAATTGATAAGAAAAAGTCACTTGTTTTAAAAAAATTAAATTTTTTTAACATTCCTCCAAACAAATTGATTGAATGCTAGATTTAATTTTGGAAGGAAATGAAATTTTCAACTCTCCCTCCAATCAAGATGATTCAAATAATTTGATTGAATCCCACATAGAATTTTGTAGGTTCTCTTTGAAAAATCTTTTTCTATAAATACCAACAGACTTTCATAATCTTTCCAAACTTTCAATGAGACTCCTCCTCATGAGAGGAGACTCTAGAAGTAAGAGTTTTAGTTAAAATTTTGAAATATAGTTATATATATATATATATATAAGAAAGAGAAAAGAAGAAAAATAAAAAAAATAGAAATTTTCCAACTGCCGGGCTGTTCCAAAACCGGTACCAGGTCACCGGTTTTCCCGGTTGAACCGGTGGTTCTTCTGATTTTGACAATCTAGGCCTGTTTTTAGCCTAGTCTGGGTTTTGGGTTCTTTTGGACCGGAACTAGGCCCAGGTCCCGGTTCTATCGGTCCGACTAGCCGGTCCGGTCTAGGTTTTAAAATATTGTTGTTTAGTCCCAAGGATTTTTTTATAGACTAATTAGTCTCATTAATTTTGGAAATGTAGATTTAATATATTATTTGAAAATTAGATTTACGGTTATACCTTTATTTCTATTATGTTTCATTTTTTTTTTTTTTATGCTAGAAATGTAAGATATACAATCTATGGGAATCAAATTTGTGATGAATTTTTATATGAGAAACTTTTTTATTTGAAAAACATTTCAAAAAATGTACAAAAATTACTTGAAACATGAAAATTTTTAAATATACCAAAGGGATGGGAGATTTTTTAAACATTTCAAAAGGAGTACAAAAACTCCTTAATAAGTTTTGGACAGATATATAATTTCAACTATAATACTCCAATATAACACTCAAACGTAACACTCCAATGTAATACTCCAAAATAACTCTTTAGTGTATTTTTACCAAACATAACACTCTAATATAATAGTCCAAAAAAATTCTTAGTGTAACACTCCAATGTAAAAAAAACTCATTAGTGTATTTTTTTCAAACGTAACACTCCAATATAACACTCTAAAAAAAATATGTGAGATTCTTCAAATTATTCCAAAAGGAGTACAAAATGTTTTTAGTAAATTTTGAGTAAGTGTATAATTTCAAACTATGAGTGTTACGTTTAGAAAAAAATACACTAAGGAGTTTTTTTAGTGTTTTTGTATGTGTTACAGTGGAGTGTTTGTTTGGAATTACATTGATTGGAGTGTTACGTTTAGGAAAAGTATATTAACAAATTTTTTGTGTGTTATATTGGAGTATTACGTTTGAGAAAAATAGACTAAAGAGTATTTCTAGAGTATTACGTTGTTATGTTTGGAAAAAATGAGGAGGTATAATCCAAAATCTCTATAGTGTATAATGTGTAATTTTACATTTAGAGAAAGGGTAAATTACACGTTGCCCCCCTAAAGTTTCACCCATTTCCCACTTTGGCCCTTTAAGTTTAATTTTTCTCACTTTGACCCTTCATGTTTGCAATCCTTCCCATTTTGGTCCTTTATGTTTAATTTTTTCCACTTTGGCCCTTTATGTTTGCAATACATCCCACTTTGGCCCTTCATATTTGCAATCCTTCCCACTTTATTATTCATATACTAGCTTCTATCCAAAAAACTAACAGAATATACCACATCACTAACATATCAGCTCCATGTGTGATGTAAAAAATTCACTAAAGATGCAAAAAATAAAAGTAGAAAACAAAAAAAGTGGAATTCTTTTTTTCTTCAAATTTATTCATAAATTATTACATTATAGATGCATCTAGATTAGATGCAGCTAGAAAAATAAAAATAAATTTAACTTAAAAAAGCAAAAAAAAATTACTAAAGACAAAAAAAAATGAAAATATACTGACTCAAACACCTGTATTGTCAATTCTAAAAATTTAATATCATTTTTTTTCGTCTTTAGTGAACTTTTTTTCTTTTTGTTAGTTAAATTTGTTTTTATTTTTTAGTTGCATCTAATTTAGATGCATCTATAATGTAATAATATTTATGAATAAATTTGAAAAAAAAGGTTCACTAAAGATTAAAAAAAAAATTCTATTTTTTTTGTTTTTTATTTTTTATTTTTTGCATCTTTAGTAAATTTTTTACATCACATATGGAGCTGATGTGCTAGTGATGTGATAAATTCTGTTACTTTTTTGGATGAAAGGTAGTCTAGGAGTAAAGTGGGAATGATTGCAAACATGAAGGGCCAACGTGGGAAAGATTACAAACATGAATGGCTAAATTGAGAAAAATCAAACTTAAAGGGCCAAAGTGAGAAGGATTGTAAATATGAAGGATTAAAGTGGAAAGGATTGTAAACATAAAAGGCCAAAGTGGGAAAAATCAAACTCAAAAGGCAAAAGTGAGAAATTGGTAAAATTTTAAGGGGGCAAAGTATAATTTACCCTTTAGAGAACCTACCTTTATTCCTTAAAAATTAAATCCAAACGTGTAAATGACTACCATTTTGTGTAATTTTCACTTTAATGATACTTTTAAGTTTATAAGAAAAAAATGGATGACTAAATAGTTCAAAAAATTACATTTTGAGATTTATTGATACATTACTCTATTTTTAACGATAAATGAAATTTTTTGACATAATATATTAACACGACATGAACTACACATGGACTAAAAATAACATTATACAATTATAATAATTCGAAATAGTAAATGTGTTGCGTTAGTGTTGAGGTCATTCATTCATTCATTCTAACACAAACTCAAAGTGACATGACACAAACATGACCCGTCACAGCACGATGTCCATCCTTATAATGAACACATCTTGTTTGAGAGATCTCATGAAAAAATTCCAGAAGTATAAATTTTCAGTAATGCTACGCTTCAGGAAAAAGTTTCAGGAAAAGCTTCAGGAAAATTCTCTTACCGGTAAGAGAATTCTCTTACCGGTAAGAGACCCATCACGTCAAAGGAAAAAAATGAAAAGTGGTGAGTCTCTTACCGGTAAGAGAATTCTCTTACCGGTAAGATAATTTTCCTGACACATTTCCTGAAGCCTTTTCCTGAAGCCTAGCATTTTTGATAAATTTTATCCAAAATAAAGATCTACATTAAAAGTTGTTGATTTTTTTTTAAAAAAAATTAAAAGGTTATTTTAGTAACTTTTTAAACTAAAATATAGGTTAAAAAATTTACTATTTTTTGTTTTTTTTTGTTTTTAAAAAAAGTACAAAAAGTAGAGATAAATTTTTTTTTTTTTGACTTTTTTGTATGATTCTTTGACTTTTTAACTTTTTTATTGACTTTTTGATTTTTAATTTTTTTTTAAAGATGTTTCCAAACCAAGCCTTAGAAACACTGAGCACCAAAAACACATGTAAAAAAATAAAGAGAAAACAAAATTTTTAACTTTTTTTTTTGGAATGATTCTTTGACAATTTAACCTTTTTAATATTTTTTTTATTTTTTTGAGATGTTCCCCTACTAAGGCCAAGTTTGGGTACTCCTAAATAATCCAAAAAGTCAAAAAGTTACTCAAAAAGTTAAAAAGTTAATACTATTCACCAAAAGTTAACAATTACGACTGCACAACTCCCAATTCAAATTTTCCTCTAAAAACCAATTTTCACAATTTTTTATTACACATTTTTCCATAAAAAGTCAAAAAGTTAACCCAAACATCCATATTTTTAACCTCACTTTTTTTTGTCCAAAAAGACAAAAAGTACATTTATTTAGTCTTCGCAACTTAGCCTAAGCCTTACAGTAGCGTTGCATTAGTGTATGAGGTACTACGGAGCACCAAAAAAAAATTGTAAGAGGTATTTTAATTAAAAAAAATGGAGAAATAACAGTTCAGTTCTTTTCAAGAAAAATAATTATCAATAAATGATAAATATTACTCCTTCCGTCCACTATTTTATTTTTTATTGTCTTAAAATGTTAGTCATTTTTTAAAAATTAAGAACTAAAAGTAACATATATTTTCCATTTTGCTCTTCTTTTGACATTAATAAACACAAAAAGAATAATTATAACAATTGATATTCTTAAAAAATATTGTACTACCAAAGGATAGTTTTGAAAAATTATACTACTAAAAAAAAAAAATTTCCAAAATTAATTAATATTTTGAAAAATATATATACATATAAATATTAATAATTAAAATTATAAATTATAAATTTTTTCATTGTACTAATTTTCTTTAAGTTATCACATAGAGGTAAGTCAGGTTTGGACTGGGAAGTCGTTTTTGTGTCCTATTCTCTTTTAAGCAGTTATGATGACGAGGGAGAATGGTAATTTCCTATTTGCTTTTCAAAGAGCGTTTTAGAGTGTCAAGACATTTTTAAACCCCAATCAAATCACTAATTGAATGATCGAAATATGGAATTGACAGTCAAATTAACCATCTCATTTACTCATGAAAAAATGATAGAAATTTTAAAAGATTTATTAATATTTTTACTAAATATCTAACATCATATTGATTTCATGTAGATTCCATGCACATGTGATATTTAGTAAAAATTTTAATAAACTTTTTAAAATCTCTAACATTATTTATTTTCAAAAATGCTATGACCTCAATCAAATCACCAAACGAATAACCGAAAGACGGAATTAACAGTCAAATTAACTGTCTCATTTATTCATGAAAAATTGGTAGAGATCCTAAAAGATTTATCAAAATTTCTACTAGATATCTGATATCATGTGGATTTCATATAAACCTCACGTACATGTGATATTTAGTAACAATTCTAATAAATTTTTAAAAATTTTAACATTATTTATTTTCAAAAATACTATGGACCTCAATCAAATCACCCAAGGAATGATTGAAATGCAGAATTGACAGCTAAATTAACCGTTTCATTTACTAAAAAAATGATAGAAATCTTAAAAGATTTATCAAATATTTTATATGAATATGAGAGTTATACCATGTAAGGCTAAGTTTGGCGTCTTCAAAAAAAAAGTTAAAAAGTCACTATTCTATTTAAGTCATATTATCTTATTTAAGTCACATCACCTCTCTACCACATCACTTCAAACTCAAATCATATTTCATAAAAAGTCAAAAAGTACACTTATTTAAAACATCACAAATAACTCCTAAATCTTGTTAGGGAAAAACGATGATTTCTCACAACTAAATCAATCAATAGGAATAAAAATTAATGCGAAAAAATTAAATCAACAATAATACAAAAATTTTATGTGGTTCCCTCAATGTGAGATATGTTCATGGGATTGAAATCTGATTCTACTATCAATTAAAAAGTTTTCAAACGATTACAAACGAGACACGAATAATCTCACAAATTACTCTTAAATAAATTCTAAATAATCACAAATAATAAAAAAAAAAAATCTCACCAAATAAATAAATAAATAAATTTTCAAAATAAAATTGTATCAGCTTCAAAGTAAAGCAGAAACAAAAGCATAAAGCACCGATTTGACAAAACCATGAACAAACAGCAACACTATGTTCACCAATTCCAAATCCACCGAATTGAATCCAATGTTGTAACAACCGTGCTGGCTTCCAGAAGAACACAACAATATATATAGGTAACAGACCCTAACTACTATCTTGGCTTTTGTAACAGACCCTAACTACTATCAAATTGAATATTAAATATTTATTGAACTTTCAAAAATTAGGTATAATATATTAAAAATATATTATAATCAACACCAAATTAAGTTAAATATTTTAATAAATCAATTGATCTCATATTTCAATAAAGATGTATACCCAACAAATCTTATATGATGTGAATCTCACACCAAATATTTAATAAAAATTTTAATAATCTTTTGAAATTTCTATCCTTGCTCGTACTCATGCATCACGTAAGAGAAAAGACTGTGAGGTCTACTTGTTTAGGTGGCCAAGGTTTTTTGTATTGGAGTAATTGGTTCCCACTGTATGTCAGTAAAAAAAATTACATATTCATAAAATTTTATAATTTTAAATATTAATATTTATAAAAGAAAATTTTATTAATTTATAATTATTTTTTCAAATCCCTCATTTGATATTTTCCCTTTTGTATTTCGGTAATTTACCGGTCATTTAGTTGGAATCCGTAGCAGGACTCGTACATTTTTCACAATGGAAATAAAGCCATCCTTCTAACTTTTCTTCCATGCAACAATAGTAACAGTATATTAATTTTCAACAATGATTCATCCCCCCTTTTCCCATCACCCCCTTTGACCCCCTCTCTCTCTCATTAGTTGCTTTTTCTTTTTCTTTTTCTTTTTTTTCCTGCTCCTCCAACCACTCCCTGACACATGACAAAGGGGGTGAGGGGGTGACCCCCAAAAGGGGGTCTCAAGTATTATTCATTAATTTTTTGCGTTCTCCCATGTAATTTGAAAAATTATAAATATTTATTGTTAAAAAATTTTATTTAACATAATTAATTAAAAAAATAAAATTTATAATTCCTCTCTTATACAATAATAAAATTATCTAAATTATTAATTGAAATGTAATTCTAACATCATTAAAAACTGTTAATTGACTTGATAATTTATTAATAAAAGAGGCAATTTGCTATGAAATTAAAAATCTTAGAAGGTGAAATATAATTTTCAGAATCACAAAAAATAATTCGTATTTTAATCAAAATTCAAGAGGTGTATTTATAATTTATCCAAATGTTTTTGGGCGCAAGTTAGACATGTTTCGCAACTTTTCATGATTTTATTAGTGGAGTTAGGGTATTGATATATTGGGTTACAAAATGATCCGTAGCTCGAATTTATTGGCTCGAATTTGGCCCGAATACCCAAAACGACGTCGTTTTGGGTATTTTTATTTTTATTTTCTTTTCTTCCTTTCTCTGGTAACAAAGGGAGAGAAGAGACGAGGGGAGAGAGAGAGAGAAGAGGAAGAGGGGAAGAGGAGAAGCTCCTTCTTCTTCTTCTTAATTCTTCACCAGGCCCAGCTCCTTGGTTCGGTTCCGGATCATCAGACCCATCATCATCATCAACCCCAGCTCCTTCTTCTTCACGGAGAACAGGAACCGAACCAGATCTGGATTTGAGGATTAAAGGTAAAATTTTTTTTTTTTTTTTTTGATGAAGATGATGATGACGTTGAAGATGATGAAGATGATAATGATCTAGATTTGAGGATTAATGGTAAATTTTTTTTTTTTTGTTGATGAAGATGATGATGATGTTGAAGATGATGAAGATGATGATGATGTTATTGCTGATTTCAAAATCTGAGGATGAAGGAAATTTTTTTTTTTGTTTGTCAAACCCAGATCTGATGATGTTGATGAACATGATTCTCATATCACTAAAAAAGATTTTCTAGATGTTGTAACAGATGATGTTGATGAACACAATTGTGATGTTGATGAACATGTTTTATTACAGAGATGGCTTTGATTGATAGGATTTATAGGCCCTGTTTGGTAGAGCTGTGGGAAAGTACTTATAGCTTATGCCTAAACAACTTATAGCTTATAACTATGAATATAAGCTGATTTCTGACTTATAAATTAAGCATCTCCTGCCCCACTCAAAGAATAAGCTGATTTATGACTTCCAAAAAACTATAAGTTATAGCTATAAGCTAAACCAACACATCAAAATAGCTTAAATTAAGCTGAAAGCTGAAATAAGCAGCTTTTAAGCTGCACCAAACAGGCACATAGGATTGATTGTAACAGAGATGGCCTTGATCTGGAAGTTTATGTTTTCACCAACTGAAAGCCACCCTTTTCTGGATTCAATTTTAACAGAGATGGCCTTGATCTGGAAGTTTGTTTCTCAGAAAAACGTGAAGAAGAAGAGAAGAAAAAAAAAAAAAAAACCAAAACGGTGTCTTTTTTCTGTCGAGCCACACTCGAGCCACACACTCTTGAGCTACCAATCGGGATTGATTTGGTTATTATAAAAAACAACGCTTTTTATTAGTAAAAAAATTGCTTTTTACAACTTTTTTAATTACTTTCTTTTTTCTTTTCTTTTTTTAATTCAAGAACTTAAATTATGTGTCTTTTGTTTTTAATTTGACAATTACAAAAATTTCTCACTTTATTTTTAAAATTACATTCATCCTCTTTACTGTTTTTGATCATAAACAAATAAAAAATGTTACTTATAATTGAACATTACTTATAGAAATGTGTCGTAAAACCTGCACAACAATTTTAAGCTTTACTAACTAATTTTCTTGAAATACTTATTAACAACTCAAAAATTATAACATATATTTAAAAAATAAAATAAAAAAATGTGGCATTCTTCAATTTTTAGCCAAGGCAATTGACTTTATAACCTTCCAATTGGACTAGCCCCAACCACAGCCATCAGCCGAGTCATTTTGTTCACACACAATAAAAACGTGTGACAAACCAAGGACGGAGCTATGCCATGGCCTCCCCCAAAGTTCTTCAAAATTCTATTAATACCCATCAATTCTAAGAGTATTTCAATAAGGTACAAGAAATGGCTCCCCACACTTAACCAAAAAAAAAAAAAGTGCGTTTATTGACCTCTATTTCAAGAGTATTTTTACAGTGTTTATGGGATGTCCCCTCTATTTTTTGAAAAATTCTTCTATTGCTTCTCTATTTCAAAGGCAATCTCATGATGCTTAGGGAATGATCCCCAATTATTTCTATATATTATGTAATACCAACAATTGTGTTGATTTGATTTTAGGTGGGTGTTGGGAAGTGGATTTTTTTGTAAGTTTTTTTTGTTGTAGGATATAATTGGAGAAAATTTTTTTTGTATTTGGGAAGATAGTTGAATTTTTTTGTAATTGGATGTGATGTTTGTGAGAGAAAAAGTAAAATGATTATAGGATTTGATGTGATATTTTGTATGGATTTTTTTTTTTTTAACCAATTTGTCTTTTCGTGAAAAAAAACAAAAAAAAAAAAAAAACCAAAAAACCCAACTCCCAAACAGCGCCTAGGTGTCATATGCTTAAACCATGAAAATAGTCTCTCTATATGAGAATAAAGTTGTACACATTTGATTCTTTCCAAACCCTATAACATTGAAGACCTTTGCCTTTTTACACTTACTTTGGCTCCCCGTAAATAAATTTACTCTCCATCCCTGTGACAAACCCAGACCTACCCAAACCCAAATCCATTTGGATTGGAATATTTTAACAAACGCATGTGGGTAATGTGTAAAATATTTCATAATTCATTTGGGTCCTAGCATTGTTGGGAAAGAAAGTAGGATGATTTTTTAGTGTGGGATAGGACAATGGGAATTCAATTCTCATGAATGCCTTTTCAATCAAGCAAATCTATTTACAGAATCTGTGTTACAACCTAGAAATAAAAAACAATTCATCTAGGCTCAATGAAATTTTCTGTGATGTTATTCCCAGAAGACTGTGTGAAAGATTCAGGCTGAAAATGATATGTTTCTGGTTGAATAGATGGACTAATTTCCGCACTAACAGAGTTCATAAACGGTGGCTGCATTGCCTGAGGAATCTCATTCTCATTCTTGATCATTTTTACAACCACTGACATAGATGGGCGCAATTCTGCAGAGGCTTGTACGCAAACTAGTCCAATTTCAAGTAATCTAGACGCTTTGTGTTCCTGAAATTTACCCTCCAGGGATGGGTCAACTGCTTCGCTTAGTTTTCCCGTGCCATAAAGGTTCCACACCTATTAAAAATAAAAGTTGATTAAGTTTCATGTCATGGAAAAGTAAGGATCATATGTTGAGAAAATTAATAAAGTACCATTTGTAGGATAGAGTATGAATTTTCAGAGAAATTGTAGTTCCTTTTTCCGGTGACAACTTCAATTACAAGAACTCCGAAACTATATATGTCTGCCTTTTCTGTCAATTTGCCACGAGTTACATATTCTGGAGCCATGTAACCTCTACAGATATAGATTTGTTCATTACTCGACTGGATTATATACATTTAATGTGACCTATATTTGATATAGGTCAAGATGGAAGAACAAACTCTGAAATCAAGGAGGTTAGTAGTGTGTTCATCAATAAAATCTAGCTAGTAAAGAATCTGAGATGTTTGGTTGTGTTTCCGGGGTTTTGTTTTATTTTTCGAAAAACACAAAAAACTTATTTGGTGAACCTTTTTTTTTTTTTTTGAAAACTGTTACCTACCCACTTTTAAGGAAAAACTAAAGAGTTGTTTTCAAAACTCTTTCACACAAAAATGAGAATATTTCAAAATGAAGAGTGTTGTTGAATTTTTGTTGCTTTTTATTATTTAAAACGTGAAAAACATATTCAACATGGTCAGGACACATAATTCTAACCTTCAAGGGAGAAAGAAACGTTTGAAATGCAATATCAATTTTTACAAACACAAAATGTGAAATTTATCAGAAAAGAAATGAATTGCGCTGTGCACGATTTTTGCAAGGTTCGTAATACAAGGCATGAAAAAAACTAAAGATCAATCAAAGTAGGTGTTGAAAACTTACAGTGTGCCTGCAATGGCAGTGCTAATATGAGTCTTATCTTCTGGAAATAATCGAGCAAGCCCAAAATCAGCAATTTTTGGTGTAAAATCGTCATCAAGAAGAACATTGCTCAATTTTATATCTCTGTGAACGATTCTCAACTCTGATTCCTCATGAAGATAGGCCAAGCCCTCAGCGGTACCCAATACGATCTTATACCTCAGTTCCCACCTCAGTCGATGAACATCCTTTCTCACTGAATCAAATCAACAAACATATTACTAAAACGATTTGATAAAATTAAACAAATAAAATAAATAAATTGGATGGATGAGAGAGCAACCGAAGAAGTGGTCATTGAGGCTTTGATTTGGGACAAATTCATAAACAAGAAGGCTTTCGGGGCCTGTAATGCTGCATCCTAACAGCTTTACGAGGTTTTTGTGATGAATGCCGCTGATCAGATTGACTTCATTGAAGAAATGATCCATCCATTGTCTTGTATTGAAGAACAGCCTCTTCACAGCAACAACCTGTCCATCTGGCAAAATTCCCTGTACAAAAAAAAGAAGATGAAGTCTTAATTAACTACAAAAGTGAAACTACGCTTCTCGGTAAAGAGAAAAGTTGGATTGTGAAAGTAGTAGTACTTTGTAAACTGAACCGGACCCTCCTTGACCGAGCTTGTTGGAATGGTGAAAGTAGTTTGTGGCCCTTTCAAGTGTTTCGTATGAAAAATTGAGTGCGGACTTGTTGACAATGGCCAATAGGGCACCTAGTTGCTTCCTCTCTGCATCAATATAGTGAAATTTTAAGCAATGACTTTTAAAAAAATAAAATAAATCTTAGATTTCAGATGTGGATTTATACCTCTTCTCTTCTTCACAATTTTTTTCCTTGTAATGAAAGAAATCATTGCCACAGTTAGCAGAAGAGCTACAGCAGCAGAAGTTGCAGCAAGAATAATGGCCAAGTGACTCCTTCCTGATGAAAATTGACATAGGATTGTGTTAATTCAGTGCAAAAATCAAGTATTCATATGACAAAATGCAGAAACACGATTACGAAGAAAATACTATTGGGAACATTGGAAAGTGAGAGCACTTTCACTACATCAACTAACAATATAATTATCCAATTTACATTCTTGAAAGATTAAAAAAAAATGTCTTTGTTTTAATTATTATTAATCTTGCTAATTGAAGTGAAAAAAATAGAGCATTGATTAACAAGTGTGATGATGACAAATTGATCGTTGCTATATAGTCATGGAAGAAATCCTAATCAAAGTATATCCTTTTTCAAGTAATGTCAAATGAAAAATTGTGATTTCTCATTTAAGTAAGCAAAGAAAAAAACATATATATATATATATATATATTTCTTCACTGTCCTGTTTGGATGAGTAAGAAAGTAAAATATGTGAGGGAAGAATATAAATGAGATTGTTTTCCCTTTTATATTTTAATGGATAATGTTGGTATAACGAAAAATTTATTTGTTTCCCACAAAATCTCGATCTGAAACATGCAAAGATTATATTTTAATGGATAATGTCGGTATAATGAAAAATTTATAACCAATACGTTTGTTTCCCACAAAATCTCGACATGAAATATGCAAAAATAAGAGAGTTCCATTTCTTACCTAATTTATAAACAAAACTTGAGAAATTCTTTCTATATCATTTCTTATTATTTTTACCAAATCAACCCATGTGTAAAGAACTTGGAAATTTCAAACAATCAAGAGGATAGAAGAACTTCAATTCAAGTAAAGCATATGGAACAAATTCACTTAAAAAAAAAAAAAACTAAATAGAAACTATAGCAAGGTTGAGTTTTCCTCTTGAACCCACTTCAAGGCGAACTCAATTTCTCGGCAACCAAACACCAAAGTTACAGAAAAAAAAAAGATAAATGGAACCTCAAATCATTCACATTAATACAATAAATGCTCAAAGGAAAGTAGAACTCATGAAAGACAACTCACCTCCTCCATTTCCCTGTGATGCATCAGTGTCTGAATTGTTATAAAACTTGTGAGTAGAATACCTCAGATAACAACCAGCATTCAACACCCTCCCTTCTTCCTTGTTTGGAAGGCAAGAAACTATCCCAGAAACCCCTTTCTCCAAACAACTCTCACAATCACTCCCATTCACAAACTCCCAACACTGAACCAACCCATAAACAGACAATTTCCCTCTATTCACGGACCCCACAAAAAACCCACCATTTTTAACCCCTTCCACACTCAAATTCTTCACCAATTCAATAACATTCTCTCTCAACAGACTCTGATTCCCACCAAAATCATCACCATTCCCACACACAGTCCTATCAAAACCACTCAAACTCTCATTAAAGAACATATAATCATCATATCTCAAGTAACACCCATCAAAGAAAAGTCTGCCACCGCGAATCAATCGTTGAAAAGGGAGGCATTTGAGGATTTGGGTTTTGATTTGTGCAAAACAGAGATTGCAATCCGTTTGAGACAAGTCTTTAAAGCACTCACCAAATGCATACACTGTTGTATTGGCTGTGCCTTTGATTACAGCTCCATAGCTTTGGGATGTGATGAGAGGGGTCAATGAGTCCATGGCTGATAAAAAGTTGGAAACAAAAGCTTGACGAGCAGAGGATTGTGCAGTGGTGTTGGTGCATATGAGAGCTGACTGTGTAGCTCTTGGATCTGAGAGAGTTTGCTTGAGAAAGAAGAATGAGAAGATGAGAATAGATAGTATTGGGAAAGACATTAGCGGCACCAAAAGTTGCAGAGGATTTGGGAGAGATTATGTTTGTTTGTTGGGTTCTAAAGGTGTGGATGATTGAGAATTTAATGAGCAGTTAATCATGGGGGTGATTGTTGGGTACTCGCGGTGGTGCTCTATGCTATTATGATTCGCGAAAAATGTGAATAATTTTGTATTGGTTAATTGAAAAATATGATAAATAATAATTGATAAAAAAATATTCTGATACTAAGGCCAAGTTTGGGAATCTAAAAAAAGTCAAAAAGTTGCTCAAAAAGTTAAAAAGTTATCACTATTCACCAAAGTCAACAATTACGGCTGCACAACTCCCAATTCTAATTTTCCCCTACAAACCAATTTTTACAATTTTTTATTACACATTTTTCCATAAAAAGTCAAAAAGTTAACCCAAACATTTATATTTTCAACCTCAATTTTTTAGTTTAAAAAGACAAAAAGTGCACTTATTTAGGACACCCCAAACAACCCCTAAGAAGTATCTAATAATTTTCTATCATAGGGGTGGGGTGAAAAGAAAGAGAGGTACCTTTGTCAATGGGTGCTTCCAAACAATCAAAGAAGTAAGGGTGTGCTTATTTAGACGGATTGCATAATGAGATATTAAAATTTATTGGACTTGAATTTTAAAACTAAAATCTCTCAAATTATTTAGTTGAATTGAATGTGTAGCTTATGTTTGTTTTTTTATGAAATTAAATGTCTGAAAATGACTATTTTATTAAATCTAATATTTGATTAGATTGATTGGATAAGGATAAATGTCAAAAACTATTTAATCCTTGTAATTTATAATTTATATTTTTTTATTTAATATATAATTTTAAATTTGTAATCTATAATTTAACAACACTAAAATTTTTTAATTTATAAGGTCATAATTTTTAATTTATTATTTTTAATTAAATTAAATTTATAATTTATAATTTATATTTTTTATTTAATATATAATTTTAAATTTATAATTTATAAATGTTCAAAAGATTAGGAAAAAATGTAATAACAACACTAAAAAAAAAAAAAAAATTTATAAATATTTTTTATTTTTATCATTTAATTTAACACCACTAACAAAATTTAATTTTTAAGACCATAATTTTAATTAAAATAAATTTATAATTTATAAATGTGTAAAAGACGATTTTACCCTTTTTCAATTGTTTACTAAGTAATAACATGAGTTTAAAATGGATATTTCACACATTAGTCCCACGGGATATCAATCCCCTGGAAATAATCACACACCCCCTGGATTATTTAGTCCCTCATATGAGGGATATGGATAGGGGTACAATTTGGGCAGGCTCAACCCGAGCAACCCGAGCCCAGTCCGAATTTTTTTAAGGCTTTGACAAAATATTTTCAAATTTGGTACAGGCTTGGGCAGAAACGTCAAACAACCTGAGTAACCCGAACCCCGAATTATATATATAGATATAAAAATATTAAATATACATAAAAATTATTAGTCATTATATGATATTAAAATAATTTATATTATTAAATCATATTGAATATATATTATATATACAAATAATATAAAATCTTACTTTTTTTTCTTTTTATTTTCACTCATAAATTGTAAGGATTACTATAGTGGCATCTCTCTTACATTATATATATTATTTGTTTTGATGGTATTAACGATTTTCTATAAAAAAAAAAATAAAAAATAAAAAAATTGTAAATAGAGTCAATTTTAATAATTTAATAATGTAGCTATAAAAAAAAACAAAAAATTTAAAATTCATTTACAATTCGGGCAATTCGGGTAACTTGGGTTTAACTCGGGTCGGGCTTGGACAGACAACCTCGGGTTACAATTCGAGCTTGGGCAGGTCTCAGCACAAGGCTTGGACAACCTCTCAACCCGACCGAACCCGCCCGAGTTGCACCCCTAGATATGGAGTCTGGCGGACTAAAGTTGCACCAAACGATGAACATCCCTCATTCAATGGATTCAAGTCCAAACAATGTTTAGTCCCTCCCTAATCCTTCCAAACAAACACCCCTAAGGGTGTTTAGAGAAATTTATTTGACCTATTTTGATTGGTTGGGTGAGGTATAAAATTATTCATTTATTTTTTCTTGGGTAAACTTCACTTTATTCTCTGTGATTTGGACTGAGTGCGGTTTACCCCATTGACATTCAAAAATCACCATATAACACCCATGTGGTTTGTGGGACTAAAGTACACTGTTAGCTTTTTTGTCTAACATAACGGAATATGAGAACCACTCACCTATGTAGAGAGTAGGTTCATTTTGAATACAAAAATACCGTTTACACAACTTCAAATTTATAAAAAAAAAAAAATGCATTCTTTTTTCTCTCTCTACTATATCTCTATCTACTCCATTTCTACATATCTATCAACACCTCCTATGCTTGCTGGAAAACATCACAATAACATCACAATGCCATTCTTTTGTTTGCTATGGAAATCTGAAATCAACATTTTTTTTTAATCTTTCTCAATTAAAGATATATATATATATATATATATATACATGATTTTGACAGATACACACAAACACACACATATATATATGTGTGTGTGTTATATATTTCTGGAATCAACATGTTTTTGGAATCATAAAATTATTTTGGATTCATCAACTTTATCATCCGAAACACAGAGCAAAAACCATGGAGTTTATGAATTGGAGTACAATCAAAGAGCAAAAACCATGATTTTTGGGTTTTTGTTTTGGGTTTGATATGTATATATAAAGATGAGATTGTAAACTGGATTTGATATGTATATATGTATATGTATATAAACATGATCAAGAAAAAGATGAAGATGAGATTGTATATGTATATATATGTATATGTATGTACACATATAAAGTTTGAAATAGAAAAAGAGAAGAAGAAGATGAAGATGGAGAGACAGAGAAGTGGGTTTCTCCTGAAAGTGGAGAGAGAGAAGAACAATATGAAGATAAGGGTATAATTGTCAATTTACAATTTCTGTCAACAGAAGTTAATATGCATTTCAATCCAGTAACCACATGGGGATTATGTGGTGATTACCGAATGTCGGGGGTAAACCGCACCCAATCCAAATCAAGGGGGTAAAGTAAAATTTGCCCTTTTTTCTTTCATTAATAGAAAGTATCACATATACCTATCAAAAAAGTAAGGGTGTTTGTGAACATATTTTGCGGTGAATCAAAATCAAACTAATCCTTTATGGTGCCAAAATTTTGTTTGTTTGTTTGGTTTGATTTTTCAAAAATTATTTTTAGATGAATTTTCATTTATTTTTATTATTTTTTAAATATCTTAAATATTTTTTTATTTTTTTATATTTTTCAGTTGTACCTAATCAAAATGTATTTAAAAAGTAAAATAAATTGATTAAAAATATTTAAAAATTACTAAAAACAGACAAAAATTTGAACAAAAATCTAGGTGCATTTTTGTTTAGGGTGTGTTTGTTAATGTTTACGTTTTCAGTTTATATTTACAAAAATTTTATAAACTGGTTTTTGTTTATTTTTTGTTTATTTTTAAAAAAACATAAACTACAAACGCGTTTGGTAATTGACAAATGTTTAAAAATTTTAAAAATATAAAAAAGAGTGAGAAATGGCAAGTGGCGGCGAAAGACGGTGGTGAAAAGTGGTAACGGTGGTGTGGTGGGTAGCTGGTGGTGGTGGGTGGGTGGGTGACGGTGGCGGGTGGTGGGTGGTAGAGAGTGGGTGGTGGTGGCGGGTGGTAGCGAGTGGGTGGTGGTGGCGGGTGGCGGGTGGTGGGTGGTGATGGTAGTGGGTGGCGAATGACGGGTAGTGGTGGGTGGGTGGGTGACGGTTTCCGGTGGTAGCGAGTTGGTGGTGGTGGTGTGCAGGTGGGTGGCGGATGGTGGGTGGTGTGGTGGTGGGTGTGGTGGTGGGTGAGTAACAGTGGTGGGTGGTGATGGTGGGTGGGTGGGTGACGGTGGCGGGTGTGATGGTAGCGAGTGGTGTGGTTGGTGGTGGTGGTGGGTGGTGGGTGGTGGTGGTAGGTGGGTGGTGGATGGCGGTGGTGGAGGGTAGGTAGCGGGTGGTGTGGTGGTGTGGTGGGTGGTGGGTGATGGTGGCAGTGTGATAAGTGGTAGCGAGTGGGTGGTGGTGGTGGTAGGTGGGTGGGTGGTGGTAGTGGTGGTGGCAGGCGGGTGGGTGGTGGGTGATGGTGGTGTGGTAGTGGTGGGATGGGTGGATAGTGGTGGCAGGTGGTGGCAGGTGGGTGGTGAGTGTAGTGGCAAGTAGGTGGCGGTGGTGGTGGCGGGCGGCGGATGGTAGTAGCGGGTGGTGGGTGTGACGGGTGGATGACAGGTGGTGGTAGGTAGTAGGTGGTGGTGGTGGTGGCGGTGGCGGCTAGGCGTGGGTGGTGGTAACGAGTAGGTGGCAGGTGGGTGGTGATGGCGGCGGCTGGTGGGTGGTGGTGCAGGTGGGTGGTAAGTGGTGGTGGCAGGTGGTGGTGGGGGTGGGTGGTGGTGGCGGAAGACGGTGGTGGAAAATGGTGACGGGTGGTGGCAAGTGTTGGGTGGTAAAAAAAAAAAAAAAAATTCAAAACTCAAAACGGAAACACATTTTTTGTGTTTTCATTTTTTGGCCAAATTTATAAACTGAGACCACTGATTTATAAATCAAAAATTTTACCAAACAAATTTTTATTTGAGTTTTTTAAATTTTTGTAAATATAAACAGAAAACTGAAAACGTAAGTGTTACCAAACGACATCTTAGATTTTCGTTTATTTTTAGTGATTTTTTTTTTTTTTTTTTTTTTTTTCATATGCATCTAATCTTGATATATCTAAAATGTTAAAAAAAAACATAAATGACTAAAATATAAAAAAAAAAATCTGTAAGGATAAACAAAAATCAATTTAATTTTTTTTTTTGAAATTGTAACCAAACAAAATCAAACCAAATTGTGAAAGTTTTGTAATCAAATTGCGAAAAACATTTTGGTTCTCACAAAGTTCTACAGTTCTAGGTCAAAAAATTTGTCACTATATCTAGACTTTTTAATTGAATAAAAAATATTTTACCCATTCCAAAAAACTATTAAGCATACCTCGAATTTTAAGAATATTCTCTAAATTAATTTTATAAGTGTAAATGCAAATAAATTCTGTATATTATGGCCATGTTTGGTAGAGCTGTGGGAAAGTGCTTATAGCTTATGCCTAAACAGCTTATAGCTTATAACTATGAACATAAGTTGATTTCTGACTTATAAATTAAGCATCTCCTGCCCCACTCAAAGAATAAGCTGATTTCTGACTTCTAAAATGTTATAAGCTATAACCTAAACCAAACACATCAAAATAACTTAAATTAAACTAAAAGCTAAAATAAGTAGCTTTTAAGCTGCACCAAACAGGGCTTATATAGTAATTATTACTATATAATGCACTTCTTAATAATATAAGAAATATAAAATTCATATAAATACTAAAAAAACTATACACATTTTTTATAAAAAAAAAAAATAGGACAAATTACCTACACCTCTCTTGAAATTTAATTAAATTATAGATTTTCTCCTGAGGTTTCAGAAATTATATCCCCCACCCTCCAAGGTTTATATTCGCATAACAATTTAGCCCTTACCGTTAACTAAATGTTAAGAATGGTTTGCTGACATCACCAAAATATAAATTGATGGACGATATTATCTCTTTGATAAATCATGTTTGATTTTTTGGAACCATGTTTGATTTGTTATTTAGAAAAAAAAAATTCAAAATTAAAAAATAAAAATAAAAACTAATTTAATAAAAATAAATATGAAAAAATATATTTAATTTGTAAAAATTATTTCTAACCACTCAAAAGATAAAATTATATAAAAATAATATTTATTTTTTATTTTTTATTTCTTAACCAAATTAGTTTTTAATTTTTAAAAAAATAAATTTCTAAAAATCAAACCAAACATATTTTAAGAATTTTTTGACAAGACATTTCTTGTGTTTTTAACTTATTTAATTATTTGTTAATTTTATGATATTTTCACCATTTAACACTACAACATATAAAAATTTTAGAGACCAATTTTTTTGATCTCTAAAAGTAAAAATTTTGATGCAAAAGACATTTAGTGACTAATTTCTATCATCGTGGGGATAGTCGTTAAAAGATTGCCCCGAAAAGTTTAAAATAAAGCTTTTAGCGATAAAATTTCGAAAATGTCAATAATAAATAGATTTTTAAGGACAAATAATTTGGTCTTAAAATGGTTTATTTTTTTAGACAAAAAATTTGATACAAAAAAGATAATAATTAATCACTAATGTTCAATTTTTGTTGCTAAAAAAATAATAATGACATTTTTTGCGACAAATTATTTGGTCTTCTAAAAATAATTTTGTTCCTAAATTTTGGTCTCTAAGTGTTTTTTCATTTTAATTTTATATTTTATAACTTATTTAAAAATGATAATTAAGCTAAACTTTAGAAGGAATTTATAATTTCGTTAAATATCAAGAGAGGTGCAAATAATCTAGTACTTTGCAATTTATGAATAAGATGAATGAAAATTTTATCAATGCTAAAACGTGAGTGTGGTTCGATAACGACAAGAAAAGCGAGCACTTAATAAAATAAATGAAATATAGAACAATTTTATTTGATGAGTTGAATCATAATAAATAATTCTTTATTTTTTTGAAATAGTAGCCACACTCTGCTGACAAATTTTTTTGAAATATTTTTTTAGAATTAGAATCAAACCATCTCCAAATCGATTTTTTTTTTTTTTTTCACCTTATGGTTGAATAATTTTTTCTACATCAACATGTGTGTGGAGAGGGAGTTGTATGAGATTATTCAGTGATTTTAGAGTAATATTTGATATTTGTAGGTCTTTGAGTGTTCTTTGAATGTATTATTATTACTTTTAAGTTTTCGTATTGGGATTAGATTAGTCTTGTTTGGTATAATTTATTTTAGTTCATTTTTTTTTTTTTTTTCACATCAATTAATATCTCCTCTCTACTTTTCTGTATATTTTTTTATAAAAAATTAAAAAATATACTTATTTAAAACCTTCCAAATCACTCCTTATTTTAATCAGAAAGAAGAGGCCTACTATTAAGATAAGCGAGAAATACTAACCACAGTCCAAGAGGTTGGATCACGAATATATCACAATCAATTTTACCAAATAAATAAAATGCCCGAAAATCAAATCCTAATCACTTACGGGAAAAGACATCCTTTTCCACGCCGCCGCGGCCGCCACGTTGGTTGATATTTATAAATTGAGACTTGTTAAATTGTATTCTAAAACTTCAATAAAAAAGTATTATTTTAATCAGCCATCAAATGAACTTGCCCCAGAATCATCGCATAATTTTTCAATTTGAAGAGAAATTTCTTGAAGGATTTTGTTTTTCAACGGCAAACCGACAGAAAGCGTTATCGTGTAGCCACCGACTTCTGGAATATGATAGAGTAACAGGCTAGGTGACTTTGAGGGTCATGTTGTTCGTGACGTGTGGGGCAGTCATAGGACGGTGTTTCATGAAAGAGGGGTGTTATAGTTTTGTTTAGCATTGCCTTGTTAGCTCGAAAATGAAAGGATTTCAAAACTAATTTTCAACCGTTTGAATACAAAACTCAATTGTCCTCTTCTTTTTTATTTTTTATTTTTTATTTATCACTTTAGTAAAGATCTTTAATTTTTTAAAAATATAAATAGTTTATAAAATTGAAAATTTCTACTTGAGCTTGCAATTAAACTGAATTGTTTGGGAGCTTGACTTGTTAAGGGTTGGCGGCTTGACTTGTTGTGAGTTGGTTTGGCTTAATTTGTTAATTAAGGGTTATTTTGATAAGATAGTTAAAAGTTGATTTTTTAACTTTTTTTGATTTTTTTTTAAGATGTAAAAAAATGTGAAAAATGATACGAGTCAAAATGAGTTAAAAGCTAAAAGATGGTTTTTAACCATCTTTCCAAAATAGCCTTCAATCATTGTTTAGGAATATTGGTTGGCTAAAATAGTTATAAAAAGACAAAATACGATTTTTAGTCTTAGGCTAAAAAATGTCACATTTAAACCATAATCATTTCATTTTTTCTTTTACAAAAGTCAAAAATAAAATAAAAATCAAAAAATCGATCTCAAATAAGGCTTTTTAGCCCCAGGCTAAAAAAGTCAAAAAGCCAAAAAGTCAACTCACATCACAAACGAACACTAAATAAACAAGTTTGAATTAGACTTTTAAACTAATTTAGGCCTTGTTTGGGATGAGTTTAAATTGGCTAAAATAACAAATAAAGATGAAAAAAAAATTAAAATAGTCAATAAAATAAAGAACACTCGGTCCATAAATCCAAATCACAATTTTGTTTGGCCAAAAGTTCAAGCGCTAAAATACTTTGTCCAAGAAGATAAGCTTAGACAAAAGGGGGATTTGGTCATGGCCCCCTCACTATCTAATTTCTCTTTCAAAAGGACAAGAATTATATAAGTACTTTCAAAACCCCCTGATATTTTAAAACTTGTTTCTTTTACTATATTACCCTCATATCTATCAGCTCTCCTATTAAGACATCTTCACTATGTATTTCAGAGTAAAATTTTACTCTGTGTGAAAGTAAAATTTTACACTCTGAAACTAAAGTAAAATATTACTCTGTATAAAAGTAAAATTTTACTCTGTATAAAAGTAAAATTTTATTCTGAATGAGAGTAAAATTTTACACTCTGAAACTAAAAGTAAAATTTTACTCTGTATAAAAGTAAAATTTTACTCTGAAAAATAAGTAAACTGTGAGACTCTGAAACTAAAAGTAAAATTTTACTCTGTATAAAAGTAAAATTTTACTCTGGTTCTGTCAAATGAAAAAAACAGAGCAATAGAACCAG
Organism: Camellia japonica; assembly: GCA_030407325.1. Taxonomy (NCBI): domain Eukaryota; kingdom Viridiplantae; phylum Streptophyta; class Magnoliopsida; order Ericales; family Theaceae; genus Camellia; species Camellia japonica. Next base: position 155,886,088 of record JAPPVO010000017.1, read on the forward strand.
AGTAAAATTTTACTCTGGTTCTATCAAATGAAATTTGATGTTTACTCTGAAAAATCGATGGAACTTTGAGCTTTGAGCTTTGAATCAGGCCTATAATCCTTGAATCAATCGATGTTTACTCTGAAAAATATTGAATCATGCCTATAATCCTTGAATCAGGCCTATAATCTGAAAATTTCAGAGAAATCTCAATTTTTCATACCCCGGTTCTTCAGATTTTTCAGATTTTTGAAACTTTGAGCTTTCAAAAATCTTGAGATTTTTCATACACAGATTTTTCAGATTTTACTTTAAATCTTTGAGCTTTTGAGTTCGAATCAAATGATCGCCGAGACCGATCTATACAATCATTCAAATCTCCGATCTTAAAGACTCAAAACACACATATATAGATATATATATATATATATATATAGATTACAGATCGGAATATGTAGATATATATATATTCGAATTCAAATCTCAAAACACATATATATTCGAATTCAAATCTCAAAACACACAAACACACACATATATATAGATATATATATATATATATATATATATATGTATCAGCGCGATTTGCAAATTCTCCACAGCTCCGGCCATGGAGGAAGCTAGGGTTAGAAGAGAGAGACGAGAGAGAAGATGAACAGTTAAAGGAGAGTTTAAGGAGGAGAGTTGAGAAGATACGGAGAGAGATCGTCGGAGCTTATGAATGACACAGCTCTGGCCATGGAGGAAACTTGGGTTAGAAGTGAGAGACGAGAGAGAAGATAAATTTTGTATCTGGATTGTGTATATGTGAGGGTATAATAGTCTGATAAAATATTTAAATAATAAATTTTGTCCTTTATGCAAGACTTTATAATTATGAGGGGGTTTAGAAAGTATAATTTTTTTCTTAGTCCTTCTAACAATGAAAGGAAGGCAAAGGGGGTTTATAGCCAAATTTCCCTAGACAAAATGACTAAAACACCACTATATATATATATATATATATGGAGTAATATTAGGGATAATAAAAAAAAATCACGAAAATGATCATGAAAAATTCTTCATCCTTGAATTACAAATACAATAAACCACCACACACTAATCAAATGATGAAAAATTTTCATAAAACATTTCATAATATTTTCTTCATGATCTCTAATATTATTCAGAGATATATGATATACACGGTCTAATACAATCAGTCGTGATTCTCTCTCTCTCTCTCTCTCTCTCTCTTCAAACCCTCTATCTTTTAAACCATTTGAATAGAGCTCCGTTGAGCCATCCACCGCCGTCACCAGCACCTTACCGTCGCTTCAGAGCAGACTCTGCCACCAATATCAGCAATGATACCTCAGCAGCGAGGTAAATCGAAGCACAACATGAACTCTTCTCTTTATGGACTTTGACACTGCTTCTTTTATCTCTTCTCCTCTCCTTCCTCCGATGCCCTTCATCGTCTTCAAAAACCATTCATAAATCTCTCTCTGTGAAAAACTCTAAAAAAATAAGAGATATGTCAAGTAAGAGTGTGTACTGTGTGGTGGTGGTTGGATTGGAGGTGGATGGTTGAGTCAAAGATGGTATTGGTCTTGATCTGTAAGAGTAATAGAGAGAGAGAAAGAAAAGAATATGAACTGTATTAATGAATAAATAGAATGCAATAAGAGAAGCCTGTATATATAGGCCAAGAAAACTAAGTATACAAGAATCCTAAGTATGGGAATAGATAAGTATACAACTAATACCCCCTCTCAAACTCAAGGTGGTAAGGCAGATATCAACTTGAGCTTGGAGAGGAGATCAGAAAAGCGTCCTAAAGGATGAGTTTTGGTGAAGAGGTCGGTGGTCTGATCAACAGAGGGAACAAAGAGAAGACGAACCTTGCCCCTAGTAATATGTTAGCGTATGAAGCGGCAATCTATCTCAATATGCTTGGTGCGATCATGGAAGACATCGTTATGTGCAATCTAAATAGTACTCTAGTTGTCACAATAAAGATTAGTAACAGTAGAATGAGAAACTCCCATATCAGAAAGAAGTCAACAAAGCCACATAAGCTCCCGAGTAGTGTCAACAAGAGCACAATACTCAACCTCGGTACCAGAACGAACAACAAGAGTTTGCTTCTTACTACGCCAGACAATGAGAGAGTTGTCCAAGAAGAAGTAAAACCCAGTAGTGGAATGGCGGTCAGTAAGATCCCCTACTCAATCTGCATCAGAAAATGTATGTAGCTATAGAGAAGACTGAGCGGAGTAGTGAAGACCATAAAACAGAGTGCCTTTGAGATAGCGCAATGTGAACCAGAGCATTATAATGTGGAGAGCGGGGGCCAGCCATGAATTGACTGACAATGTGAACAGCATAAGTAATATTTGGATGAGTAACCGTGAGATAGACAAGACTGCCAACTAGCTGACAATATAATATAGCGATCCTGGTTCCTCCTCCTTTGATTTTTGTATTCTGGACTCGGTTCTGTGGTTGATGGTTGTTGTTTGTGTTACATTTCCATCCTTTAACTCTTAGTAATTGAGTTTAGAATTGTTTTGGGCATGTTTCGAACAGGTGGGTTGAGTTTTGGTCTCAAGTGTTGTTGCCTAGGTTTTTGGTGATCCGCTCGAGCGGGTCCCTTTGCGCTCGAGCGGAGTTTGCACATTTTCAGTATCTTGTGCGTCTGCAAAACTACTGCAGAGGTGTTTTTCACGCTCGAGCGGGTGTTCTATGTCTGTAAAAGTTCTGGGAGGATGTAATCTACGCTCGAGCGAATTCCCTTTTTGCGCTCGAGCGGGTGGTGTTTTGTTTTGTGCCTTGGCGCTCGAGCGGGTCAAGTTTTTGTGTTTGACGCTCGAGCGTCATATTCTCCACTCGAGCGGGTCATGCGTATATCAGATCTGGACTGTGATATTTTAAATCACTTTTTACACACTCTCTTTCTCTCTTACTTTTCAAAACCTCCATTGGAGAGCTCCTCTCTCTAAAAACACAACTTCTCTCTAGGGTTTGATCTAGTAGGAGTGATCTTCTATCCTTGGGCCTTTGTAAAAAGTGTGGAGATCGTTGAGGGCTACATTTCAATCCGAAAATCTTGGGGTTTGAAGCATTTCGAATTTCTTCATATTCTCCACTTGGTTTCATCTCTTGAGGTAGGGATAACTACTCATTTTTATGGGCTTTGACATAAACTTGTAGTCATTTTGATTAAATGTTGAGAGTTGGGAAGTTTGGGTGTTAGGGTTTCAAAATGTGGAAAAATGGGTTTTGTTCTTTGGGCCATTACATGAGTATGTTGGGTCTTAACATGAGATTAGTGTTGTAAATTGTTGATATTTGGACCTTTGGGTCAATATTGAGAAATGAGGGAGAAAGCCCTAATTTGTTGTATAAATTAATTGGTATAATTAATTTGGAAAATTGTGGATATGTGAAATTGGGTTGGGAATAATGAGATTGGCTCATTATGAGATAGAATGGTGGAGTTGGAATTGTTAATCACTCACCTGTGAAAATTGTTGATAATTTATCTGTTGAATGTAATTATTATCTGTTTAGAAATAATTGCTTTGGGCTATCGGTGGAGGATAGTTTTGATTGTTGTAGACACTGCATGATGATTAGGCAAACTAAAACTAATCAATTGAGTATGTCATTGAATATGACGGTTGGAATAATACATCAAATTTATGTATTGATTGATTATGTATATGATATGTGTTTATATACATTGTGTTGTGTGGGAGGAGATAGGGGATGTACTCCACGGTTTAGGAGGAGATAGGGGATGGACTCCTAAACCGGATATTATTTGGGAGGAGATAGGGGATGAACTCCATTGATACAGCGAATATGTGTATCTATTGAAGTATTGATACAGCGAATATGTGTATCTATTGTGAAGTATGGAAGTGTTTTATATGATATTGATACAGCAAATATGTGTATCTATTGTGAAGTATGGTAGTGTTGTTGATATGAGCTGTGGTCTCATGGGAATTGTTTGGCTAGGTTCTGAGCCATATTTACGAATCGAAAGGTTAAGTAAAGGAAAGATGAATGAAACATGGACACATTTGTCATGTAATTGAAATGGATTATGAAATGATTTATGTGGGTTAGACATTTATCAAATGCTAATGTTTTAGTCTTTGCTTATATTATGTTTAGCATATCTTTACTGGGCGTTGGCTCACCCTATATGGGACATCCTTTTCAGGTACAGGTGTTATGCCACCTCCAAGGACGTAGCTTGGGAGGCTTGAGGCTGTTAAACTCTTTTTGTTGTTTTTATTGTATTATATGTATATCAAGCCAAGGCTTATTTTGTGTAGAGTTAGTACTCTCCTTTTTGTAACCAAGTGTTGACTCTGAAAGTTATAAGCCTAAAGGGCATTTACTTTTGATGTCAACATGTAATACTTTTGTAATGAATACTCTGATGAATGAAATTATACTTTATTTTCTTATGTCTAAGCATGTCAAGGTTGTATGATTTATGAGTTTATTTTGAGGGCGTTACATATAAAGTGGCATCAAATAATAGGGAACCGTCAAGAGGTGTAAAACGAGTCTGAGGATCAACTGGAGTAGTGATAGTCTTGCAATCGGTAAGGCCAGTACAAGCCAAGAGATTAGAAGTATACTTGGCCTGGGTAAGAAAGTAACCACATGAATCTTGAGGAAGTAGCTAAGCAAACCTAAATCTTTCATCTCAAATTGGCGACTGAGAAACTGTTGGAGACTAGAAATACCCACTATGTCATCTCTAGTGATAATCATATCATCCACATAGGGGAGAAAGATGATAGTACTAAGCTCTGTCTTACGTATAAACAAGGAAGAATCATGGGCACTGGAGGAAAAGCCAAAGTCACGAATGGTAGAGCTGAACTTAGCAAACCAAGCACACGGAGCTTGTTTCAAACCATACAAAGCACGACGGAGTTTACAGACTTTGTTTCATGGAACAAAAGAACTAGGAGGAGGTTGCATATAAACTTCCTCAGTGAGATCACCATTGAGGAGTGCATTCTTGACATCTATTTGATAAAGACTCTAATGGCGAGCAGCAGCCACTGCAAGTAAGCTGCGAATGGAAGTAAGGCGAGCAACATGAGCAAATGTTTCTTCATAGTCAATGCCATACTCTTGAGTAAACCCCTGGGCGATAAAGCGAGCTTTGTAACGCTCAATGGAATCGGCAGAATGAGTTTTGATTTTGTAAACCCATTTGCAACTAACAGTACTCTTGTCAGGAGGAAGATTAACCACATCCTAAGTATGAGTTTTATTGAAAGTCTACAGTTCATCAGTCATAGCTTGTGGCCAAAGAGGGTTAGAATAAACTTCTTGATAAAAAGTAGGTTCATGAGAGGAAAAGGCAATAGAACTAATAATACAATCACGGAGAAGAACAAAAGGTTGTTTTACCCATGTGAAATGACGCTCTGGTGTAGGAGGAACCTCAATGGCAGGTGGAAAAGGCGTAGGGCTATCAACAGACACAAGATCCTCAAGATGGACAATAGACGGGAAATACGAAGTCGCTTGGAGATAGGATTCCAACAACGATACCCTTTATGTTTTATACCATATCTTAGAAAATAACAAAGATGAGAATGCGGTTATAGTTTAATGTGTTCATGAGATTGAAATAGAACAAAACGAGCAGAACAAAAAACTTTAAGAGTGGTATAATTAAGAGGAGAACCATACAAGCACTTGTAAGGAAAAGTATTAGCGATAACATGTGTAGGTACACGATTTATGGTGTGGATTGTGGCAGTGAGGGCAGCTTCCCCCCAAAACTGTCCAGGACAAGAAAATGAGATGAGAAGAGTCTGGGCAGTGTCTAGAATATGACGGTGCTTCCTTTCAGCTCTTCCATTTTGTTGGGATGTGCCTGCACAAGATCGATGAGATAGTGTACCATTAGCTCAAAGAAAAGAAATAAATTTAGAATCCAAGTACTCCTTAGCATTATCAGAATGAAAGATTTAAATAGTACGAGCAAACTGAGTGTGGACCATGGCAAAGAAATCATTATTAATTTATTTAAGTTCAGATCGATTTTTTAGAAGAAAAAGCCAAGTATAACGAGAAAAATCATCAATAAAAATCATAAAATATCTGGACCCCCCCATGGTCGGTGTGGGGAAAGGTCCATAAATATCTGAATACACAAGATCAAAAGGAGTAATAGATATAAAATTACTGTTGTTAAAAGATAAGGCTTGTTGTTTAGCAATTTGACTAGATAAACAATCGACATCTTCAAGATGAACACGACCTAACTGACCACTAGAAACCAAAGTTTTCAAATGACTAAAAGAGACATGTCCTAAGCGACAATGCCAAAGGTGAAAAGAAGACATGGCAAAAGTAGATGCAGCAGATGAAGCAATAGGAGCAACAGTAGATGATGTTAGTGGAATGTGAAGATGGGTAAGATCAAACAGACGTCCATGCTTACAGCCTGTCCCAAGGATATGTCTCATTTGAGGGTTCTGCACCAAACAACCATTAGTAGAAAAGGTAACGGTTAGACTAAGTTCACATAACTGACCAACAGAGATAAGGTTTAATTGAAGAGTAGAAATGTGATAAGCATCAGAAAGAGACATAGTGGAAATAGAAATTTGACCAATGTGACTAACAGTCATATGAGAACCATCATCAGTGTGTATAGGGGGGGACAGATGATGATGATGATATAGAAGAAAACATAGTGAAGTCAGAAGTCATATGATTACAGCATGCAGAATCAAAATACCATAGAGAGTTACCTAAGGTCACTGAAAGGGCAATAGAAGGAAGAGTACCAAATTTAGCAAGCACATGTTGAATGATGGACTCAACATCATCTATAAAGAATGAAGGAGTAGTGGAATTAGTGGAATAGTGAGTAGAAGAACCCTCAGAGGCAACAGCAGCAGAGCAAGAACCTTGGCCAAATTTGGATTGATACCCAAAACGAGAAGACCCTTTTTTGGATGAAGTAATGAGGGGGGCTTGAGGACAATTGCATTGGAGATGGCCTGGAGTAGTCTTATGGCAAGTCAAACATTCGCAAACCTAGCACTGAATAAAAAAATGAGTGGCTGGTAGGCCACGGTTATGATAATAATTGCAGAAACTGGCGGGCTGTGAAGATGAGGAACTCCATGATGATGGTGTAGCAAGAACATAATCCATATTCTGAGATTTGAGAGTCACAAAACGAGTCTCCTCTGATAAGAGCTCAGTAATAGCTTGCTCTAAAGTGGGCAAGGGCAAACAATGGAGCAAAAAAGCATGTACGGGCTCAAAAGTGCTATGAAGAGCCATAATGAACTGTAATAGTCGATGATTCCAATAAGTAATAAACAGTTGTGCATCCTCAGAATATGCTTATGCAAGTTCAAAAAGAGCTAGCTGGTCCCAAACAGATGACATCTGGGATAAGAATTCATTGATAGACTGAACAGGTGCTTGGCGTATGTGATGAAAAGTCTGCAACAATTGATATTGATGAGCATGTCTAGTGATCTGATAACGTTCCTTTAAGAAATCCCAAATTGCTTTGGCAGGGGAAGCAATTTGATCATCATCCTGGAACTGGCCAAACTAGAGATTAATGGAAGGAACTGAGATAGCCTGGAACCATGTGATAATTTTATAATTCTTACTTTCCTATTCATCAATACGGTCATCAAATGCAGAGTCAGTCTCATCCTCTTTCTAGGTGGGTTTGGGATGAGCACCAGTAAGGATCCGCCAAAGTTATTTCCCTTTGATGAAGTTGGAGAGAGCTTGGGCCCAACTAACATAATTTGACCCATCAAGTATAACAAAAACTGAATGAATGTTGTCAAAACGATCCATAATGCTCAAATAGGGCAAAAAAAAGAAGAAAGTGTTTTATAGAGGCTGATTTTGCCGAAACAGAACACACCAGCAAATTTAGGAGGCTGAAAACAGTTGGGATATGGTCTGAATGGCTAAAAACACAACCAGAAATACGGTAAATAGGTTGGTCAAAATTGTTTGACCAACCTGGTCAACCAGAACTAGGGTTGACATCACAGCAAAGAGGGCTGATGTTAGAAACGTGCGGCGCACGTTAGCAGAGGTGCACTGGCGCAAGATAGCGTGAGACATGAGCAAAAAGCGCGTAGAGGCGCATAGGAAAACGGCACAGTGCGTGTCCAATTTTCTGGCGCCGTGTGACAACGCATAGGGCATCAGATGTAGATGATTCTGGTGGCATTGGCTTCATCTTAAGGAGACGAAAAAGCTGGTATAGTCCAATTGTCGAAACAAAGAAGGACTAGGTACGCAGAAACCAACGTGAAAAGGAATCAATCTGCCAGACAGGAAAAAAAAAAAAAGTGATGAAGAAGAAGATGAGGCTAGGAGAAAACCCTAGGCTCTGATACCGTGTAAGAGTAATAGAGAAGAGAAGAGAGAGAGAGAGAGAGAGAGAAATATTAACTATATTAATGAATGAATACAATACAATAGGAGAAACCTGTATATATGTGCCAAGAAACCTAAGTGTATAAGAATCCCAAGTATAGGAATAGAAAAGTATACAGCTAATATGATCGAAGAGACATATTTAGATATCTCGATGGTGATAGAGTCAATGACAGCGGAGGAAGCGGTGGTGGCGGTAGTCGATGTCAGATCACGACGATGATCTGTTTGAGAATCGAAATGGACCACGGCGACAATCTTAAAACTAATATGGTGACGATCTTAGACATACTATTTGATCTGTTCAACGATCTATTTTGTTTTGGATCTATTCACCATTGCTTCCATCTCATATTTCAGATCTGTTTTCCATCATCTCATTTTCTCATATGTGTTTTATATCTTAGATCAGTTGGAATTAGAGATCGGTCTTGAAGTCTTGAGCGATCTTACGAACAAGTTTCTTAAATGGAAGCTTTCAGATTAGAAGCTTCGGCAGCGAAGTCTGAATCGGATGGAAGAAAGCGATCAGATGAAGGCTATTCAAATCTGTACTTGCATGTTCCAAGAAGCAGTTACCACCGATTTCCTTATCAAATTTGTGTGATCTGTGACAACTTTTGGTAATTTCAAGCATTTTTTTTTCTAGGTAATATTTGGTGGTGTTGTATGTTTATGTTTTCCATTTTCATTTTCATTTTGTGGAAATTATTGTTGTTTTTGTTGTTAAAATTATATTTTTTTGTTGACTATTTGTAGTTGTTGTAAGGAGTACAATTGGTGGGGGAATCTGGATTTTGTGTTTATGGAACAGATCTCTGATGAAAATCTAAAGTTGAACAGATTTGTGTGAATTTTATATATAAAAAAAATATAACAGATAAGAAAAATAATTTTGTAGTTAATTATGTATGTTTAGGAATTGGTTGGGGTTGGTGGATGGTTTAACTTTTTATTCCATAAATTGATCTCTTTTACTACTAAAATGATTGAGGAACACAAAACACTAATTGATTCTTCTTCTGAATAGTATGTTTGAATAGATTTGTTGAATAGTTGATTTTCAACAGATAAATAATAGATCTTTTCAAAAAATTGAACAGATAGGTCAAATAATTCAACTAATAAAAATATGGAATCAAAATTTGAATAGATAAGATCAAAATTTGTACAAATAGTTGAAAATTTTTAACAGATAGTTAAAAAATTTGAACAAATAGATATAAATTTGAACAGATTGTCAAATTTAACAAATAGAAAAAATTGAATATATAGCTATAAATTTGAACAGATAAAAAAAATTGAACAGATAGTCAAAAAATTTGAATAGATAAGGAAAAAATTTGAACAGATACGGAAAAAAATTAAATAGATAGTCAACAAAAGTCAACAGTTACTTTAAGGGGTAAAATTGAAAACAAAATATCGTTTAAAACAAATAAAAGGACTTCTTACAAAACTATTTCATAAAGAGTGGACCTTTCACCAATAAAAAATATCCACTAGACCTAATATCTTATACACTCCTTAGTTTGGACTTTTCAACAAATTTTTTTAAGATAAAATGTAGCATCCAATTCATAATTTTTGTTCTTACAATCATCAAATCAACCATAAAAAAATAAAAAATAAAAAAATTAAGAGTCATCTCAAACACAATTGTTTTAGTCGATCTAAAATAACTAAATAGAAAAAAAAATCCTAAACAAGAGTTTAATAAACAAATCAAGTTCAAACTTAAATAAGTTCTACTCTTTTATTATTTACATATAAAACAATATAAATATTATTTATATATTTAAATAATGTAAATAATAACAAAAAAAATTATTATTAAGTTTCGAGTTGAACTCAAATTTAATTAATATTAATAAATCAAACCAAAATTTAGCAAGATTATTTATTGAGCGAAACTTGAGTTAGATTCTCGAGCTTAATAAATAAACAAGCTGAACTCAATCCTGCAAAGTTCAAGTTGACTTGATTTGTTTAAAATTTATTTAGATGAGTACAAAATTTATTTTATGATAAAATTAGCACAAAGCGGGAAGGGGAAATTGGCAATTGCCCCTCCGTGGCCCATTTTGCCTCCGCCACCGCTAGGAGTGTAAAAATGGTCCGCAGTTCGTGGGTGATCTGAAATCCACTTGCGGTCCGGAGTAGGCCCGGCCCGTTTAAGCCCGGACCAGAGCACAACTCGAACCCCTGGGCATGGGCCATCATTTTGAAGCTCAGTCCGACCCGTGGCCCAACCCATTGGCCTGCTTAAGGCCCACTAAAGGCTCGACCCGCAAGAGGCCCAGTATCTTTTTTAGTAGAAAATAATAAAATTTTTGTAGAAAAAATTTAAAAAAAAAAAATTGGTCAGGCCCGTCCAAGCTCGAGGCCAAGCCCAGGCCCACCGAGCTGACCCGAGGCCCGCCCTGCCCAAGGCCCAAATACCCTTGTGCTTGGGCTTGGGCTTATTTTTTGGCCCGTGGATTGGCTCGGCCCGGCCCTAATTTTGACGGGAGCCCGCGAGGCCCAACATAGGCCGGGCCAAGCCGGGCTAAATTTACACCCCTAGCCACCGCGTATAGATAAGACCAAAGTCATGGAAAATTGTCTTCTTTCTTTGGTTCATTTTTAGAAGGGAGTTTTGAGTCTCTGTAATGGCCATTTTGGAAAACAAATAGAAAAAGAAATATTTCTGTGTATAATGTATATTGTATATAATTTAATATAAAATTATGTAAATTTTTATAAACTTATATAAGTGATCTCATAAAAATACGTAAATTGAATATAAAATTACGTAAATTCGTGAAAACTTACGTAATTACTTGAATTTGTGTTCAGCTTACGTATTTTTGTGAAATCACTTTTGTAAATTTATGAAACTCATGCAATTTTGTATCAGATTACATATGGTATATATTGTACACGAGAGAATTTTTCCACACGTATACCTTAAATTCAAGTCAAGTAACAAGTTATTTAAACATGATTTGAAATTTTTTGAATGAATTTTAATTGTGAAGTGTTTGTAATTTGATGTCTTATAATGCACGAAAACTTACTATGATAAATAGTAAGTGTATAGTGTATAAAAATATATAAGAATGTTTTAAGATGTATAGAAACTCTAAATATGATTTCTTACGCTATATAAATTTAATTTCTACCACACAACTATGAATAATATTAGGGATCATGAAAAAAATATCATGAAATGTATCATGAAGATTTCTCATTCTTTGATTAGAGTGTGGTGCTTTATTGTATATGTAATCTAAAGATGGAGAATCTTTCATGATCATCTTCATGATATTTTTTTCATAATCCCTACCATTACTTCACAACTATATGGGTGGAGAAGTCTGGTTAATACTTATTCAAAAAAAATATCTCCAAATATGTAATCAATGATTCATCTTTTATTGGGCCAGAAGTGATGGGCTATTTAAGGGGGCCCAATGGTGGATTGAACATGGTAAGAGCTGGACCATGGAGTCTTCTTGTCATTATAGTAAGCCCATAAGAATCATGAATGTAAAGAACGAAAAGTATTGATTTAGAAAGTGGGCTTCAAATATTCATAGATTTGATGGTGGAGATAGTAGTTTTTAAGCCTATATTGTAAATAATAATACTACAAACTCAACCTTATGAATTCAGAATTTATCCAGGAAAAGAAATCAATTACTCAAATTCATTTTATATGTAAACCTCACATTTCATCAATTCAATCTCCACCACACAAATATATTCAGAGTAAATTCGAGATCCGTAAAGATGTGTTGCTAACATTTATGATATTGCGGTGTTTTGGAAAAATGGTAAAAAGTTAGTTTTTTGATTTTTTTTTTTTTTTTGCCTTTTTGTGTAAAAAATAGAGAAATGATATCACTCAAAAAAGCAAAAAAACTAAAAAAAAAGAAGCTAAAAAGCCAATCTTTCCAAATTGCCTATAACTCTACAACCCAATTGTGTGTGACTGTGACATTTCCAACATAAGTGGTTTTTTGATCCAGAACCTGCAAAAAGTTGCTCCATGTATAAGATTATCAATTCAAATTAAGATTAGATTATTAGTAACGAAAAGCAACATAGGCCATTAGCATATAGGTGAAACAACTCATTTTTGCAGAGGATCAAAAGTTCATTTAGTTGGAAAAAGCATGTGTGACAATAGAAATTTGAATAATTTAAGTTTGGATTTTTGATTTAAACAGAAATTTGTGAAGTAAAAAAAAAAAGTATAAAAATATGAAAAAAAATACATTTCTATTTTTTTCCCCCCCTTTTCTTCTACAAATCACTATTAAATTTAAAATTCAAATAAAGTCTTGATAGAATATTTGTAATTGAATTTCAAACTTTTCCTACATTTCAACACATTTGTCTCTTCCTTTGTCTCTTTTCTAATGTGAGAGTGTAGGTAACATTTTGGTACGGGCTGAACGACGCTTCATTAGAAATCTCAACCCAACCATAGCAAGGTGTCTCACTTATGCTAATTCTGGTTGAGGCTTGAACTCCCAACCTCTCTTGTGGGGTATTTGAGCAATATTGACATTCAACTAAAGGGATAGTGGCAAGGATTGGCAATACTATTTCTACATTTTTTCCCTACACACAAGAAACTACTTAGTGACAACAAGTCATAAGATTGTTTGATGATAAAATAGTAAATTTAACTAATTTTTCAAGGTTAGGTCAGAATCAAAACACTCTCATATTCAATTTGAACTGACTCAGCAAATACAACTCACAATTGTACAGTGACTTGTGTTGGATTTTGGATAAATTTCACCATTTGGGGCTTTAAATATTAAGACATTTACTATTTTTTTAAAAATATTTTGAATGCAAAATTTTGGGACCAAAACTATTAGAAATTGGGCTCCCATGTGGCGTGACCCATGACCCTTTTGAACCTTATTCATGTAAGTTTGAATTTGAATTCAAAACTTATTTGGATAACTCACTCTTGATATTTATATCTATCATATTAACTGATATGGATAGATGATATACTCAGCTTATATATTTGATATGTTATATGGAATATGGGATGTATTGAATAACGAATGATTTTTCTCATACTGACTCTCTTCCATTAAAATAACGATCAAGCTTTTTGCACTGTGACTTGTGTGGGTGATACTCATATTGTGGTATCACTCCATTTCTGCAAGTTAGTTGTTCGCATTTTTTTGAAGCATATGATTTACCCACAAGATTCTTCGTTTCAGGTTCTATCACCTAAGGTATGATCTGAAATTTTTATCCACTGCGTTATACTTGATTTACATTGGTATCAGAACATTAATGAGTATTTTCGTGCTTATCTTTATGCATTAAAATAGGTGTATAATTTTATATAAATATACACAGGATATATGCATAAAAATTAATAATTTTTTGAACTATCTCTGATCGACCTGAAATTTATATATGTTGTAGTATATTTAATGTAGAATATATCTGCAAAGTTTCATGAAAATCCAATGGTTAGATTTCAAGAAAAATGGAGACCCATTTTATATTTTCGAAACTTTACATGCATGATGGTTTTACATACTTTAATTTCAGTTTGCAAATCTTACATATTTAGAATCCTTATTTCGAAACCTTCGAAACCATATATTATTTGTTAGATTTAGATTTACGGTTGATGAGATACATCAAACCCCTAATTTGGGTTCGTTTTGATTGTTTGATGGCTTAAGGAGGAAGACGAAATGCAGGATTTCTACACTTCTACTTTCATTAGAGAGTGTGTAATACACCTCATCTTTTATGTTCATTAAATGTCATTTTTGAGACCACAAATGTTTTTATTTTGAAAAATGGAGTCCGGAAGTACCAAAATTGGACTAGAAAACACCCTAGAAAGCGACACATGATCTGCACGCGCCATCTGACGATGTCAACGCCGCCACGAGCGCGCCACATGTCAGCCGCAGCCAGCATGCGCGCGCTATCCGCGCTACGCACGCTCGCGCGGTGCACTGAGCCAAGCCGCATCGTGCCGTGCCGTTTTTTGCGCTAGCTTAGCTGGCTTGGCTGCTGGGTGCTAAGGCGCTGTTTGTTTTTTTTAAAATTCTGAATCACGTTAAATGGTCATAAATAATTCGTTATAGATTTGTTTTAAGCATGGTTGGTATTGTTGGTTTTAGAATTAAATTTTTTATCTTCTGTAAAATTTTCAAAATTTTATGAAAATAAAAAATATTTTTTCAGAGATAATAATTCATTATTTATGCTTTAAAATACTTCTGGTGTTGCATGACTAAGTATTTGGGGCTGAATTTTTTATTGTAGACTACTGTAATGGTTTATTATTTATTGGTATAATTGTTGCAGTTTACCAGATTCTGGAATATTTATTTCTGATTTTATGTGTGTTTATTAGTTATTTAAAATTTCAAAAAATTTTAGAAAAATTTCAAAAAATTCCAGAATGATGTACTTTCTATTATGGCATAATCTGAATATTAAACACAACATATTATTTTTTTTAGAGTTTGTAATATGTTGTGATTAGAGAAGCATATTTTTTTATTATTTAAATTTCATTATTAAATGAATATAGCATGTGTTAATTTACATTAAGATGCTATTTTATGGAATTTATCATGCTTTGTACATACCATAAGTAGTGGGAGGTTATTTTTTTTGCGCATAGAATTAAATTAAATTTTGATAATTGTCACTAGAGGCGCAAGAGATGATTATGAGCATAGCAAATTTTCGATCTTGAGACATGTGTAATATTGTCATTATTTAATTTATTTATTTTTTTACTGCAAAATAATTTTTGTGTTGCTATCATTAATATCCCATGCGCATTTGTTTACTCTGTATGTAGAAATGGCTGCTAAGACAGTGGTGGCAGACTTAACTAAGGGAGAGAAATTGGATGGCGACAATTATGACATATGGCGCCGTAAGATCCAATACCTCCTCAATGAGCAAGAAATGTTGACCACACTTGAACAAGTGATGGTTGAGCCTGAGCAGGGCAATACAGCTCAACATCGTCGTGATCTTGAAGTCTTTCAGACTTGGTGTACGCGCTTTACCATGTTGAGCAGCATGCACAACAACTTGATTAGTGAGTTTGAGCATTGCCCGACTGCATTTGAGATGTGAAAATCTTTCAAGCAAAAGTTTGGTATTACCTCTTTGGCAAAGCTATGTGGGCTGACTATGAAGTTTGACTCCTATCAGAAAAGGGTGCATCACTCGATGAAGCAGCATTTGAGGGTCATGTTAGCCATGATAAGTGAGCTTGCGGCTGTTGGGCACAGTTTGACTCAAGAGTAGCAAGTACAAGCTGTGATTCGATCTCTTCCAAATTCTTGGGAGTAGATGAAGCAGAACATGATGCATAATGAGAATGTGAAAACATTCGAAGACATATCGCGTCATTTGGAGCTAGAAGCTGAGCGTCTTGAGGCGGCTAAGTCTGATGGTTCTGCTATGGTGGTTGAGTCAAGCTCACGTAGGACTTCTCAGTTTAAGCATGGAAAAGCAAAAGGTTCTCCTAAAAAGCAAGCAGCAGTTGCGCTAAAGCCCAATGGCACTAGAAATTTCAAGCGTAGGGGCAAGTGAGGTGGCAAGAAAGTAAAGGCTAAATT
Organism: Camellia japonica; assembly: GCA_030407325.1. Classification (NCBI taxonomy): domain Eukaryota; kingdom Viridiplantae; phylum Streptophyta; class Magnoliopsida; order Ericales; family Theaceae; genus Camellia; species Camellia japonica. The sequence goes on from JAPPVO010000017.1 coordinate 155,902,152, forward strand.
GACATGCTTTAACTGTAACAAAGAAGGACACTTTGCTCAGGATTGCCCTGAGCAAAAGAAGGTACTCCCTTACTTAATTTCTCACATTCAATGCTTTGTTTCTAGTCAAGCATTAATTGCTCATTCTCTTCATTTTTGGGTTGTAGACTCCGGAACAACAGACCACATCATGAGGGACAGAGTAGGGTTCGTTGAGTATCGCCGAGTACCTGTTGGGAGCAGAAAGGTTTACATAGGGAACGAGTCCAATATAGAGGTGCTTGGCATTGGCACATATAAGCTGGAAATGCGACGAGGGCGCACCTTATATCTTCATGATGTTCTTTATGCTCCGGATATTCGGCGAAACTTAGTTTCGGTTATTAACATGATGAGCCTTGGTTTTAGCTTTTGTTTTGAGAATAATGGTGTTAGCATTTATTTGGGAACAATTTTTTATGGTTTTGGTTATCTTTCAGATGGTTTTTTAGTTTTGGATGTGGATGATTCTAGTTTTAATAAAAATGCTAATGGCTCTGTTTCTAATATTGCATTTTTTTGTGATAATGATTCTATGAGATGGCATGCTAGATTAGGCCACATAGGGCAAAACAAGATGACTAGATTGGCTAAAGAAGGTCTTTTAGGCCAACTCGCTAGAGTCACTTTGCCTATTTGTGAGCACTGTCTTGCTGGAAAAGCAACAAGGAAACCATTTGGGAAAGCCAAAAGGGCATCTATCCCATTACAACTTATTCATTCTGATATATGTAGACCAATGATTGTGAGGGCAAGGTATGGAGCCCCTTATTTCATTACATTTATAGATGATTGCATGCATTTTGGCCATGTCTATTTGATTTCTCACAAGCCAGAAGCATTGGATTGCTTTAGACGGTATGTTAATGAGGTTGAGAATCAATTAGACAAGAACATTAAGGCTCTAAGGACTGACCAGGGACGCGAGTATCTATCCGAGCAATTTAAAGTGCTCTGTGAGGAAAAAAGAGTTATCAGGCAATTGAGAATTCCTGAGACTTCGCAACAAAATGGTGTAGTGGAGAAAAGGAATCGCACATTGCTTGACATGGTTAGATCTATGATGACGCAAACAAATCTTCCCATTTCTTATTGGGGAGATGCTTTGTTGACTGCTGCCTACATCCTTAACCATGTGCCCTCCAAATCAGTTCCTTCTACCCCATATGACATGTGGACTGGCAAAAATCCTAATTTGGGCAATTTGCGGCCTTGGGGTTCGGCAGCTTACATACACAACACTTCTCATAAGTTTGGGAAGTTGGGGCCTAGAGAAAAGAAGTGTATCTTCGTTCGCTATAGTGAGCATTCTAAGGGCTATGTGTTTATTGGGGAGCATCTGGATGGAAGTGTGACTGAAATTGAGTCACGAGATATAGATTTTCTAGAGGAGGATTTCCCTAGCAGAGGTGAGGTAACTAGAGAAGTAGAACTCTATGAGATGGAGGATCTACTTGAAGGCGCACCTAATAGCCTAGTAGAAAATGATGGGATAATCCCTCAAGCTCCTAGGGACAGTGGGAGCGATCTACCTGCCCATAGATTAGATCCGATGGATGAGGATTCTCAGGATTCTCAATTGCGTAGAAGCAAACGTAGAGCTATACCCCGTCATCGTTTTGAGATTGAAAGGAAAACATTCATGATTGCTCCGAGTGATGAGATGGAGCCTAAGAATCTCAAAAAGGCTCTCTCATCCCCTGCTAGTAAAGAATGGAGTGTTGCAATGGATGAAGAAATAGAGTTTATAAAGAAAAATCATGTCTGGGACTTGGTTGATTTGCCGCTAGGGCGTAAGACTATTGGGAACAAATAGATTCTCAAAATCAAACGCAAGACGGCTGATTCCATAGAAAGGTATAAGGCTCGCCTAGTGGCGAAAGGTTACACCCAACAAGAGGGTGTGGACTATGAGGAAACTTTTTCACCAGTTGTGAGGTTTGCCTCTATTCGCCTAATTCTGGCCATAGTAGCTCAGTTGGACTTAGAGCTATATCAGATGAACGTTAAGACCGAATTTCTCAATGGAGAATTGGATGAAGAGATCTATATGGATCAACCAGAAGGCTTTGTGGTAGTAGGTCAGTAGTGCAAAGTTTGCAAGCTTCAACGATCGATTTATGGCTTAAAGCAATCATCCAGACAGTGGAATCTGAGATTTCATCGAGCCATTGTTTCTAATGGGTTTATGATGATCGATGAAGATCACTATGTGTACGTTAAGCGGTCCAAGGACATTTTTCTGATATTGTCATTATATATGGATGACATATTATTGGCTGGAAATGACAATGAGATTATTGTCACCACTAAAAGGTGGTTATTCTTTACATTTGAGATGAAAGACATGGGTGAAGCAAGCTATGTGCTCGGTGTTAAGATCCTTAGGGATCGCTCTAGGAGACTTCTTGGTTTGTCTCAAGAGACTTACATTAAGACTATCCTAGAGCGATTCCAGATGCAGAGCTGCAAATCCATGGACACTCCTGTTGCGAAAGGTGAGAGCCTAAGCCTTGATATGGGTCCTAAGACTCCAGAAGAGAATGAAAAGATGGCCCGTGTTCCCTATGCAAATGTTGTTGGAAGCTTGATGTATGTTATGATGCGAACACGCCCTGACATTTGTTATGCAGTCAGATTGGTGAGTCGTTACCAATCCAACCTAGGATCAGCTCATTGGAAAGTAGTTAAGAGGATATTATAATATCTTAGAGGGACTGCAGATTACACACTTTGCTACCAAAGTTCAGATCTACGTCTAGTTGGCTATTGTGATGCTGACTGGGAAGAAAACTTAGATAAACGTAAGTCTACTTCAGGATATGCTTTCATGCTCAGCGATGGTGCTATTTCTTGGAGCAGTAAGAAGTAATCCTGTATCGCCTTATCGACTATGGAGGTTGAGTTTGTGACTTGTTCATCTGCCGTTCAGGAAACCGTTTGGTTGAGGAGATTCCTTTAGCATTTGGATATTGTCACACACATTTCAGACCCTGTGACTATCCATTGTGACAGCATGGTTGCACTCGCTTACGTTAAGGATCCGAAATACCACGGGAGAACCAAACACATTGATGTGAGGTTCAACTTTATCAGTTGAATTCATATTTTTTGGGATATTTATGCCATTAGTATTCATATTTGTTTCTATTACACATTTATGTTTACTACTTTTTGCAATGGTTTGTGAATTAGCATACATAGAATAAATAAATTGATGTTAGCAGGCAAGATTTTCTCACTCACATGAGCAATCGCCCTTAGCGCTAGGTAGCGAGTAAGGATGAGACTAGTGGCTTATTGTATTTGGAGAAAATAGAGAAGCTAAAATTATCCACTAGCTATGTCACCTTGGTTGGAGCCAAGATGAGATCTTGTTAGAGACCGACCATGGATATGAGAGTACCCACTTTTCCATGATGTGCCTGTTATGGATAGCCAAATGCGAGATCTCATTTGATGCCTGAGAGGCAAGCAAATAGAGAATTCGAGTTTGACGCTAGGAAGCGACTTGTGCGCTTAAGAGCGACTAGACTAAGATCTGTATGGTGTGTGAGTTTAACATCACTCTTTGGAAGAGTTACTCTACTATAACATGCTTTCGTACTGCATGTGCTTATCGACCCGTTAGCGAGATGAGAGAATAGATCCCTGCTTCTTCACCGTGTGAGTCCTAAAAGTCATTTTTCCCTAAATGACTTCACTTTGTGCCTTTTGTGACCTTTGACTATGTCATAAGATAAGGAGTTGATGTTCAGCTACTTTGGTATGTTGTCTGCGGTCATGTATGATTCGGCTTTAAGGGACATTACTAGGAAAGCGGTCAATTTCGAATTAAATGATATGAGGGTGAAGGGAAGATCATCTAGTTCTACATCTCTGCTCTATATTCACTGTCGACAACTCACATCGCTCTCTATGAGATGCTGATTGGGTGTGAATATAATGCGGGACTTAAGAGGGTCAAATATGCTCTTTGAGGGATTAGAGATGTTTTTGGACCAATGTAGCTAGATGGGTCTGGGTGCATGAGACATTATTTCTGTTCATTTTGGGTTGATGTCTCTATGCTGACTCATATTGAGTTTCTAGTATAGAGCTCCCACATGTAGATGTTCTCAGCGGTCGCACGGTTCATTGGCTAGTATGAGGTTGTTCATTTTTTTGGGGAGATTGAGATAGAGATGTGGCAGTGTCATGCCAACTCATGTGCGAGTGGGAGATGTTAGAAATTGGGTGCCCATATGACATGACCCATGACCCTTTTGAACCTTATCCATGTAAGTTTGAATTTGAATTCAAAACTTATTTGGATAACCTACTTTTGATATCTATAGCTATCATATCAACTGGTATGGATAGATGATATACTCAGCCTATATATCTGATACGTTATATGGGATATGTGATGTATTGAATAACGAATGATTTTTCTCATACTGACTCTCTCCCATTAAAATAACGATCAAGCTTTTTGCAATGTGACTTGTGTGGGTGATACTCATATTGTGGTATCACTCCACTGCTGGGAGTTAGTTGTTCGCATTTTTTTGAAACACGTGATTTACCCACAAGATTTTTCGCTTCAGGTTCTATCACCTAAAGTATGATCTGAAATTTTTATCCACTGCGTTATACTTGATTTACATAAACAAATCTGTTCTGAATCATATTTTGAAATACTTTTTCTCTAGATTCCAAATTTGATGACTTTATGTAATTTGGATTGAGGCGTCAATTGGGGCTTGGTTATCAAACAATATTTACTATAAATTAGGTTGTAAGCTTTCGAGATAGGGCAGCGATTGATTAAGTAACGAAATTTAAATAAAGTTTTTCCTTTCCTATACTTCTCTTATTATTTTTTTGTTCTTTTTAAAAAATAATTTAATTTTCATTGCATAAATTTGTGACTATTGAGAATGTTGAGGCCATTCCTAATTTTTGGACACCTTCACACCCTCACAAATGAGATCCATACATCATATAAGAATTGAGAAGTGGCACCGACCGGTCCTACATTTGGCCCACGGCGTGCCAAGAACAAGACTGAATTGCTGAAAGTGCTTTCTCCATTTTTTTTTCCTTTTCTATCCTCACATCTCATCAAACCACCTTCTCTCTTGTGCCTACCTTTCCCAAAAAATTAAAAAATAAAAATAAAAATAAAAATAAATTTGCAATGGGTCCTCAGCTTGTAACTAAAAAAAGCTATACAACTTCTTCAATTTCCCAATATAGTACTTTTTTAATTAAAAAAAAAAATTGGGCATGCATGAAATCTTTATGAGATAGGATGATATTGAACCCATACATGTAGAGTAAATTCTTGATATTCTCAAAGGATTCAACTAGTGGATTGAATATATTCGTTTTATAATTTTTTGTAGATTAGTCATGAAAAAAATTATATTAATTTAGTAATTATAGATATTTGATTTAATCAAATTTATCTTCACTAAAATGGATGATAAATATGATTTTAGAAATAGTTCATTCATATTTTTAAAAAGAAATATGATAAAGTTATATAATTATAATTACTAGATCAATTTAATTTTTTAAATTATTTTTATAAATGTGTTACACATAAATTTATAAAATGAACAATTTAAATCATAAAAATAGTGCTCATAATGAGCTCCCAAGCCCAAACTGCAAACAAACTAATTTGATTTAGAAATCATGTATATCAATTAAGATCAAGCATAATATCAAAAAGAATAGAACCTGATATGAGTTTACCGTTCATTTCAAAACGAGTCGCTTTAAGTTGGTAACGACTGCAGGGTTATTTCAGTAAAATCACATTCAACATAAAACAATTATGCAATGGAGTGACCCATTTACAGGGGTGACATATGAAACTGCTTAATTATGTGGCCACTGGCCAACTCTTATTTGTCTGGAACTTAAAAAACCTAGGACCACCTACCCCCCAACTTTAGGAAATTCTTTGACACACATTGTTGAGGTGGACATTTTCTTACTTCATCATTTGTTGTGTAGTTTTATCATAAAAAGGAAAGTACTTTTCAAGGCTAAGATAGGGCTTAGTAGGCTAGGAAACAGGGCACTAGTGATTATGATTAAAAAAAAAAAAGTGTCTCGTTTTTTATATCAATTTTTGAAAGAACAACCAACTTTTATGTTACAATATTTAGGTTAAGTTAGTAATTTTAGAGATAGCTGATGTATTTGAAGACATTGTACATTCAATCAAGTTTGTTACTCACACAAATATATTTTGCATGCATACTTGTATTACCTTCAAGTCACTTTTAAATTACATAAAATTTGACCTAGGTGGCTCTAAGTGTGCTTCAAGATCCAACATACTAATGCAAAGGTTTGTAGAAATCTCGCAAGCTCCACTTAAAACGCATCAAAAAAAAAAAAAGTGCATCCAAAATGTGCTCGAAGAGAGGGATAATGGCAAATATCCTATGAAACTGTTCCAAAGTGTGCTTAAAAAGCGTAAGTCAATCTACAAAACTCTTGAAAGCTCTGCTTGAAGCGGGTTTGATTTGAATCCGTATAGTGTCCAAATAACTTGTAAGAAATTTTATTTGATAATTAGGTGTTAACAAGAATATCCAAAACTTAAAAATATAATATAAACTTGTTTTCTTTGTTAAGCTTCCACTGAGCCTACATAAACAACAGACACTGCCAACCAATTGTTAAAATATACATCTAATGCACCACCACTTTCAAAGAAGTTTATTTTGGTGCATCCCCAGTGGATTAAGGTACCTACCTGATTCCCTTTTTTCATCATTCATGAATAGATTCTAGACTCATCATTCACAATCAAGATTAAACCAATGATCAAGTGGAGAGTAGTTTTATACAAATAAAAATATATATATATTTAAGTGGGAATAATTTAAAATAATTATACTTTTATGGAAGTGTAGTCAGAATAAGTGAAAATTGTGTCTCATGTCACAATTTTTTCTTGCACCGAACGTAAGCTCACTTGCTCTTCTATGAAAATAAATTTATTTTGAATTGTACCATTTAAATACACTTTTCTCAATGTTTTTATTATAGAATATTTATACTAATTGATGATTAAGCAAAAGCTATATAGGAACACAATAAGGTTTTCATAAAACATATCAAAGTATGTGATCATGAGAGTCAAAACAAGTAATAATGGTTCATTCACTCAAAAATGGCGAAATAATAATGGTTCATTCACTCAAAGATGGTGAAGTAATGTTTTCTTCTTAATCCCAACTAGTCATAAAATTTCAGCATTAACATTGGTCTTAATTTTGTATCCTAGCGAACTCCATGAGAGTCAAAACAAGGGCATATTGGTAACTTCAATGTTCATTCCAAGTGGAGTGTTTCTTGTAATTTAGGAGGGAATGAAGGCTATTTCCATGATGTTTCAACTATATAAACCGGGAAATTCTATTTCCATACACTACTTCATCTCTTTCCACATCTTTTCTCAATACACACATTAAATAAATTTAAATTATCAATTTTTACTCAATACACATCCTACTATACCAAAAATACCCTTACCATCATCATCCTCCAAACCCTAATCCTAACAAGCCACCACTGTTGTTGCCACCGCCGGTGGCACCTCTTCCCCTCCCTTTCACTTCTCTGCTGATGGCTCTGTTTGGAGCTACGGTTCTGAAGTACTTCTACTAGTTTGCCATCTTTTAGTTGCTCTGTATGTGTAGTAGTTATGCAATTGAGAAATATTCTTTTGGGGGTTTGAAAGTATTGTTTGGGCTTGCTCAGACAGTTGAGAGATATTGATGAATTATTTATTGAATTAGCTTTGTAATATTAATGTCCTAGTAAAATAAAAAACTTGGGTTTTTTCTTCACAGTTAAATTTCTGTTCATAATTATACTGGGTGCTTATAAATTACCCTATAGCAAAGTCAATGAAGATGGGAATAATGTCTCAAACGCTTAAAAGCAACTCCAATGGCCGAGCTACAAGAATTTTCAAATAAAAAGGGATATTTTAGTAATTTAATTTTAAGATAAAAATGTAATACACAAAAAAATCATTAAGTGTGTGGAAAGAGAGAAAGTAGTGTGTGGAAATAGAATTACTCATATAAACCGTCTAAATAACTACCTCACTACCCTGCTTTAAAACAGAGTGCCATCTGAGAAGAATAGACATAATCTCTGCTCCACAAAGATTTTCTGAGAAAGGAAAATAAAGGGCTACAGAGAGATGAAGAGAGCCAGAAAACCATCTCCTCCAGTTATTCTTTTTTTCTTAGTTATTTTCCTTTTCACATTTTCAATTATTTCTGTCGAGTCGAGAAAGAACCAAGAGAGGAAGAGCAGGGCTCAGAAGCAGAGGAAACAGAGGAATGACAATGGCCCGGACCGTGCAAACTTCCCAGGCCCTGCAAATTTTGATGTTTTTTCCTTTGGAGCTAAAGGTGATGGAGTATCCGATGATTCAAAGGTAAAAATCAGAGAGAGAGAGAGAGAGAGAGAGATTTGTGGTTTAGTATTCTAATTTATTGGTATTTTACCAAACAGGCACTTCTAGCAGCATGGAAAGCTGCCTGCAAGACACCGGGGGCTACTGTGAAAATTCCATCGGGTTTTGAGTTTCTGATCAAACCCATAACACTGCAAGGCCCATGTACGCCACACCTTGTTCTTCAGGTCTGTTCCTATCTCCTTCCTATTCTAATTTAAAAATTCAAAAATATATTTTTAGTGTTTATTTAAAAAAAATAAAGAAATCAGTAAACAGATTATCAAAATATTCACCAGAATTATGTGGCAAATTTTATATTAAGTAGCATTTTGATAGGGTTTTTATTTTTATTTTAGAGTGATAGGCTCACAAGTCTGCCACATCATTCTGTATATATTTTGTATTTGTTTACTCTGTATACATTCTTTGTCATGTTAAACCTTAACCTATAAGACTATTAACACAGTGACATTTAACAAACAGATAGATGGAACTCTCTTAGCTCTTCCAAAAGTAGGGTCATGGCCAAAATCCAGTTGGTTTCAGTGGATAAATTTCAAATGGGTCCAAAGCCTCACCATCCAAGGTACCGGTATTGTTGACGGTCAGGGCTCTAATTGGTGGAGTTCTTCTCAGACCGATTACATTCAGGTTGGAACAACAATTTTCTTGTTTGCCAAACACAACCTTTAATATAGAATCTGAAAGTTTTCATTTTACATTTCACTTGCAGAAGAGATCCAAACACATTCCAGATGTCAAACCAACTGTAAGATTTCTTCACTTTGCCATTTTTTCTCAAAATCCAACTTTGTGAAATTTCACATTTTGTATAAATTATTCTCTCTTAATTACAGGCATTGAGATTTTACGACAGCTATAATGTCACAGTTCGTGACATTAGAATCATAAATAGTCCTCAATGCCACTTGAAATTTGATAACTCTGGTGGGGTGAAGATCGACAACATTACAATCTCTGCACCCAAAAACAGCCCAAACACTGATGGAATTCACCTCCAAAACACCCAAGATGTCGAAATCCAACATTCCAACATCGGATGCGGTAAGAATTGATAAAGGAACTGATTACTGTTTTTCATCTTCTTCACGGCAACAAAATATTATGAGCATATAGACCGAAAATTGGAACTAGTAAAAATTAATGAGGGCTTAGGATCATTTGTCTCCCTCTCTGTCCTATATTCTTCCCACGTTGTCATGTTGCGACACTTCTTTTTTTCCGTTGACTTTTGTTTTTCGCTATATCAAATGTTAGAAAAGGCAAAAAATATTTTCAGAAAACGTTTCCTGCTGAAACAAAGAAATTGTAATTGTAGTTGCATTTTCTGACATTGGATTCCCTCTTCTAACAGGCGATGATTGTGTATCAATACAGACTGGCTGCTCTAATATTCACCTTCATCACATAAACTGTGGCCCTGGACATGGCATAAGGTAATTTTTCATTGTATCACAAGATTCAAAACTAGGCAAAAAAGAGAAATATAAGAGATATGGGTAAGTATAATATAGAATAATGTACCATTTTGATCTGGTAATGATTAACTCATTTTACCTGTTACATTTTTCTTAATATTCAGTTTAGGGGGATTGGGGAAAGATAAAAGTGTTGCCTGTGTATCCGATATCGTTGTGGAAAACATCTTTATGCAAAACACTCTATCCGGAGTAAGAATCAAGACATGGCAGGTACCAAATGTTAGCCAAGTTTAATTGAGGGTTAATTACATTAAGGACCGCTAAAATAAAAAATGATCAAATAAAAACATTGTCCTCAAATTACCATTTTTTTTTTTTTTTTCGCATTTTAGTTCTTACAATATGAGTTTTCTTTCATGTTGGTCTAAAAAATGAGTTTTGTTGCATTTGGTCTGTAATATTTTAATTTTGTTGCTCTTTTTTTTCGTTTTTGTTTTTTGGGTGTAAAGTTCTGAAAATACCCCTCATGCTGTTATTGATTTTGATCAATGTTGACTTCAGGAATTAAAATGTAACAAATCACATAGGGACCATCAGAATTAACCTTTTAATTCATTTATGTTCTATTTTACACTCATTTTGCTAATTTCATTTGTCCTCATAATGTAACCATACAGGGAGGTATAGGATCTGTCAAAAATGTAACATTTTCCAACATTCAAGTCGAAGATGTTAAGGTTCCAATCATGATCGATCAGTACTACTGCAACAACAATTTCTGCAAAAACCAGACAGGAGCAGTGGCAATACGTGGCATAAAATTTGATCAGATAATCGGAACTTATTCAGTGCAGCCCATTCATCTTGCTTGCAGCAACGAAATTCCATGCACGGATGTTGATCTGATCAATATTCAGCTGAAGGCATCGTCCTCACAGGGATATGGTGGATTTCAACAAGCTCTGTGTTTTAATTCCTATGGGAAATCGCAAGCTCCACTTGTTCCATCAAGCATGGACTATTGCTTGAGGGGTGGTGGTTCTGTCGAGAGAATTGCAAGTTCACATGAGAATATTTGTTAGCAAATTTGTATAATTTAGCTGTGTTCCATAACATGTAGTATTTTTTTTTTTTATGTTGTGTTTGGTTGGAGGATTTGGGAGATAGATTTGAAAAATAAAAAGGAAAAGATAAGTAAAATGTAAATAAAATATATTTATATTTCACTTAGTTTTACACACTTTTTCTCTTTTCCCTTCTAAATTTTTCTCTAAATCTCATAACCAAACACAGCGTTAATGTTTTTATGCTTCCCTTTTCTGCAATGTTTTTACTGTGGGAAGGCGATGAATTAATTTGGTTTGTTAATAGTACAATGTGACTCTTGCTGATTTTTAAGCTTTCTTGCCAATGCCATGAACTCAGAGAGAGAGAGATGGCCTAAGATTCTACGACCTTTATACTGTGTTTGGTTAGGGAATTTGAAGAGGAATTTGGAAAAAAAAATAAAAAAGATAGATAAAATGTGAATAAAATATACCTATATTTTATCTAATTTCATATACCTTTTTCCTTTCCCTTTTTAAATCTCTTCCTAAATTCTCTAACCAAGCACGGCGTTAGTGGATAAATTTAAGCATTCAATGTAGACTGAACTTTCAACTCATTCCTCAAAAAAGACTAATATATTCTTGTTTAAAAACTAAAGGTGGCAGAGAAACCACATCAGACATCCACTTAATCCTGTCTTCCCCAAGTTTCTACAATATTAATGAGTGAATCATGTTAATGAGTGTCATGAGATTACTTGTTAACAAATCTTAAAATAATTGTAATAACCAATCCCATTTGCCAAAGCACAATCACTTTCTAGTCGCATGTGAAGCAAAGAGAGAGGAAAAAGACAAAAGACAGAGACAGAGTCTCGAGCCATGTTTTTATCCAAAAAGAAACAAAAGAAACTGAATCTAGGAGGGTTGTGTACATCATAGCATATTCATTTGGTCGTGCTCTATGTATTCCTAGGTTTGGTGGGGGAGGGGCTCCTCTTAATTATTAAATTATGTAAGAATTTTAAAATATTTAATTTTAGAATAAATTATATTATTAGTTTTTATATTTTAATTTTTATGTCATTTTGATCTTTATAATATTAATTAATTTAATTTTTATTTTATCTTAAATTGATCTAATTAATTATTGTTGTTAGTATTTTTTTAAGGCAAATGCACATATGAGGGCATACGTCATGCTTTTAGGAATAAAATTATAAATTTGATCAATTCAGTATTTAACCTCAACTAACCAAGTTGGTGAACATTTTCCATCAAAAATCATAACGGTGTTATCCATTGAACCTCATTAACGCATAATTTAAAATTAAGTGTCAAAATTGAGCATATTAAAACTATGAAGACTAAAATAACACAAGTAACAGAATATAAATACTACTGATATAATTTATTCATAATTTTAAAATATAATTGAATACTTGAAAGCTATAAAACACAGGAGACAAAAAGAAGGAATTTGACAAGGGTATTTTGCCTATGCAAAAAGGCATTGAATTTTGCAATTGGTAGGTAGCACATGATTCTATATCCCTTTTGGAGACCAGACTAACTTGGCCTTCTAGTGTACCTACTCTACTTTGATGTCATTTTACTCCAAGCTAGGTTGGTCCTATTCCTACCTCTTTTTGAGGTAGCTGAGAGAGAGGATGGGTGTCTATGAAGCTTGTATTCCATTGGTGGTGATGGGGTGATAGTGGCAGTGGTGATGCATGCACCGCCCAACCCATCCCTCCTTTTTCTATAATATTTTCCTCTTTAACCATTGCTCATGCCATTTCAATAGGGGTCCGGATTCTCGGCCGCCTTACCCGGCAGCCCCCCAAAACGACGTCGTTTTGAGGGTTTTTTGTTTTGTTTTGTTTTTTTTTTTTTCTTCTTCTTCGTTCTTTTTCTCTCTCTTCGAACCAGAGGGAAGGGGAGAGGGAGAAGAGGGAGGAAGGAGAGGAAGAGGAGGAAGAGGAGAAAGGGAAGGGCCGGACTGGAGGGGGCCATAACCACTGGGGGAGGAGGAGGAGGAGGCGACGGTGCAGCTGCTGCGACGAGGTGACGAGCTGCGAGCTGCGACGGCGAGCTCGCAGCCTCCTCCTGCTACGGCGAGCCAGACGACGGTGATGGCCGAAAGAGAAGAGAGAGAAAGCAAGAACGAAGAAGAAGAAAAGAAAAAAAAAAAAATCCCCAAAACGACGTCGTTTTGGGAGGCTGATGGGAACGGCCGCTGGAAATAGCGGCCGAGGATCCTGATTCTTTCAATAGCTTTCAAGATGAGTATATATATAATACATGTGCGTTGCTTTTCTTTCTCAATTTAGGTTGTCAAGTCTTCAAATTGTGATGATTTTGGATTTGTGTTTTAATTACTTGAATCTTAAGAGCGAACACTACAACATCTAAAAATTTTAGAGATTGGAATTTGTTCATTTTCAAAATTAAAAATTTTGTTTAAAAAAATTAAGAGACCAATTTCAAAAAGTCAAAAAAATAATATTTAGCAATAAAATTTTAAAAATGTAACTAATAAATGCACTTTTAAGGGGGAAAAAAAATGTTTTTGCCAATAATGTTTGTTTTTTGAGACAAATATTTTAGCTCTCAAAGGATAGTGATTCATCATTAAATATCTAATTTTTGTGGCCAAAAATATAACAATTGACATTTTTAACAAGAGATTTATTTATTTATTTCAAAGCAACTAAGAGATTTTGTCTCTAAAACCCCTAAGTGTTTTTTTTTTTTTTTTTAAATACTAAAAAAAAAAGACCTTAATTGTTATATTAGATTTTTTTTTGTTGGGGGTACAATTAACTAGGGGTGCAACTCGGGCGAGTTCGGTCGGGTTGGAGGTTTGCCCAAGCCCAGCCTGAATTGTGTTTGGCAGTGCCCAAGCCGGACCATCAACCCGAGCATAGCTGCCTAAGCCCAGACCAAACTTCATAATTCGAACTCGGGTTAGCCCGAATTGTCCGAATTTCACAAGGCAACAAACAACTTAAACATCAGTGCTTCATTATATACATAAGTCTATTAGTCCATACAACAAACTTAAACATCATCCCAGCCACAAGAGTCTCAGAGAGAGGGAAGAAAGAATAGATAAGGTAGGGTTTTGTTTTTAGTTTTAATCTAATGGTCCAAATAAAAAATGTTAATCCAAGGCCCAAAGACCAGCCAAAAAATAAAATTAAATTAAGGGCCAGCTATTTAATTTATTTTATACATATATTATATAATTTATGTGATATATTAAATGCAATTCGGGTTCGGATTACTCGGGTTAGCCACTGACTTTGCCCAGGCTCGGCCCGAATTACAATTCGGGCATCAAAAACCTGCCCAGGCCCGTACAGATTACAAGATATTGTTGCCCAAGCCCTAAAAAAACTCGGACTGAGCACGAGTTGCTCGGATTGAGCCCGCCCGAGTTGCACCCTACAATTTACTCAATAAGGGTGAATATCTTAAGCATATGAATCGTATTTCATAGTGTGATGCCCGTTTTTTTTTTTTTTTGTGGTAATCTCAATATTGGAATTTGCAAACATGCATATTGAATCATAGATGTCCAACAACTAAAGCGAAAAGCAAGCATTTTTTATTTTTATTTTATTTTATTTTATTTTTTTGTTGTGAAGATGTTCCAAGCCATGGATAGTTACTAATTAACTTTGCTATACTTAATTTGAAAATGACTGCCCTTGGTGGGTGGTTTACAACTTGGTGAAGAGAGATTATTGGAGTGTCATATATGGATTCTTCTATTTAATAGTATTTATGTTCATCAGATGTGATAATGATAGGAGTGTGAAATATGTGTTCAAAACTTGTATCTAAATTAAACTTTTAATCCTTTAATTTTATATAATGTTTGAAAAAAAAAAAAAAAAAAACTCAAATTGACTAGTAAAGCATATTTATTATCTCACACATCATGAGAGATAATTTTTTTATATTTTCTTAAATCCTATTTAATTTCAAATAAATTTCTAAATAATTTATATTATATAATAATGTAATATATACAAGAATTCTTGTACTTTTGCATAACTTATAAATACATATTTCAATATCTTAACATCTGTGTTTACAAAATTTCAATACTTGAACACTATATTCTACTCACACCATATACTGGTATTCTAGTCCATGTAACATAGGGTAATAGTTAGACAGATGTAGATGGAGTCCCATGGGAAGGTGTGGGTGCAAAGTCCACCCTTGTACCTCTTTCACTCCTACTATTATGTGCAAATTTCAAGCTTGCTTGGTGGAAACCTTTCTCTTTTTCAGTTGAACTCCATTCAGACATGTAGTAATCTTCTTCTGTGGCTCTTCCTCCTCCTTTAGATGATGATGCACCACAAAACATGCCACCCCATTGTGGGAAGTATATCAAAACCATTGGGAGGGTGCAACATATTATCATCACACCCATCAGAGTTATTCCTGTCTCTGTTTTGTATTTGGATCCTCTGAAAAATATTACTTGTGTCAAAATTGCCCCTATATTTCCTCCGCCGCCGGTCATCCCGGATACTACACCCAAAGACCTGAAAAATTATACATATGGTATCAAGGGCTTGTTGATGGAATTTCAAAATTGAACTCGAATTCATTTTATTTAATAGTATACCAGATGTTATGTGAAATTTAACAACTTATATTATCAAGTCTGACTAGCATATAAGAAAAATTTTCTTTTGTATACCTACTCAAACATATGTATAAAAAATTTACAAAAGAAAAGAAAAGAAAAGAAAAGAAAAGAAAAGATTGTACCTAAAGTGGTTTGCTGAGAAATACGGTTTGATTTGGAAAACTTATTAGTAGTTATTTATTAAATGTGGAATTATTGTTCCTTTAATTAGCAATTCTCTCCCATTTTTGAAAATTGAAATTGTGTGACCAACCTTCAAAAAGTAAGTTGTGCTCTTTACGTAATAAAATAGATACGGGAGAGTGGGAGGATTTTTCTGTAACAAAAAAAAAAATAGATATATGATATGAAAAATTATTTGCAAACATATTTTAATAAATAAAAGGATAAATTACAACTATAGTCCCTAAAATTTAACACTTTTTTTCGTTTAAATCCTTAAAATTTAATTTTGTCAATTAATTCCTTGAAGCATTAAATTCAAATCAATTTAGCCTTGAAAACAATATAAAAATAAAACATGAGCCCAAACGTTATATAAATTTGTTATAAGGCTTGAATTTTAATTTATTGTTAATTTAGTTATCCTATTTGTGTGTGTTTTAGAATTGATATAAGAGTGTGGTTTATTAATTTTGCCAATATTAATGTATGAGTATTAGATACACTAAAGAAGTCGAATAAAATAATTTAAATAATAGTACTACACTACAAATAATTATCGAACCAAATAATACTATAATCAGGTTATTAAAAGAACTTAACAAAAATCTTTAGAAAAATTAATTAGAAATTGTGCATGAAATTCGACATTAATACTATTACTAGATAAAGGTAAGTAGTTAGCTCTTGTATAAAATAATTATTCTTATCCTTATAGGGATACTCTCCGAGGAAATCTTTTGAGTTTGATATCACAAGAAAATTAAAAAATGGATCTAAGTAATTAGAGAGTAGACAAATAATAAATAATGGCAGAACAAGAAAAATATAATGAAATGAAATATAAAATAATATTAGAAATAGTCGAAAAATCAGATAAAATGGATAATTGCATGTTAGAAGAAATAAATAATAGTAGATTAGAAATAGAAAAAGACATATATAAGAAATTAGAATTAATCAGTTTTGGAGAAATATATCAATTATATGCAAGGGATTATTAAGTTAAACAATAAATTAAAATATGGGCATGATCACAATTTTATATTATCTTTAGGCTTTATGTTATATTTTTATATCGTCTTCAAGACTAAATTTATCCGAATTTAATATTTTAAGGACTTAATTGACAAAATTAAAATTTCAGGGACTTCAATGAAAGATGTGTTAAACTTTAGGGACTATAATTGTAATTTATTCAAAAAAAAAAAAAAACTCTACTAAAATGATATGGGAGTGAGATGTTTAAAATAGTAAGCTAGTCTTTAAGTTAAAATGGCATTATACATATGGTTGAGTTCAATTATAATTTGACTTGAAATGCATGGAAATGATAGTAACAATAGTGGAGGAACAAAGTGACCTTGGTTATAAATTACAAAGGCATAAAGTGTAATTTGTCCAAAATAAAATAATTAGTAAAAGTAATTGTACATTAAAAAAATAAAAACCAAAAAACAAAAATCTTATGAACCACGAAAAGTTACCCTAAAATTTATCTTCAAATGAGTTGTATTATGTAGATTTAAAGGTGTGTAATACTATAATTACTACATTTTTATAGGAATTGGAGCAGCAACTGTTGTGCGGCTCATGGAACTCATTTCAGGACTTATTTTGATGATCGGAACTGCTCATTTTTTTGAATACATTGAGTAAAACGTAGCTGTCAAAAAACAAGTTGATCAGATACAAATGCAATTCGATGAAAAGGCTATCGATATCTAATCAACTTGATTTTTTGCAAGTATATTCTACTCAATGTCTTTAAAATTTAAACGGTTCGAATTGTCAAAATAAACCCCGAAATGGGCCTCATGGGGAGCACAACAGCCACCCTTTGTCCATTTTTATATCATTTTTAGTATACCAACTCATGTGTCAGCACATCATTGATGTAATAAGTCCAACCACTCATGTCTATCTTCAATGCATGTACTAACATATAAAATGATATAACTAGGTGAGAAATATAACATTACTTTTTTTTAAAAAGTTGGTGTAATATGGACCTATCTAAAATGATTGCCACCCATATAAAATGTTTTCTTTTTGAGTTTATAGTATGACAAAAAAATAAATAATAATAATAATAATGTAAATTGAGTGCAAAAAACATACCTTCTAGAGACAAAGGGAACGATCCCAAAAGTAAGCCCACAAGCAGCTTGAACAAACACAGAGAACACAACCATCACAGCAATAGAAGCACTCAAAGAGCCCACAAGCCCCAAAACAACACAGAACAAGCCTCCCAAACTCTGCACAATCCACAGTGCCCAAATTCTACCTCTCATCCCAAACCTCTTTGCCATTGCATCCGAAATCAACCCTCCAGCAGGCCTCGAAAACACGTTCGCCAATCCAAAGCTTGCGGCTATGATCCCCGCAGTGTGAAGATTCACGTCGAATCTGTCGTAAAAGTACTGGGAAATTATGTTGTCGATTGTCAGCTCGACGCCAAAACAATACCCGTATGTCAGTGCCAAGATCCAACCTCTGTAGTTTTTGACTGCTTGATGGAAAACCTTTAAGAGGTTGTCTTTGTGTTTGTCTCCTGTTGATGCAGCCGAAAACGTGAAGAACAGAATCTATAGCAATAAGAACACTATAACCCATTCTATAAATCTGTTAAATTTTAAGATTTTTAGAATTATATCTTATGATTATCAGAATTATAGGAAAAGGAAGAAAAATTTCTCTTTACCAAAAATACAAAGTCTACAGGTCAGTTGATAAGAATGTTGTCACGTTTTTTTCCTTTTTCAATAATGTTCTTGTAAACTGTCACTCCTTTCCGCTTAGGCTTTGTTTGGAAAATGAGTTGGCTTTTTAATTTTTTGGCTATTTTAATTTGGGTTAAAATGTTCGTTTGAGTTAGACTTTTTGACTTTTTTAATTTTGTAAAAGAAAAAGTAAAATAATTATGATTTGAATATGTTATTTTATCTTATTAATTTTTTAATTTATTTTATCTTTTTATAACTAAATTAGCCCCCATCTTAAAAAGCTCATGCCAAACGTGGGCTTAGTAATTGACACTTCCTACTATAATTTTGATTCTTTATCAAACCATCCAAAATTATTAATCAATTTTTTTTTTTAATAATCAAACTATCTAAATATTTAAATGAAAAATTCTAACATATACACTCTTCAAACGGGTGCATCATACATACCCTTAATTATGTTTTTTCTTCTTTAATTATAATATTATTTTAATTATGATTTATAAATTTTTTAGTTATGTCTTATGTTATGTTTAGTTATGACATTTTTTTATTTTTTAATTATGACTCAAAAAATATAAAATTATATCATTTTTTTTTTAATTATAAAGTATGTATGATATATACTTCTTGAAGAGTATATAATGTAGTGTTTTCCTATTTAAGGTCTCGTTTGGCAAGTGGCTGTTTTAAACTAAAAGTCAAAAAGTTATTAAAAAAAATTAAAAAACCAACAACTTATACCAAAAAGTTAAAGATTCTCTTTTCTCTCTACTTTTTGTACATCTTTTCATAAAAAGCTAAAAAGTCATCCCAAACATATTAATTTTTTTTATTTTATATTTTAGTCAAAAAATTAAAAAATTACTAAAATTACATGTTTCCAAGCGAGGCCTAAATATACAATTAAAAAACCATCACGTTATACCTATTGCAGGTTTAGAATAGAAGGGAACGCCTAATAATTACAACAAATAAATAAAATAAGAATCTTAAATAAATAAGAAATTAGATATTCTAGCTTTAAATAATAGGAAAATTTGTCCATGAATTCCATATGGAAAAATGTTAATCTATTTAGTTTGAAGAGTTTTTTTATGAACTAATTGGTCTTTTTTTTGTTTTAGAAAGTTATATTTATTTGATTTGGTACCATTTAAGTTTAAGTAAATACTTTTTTATGATTTATTTTTTTAATTTTTTTATTCATTTTTGGGATGAACATAAAAAGGTGAGGTGTGAAAAATTCTTTTTAGAAGAATTGATAGTTGAAATGTTGGCTGTCAAGCCTGAAAATTTACATTTCTGCAATGTGATTTTTTGGTTTAAAAAAAATTAATAATATTATTAGTTTTACTAAATAAGACTTATTGGTTTAAAAAATTTTAAATAGGACCTGAACTATCATAACATTTGTAAATAAGACTTTTAAATAATTAACTCAAAAAAAAAATATCTATGTTTAAAAACATAAATATCGTCTATTTTTTTAAATAAACATAATAAATTAAATAAATTATAATTATCCAATCAACTTAATATTTTGCGTAGATAATATACCTAGGGAGTAGCTTTCCTCCGGTCCGATACTGGATGGTGTTGTTGGACCTGGGGGGCCCAACCATGACTCCCCGTTTTGATAATCTAAACCGTTAAACGTGTAGAACTCGTCGAGTACTATATGTTTATAAACAATCAAGTTAATGAGATATCGATAGCTATGTGATCAAACTAATTTTGTATTAAAAAAATGAATAGTAAACAAATTAATGGTTGATACAGATACAATAAGATAACTATCGATATCCGATTAACGTGATTTTTTTCAAATATATAGTACTCAATAATTTTTACATATTAAACAATTCAGATTATTAAAACGGGATCCGTGATGGACCCACAGTTCCAATAGCCCCCTCCAGACCAGGGAAGCTGCTCCTTATACCTATGTATCTAACAGAATAAACTATTTGAATTTTGAAAACGAAGAGCGAACTATACGGCTCCAAACAAGATTGTGCAGTCGTCGATTATAGAAATCCACCTCCTAAATCAAACAGACTCATAAAATCACCTCTTTTCTTAAGCTCTGAGAAGTTCCCATCTGGCAAGTCTTGGCCGAGGAGGAAGACATCGAAGGCCGACAAGCTTTGTATCAGCGCCGGAATAAAAAACGCAATTCGCCATGCCGTAAATTTCTCTACTCCGGCATGGCGGATGAGAGAAAAAACCAGCGGCATGAGCAACTGGGTTGCTCCGCCGCCAAGGTTTCCCCACCCACCCGCCACGCCGTTGGCTGTCCCGACCACGGTGGATGAGAACATAGAGCTCATCCAGAACTGGGTCGAGACAAAAGTAGAGAGAGAAAAGCCGGTGAAGAAGCGAACGAGGAGGAAGGAGAGAGGAGAGTCTGCAATGGCGGTTAAAAAGACTGCCGGGGCGGTGAGGAGGAGGAGGGTGGCGATGGTGAGGCGGGGCCCGAAGAGGTCACAGGCGGAGCCCACGGCAATTCGGGCGAAGACTGCGCCGGAGACGGAGGCGATTCCGGCGTTGCCGATGTCGGTGGCGGTGAGGTTGAGGTTGTCACGGATGACGGGGAGGAGGGGAGGGGCGGCGAAGGTGGAGAGGAAGGAGGAGAAGAAGGAAATCCAGGAGAGGTGGAAAGCACGCATGTGTGGCGGCGCCGCCGTGAAGAGGCGGAGTACGGTGGCTTTGTGTTCGGAGTCTGTTGGAAGTGGGAAG
This sequence comes from Camellia japonica, assembly GCA_030407325.1. Taxonomy (NCBI): domain Eukaryota; kingdom Viridiplantae; phylum Streptophyta; class Magnoliopsida; order Ericales; family Theaceae; genus Camellia; species Camellia japonica. The sequence continues at coordinate 155,923,451 of JAPPVO010000017.1, forward strand.
TTTGGAATTGGATGGCTGAGATTGATGATTTCAGTATCGTCAGACTGACTCTCCATGTTTGTGTGTTTTGAGATCAAGTGTTCAGTGAGCATCTAAAAAAAAATTAAGTGGTCAGTTAATCAAAATGATATGACAGAATAAACGAAAAATGGAGAATATATAACAGAGTAATCATACACAAAAATAGAAGGAATATAGAAATTAAACAAACAATGCGATACAACTCTTCATAAGAGATGGGACCTACACATGGGTCTCACACTTTGTGAGATGATTGTATCATATTAGGTGGGTATTTAGAAAATTGTTATTTTAGTAAGTTATTTTAATTTTTTATTATTTTAAGAGGTTAAAATTTTTATATTTGAGAAGATAGTTAAATTTTTTAATAGGTAGATGTGGTATTTGTAAGAAAAAAATAAAATAATTATGAATTTGATATAATATTTTGTTTTAGTAATTATTTTAACTTATTTTATTTTTAAATGCTATTTAAACCAAAAAAAAAAAACCAAAAAAATTACTTCCCAAACACCCCCACATGTATTTATTTCTATTCATATAGGCTTATTCACAATAGACTGGCTTGCTTTGGGTTTGATTATTTTTTGACTCTTTTTGAGGCTCATTTTTGTCTTTTGCTGAATTTTTTCAAAATTTCTTTTGAAAAAAAATTAAATTTCTAAATTTAACTCGACAAGTCAAATAGAAAAATTATCATTTTTAAAAAAAAATTCTAAAATGGTTTAGAAAAGACCAAAAAATAAAAAATAGTAAAAAATAGTGAACTAATTGGCTTATTTTAGCTTTTTCAAAAAAAATTAAAATTTTTCAAGAAAAAATATTTTTTAGATTCATTTCAACAAGACGGATGGAAAAAAAAATTTTGACATAATTTTTTTAAAAAGTCATTAAAAACAAAAAAAAAAATTCAAAAAAAAAAAAGTGATTGTGCCAAAAAAGCACTAAGATTGTGTTTGTTTGTGCATTAATGTGCTTGTATTAGGTCTCGTTTGTCAACTATATATTTTAGTCAAAAAGTCACTATAAGTTGTCACATCACTCTCTCTATTTTTTTTTTTGTATATATTTTTGTAAAAAATTAAAAATTACTAAAATAATTTGTTTCCAAACGAGGTATAAAAAGTGATTGTTTCTCACAAACAAAAACAAAAAAAAAAAAAATAAATAAAACAAAGTAAAAATAAATATATGTGATTCAGCACGAAGAATAATGGCTTAAGAAGTTCACTATAAAATGAGGAAAAAAAATATAACTCTCAAAGCCATTTGTAATACAAATTCTCTCTAATTTGATAATGATTTTAATTTTACAAATAACTCATAATAAGTACTATGATTCGAATACAGTAAAGAACTGAGTCGGATCAAATCGGATCGTCAATAAATCATAAACACATACCAAATAGAATGCGGGACATACTACGTATTTTCTCATTTTGAAATACAAGTGAGTTAATTCCATATGGATTTATGGATGTAGGTCTCATAATTTTGTGGCTAGGGGTGAGAAAATAAAATAATAATGTAATTATGTATAATAAAACCGTTAGAGATCTCAAAAACATTACCAAATATACTTATATGTGTATGAGTCTCATCTGGTATGGATTCCAAACTCATGTGAGTGTTATATAAAATATTTAATAATTGTCACTAGCTTTGCTCTATGTATAAACATGAGTCTCGTTACTTTGCATCTAGGAATTAAAAAAATGAGATGAGAAATGAGATTATTTATAACATTGCTCTCATTTTCCCACAGAGTGAGGATTTTTTAGGCTGTGTTTGGTTGGGGAATATGAGGAGTGATTTGAAAAGAGAAAAGAAAAAAGTGTGTGAAATGTAAATATATTTTATTCACATTTCACTTATCTTTTTTTTTTTCATTTTCTAAATCCCTTCTCAAATCTCTCAACCAAACACAACACCTTAGGGAGCAATGATAAAGATCCTAAATGAATTATTAAATATTTTATATAATACTCATATAGGTGTAGAATCCACATATAAATATTTGGTAATTTATTTAAAGTCTTTTAATATTTTTTGTGTGTTTCAATTAATGAAATTTGGAACCTTGTATTGTGCCTGTTTGGCAGAGCTTAATTACAGCTTATTTCAGCTTTCAGCTTAATTTAAGTTATTTTGATGTGTTTGGTTTAACTTATAGCTTATAGCTTATAGCTTTTTGGAAGTCAGAAGTCAGCTTATTCTTTGAGTGGGACAGGAGATGCTTTAAGAATAAGCTGGAAATCAGCTTAAGCTGAAAGTTATAAGCTATAAGCTGTTTAGGCATAAGCTATAAGCACTTTCCCACAGCTCTACCAAACAGGACCATTGGGCATTATTATCACCTACAAAACTTATCTCAACATCAATGTTACCCACCTAAAAATATTGTTATTCAAACGTGAAAAATGATATATAAATTTTTTTTTTAAACTCAATGATATATAAGAGAAATGATTAATAATTAAAAAAAAATGAGAGATAAAATTATCTTAAATATTCCATCACCATATCATTAAATTTAATTTTTAAGTTTAAATAGCAACGCTCTTCAAACAGTTTTGGGTCCACCAAAAATTTCTTGTTCTGAAAGGCCCCAATTCTTTAAGCCTTGACAACAACACCAACACACACACACACACACACACACACACACACACACACACACACAATTTTTACTTACTCATATTGATGTTTAACTTAAGATTTTTATGAAAGAAAATGATATATAAGTCAACTCTCTAAACCTAATAATATATAAATGATATGATTGATTGATAATTAAAGAAAATATGATAGAGAGCGTTACTTTAAATATCTTAATTGATTATTATAGCATTAAATTTAAAAAATAAATTATTTTTTGACTTGAATAGCAATATTCTTTTGTAAAGTAAACTTAAGGCGCCTATTGTGTACCTTTTCTTTTATATTTTATATTTAAATATTTTTTTGAGTGCATTAATTTTAGGGGAGTTACGGGCTGGTCCTTTAGACCGGACTTAATTCCTATGAGGTTCTGACTCAAAAAGATTTAGCACATCTTCCCATTTTACCCTTAACATTCAGTCCAAACAAAGAAATCATTCAACCGTTCTACTTTCTCTCTCTGTCACAACTGTTCGACTCTCTCTCTCTTAACCGGCCACCGAAGACCATTTCTGACTATCGACGACCATTATCGACCTTCGATGACTCCTTTGGCCTTCATCTTTGGCTGTCGGCCGCCATTACTGACCTCCAACAACTACTTCCGAACTTTAACAATATTTTTTTGTGTGGCCATTTTCCATCTCCACCATGTCAATACTACTGTGGGGATGTGGTTTGGAAATACTCTTTTGATCCACTGGGACGCTCGAGATCCTCAGCTGACAACCTGAAAAGGAATAAACACTTCGGTTGGGGGTGCCGGAATTAGCACTTCGATGGTTAAGCCAGTATATGCTCTCTTAGTTACTTGTATCTTAAGTTAAGCGTAATAATTCTCACATACCTCTCTCTGGATGATATTCTTTTATTTATATCTTTTCTTTCTTGGGCTTCAGGGCTGGGCCCACCTTCAATTCGTCGTATAACTATTTATTCGGCTCCTTTTGTTGCAAACCGCTCTTCACTTGGCCCCTTACTCAACTGGTTATTTGGCCAAATAGGGTACCTTTGGATTTGTGTATAAGACGGGGCCGAATGCGATATATGAATTTTGACTCTCCAGGTCCAACTATTCGGCCTCTTTACATCTCTTGATATTCGACCCCCACAATTGCCCCCCAGACACTCCACGAATGACAGTTAGCTGGTGTGTTTGGTTTCGAACTCGAAAAGTCAGAGCCGAAATTCGGCGGCTAACCTCATTCCAACGCGGATGTCAGAGCACACGCCTTTCGGTCATCATTTCAACTTCTCGGCCCTTCGTACGCTTCCATTTATTATGATTTAAAATTTTGTCCTCTTTTCGAATACATACACATTTTTGGATGCTTGAAGTTTTTGGACTACCTTCCGACTCACCTCTGCAACTTCCTTTTATCCTTCATTGTCCTCTCCGTCTCTTGTAAGTTCTATTTCTCTCTGCTTTGAATTCTTTTTCCTAGTTTGTTTTTAGTTTAGCATACTCCTATAGGCTGACGAAAATGGCAAAGCATTTGAAAGACCTCCTCTCCGCGGATCAAGTCTCTGGCTTTCAATGCCATTTTTCTATCCCTGATGACGTCTGTCTGTCACTTGTGACAGACGGCACCCTTGATATGGAGAGGGCTGATGAAAGCATAATTGTCTTCCCTCTTTTATCAATTGTAGAGGGCGGAGTCCGTTTCCCGCTTCACCCATCCCTTAGGGCTGTCATTCGCCATTGGGGTCTAATCCCTTCCCAACCCAATGTCAACTTTTTTAGAATCGTAATGGGGATTATAGAGTTAAACCGTCGCCTTAGGATTAACCTCTGCATACTTGCTATTCGGCAATGTTATGCCTTGGCCAAGTCTTCTGACCGGCATGGACGCTATTTCCTTAGGGCCAAGGACACCGATCATCAATTAGTGACTATGCTTTCTAGCTCTGGCAAGCGAGTCGATGATGTCATGGTCTTTGTCTGAGGTAACTGGGAATTCGATGAAGGCGAGGACCGCCTAGATCCTATTCCTAGACGGAGGGGTGAACCAGGTAGCCATATAACTCATTGTGTTTATTTTTCTTATATTTACAAGGCTTTATTTTTGCGGTCTCATGGTTTTGCTTGCGTAGGAAACGATTTGAAGAAAGTTTTGATTTCAACCGACGACGCCGTTCTTACGGAAATTAAAGTCGCGCTCAAATACTTCGGCCGTCCAAGCCTTCAGAAACAAGGGAGGGCGGCCCACATTCTTCTTCGATACGAGCCGACGAATACGACATTTTCGGCGGCAGAAAACATCCCAATTCCGAGGGGTGAAGAGTTTCTTACGGCTCTTGTTTTAACCAACTTCAAAAACATGCGGCAAGTTGGTTTCGACGGATCTGACTCAGAGCGGGCGGAAGTAGCTGAGGAGGTCACCAAAGAGTCAGACCGGTCCGAAGCCGAAGTAGACGAGGCTTTGAAGTTGGCCTTTAAGGAAGCCGGTCTCAATTTAGCCAACCCTCTGTCCACTTCGGGTCGAGGGGACCTTCCCTCCGACGACATTTTTACCGGTTTAGAAGACCTTCTCGGCGCGTACCCCGAAGACATGGCCGGGTTGTCACTCACACAACTCGCCAAAAAGAAAAACGTTGAAAGAATAGCCGTGCGGCGGAGAGCAAAGGTCATTTGATCTGAAGTGCCACATTCCGCCGAAGCTGAGCCCTCCCTGCCTGTTATTGAGGAGGAGACGGCTCAAACCCGATATGCCGAGTCAGAGACGGTTGTGCAGGCGAATCAAGAGGTTGAGCGAAGGGCGGAGAAACGTCCTGCCGAAGTCGAGGTCGGCTCTGAAGAAAACCCTACTGACAAACGGTCGTGCTTAGAGGAGTCAGATGTGGTTGTGCCCTTTGTCGTTCAACTAAAGATAAAAAACATGCCGATCTCCTCTAACGCATCGGCTATGAAAGACCCAGCCGTGGCGTTGAGCATGGCTTCGTCGGTCTCATTGCCGACTGACAAGGTGGCTTTCCGAGCGGAGCCGGATCTATTGGCAATAGCATTAGCCACTCAATCGGCTCTTCTGGTATATACCTTGATCTTGTCTTTTCCTTTTATGCAGATATTGTTTTGGTTTTAATTTCCTGTTTTGCAAACGGTCGGAAGGATAGCCGAGATAGGCCGCCGCCAGCATGACGCCATTGAACGAATTGGCCATTTACAATTGGAAGTTGAAGGCCAGAGGAGTAGGGCCGAGTTCGAAGCAGTGAGGGCGAAGATGGAAGGTGCAAGGGCCGAGACCGAGATGGAAAGGGCGAGAAATTCAGACCAGCTTAGATTGGCCGCCGAGGAGAGGGCAAACGTGAGCGAAAATGCGCTTAAGTTAGCCCGAGAGGCGATTGCCAAACTGGAGGCTGACTTGGAAGAATCAAAGAAGGCGAAGAAAGTAGCCGATTCGAGGCTTCCAAGGCGTATGAGGCTGGGCAAAGCACTGTCCTCGCAAATTATGTGGAAGAAGTCCCCAAATTTGAAAATCGGGGATTCAAACACGGCTGGCTCAAAGCCCTTGCTGCTGCTAATGTGACATTGGCTATGCCGATTCCATACGAACAAGTGGACATTGAGTCGCTGGAGTCTGACTCCGAGGATTGATTAGGATGACATTTTAGTTGTTTTTGTTTAAGGATTTTGAATGTATTGTTGCAGTTTTTCATTTAGTAGTTTTTATGTGTAAAATGACTACAGTTTTTAAGTTTTTGCTAGGCATTTCCATGCAAACTTGTAACTTTTTGTTTAGTAGTTTTTATATGTAAAATGGCTACAGTTTGTGCCCAATTTACTAATGAAAATTTCCTTTGTACTTTGCTATTATTTGTGCTTAATTTTGCTATTGATAAATAGTATTGCTTTTTGCTACTTTGGATAAAATATTCGTGTACACTTGCCGATTAGATAACTAGGCAATTTAGTAATTTAGATATTTGGCCGATCAGATTAATAAATCTGTCCTTGCCCCAGCCAATGTATGAACTCCGAAAGCCGAATATCATTAGTTCATGGAGTGGCTGCGGCACAGATCGATCGGCATCGGACTTAGATATTTGGTCAATCAGATTAATAAATCTGCCCTTGCCCCAGCCAGTGTATGAACTCCGAAAGTTGAATATCATTGGTTCATGGAGTGGCTGCGGCACAGATCGATCGGCATTGGGCTTAGATATTTGGTCGATCAGATTAATAAATCTGCCCTTGCCCCAGCCAGTGTATGAACTTCGAAAGCCGAATATCATTAGTTCATGGAGTGGCTGCGGCATAGATCGATTAGCATCGGGCTTAGATATTTGGTCGATCAGATTAATAAATCTGCCCTTGCCCCAGCCAGTGTATGAACTCCGAAAGCCGAATATCATTAGTACGTAGAGTGGCTGCGGCACAGATCAATCGACATCGGGTTTAGATATTTGGCCGATCAGATTAATAAATCTGCCCTTGCCCCAGCTAGTGTATGAACTCCGAAAGCCGAATATCATTAGTACGTAGAGTGGCTGCGGCACAGATCAATCGACATCGGGTTTAGATATTTGGCCGATCAGATTAATAAATCTGCCCTTGCCCCAGCTAGTGTATGAACTCCGAAAGCCGAATATCATTAGTTCATGGAATGGGAGCGTCACAGATTGATCGGCATCGGGCTTAGATATTTGGCCGATCAGATTAATAGATCTGCCTTTGCCCCAGCCAATATATGAACTCCGAAAGGTGAATATCATTAGTTCGTGGCGTGGCTGCGGCGCACGCCAATCGGCATTGGGCTTTTGGAGTTTAGCATTAATGAAATCGCCTCGGGGGCGCTGCATGCGTTAGGAATAAATGGGGTGGGTTCTTCGCACCCGTAATTCCACTTATTGTGTTCAGACTCAATTTAAACCAATTTTTTGCAGAAGGTTAGATAAGTGCGAATGTCAAATAGACTGCTCTTTAACAGCAGAGGAGAAAGGCAGACATTGGCTGAGTTTGACACTGAAATGAATCGCAGCAGCGAGCCCACACGCACGGGAAGTAGGACGTCCAGGGAACGGAAAAAACGTCAGCCCCCAAGTCATCGAAGCAGATCACCCCAAAGGGAAAAACAGCAATGGGGCAGCTCCCCTCGACCGCGATCGATAAATGAGTCTGATGCGACGCCGCGATCGTTGAGTTTTGCGGTTTTTGTGGGGAATAAACCGATGACAGAGGCGGATTCTATTATTAACGATCCAGGTGTAGCAGTCGAGTTCGCTCGACAGATTTTTCCACTAGAAGTCCAGCAGTCGATGGTTGGTCGACAGGATTTCGAAGTGTTTCGAGAGGGCATCCATGGAGCAGTGAGAGGGCTGTATACCGCCTATGAAGTCAGCATGCGTCTGCGCGCCACGCGACGGGAGATAGAGAAGAAGGATGAGCGAATTCGAAACTTGGAGGCTTGTACGGAGAAGGCAGAGCGTAAGCTAAGGAAGGCCCAAACTGCCGAGCCGCGTACGGCCGATCAATCTAACCCGGTCGTGGAGGAAAGAGTGACCCAACGGCTGATAAGTCATGCGATTACCGATCGAGATACGGCAAGCATGTTTGCAGTAGAGACTGCAAGGTCCGTGGGTTATGAAAGAGGCTTCCACGACGGCCGAAAAGTCGGGATAGAGAAGACCAAAGAGAAACTCGCAGAGGAGGTATGCCGATGCGAGAATCGAGGCTTTAGGCACGGGTGAATTAAGGCTCTCCAAGCCGCTGAGGCTCTCCAAGAAGTAGGAGTTGAATCGGCGTCGCCATTATACCAACATCATCACTTTCCTTTTGGCGTTTTCGAAATTGAGAAGAGCGATGACGAGGGTGACACCGAATAGAATTGAACATATTGTAAACGCTCCAACACAGATTGGGCGTCAACTATGTATTTATTGGTTAATTTAATAAAATACTTTGTTTTAAATGTTTGCGTGCTTCAACTTGTTTATACGATTTGTGCCGGCTTAACTTAATTAAGCATTTCATTTTGAATGTTTGCATGCTTTAATTTTCGCCGTAAAGGGCGCTCCGAATCCGGAGTCTTATTCGGCCGAAACGTGACCTGCACGGATGGGGCTCCGAATTCGAAGGCTTTTTTACTTGGCCAATCGTGATATCCACGAAGGGCGCTCCGAATCCGGAGTCTTATTCGGCCCAAACGTGACCTGCACGGATGGTGTTCCGAATTTGGAGGCTTTTTGTCTTATTCGGCCCAAACATGTCATGCACGGATGGGGCTCCGAATCCGGAGACTTCTTGGCCAATCGTGATACATGAAGGGCGCTCCGAATCTGGAGGCTTAATCGACCCAAAAGAGTCATGCACTAATGGGACTCCGAATCTAGAGACTTTTCTTGGCCAATCGTGATACACGAAGGGGCTCCGAATCCGGAGTCTTATTCGGCCCAAACGTGTCATGCACAGATGGGACTTCGAATCCGGAGACTTCTTGGCCAATCGTGACAAGAAGGGCGCTCCGAATCCGGAGGCTTGTTTGGCCTAAACGTGACCTGCACGGATGGGGCTCCGAATTTGGAGGCTTTTTGTCTTGGCCAATTGTGATATCCACGAAGCGGCTCCGAATCCGAAGACTTCTTGGCCAATCATGATACACGAAGGGCGCTCCGAATCCGGAGGCTTAATCGGCCCAAAAGTGTCATGCACTAATAGGGCTCTGAATCTGGAGACTTTTCTTGGCTAATCGTGATACACAAAGGGGCTCTGAATCCGGAGTCTTATTCAGCCCAAACGTGTCATGCACGGATGGGGCTCCGAATCCGGAGGCTTAATCAGTCCATAAGTGTCATGCACTAATGGGGCTCCGAATCTGGAGACTTGACATCGTGATATACGAAGGGCGCTCCGACTCCGGAGGCTTAATCGGCCCAAAAGTGTCATGCACTAATGGAGCTCAGAATCCAGAGACTTTTCTTGGCCAATCGTGATACATGAAGGGCGCTCCGAATCCGGAGGCTTAATCGGCCCAAAAGTGTTATGGACCAATGGGGCTCCGAATCTGGAGACTTCTCTTGGCCAATTGTGATACACGAAGGGCACTCCGAATCCGGAGGCTTAATCGGCCCAAAAGTGTCATGCACCAATGGGGCTCCGAATCCGGAGACTTTTGAACTGAATTGCGCAATGAGAAAACGGGAAACTTTGCATTGCAAAAGTGAAATATATACATGGTGAACCATTCAAAATAAGTATCATGCCCCATAAGTCGGGTCAATGATAGAATTTATGCAAATGCGTGGAATTACAAGGCCGTAGCAGACTTCTCCCAGACATGTCTTTGAGCCGATATGCCCCTACTCCCGCGATTGAGTTGATCTGATAAGGGCCATCCCAGTTAGGACTCAATTTTCCGTCGGCCGGATTCTTGATAGTTGGAAGCACTTTCTTCAGGACCAACTCTCTTAGTGTGTAGCGGCACAGTTGAACACGCTGATTATATAACTTAGCAAGTTGCTGCTGGTACCATGCCATGGATGCAAGGGCACGGTCTCTCCGTTCTTCAATCAGAATCAAATCCAAGGCCAACATCATGTCGTTTCGGCCCAAATAAAAAACTCTTGATTTCAAGGTTGGGAGGCCGATCTCTAAGGAGATGGTTGCCTACGTTTCGAAGCACAAAGCGAACGGCGTCTCCCCAGTGGACTGCCTCGGAGTAATGCGATGAGCCCATAATACACTTGGCAACTCTTCGACCCATCTTCCTTTAGCTTTCTCCAGTCTTTTCTTGATGCCGTCTAAAATAGATTTGTTGGAGGCTTCAGCTTGGCCATTACTCTGTGGATAAGCCGGGGAGGAATAATAGGGCCGAATACCATACTTGCTGCACAGTTCCCTATAGACACCGCAATCAAAATGGGTGTCGTTGTCTGAAATAAGTGCTCTGGGAATGCCGAATCGTGTTATGATATTTCTCCATACAAAACGCTTCACGTCGGTATCTCGGATGTGCATTAGTGCCTCCGCTTCTACCTATTTTGTGAAATAATCTGTCACGACAATCAAAAATTGCTTGTTACTCGGGGCACAAGGTAATGGTCCGACGATGTCAAGGCCCCATTGGGCGAACGGCCAAGGACTGGTTATAGAGCTTAACTCTTTAGCAGGCTGGTGGGTCAAAGAAGAAAACTTCTGGCACTGTTCACACTTTTTCACGTAATATTCGGCATCGACTCTCATTGTCGGCCAGTAATACCCCTGTGTCATAGCTCGATGAGCCAAAAAGCGCCCGCCAGAATGGGCGCCACAGCTGCCTTCATGTATTTCGGTCAGAAGTTCTTCGACTTTGTCCGGATGAATGCATTCCAGGTATGGACTAGAAAGAGATTTTTAATAAAGATTTCCTTGTGGATCCAAGTAGTATCGCAGGGCTTTGTTTCGCAGCTTGTGCACTTCTTTCTTGTCAGCTGGGAGCTGTTCAGAAGATAGGAATGCAGCAATGGAGTCCATCCAACTCGGTCCTAACTCTATGACATTTACCTGGACTTCCTCAGAAGGGCCAATGCTCGGCTCTGGGATGAAACCTACTTCAATGGTCCGTTTAATCTCTGAGTTGATGGCAGAAGCTAGGCAAGCCAAGGCATCTGCATGTGTATTCTGATCACGGGTTATTTGGTTCAATTCGTGATGGTCAAATTTTGCCAGCAAGGAATTTGTCGTTTTCATATAAGCTGCCATACGGTCGTTTTTGGCCGCGTACTCCCCCTCCAGCTGATTGATCACCAGTTTTAAATAGTAAAATACAAGCAAACGCCGGGCACCCAGAGGGTGTGCATTCCGCAAACCGGCTAGCAGGGCTTCGTATTCGGCCTCATTATTCGATGCTTCGAAGCCGAGTTTGACGACCTACTCAATTATTACGCCGTCGGGAGCCATGATTACTACTCCGGCTCCACTGCCCCGTTGGTTGGATGATCCGTCACAGTAAAACTGCCAAATGTCCCCAACGTAAATTCTCCAATTCGGCTTGGGTTGAATTTGTTCAGACTTGAAGTCGGCAAGACCCCCCGTGAATTCGGCCACAAAATCAGCAAGTACTTGCCCCTTGATTGAGGTTCTAGGCAGAAATTGAATATCGTACTGGCCGAGTTCGAGAGCCCACTTTGAAACGCACCCTGATGCTTCTGCACTACGTAGTACTGACCGGAGGGGGTAATCTGTTAGTACCCCGATGCTATGCCCCTGGAAGTAATGCATCAGTTTTCTTGCTGCCATGACGAGGGCTAGGATCAATTTTTCCAACGGAAGGTAACGTGTTTCAGCTTCAATTATTGCCTTGCTCACATAATACACTGGTCGCTGCACCCCAAGCTTTTCCTTTAACAGTACGGTGCTGACGGCTCAGTCGGAGACGGCCAGATATAAAATAAGCGGGTCGCCTGCCGATGGTGTTGTCAATAGTGGAACTGATCGGAGATAAGTCTTCAGACCGTTGAAAGCGGCTTCGCACACAGAGGTCCATTCAAAAGCTTTACCCTACCGTAGAGTATGAAAGAATTGTCGGCAGCGGTCCGTGGAACGACTGATAAACCTGTTGAGTGCGGCGGCCATTCCCATCAACTTCTGAACTTCCTTGACCGATCGAGGGGAGCCGAGTTCCAGAATTGCTGTGATTTTCCTGGGTTTGGCTTCGATTCCTCGGTGGTTGACAATGTAACCCAAGAATTTACAAAGTCGATCCCAAACGCACATTTGGAAGCGTTCAGCTTTATTTTGTATTTGCGTAAAATGCCGAATGTCTCTTCCAAATCGGTTAGATGAGTTTGCTCTTCTTTGGACTTGATCACCATATCGTCAATGTACACTTTTATAATCTGGCCGAGTTGCTCCTTAAACATGGCAGTGACTAGTCTTTGGTAAGTTGCCCCTGCATTCTTCAGCCCAAAAGGCATAACCTTATAGCAATAGGTTCCTCTTGGGGTGAGGAATGCAGTTTTGTCTTGGTCCTCCGGATGCATGGCAATTTGATGGTAGCCTCTGTAAGCATCGAGGAAGCTCATATGCTAATGACGTGCCGTCGCATCTACAAGTTGGTCTATTCTGGGGAGGGAAAAACAATCCTTGGGCCAGGCTTTGTTTAGGTCTGTGAAATCAACGCAGACTCGCCAAGTCCCATTTTTCTTCTTCACAACCACAGTGTTCGAGAGCCATATAGGGTAGGTCACTTCCCTAATTGCCTCGGCGTCAAGCAATCGGTCAATCTCTTCAACAACGGCGGCAGTGTGCTCTACGGCTGACCGTCGGCTTTTCTGAATAATCGGTTTGCATTTAGGGTCAACGTTTAAATGGTGCTGCGAAACAGACGGATCTACACCTGGCATCTCATATGGTGTCCACGCAAATACATCAAGGTTGTCGAGCAGGAAGGAAATTAGCTACTGTCTGTCGGTTTCATTCAAGGAGGCTCCGACCATGAAGAACCTGTTTGGGTTTCCGTCAATTTCAACTCGATCCAGGGCTTCCGTGGCCTTTTCACTTGGGAGCCGCCCAACATCGTCAAGGCTCTGTCGATCCAGCACCTCAATAGAATTCACTTGCAACTCTTTTGGTGTCTTTCTAGCAAGAAGATAACATGCTTGTGCCGATTTCTGGGAGCCACGGATTTGCTCAATGCCGCGTTCTGTCGGGAAGCGGAGCAGTTGATGATAGGTACTTGGCACGGGCTGCATAGTATGCAACCAAGTTCGCCCTATGATGAGATTATACGGCGAAGGCAGCTTGACGACAAAGAATTCCACATCGATTGTTCGAGAGCCCGCTCGAACTGGTAGTGTGATTTTGCCCAACGGGTATTTTGGATTAGCGTTGAAGCCGAATAATGGATAAGGAGCTGGAGAAAGATCCGATTCGGAGAAGCTGAGTTTGGTGAATGTCTTATAATACATAACTTCCGATGTGCTCCCCGGATCAATGAGTACGCGCTCAACGGTGAATCGGTTTACACGTAACTCGATTACCAAGGGATCGATGTGAGGAAGTGTCACTCCGGCCAAATCTGAATCATCAAAAGCAATGCTCGCAGTTTCATGGGGCCGTTTAGCCGAAGTGAGTTAATTTTGAGGGTTGGGATTCGGCTGAATCATATGCACCGCAGATATCATTGATAGGCTGTATATCATGTAGATCACGCCGAGTGGAGGTAAATCCTGTCGTAAGGCTATTGCATTGGTTGAGTTGCCTTTTCAGATGTACTGTTGTAGCCGACCATCTTGTATCAATTCCTCCAGGTGATCCTTCAATGCATAACAACTCTCAGTATCATGGCCGTGGTCCTTGTGATACTCGCACCGCCTATCCCGTCTTCTTGTGTCGGGAGGTAACACCATTTTGGACGGCCATTTGAAGAACGAAAGGTGTTGGACTTTGGACATAACCGTGCTGATCGGCTCTGACAACTCTGTATATTTCTTGTCTGCGTGCCTTGTGCGCCTGCTATCTACTTGAAGTTGTTCATTAGCTCGGTGGGAGCATTGGTCGTTTGATCGGCAAGAATCTCGTCTCTTGTCTCGTTTAGCCCGATGCCGTGGTTCAGGGCTCTGAGGTGGTACAGAATTTACCGGCTGAGCAATTTCAGAAGGGACCGTCTTGTTGGCCATGTTTTCGGCTTTAACTCGCAAGGCGTCATCTTCCACTTTGCAGTATTTCTCGACTTTCTTCATCAACGACCAGACTATTTTGGGGGTCTTCTAGTCAAGGAACTGCGGAGAGCACTATCAGGATGCAAACCCATTTTAAAGGCGATAATGGCCATGGAGTCGTTGCAAGCATCATCGACAAGATTAAAGCATTCCTAATAGCGCACCGAATACGCTCGTAAAGTTTTTCTCGGTTGGATCTGCATTGCCCAGAGAGAGTTGGCTTGCTTCGGCTGGACCTTGTTGGTGATGAATCTTGCCTTGAAGGATTTCTGTAGTTGATGGAAACTCTTAATCGACGCGGCTCCAACTTATAATACCATCTGACGGCCAATGGCCCCAAACTGCTCGAAAATATTCTGCACATAAGAGCCTCGTCATCTGCATGTAGCGTCATGGCTTGCTTATAATGACGGATATGATTAGTGGGGTCCGATTTCCCGTCGTACAGGGTGAACGACGGGGCTTTGAACTTCTTAGGAAGTACTACCTTTGCAATTCGTCGCACGAAGGGATCGTGCTGGTCTTCTTCGTCCGAACCATTTCGTCTTCGCTTATGCCTTACACGTGGACTCTCTTCAGAGGAACTAGTAGTTTCGAGTCGTCCCTTCTTTTTGGGCTCTAGGGATAATGAGTCAGAGTCGCTGTCACTATATTGCCTCCGAACTCGAGGTTTTCGACCACCTACTCTCAGAGGTCGTCCTAGATCTTGGCGTGTAGCTTGAGTGGATTTTGCTACTTCCAAGGCCAAGTCCTGACGGAGGTGCTCGTTCTCAACGATCATGTTTTCCAGTCTATGTTCGTTTTGCTTCGCCTATTCCATGATCGCTTCCATTGTCTCATGTGTTGAAATCGAAGGGGAGTTCTAGGCAAGTGAGTCGAAGTTCAAGGCACGTCTTACGGCGATAGTCTCCGATCCAAGCATGTTTGTTGGGGTGAGGTCGTCTCTCTGTGTGGTTTCGTCAGTGACTATCGGAGGGTTTTCCGTTACGCCCGCCATGGATGTAGTTGAGTATTCCCACAGACGGCGCCAATTGTTGGGATGTGGTTTGGAAATACTTTTTTGATCCACTGGGATGCTCGAGATCCTCAGCTGACAACCTGAAAATGAATAAACACTCTGGTCGGGGATGCTGGAATTAGCACTCCGACGGTTAAGTTAGTGTATGCTCTCTTAGTTACTTGTATCTTAAGTTAAGCGTAATAATTCTCACATACATCTCTCTGGATGATGTTCTTCTATTTATATCTTTTCTTTCTTGGGCTTCAGGGCTGGGCCCACCTTCAATTCGTCATACAACTATTTACTCGGCTCCTTTTGTTGCAAACCGCTCTTCACTCGGCCCCTTACTCAACTGGTTATTTGGCCGAATAGGGTACCTCTGGATTTGTGTATAAGATGGGGCCGAATGCGATATATGAATTTTGACTCTCCAGGTCCAACTATTCGGTCTCTTTACATGTCCCGATATTCAGCCTTCACAACTGCCATTACCTCCTCAAACAAGGTGGCAAAAAGAGAACAAGAGAGGAATAAGGATGAAGAAAATGAAGGAGAGAGATGAGGAATCCTTACCAGGAAATAATTCTTCACATTTGTTGATTAACACAAAGAATCAAAGACAGATCTAGTAAAAAAATTTATGATTGACACATTCAGTGATAAATTTAACCATTGTCTACTTGTTAAAAATTACAAATTCTCATCATCATTGTCACAAATCAACACAAGATTCAAAGACATATTCAGTGATAAATTTATCATTGACTGTTTGTTAAAAAATTACAAAAAGAAAATTTCATCATCATTGTCACAAATCAACACAAGATTCAAAAACATATTGAATGTTAAATTTATCACTAATAGACACATTCACTGATAAATTTTTCATCGACTGTTTGTTAAAAAATTATAAAAAGATTGTCACAAATCAACACAAATATTCAAAGACATATTCAGTAATAAATTTATCACTGATAGACACATTCACATAAATTTCTCATTGACTGTTTGTTAAAAAATTATTAAAATCAAATCTCGTCATCATCGTCACAAATTAACACAAAGATTCGAAGACATATGAGTGATAAATTTATCATTGATAGACACATTCATTGATAAATTTCTCACTGACTATTTGTTAAAAATTACAAAACGAAAATCTCATCATTATCATAACAAATCAACAAAAGATTCAAAGACATATATCCGTGATAAATTTATCACTGATATATTAAACCCTTGTTTGCAATAGATTTGGTTTGAGAGAAATAAAGAGAGATGGAGGGAGAGAGAGAGAAAGAGGTGAGATTTGGAGAATCAATGTTGCTTGTAGTCGTTTGAAGTTGATTTCACAGTAGAAACAACTAGATCAATGTAGATCTAGGACGGAGTATAGATCAGCGATGGAATAATGTAAATCGATGATGGCGAAGGTGGTTGGTAAACAATGGTGGTGAATCGGAGCTAGTGAAGTATAGATCGGCGACAGTGGAGATGGTTGGTGAATGATGGTGGTGGTAATGGCCGGCGAAGGTGGTGGTGGTGGTCATTGACAGACGATAGTCGTGGTGGTGGTGGGTGAATGGCCATGGCCATGGCAACGGTGGTGGTATTTCTAGAGAGAGAGAGAGAGAGAGATGAGGGTATTATAGGCAACTAAGGACTTAATAGTACATAAAAATGTAAGTCAGGATCTAATAGGTAATAAGGCTAGAAAGGGAGACTGGTTGGTAAATTACCCTAAATTTTAGCTTGTTTGAATGGAGGATTGTGACGGATTGTGATTTATATGCATTGTCCTTTTGTGGGTTGGGAACTTTACACTTTCGTTGAGTCTTACGTTTGAATTATGAATTTAAATAAAAATTTAAAAAATAAATAAATTATAAATTTGAATAAATTTTTTTAAAAATAAATAAAATATAACTATATTTTAATGATATTTTATTAAAGTTTTTTTTTTTTTTTTTGGAGGGAGGGAGGGGGGGTTAAATTTATGATCTGAACACAATTTAAATGGAAAAGACATGAAAATTGCAATTTATACATGTGAAATAGAGTTGTAAGGAGGTGATTGCATTTGACGTTGGATTTTTAATCCTAGCGGTATGAACTTCAAAGTTTATTTATTTATTTATTTCTTCAGAAACAGTAACAGTCACCATTATATTAAAAAAGAGTGATTCTATTTACACCACTAGTTTTCTTCTTTACACCCTCTATATAAGCTTTTTTGTTTCCTTTCAATTTTATCTATATGTGAAATTACTTTTAAGGACAAAACACTAAAATTAAATATATTTTATTATTTCTTTACACTCCTTAGTCTTCAATCCCTACTCTTCTTTTTCCTTTCTCAATTTTTCTTTTTTCTTACACATCTCTTTTCAAAAGTGATAATCATAGTGTTTTGATCATCAAAGAAAGTAATGGATGAAGAAACGGTGGTGAAGAACCATCAAAAAAATGAAACGATGAGTTTTTTTTATTTGTTTAGTAGGTTTTTGTTTTGTTTTTCTAGACTGTTATTCGACTTTTGTTCGGTGTTTCGAAATCAAACAAAATAAAATAGTCCGCATCACATTGCCGAACAAAAAATATAAATATAGTAACCAACTACCGAATAAAAGATACATTTCTGGTAACCTAAGGCTGAATTTTTTTAATTTGTTCAGCTACTCATTACCATGTATTTTCAGTTTCATTTTTTTTTATTTATATTTTTTATATTTTTGCTTGGAAAGATTATACTTATACTCATTGCAACAACGCAAGTACTGCATTATTAGTGGACTCCAGTTATGAATTCATTACAGACGAGATTTATTAAGTGTTTTTATGAATACAATTTTTTTTTAATTTGTATTGAGTTTTATTAATAATTTGACGTATAAAAGTATTTATTATGTTTAGATTTTTAGTAGTCGTCAAGCATTTATTATGTTTAGATTTGTCATTATTATAAAGACATTAGATGCGGAAGGTAATGGCAGAAAACCAAGAATGACACTTGTTTGTGAAAGAAGTGGTTACTACAGAGACAATAAGAAGATCAATGGGGAACGATTGAGGTTGACAGGTTCTAAAAAGTGTGGATGTCCATTTCTATTAAGGGAGAAAAATTACCTACAAATAATGAGTGGATGTTACATGTCTTATGCGGAGTGCACAATCATCCGCCTATTGAACATCTTAAAGGGCACTCATTTGCTGGCAGATTATCTAAGAATGAAATATCCTTATTAGTTGACATGTCAAAGAGTATGATGCAACCAAAAGAGATATTGATTATATTGAAACGAAGATATATTGATTAAATCAAATCGTATCTCTTACTTCGAACAATTTTCGAAGAAGTTGAGACTATATATCCATCACATAAAAGATGTACAAGCAGATGGCAATTGTGGTTTCAGGGTAATAGCTGGATTGATTGGTTTAGGTGAAGATGATTAGCAACAAGTTAGGCGAAACTTGTTGACTAAGCTGCATTCGAATGTAGTGCACTACGTGAAACTATTTGGTTCACAAGAAAGGGTTGATGACCTTACCTCTATCTTATCCTATTTCGAACCTGGCCCTAGATTTAATCATTAGATGACTATGCCCAACATAGGCCATTTGATAGTATCATACTACCGAGTCGTTCTTTATCATTTATCCATGTAACAATGCTTGACATTTCTACCACTTAGAGCGGTACTAATTGTAACACCTGATCGAAGAGATATTTTTATAGGATTTTGTAGCTTGCTTTTCGTGCTCCTCGGAGGGGTTTAGTCTCCTCGGATGCGATAGCCCTATAGTTCAGACTCCCATGATTCTGAATTTCATTCCATAAGTGCAATGTGAAACAGTGAAAACATAAATGAGTTCAAATTCAACAAATCTTTTGGAAATCGATTGTTAATCAAAAAAATGGACTACATTGCCAGATTTCTGAGTCGTCACCTAAATATTTTTGAAAAATTTAGGAAACCCGTGACTCATGCCAAAGGTCACGTGTCCATCATCACCAAAGTGTTTCAGCTCCGAAACTTAGGTATAAGAGGGGAAGGTCATGAATTGAGCACCCCACTCACCCGATCAAAGATCAGCCTCTACTAATCATGATGTGATTTTTATGTACAATATATGCTCTTGTTTCGATTATTATGCTATCTTTACTATGTGATGTACACAAATATAGACTAATTCGCCCAATTTAAAATATTTTGATTTCATGCTTGTTTTGAAAAAGTGTTTTGAATATGTACCACTTGGAAAAGTGATCTTATATGTACATTAATCAAATCAACCCAACTTAAGGGAAAAAAAACCTTTATCCACTGGCATTCAAATAAGTATATCAACTAAGTACTTAGCCTCATAGTAAACATGCTCGATATGGTAGTAATCACACGCATACAATATGCTAAAGCAAGAAATGCTCACCTGGTACTCCGAGGCAAACCAAAGAAGATAAAATAATTAAAAGGAATACATGGTCCTAAATAATGCAATATGACTAATGCAACGTATACAATATGCAAATAATAAGCTCGGCTACTAACATAGCGTGTGAGTCAATTCAAAGCATGCAAGAAAGCACGTATTTGAGTAAGGAATTTGAAATTGACATTGCTTAGTATGATGAACCGAACCTTTATGCATGTAAGATGAATGGATGCAAGTCATGGAAAATGCTAAGGAAAACATGATGATATACAACCACGGTAAGCAGATAAATAAAAGGGAGAAAAAAATGGGGATTGAAAGACATACACAATATTACAATTTACCCTCGCGCAAGAGGGTTCGAATAAATGTCCGGATTAAACTAGCTATTACAACACCAAATAAATTAGCTACACTAACTAATTATTACCAATTGCATGAATCTAATTAATGGAATGAATTAACTAAGTAACTAGCTATTACAAATTCAAAGGAATTTAACTAATTAATGAACTAGCTATTACAAGTTTCGAATAAATCTACTAATTGGCATTAACTTCACGAGCCATAGAAAGTAGAGGATCGTGCATGCATGAACGGGAATATCCACCATAAAACACCTCTATTTTGCTACCAGAACTGTTCTATTTTGCGGTCAGAAAAATAATCGTTTTTCACCCGAGCCTCTGTTATGTTCTGCTGTGAAAATGGTACTGTTTACATAAAATAAATGTAATAACCCGACCCTCTCATTTGTTTTAATTCCCTCATTATATGTGTGATTACAAGTGTGCTTATGTGTTTGATGTGAAATGCCATGTTTTAATGGGTGAATTACATGTTTATAAATTTGTATCTGTCGGTTATGAGAAAATCTGTTGAAATTACTCCATTTAGACTGAAAATTGAAAGCCTTAAAGGTGCAATAAGCTAAAACCGACCACATAGATATGATCAGCATGATTTTTAGAGTCTAATAAGAATTTTGGTAAAATTTTGGTTCAGAATGAATTCTTGTGTGATTTCGGCTCGAACTCTAAAATTGACGGCCTAAATAGGTTCAGAAACCGAAATGGTGTACATAGATAGGTTAATTGGAATTTTTGGGATCATTTGGGAAGTTTAATTAATTTTTTTTTTCCTGATTCGTTAAGGTGTATTTAGGCCACCTTTAAGTATAAGTGTGTATATATATATATATATAAGTGATATAAGTCATTTGGGGCTCATCTCTATCTTGTTTTAAAACACAAAAATCAGAGAGCGAGAGAGAGAGAGAGTTCTAGAACGAGAAAGAGAGAAGGAGAGCTTAAGGAGAAGAAGGAAGAGAGAAACTTGAAAAGATAAGCTAATCTACAACAAATTAGCCAATTAAGGTAAGCATCTTCCTTTAATTTTATGAATACAAGTTGTATTCTTCATGAGATCATGTGATCTAGGTTGAAGTAAGAAGTTGAATGGTGTAAATTGGTGGAAATTGAAAGTACGAACCCTAAAGGAGAAGATTACTTGGTGTGTCTGTAGACACTCCATTTTTGACCGTCCTCAAGACTTGGTTGTGCTTGTAGGTACACCCAACAGCTGGTTCGATTGCTCGCCCAGCATTTGACTGTCGCGGCGGGACGTCACTGGTTCGGGTTTCCCGAACCTTGTATCCTTTTTGTCTCATTTTTGGACCCTGACCTGGTCCTATCAGGGTGGCCCCTGTGGTGCACTGCCGGCCATGGCATGGCACTGCCGGCCATGGCTTGGCCCCTGCCGGCTACTTGTGAACACCTGTCGGCCATCAGTGTGGCACTGTCGGCCATTGCTGATGGCCGGCACCCCCCCCTATTTCAGCTGCTTTCCGAGAAGATCTTTTGTACCAGCTGGATTCCTCATATCTGCCCTCCATACACGTGTATGGAGGGATGAAGCTCTTGCCAAGCTTGTTCAAGAAGCTTTAGCTTTGCATTCCTCTATATAAGCAAGGGGCTCTTTCATTTCAGAGGGTTCTGAGTTTTTGAAGGGCAAAAAGCTTCCTCTCTCTCTATATTGCTTGTGGTTAGAGCTTGGAAGTTGGATTTCTTTGCATTTTTGCACTATACCTCATAGCACAAGACCTCCATCACTCATTCAAACACCTTGAGGCTGTCTCTCAGAGGTTGGAAGCTCAGATTTTTGGACCAAAAGCTGCTGGAAAGATTGTTCTTCAAGGGTAAGCACCCTTTTCCCCTAAACTAGTCTTTTCTTGCTTCATTTATAAGCTTTGCTTTCAAGCATTTTTGGGCTCCGACCCAAACTAGAAATGATCATATTTTGAGCCCTTTTTCATGTTTGATCAAGGGTCTTTCTCTGTTTGAGACTTCCTTCTATCACTTGCCTCTTTAACTCTCTTTTAGGCTTTTTTTTTGCATAGTATTTTAAGCTTATTTGTGAGCTGTTTTGGATTTGGCCATAAACTGGAAAGAGGCTTTTTTTGAGCCCCTCTTCAACTTTTTTGAAGGGCTATCCTCTGTTTGAGGACAGCAGCTACCACTTGTCTCTTTACCCCTCTTTTAGGTCCATTTCTTGCATGCTAGTTTAACCTTACTTGTGTTTATTTTTGTGGCTTCATGTAAACTGTAAAGTGCCTTATTTTGAGCATCTCTTCAACTTTATTGAAGGGCTCTTCATCATTTGGGGCCAGCTGCTGTCCATTGTCTCTATTCTCACTTTTAGGGCCATTTTTGCATGATAGATTAGCCCTATTTGTATTCATTTTTGAGGCATGTTGTAAACTGGAAAGAGGCTTTTTTTGACATCATATTCATATTTTATTAAGATTTCATTTTTGTTTAAGGTCACATGTTATCTTGTATGCTTGGTTGCCTCCCATTTTGAGCCTTATATCCTAGCTCTTGTTGCATGCTTTGTTTGGCCTTCTAGCCACTGAAATCCAATGGATTTTCAGTGGCTTGGCCATTGTTTTGAGCTTCCAAATCAGAGGAGGGTGACCCCCTTTCACCTTGACTTGTTTGGTAGTCATTTTGGCCTTCCAAAGAGGCCCTATCTTGCATGCTTTGTTGACTGATTTTGGGGCCAATTTGATGAGTTTTGGGACTATCATATTTGATTTTCAGAGTTGTATATGCCATGTCACTTGTCTATCTTGTATGTGCCTAATAACTGCTTGTATGGCCATCTAAAGGAGCTCATCATTTTTGCATACCATGGTTGCATATCAGTGGTTATTTGGGCCTATTTTTATATGTTTTATTCACTGATTTTCGACGGTTTGGTGAAATTCCATGTGCATCATACACTTGCCATGTAAACCATGTTTGCTAGTCAAAATCGCATGTTACTTTAGTCCATCTTGCTAGCACATTTTGGCCTTGCTTTAAACTGGAAAAGTCCATGTTTTAGGACTATCTTGACTCTGTCTTCATGCTTCATGTTCAAATAATGCATGCTTTGTATAGCTGTGGGTCATTCCATGTGCCTAGTTTTGAGTTTCGGGTCTCACCTCATGCATCGGGTGCCATGTTTTCATGATTCGGGGCTGTTTAGCATCATATTTCAGTGTTGAAATTTGCATATTTGCATACCATGTTCCATGCCTTACCATGCTTTGGTAGAGTGGCATTTGTGCCTTAGGTTCGGTCCTCGGTGCACGCATTTTGAGTGTCTCATTTTCATCTAATGGCCACTTATGTGAGTGTGGCTGAGGTCCACTCCTGTTGGTGTAAGTCCATTATGCATTGTGTATGCCATTTCATTTCATAGCATTGTGTATGCTAGGTTGTATGTTAGCGCATTGTGTATGCCATGTTACCTCGTGCATCGTGTATGCCATTTCATAGCATTGTGCATGTTAGGTTATATCTTAGTTGCATTCATGCATGTCATGCATCTTGCATTGTGTTTGGGGGGTAGGAGTTAGCTCGAGCACGGGAAACGAAGGGCGTTTCGTACTCCAAAGTGACGGAACGTGTCTCAATTCCCAGTCACCGAAACTCCGGATTATCCATGATGGAGTTTAGGTATTGTTGTGTTTATGTGTGCATTCATTTCATATTCAGTCGTGCAATTCGACTCCTCGGCCATCATGCATCAATATGAGTGATTGGTGGCACGAGGATCGAGGACTACACTCCTTGAAGAGTAGTCAAGCATACATATGTGAAAATACATTGCCATGCCCCTTTCCTGCTCTCTGTTGCAGCAAATCAAGAATCAGCAGCCTTCCGGAGCTTGGTACGCATTCCAAGAACAATTGCAAACAGAGGCTAATTAGGGCATCACAATGGATTTCCGCGCAAGGCAACCCGACCATGCATCATTCATCATTTGGAGCAGAGTTGAGGCAGTCCCTGGCTTGCATGCCAATTTACCGCTTTCCTAGATTAATTTGTTAATTAATTAGGATTTTGTATTTATTCGGACTGTAATTATTCATTTGGGACTGTACTATTTATTTGGACCCTCCGAGCGAGGGCACAACTGTAATAAGTGTGCGTGTGTGCGATGTATGTCTTCCAACCCCACGTCTTTCTCCCTTTTATTTACCAGCTTATGATGGTTAGATTAGGGCATGTTTCAATTAGCATACAGTATAATAACATGTTTGCATTCATTCATCCGTTTTGCATACACCAGGCTCGGCGCATCACACTAACTGCATTTGTATTTCAATTCTAAGTTGAATACATGTTAGCTGTAGCATTCCATATGCCATGTTTAGAATAGCCGAGCCTGCTATAGTTGCATTTTTGCATGCGTTGCATTAGGCATTCTGTATAGTTAGGATCATGCATGGATTTCTAACATAGCTTCTTTTTTGGCTTGGAGTACTCGGTGAGTTTTATGCTTTAGCATCCTTGCATGTGTGTGAGTGACTGCCATGATAGCATGCTTACCATGAGGCTATATGCTTATGTGTTATAACTGCCTGAATGCCTGTGGGTGAAGGTTGGGTTATCTGAATTGGAGTAATGCATTGACTGTGAGTTTTAAGCCCACTAGATAGTGGCAAAACCATCTTTTTCTAAGCCCACCTGAGGGTGGCAAAATCTGCATTTTAAGCCTACTTGCGAGTAGCAAACCATCTTTCAAAAACAAACATGAAATGTTTTGTTCCAATTCGGGCGACTCGGTCTATACTTATATGCTGTGCGCATCACATAGTAAATCTAGGCTAATAACCGGAATAAGAATACATAAGGTTTTCAAAACTCGATATCATGTTTAGTAGAGGCCGATCTTTGATCGGGCGAGAATGGGTGCTCATAGCTGACCTTCCCCAATCGTACCCAAGTTCCCGAGCCGAGGCAACTTTGGTGATGACGGACACGTGGCCTTAGGTAACGAGTCAGGGTTTCCTAAATTTCCCAAAAATAAAATATTTAAGTGGCGACTCTGTATCTGGCGAAGCAGTCTATGTTTGGCACTTCTTTCTAAAAAAAATCTGTTTTTCTCAAAACGATTTGCCGGATTTGGACTCTTTGGTTCAGATTAAGAACCGTGACATTTAAGTCCTGAACTGTAGTAACCCCAAAAGGAACAGAACGGGACACACCCTCCCGGGGCGTTCGGGGACGTCTACAGTTTCTGGCAACTCTGCTGGGGATTTAGAGAACTTGACTCGAACTCATGATATCTGGTTTTGGCTACACTTATGTGTTTCTTTGCATTGCATTTGCATTGGTGCGCCTAGGACACCGTGTTTGCCATCTGCTATTCCTGAACGGTTTGCCGGAGGCTTGTCCTGTCAAGGCATGACCATAAGGCTGACCGGTTGTGGGCTCTGCCAGTATGGGAACACAAACCCCGGTTTTACCGGGGCACCCTTCTTTGACCATTCGACCTAGTGCATACTTGGATCCGTAGTGACCATTCCAAACTAGGACAGGTTGCTTACCCGATAGGTTGTTTGAAACCGCTGCGTGCGTAGTGAAACCCTAGCTCCTGACAAAATAGGACAGGGAAACCCTACCCCAACATAGGGGTGTTTTGGCTCTCACTTATCTGCTATATGCTTTTAGAGTGCGTCTCTACAGGAATGCATGTATCAGTTTGCAAGTTTGGGCATCAGGCTTGCGAGCACCAGTTCAGTACTTTGGGATTCAGTTCACCTGAGGGTATCAGTTTACGGGCAGAATTTTGGGCAGAATTCTGTAGGAGGCACAGTCATTCAGCTCTGCTCATATGGGTTATCGTGAAATCAGGCTGAGATGCTGTCTGTTTTCTCTTTTGTTAGGGGGTAGTCCTGGAACCATAGCTTCAGAAGGCTCCAATATCCCCCGGGTACACTAAACTTGTGCTAATAGACTTTGTCAGGTCAGAGATTCAGTTCAAGGGCAATCAGTTTTCCTTTGCCAGAGGCAGGGTAAAAGGGCCAGTCAGGCACAAATCACCAGTTCAGCAGTTACCAGATCAGTGGCCCTTATCCACCCCACCAGTGAACAGTTAGGCTGAGGTCTCAGTTTCTACTACAGGGATAGATACCAGTCAGTTAGATGGATCAGCAGAACACGTTAGAGATGGAGGCAATGATGCGTCAAATGCAGGAAAGTATGAAGCTTATGCAGGAGGACGCTGTCCGCCAAGCAGAGTTCTCTAAGCAGCAGGCCACAATCATGGCCCAACAGGCGGAGCTAATTACCCGGCTCCAGCAGCAAGCCGGAGCATCGGCCTCATATCCAGTTCCTCCTCTACCAGGGGTCCGTTACCCGAGCAGACACCAACTACCCAGAATGTCCTGCCAAATGCCCAGAACATTTTGCCGAATGTCCAGGCCATTCAGGAGGACACAGACATTCCAACGGGGCTAGCTCCGCCCCCGCTTCCACCTCAATTATCCAAGGCACATACACCTATCAACCACCCGGACTCTCCCTTCGAGTTCGAAGTAGACCCTACGGTACTGAAATTGAGCAAGCTTGAGAAGCTATTCAAAAAATCCCAGGGGGTAAAGTCCATCCCGGACATCGAGGACGGATACACTGACTCAACTGTGACACTGCCGGATAGGTTCAAGATGCCTCACATCGACCGTTTTGACGGGTCAGGAGATCCCATGGTCCACCTGAGTTTGTTTTCAGATGTTCTGCGCCCCATGGGCTTGACAAGATTACAGAAGCTCTCCCTTTTTGGCAGGACCTTATCGGGTATTGCGGCCATCTGGTACGCCAAATTGGAGGATTCAGTGAAACGAAGCTGGGAAGAATTGGCCGAGGCCTTCGTCGCACAATATTCATACAATACCCAAATCAAGATTACGACCCGTGATCTTGAGACGACGAGGCAGGAGCCTAAGGAGAGCTTCTCAGAATTCGTGGCCCGCTGGAGGGCCAAGGCCTCGATGATGACCATCAGGCCAACGGATAAGGATCAAATACGGATGGTTGTACGCAACCTCCAGCCCAAACTAATGCAGAAAATGATCGTGCTCCTCTTCCCTACCTTTTCAGATTTGTATGAGATGGGAGTACAGATCGAGGATGCCATGAAGCAGGGCCTTATTGACCAGGAGAAGGAGCAGCCTAGGCGGGTGTTTTCCCGCAGTTCGAATGCGACCACCAGTGGTGATGCAGCTGCAAGATCTTCTGAAGTGGGCATGGTCACCACCACCACATCAAAAAAGGCTACCCCATTCATCGGTGCGTCTGAAAGTAGCTCACAAACGGCCAAATATCCACCCCGAGTCAAGAGGGTTTTCACCCCACTTTATATGCCTTTGTCAAAGGCTCTAGAGGTCTTAATCCAGAAAGGACATCTGAAACCATTGGATCAACGGCCTTTACCTGATCCTCTCCCTCCAAAGCATGACCATACTAGGTACTGTGCGTACCATCAACAAACCGGTCATGGCACTGACAGTTGCTTTCGTCTGCGCCATGATGTACAAGATCTGTTTCATAACAGGGTCATCCCCGCGCCAGTCCAGCAAAGTCTATCGGCACTCGACCAGTGAACCTGTGGATAATGTGATGTGATCGGGGAATGAACCACCTGCGGATGACACTCGATTTACTCCAGACGTGGGAATGGCACGCACTGTTTTGAGCATTTGCGAATGCTAGTTTTGAAGTTCCTGACTTGGGTGTTGAGTCAGTTCTGTAGTTTTGTTTTGAGTCTGTCTCTTTGTCTCGAGTCGGTCTTTTTGATTAAGGGTCTGTCTTGAGTCAATCCTGTTGTACAAAGGTCAGGTGATTCCGGGGGTGTTACCTCGAGCGTCACCATTTTGTTTTGCGTTTGTCTTTTCGTTTTGTTTTGAGTCTGTTCCTGCCAGGGAGCCAGTTGTGCCAATAGATTTTGAATGAAACAGCAGTGATTTTTACGCTCTCGCGTTTGCTTCTGCCTTGTGCCAGTTGTGCCGGAAGTTCTGAATAAGATGGCAGTATTTGACTAAGAACTCTGTCTTTTCTGTGCCTTAAAGTCATTGTAATGACCTGAGTTTTTCAAAACTTTTTGAACACTGCGGTGAAAACAAAGAGGGAGGAATTCCTCGGGATTTGCAAAACTTTGATCAAACTGAGAGAAAGAGAGGCATGCTAAGCCCTTAATGAACGAAATCATGCTTGTTAGTGTGAGTACTGAGAAGGACCCTAGCTTTGATCCAGATTGGTTCTACACTGTCTTCAGCGCGAGCGATTTGTCGCTTTCTTAAAAACTTTCAAAAAATGTTTTGCGCGGTCCTGCGAAAACATGTGTGAAATCGCTCTTGAGATTGTACAGCTTAGGATCGCTCTCAGCCCCGAGACTCAACCCCTCACTTTCGAACCTTGAACTTGAATTCAAAATGTTTAATGGTCAACTACAACGTGAGACCTGTGTGGCCAGACTCAAAGCAGCCCTCGAACAAGAGGCAAGAAAGTCAGATCAAGAAGACCAAATGTCACCAAAAACAGCTTGCGAAGCTAGGACGGAAGCACCCTTCGAACTAGGGGCAAAGATGTCAGATGTGCTCGAAGAGCCGAAGATGAGTCCTCTTGCAAATCAACAGCCACTCTCCTGGATACGGATGACTTCAAAACCCTACAACCATTTGGCATGGACCAAGCTACACTTTTACCCTTTGAGAGGCTCGCTGGGTCGAAAACCCAGAAGGGCGACCCAGGCAAAAGTTAGAGCGAGACAAAAAAATACAAAAAAATGCAAAAAGAAAAGAAAAAGAAAAATGCAAAAAAAAAATGCAAAAAAAAAAAAAAGGAATGAAAAGAATATAAAAAAAAAAAAGAAAGAAAGAAGAACAAAGCTCGCAAGGTCGAAAACCCGCGACGGGCGCCTTGGCAAAAGTTA
The DNA here is from genome assembly GCA_030407325.1 of Camellia japonica. Taxonomy (NCBI): domain Eukaryota; kingdom Viridiplantae; phylum Streptophyta; class Magnoliopsida; order Ericales; family Theaceae; genus Camellia; species Camellia japonica. The sequence goes on from JAPPVO010000017.1 coordinate 155,952,471, forward strand.
GAGCCTAAAAAGGAGAGGTTAATACCCGAGTGTACCTTAACCCCGAACTACGTAAGGCTTGATTCCCATCTTTGGGATACGTAGGCAACTTCATTCTGAAGTCCAGCCGTAAAACACTTCAAATTCGATTGTGTCCATGTAATGGTTTTTGATCATCTTTGCCTTCTCTGTATCCGAGAGTTCGGTTGTAATCATCGCTCCAAGGACTGATTACAATGCGCTGTGGTGCCATTCAAACAAGGGGCAACTTTCTGTTGCCATTCAATGCGCCGCGATGCCGTTCAAACAAGGGGCAACTTTCCGTTGCCATGCAGCTCTCTTCAAGCAAGGGGCAATTTTCCTTCAGATCTGAGGTTGCGCATCTCAGGAGTAGGTTTCATGCTCGTTGAGCAAGTGGCCGTTTGCAAAAATAGTTTTTGAGAATTTTTACTGAGGCTGACTAATTTTCTCGAAAATTATTTTCCGAAACTGGACCATTTTCTTGGACCCAAAAAAGGAAAATTTTCAGTGCTCATGGCCTGACTTGCATGATTTCAAATCAAAAATTGAACAAGCATGTTAATCTAACTCTCATATTGGTCAAAATTGTTTTAGTAGAAAAATCAAAACAAAAAATGGTCAAAATAATGAACTAGGGGCACAGTTGAGTCAGGTGTTCTGTCTTTTCCCCTTTGTCAAAATACTTGCTAGAAAGGGCACCGTATTCGCCAGAAAAGGGCACAACAAAGGGCTGAAAGCTCTCTCACCCTCCAAGCAACGAGGTATCAAGACAAGTGCGAAGCACGAACTGGAATGGGGCAAAATATTCCACTCCATCATCTGGACAGATCTTATCACGTCCAAACTCCCCAGCAAAGCATCATCAACCGATGTTAGCTACAGATTTGCTACACACCCAGTTGTAGCACAGCCCCTCTGTAGGAGAAACTCACTAGCTGCATGCAGAAGAAGAAGAATCTAGCGGAATGCTAGGGGCAAGAGCCCACAACTTCCTGCTTATCCATCAACCATCCAGGGGAGGGATAAAAAATGAGAGATTGAAGAATAGAGAGATGTGCGATGAGAGAAAAAGTGAGAAAAAAGGCTTTTTCAGAAAACAAGAGATTGAGTGCCAGAGTGATGTGAGAATCACAAATGAGAAAGGGTGGGAAACACTACCCGGTGAAACAGGCTCCCTGTGCACGTCTGAGTGTCGTGTCTTTTTGTTTTATTTCGATCCTTGTTTTGAGTCGTTTCGACTGTTACTCGATGTGTCTAGGTTGTGTGCCTTTTATTTCCTTGTTGAGTCATTTTGCTGTGTTCAGTAGTAGGCTCAATACCTGGTCGAAAAACTCATCTCTCAATTTCAAAAATAAAATCGTTTTGTGCTCCGAGTGCCGTGCCGTTCTCCACATTTGTGCAAAACAGAATTTGCTCTTTCATAAAACCGCAGGGTTCAACCCAGGTCATGTGAGAACAGTGGAACCAGGACCTATCTGAAGCTATAATGGTTCCGGACTGCAAAGCAAAAGCAAAAGAGGAAAATGTCGGGTATCTGAGTTTGTTCCAATTTCAGTAAGCTCCGAGATCGCATTCCGTATGCACCCTGTCAAGCCTTGTCAATGCTCCGAAGTATGAGTGTGCCTCTACCTCAAGCTCAAGATCAAGTCTGCCTCAAGCCAGAATGGCAATCAGAAATGCTCTCTCTGAGTACCAGTTCCTTGCCAGGGTCATCTTGGCTGTGTTCGCAATGAGTTCCTAAGAGACCAACTGCGACGGTGGAAACTAGAGTTCGAATGGCCGTGGCCTAGAACGCAAAGGTTCGGGATTTCCAAGACTAAAGTCTGGTTTAAATACCCAGGGGTGTATCCCCGGCTTGAAATCTGTATGGAAGCCCCATAGGTTGCGACAGCGTGTATGCACCTCAATTCTGGATACTGAACCAACCTAGTCTGTCACCCCGTTGGAGAATAGGGAAAGTTGTGAAAATGATCATGAAGAAAGGTAGCATCCAAAGTGTTCTACGTGTAGAACCCTTGCCAGCATTCCAGAGTCTTTGTACTGTGAGTTGAAGGTAAAGTGTTCGAAGAGCACAAGGGGAGATCCCCGTCGGAGAAGAGCGGTTCACCGCCACTCACCTCACGAGGTGCTTTCTAAAGCGCCGCTTTGTCCATTTATTGCTTTCCGTAAGCATCATGCATTGTAATGCATTGTACCTATCAAGTTTCTTTCTCAGTCATGCACGATATTGTATGTACGGTTTATTCAAAGAAGTTCCGTTTAAGATCATTCATTTAGTGTATCAATCACACTTTGTTCATATTGTGTATCAATCACACACACTCGCTTTGTATCTATCACACTATGCCTACTTTGTGTATCAATCACACACGCTCGCTTTAGTGTATCAATCACACGCATTCTCATTTTGTGTATCAATCACACTCTCTTTACTTTGTGTATCAATCACACTTCACTCATTTTGTGTAGCTATCACACACATCCTCATTTTGTGTATCTATCATGCACATATTCACATCATCACCTTTAGTGTATCCATCACACTTGTTCACTAAGTGCATCTATCACACTTCGTGTTCACATTTAGTATATCAATCATACTCTGTTCACTAAGTGCATCTATCACACTTCGTGTTCACATTTAGTATATCAATCATACTTTGTTCACTAAGTGCATCTATCACACTTTGTGTTCACCTTTAGTGTATCCATCACACTTGTACACTAAGTGCATCTATCACACTTCGTGTTCACATTTAGTATATCAATCATACTCTGTTCACTAAGTGCATCTATAACACTTCGTGTTCACATTTAGTATATCAATCATACTTTGTTCACTAAGTGCATCTATCACACTTTGTGTTCACCTTTAGTGTATCCATCACACTTGTTCACTAAGTGCATCTATCACACTTTGTGTTCACCTTTAGTGTATCCATCACACTCTGTTCACATAGTGCATCTATCACACTTTGTGTTCGCTTTTAGTGTATCAATCACACTCTGTTCACATAGTGCATCTATCACACTTTGTGTTCGCTCTTAGTGTATCAATCACACCTGTTCATTAAGTGCATCTATCACACTTTGTGTTCACCTATTATATGTATCCATCACACTTGTTCACTTAGTGCATCTATCACGCTTTGTGTTTGCCTTTTGTGTATCCATTACACTTTGCTCACTTCACCCTTTGTGTATCAATCACACTTTGTTCATATAGTGCATCTATCACACACTCGCTTTGTATCTATCACACTATACCTACTTTGTGTATCAATCACACACATTCGCTTTGTGTATCAATCACACACGTTCGCTTTGTGTATCAATCACACACTCTCACTTTGTGCATCTATCATACCTTGTTCACTTAGTGCATCTATCACACTTTGTGTTCACCTTTTTGTGTATCCATCACACTACACTCACTTTGTATCTACCACACACATTCACTTTGTGTATCCATCACACACGTTCGTTTTGTGTATCTATCACACATGCACACTGTATTCACAGTGAGAATTGCAATGATTCTCTTATATCCTTTTTGCATTGTAATGTAGCTTGGTTTCTACTTGCTTAAAACTGTTGCATTGTTATGCTTCGTTATAGCTTTCTTTGCATGATCATAAGTTATGCTCGGCTTTGTGCATATCATTTGCATTTTGCCCCCGGCCTTCGGGCGCATCCCTACATGCTTTTGCTAATTGATTGTCTGAGTCTTCGGCCTTGTCAAAAATGGGTCGTCTCTGGGCTTTGACAATCACTCTCGTCGTTATTATGACTTCTGAGTTCTGTCAAAAAGGGGCAACTGTAGACACCCCATTTTTTACCGTCCTCAAGACTTGGTTGTGCTTGTAGGTACACCCAACGGCTGGTTCGATTGCTCGCCCAGCATTCGACTGTCGCGGCGGGACGTCACTGGTTCGGGTTTCCCGAACCTTGTATCCTTTTTGTCTCATTTTTGGACCCTAACCTGGTCCTTTCAGGGTGGCCCCTGTGGTGCACTGCCGGCCATGGCATGGCACTGCCGGCCATGGCTTGGCCCCTGTCGGCTACTTGTGAACACCTGCCGGCCATGAGTGTGGCACTGCCGGCCATTGCTGATGGCCGGCACCCCCCCTATTTCAGCTGCTTTCCGGGAAGATCTTTTGTACCAGCTGGATTCCTCATATCTGCCCTCCATACACGTGTATGGAGGGATGAAGCTCTTGCCAAGCTTGTTCAAGAAGCTTTAGCTTTGCATTCCTCTATATAAGCAAGGGACTCCTTTATTTCAGAGGGTTCTGAGTTTTTGAAGGGCAAAAAGCTTCCTCTCTCTCTATATTGCTTGTGGTTAGAGCTTGGAAGTTGGATTTCTTTGCATTTTTGCACTATACCTCATAGCACAAGACCTCCATCACTCATTCAAACACCTTGAGGCTGTCTCTCAGAGGTTGGAAGCTCAGATTTTTGGACCAAAAGCTGCTGGAAAGACTGTTCTTCAAGGGTAAGCACCTTTTCCCCTAAACTAGTCTTTTCTTGCTTCATTTATAAGCTTTTCTTTCAAGCATTTTTGGGCTCCGACCCAAACTAGAAATGATCATATTTTGAGCCCCTTTTCATATTTGATCAAGGGTCTTTCTCTGTTTGAGGCTTCCTTCTATCACTTGCCTCTTTAACTCTCTTTTAGGCTTTTTTTTTTGCATAGTATTTTAAGCTTATTTGTGAGCTGTTTTGGATTTGGCCATAAACTAGAAAGAGGCTTGTTTTGAGCCCCTCTTCAACTTTGTTGAAGGGCTCTCCTCTGTTTGAGGACAGAAGCTACCACTTGTCTCTTTACCCCTCTTTTAGGCCCATTTCTTGCATGCTAGTTTAACCTTACTTGTGTTTATTTTCGTGGCTTGATGTAAACTGTAAAGTGCCTTATTTTGAGCCTCTCTTCAACTTTATTGAAGGGATCTTCATCATTTGGGGCCAGCTGCTGTCCATTGTCTCTATTCTCACTTTTAGGGCCATTTTTGCATGATAGATTAGCCCTATTTGTATTCATTTTTGAGGCATGTTGTAAACTGGAAAGAGGCTTGTTTTGACATCATCTTCATATTTTATTAAGATTTCATTTTTGTTTAAGGTCACATGCTATCTTGTATGCTTGGTTGCCTCCCATTTTGAGCCTTATATCCTAGCTCTTGTTGCATGCTTTGTTTGGCCTTCTAACCACTGAAATCCAGTGGATTTTCAGTGGCTTGGCCATTGTTTTGAGCTTCCAAATCAGAGGGGGGTGACCCCCTCTCACCTTGACTTGTTTGGTAGTCATTTTGGCCTTCCAAAGAGGCCCTATCTTGCATGCTTTGTTGACTGATTTTGGGGCCAATTTGATGAGTTTTGGGACTATCATATTTGATTTTCAGAGTTGTATATGCCATGTCACTTGTCTCTCTTGTATGTGCCTAATAACTGCTTGTATGGCCATCTAAAGGAGCTCATCATTTTTGCATACCATGGTTGCATATCAGTGGTTATTTGGGCCTATTTTCATATGTTTTATTCACTGATTTTCGACGGTTTGGTGAAATTCCATGTGCATCATACACTTGCCATGTAAACCATGTTTGCTAGTCAAAATTGCATGCTACTTTAGTCCATCTTGCTAGCACTTTTTGGCCTTGCTTTAAACTGGAAAAGTCCATGTTTTAGGACTGCCTTGACTCTGTCTTCATGTTTCATGTTCAAATAATGCATGCTTTGTATAGCTGTAGGTCATTCCATGTGCCTAGTTTTGAGTTTCGGGTCTCACCTCATGCATCGGGTGCCATGTTTTCATGATTCGGGGCTGTTTAGCATCATATTTCAGTGCTGAAATTTGCATGTTTGCATACCATGTTCCATGCCTTACCATGCTTTGGTAGAGTGGCATTCGTGCCTTAGGTTCGGTCCTCGGTTTGCGTGCACGCGTGCACGCATTTCGAGTGTCTCATTTTCATCTAATGGCCACTTATGTGAGTGTGGCTGAGGTCCACTCGTGTTGGTGTAAGTCCATTATGCATTGTGTATGCCATTTCATTTCATAGCATTGTGTATACTAGGTTGTATGTTAGCGCATTGTGTATGCCATGTTACCTCGTGCATCGTGTATGCCATTTCATAGCATTGTGCATGTTAGGTTATATCTTAGTTGCATTCATGCATGTCATGCATCTTGCATTGTGTTTGGGGGGTAGGAGTTAGCCCGAGCACGGGAAACGAGGGGCGTTTCGTACTCCAAAGTGACGGAACGTGTCTCAATTCCCAGTCACCGAAACTCCGGATTATCCATGATGGAGTTTAGGTATTGTTGTGTTTATGTGTGCATTCATTTCATATTAAGTCGTGCAATTCGACTCCTCGGCCATCATGTATCGATATGCGTGATTGGTGGCACGAGGATCGAGGACTACACTCCCTGAAGAGTAGTCAAGCATACATATGTGAAAATACATTGCCATGCCCCTTTCCTGCTCTCTGTTGCAGCAAATCAAGAATCAGCAGCCTTCCGGAGCTTGGTACGCATTCCAAGAACAATTGCAAACAGAGGCTAATTAGGCATCGCAATGGATTTCCGCGCAAGGCAACCCGACCATGCATCATTCATCATTTGGAGCAGAGTTGAGGCAGTCCCTGGCTTGCATGCCAATTTACCGCTTTCCTAGATTAATTTGTTAATTAATTAGGATTTTGTATTTATTCGGACTGTAATTATTCATTTGGGACTGTACTATTTATTCGGACCCTCCGAGCGAGGGCACAACTGTAATAAGTGTGCGTGTGTGCGATGTATGTCTTCCAACCCCACGTCTTTCTCCCTTTTATTTACCAGCTTATGATGGTTAGATTAGGGCATGTTTTAATTAGCATACAGTATGATAGCATGTTTGCATTCATTCATCCGTTTTGCATGCACCGGGCTCGGCGCATCATACTAACTGCATTTGTATTTCAATTCTAAGTTGAATACATGTTAGCTGTAGCATTCCATATGCCATGTTTAGAATAGCCGAGCCTGCTATAGTTGCATTTTTGCATGCGTTGCATTAGGCATTCCTGTATAGTTAGGATCATGCATGGATTTCTAACATAGCTTCTTTTTTGGCTTGGAGTACTCGGTGAGTTTTATGCTTTAGCATCCTTGCATGTGTGTGAGTGACTGCCATGATAGCATGCTTACCATGAGGCTATATGCTTATGTGTTATAACTGCCTGAATGCCTGTGGGTGAAGGTTGGGTTATCTGAATTGGAGTAATGCATTGACTGTGAGTTTTAAGCCCACTTGAGGGTGGCAAAATCTGCATTTTAAGCCTACTTGCGAGTAGCAAACCATCTTTCAAAACAAACATGAAATGTTTTGTTCCAATTCGGGCGACTCGGTCTATACTTATATGCTGTGCGCATCACATAGTAAATCTAGGCTAATAACCGGAATAAGAATACATAAGGTTTTCAAAACTCGATATCATGTTTAGTAGAGGCCGATCTTTGATCGGGCGAGAGGGGGTGCTCATAGCTGACCTTCCCCAATCGTACCCATGTTCCTGAACCGAGGCAACTTTGGTGATGACGGACACGTGGCCTTAGGCAACGAGTCAGGGTTTCCTAAATTTCGCAAAAATAAAATATTTAGGTGGCGACTCTGTATCTGGCGAAGCAGTCCATGTTTGGCACTTCTTTCTAAAAAAAATCTGTTTTTCTCAAAACGATTTGCCGGATTTGGACTCTTTGGTTCAGATTAAAAACCGTGACATTTGAGTCCTGAACTGTAGTAACCCCAAAAGGAACAGAACGGGACACACCCTCCCGGGGCGTTCGGGGATGTCTACAGTGTCACGACCCAAACCCGCCCCTATGGGTTTAGCACCGTAACCAGCCAGTAATCCGAGATTACCGAAGGCCTGCTTAATAGTAAGACAGTAATACAGAGTACAGGGGCATGGCGGAAGCCAATACAGTAAATAAACAATGTCCAATGAGCTGTGACAGTTTGTATGCAAAAAGACTTTTCATACATATATGCAGTCAATGACAAAACAGTATGTACAATATTTACAACCATTCAGAACAGGGACCTAATCCCTATTAAACAGTACAGTAACAGTCTACACAGTCATTACAAAACAGAACAGAAGGGGGAAAACTAAAACACCCCATAGCCTTTGCTAGACAGGCTCGGAACCTCGCATTGAGGCACAGTAGTTGGCTTGACAAAACTGGAGTTTACCCCGACGCCCCTAGCCGCGGTCTGGTGCCTACACACCTACATATATATATGAGCAGTGAGCTAAAGCCCAGTGAATAACATAATGCGTAAAGGGGTTTAGAATGAATTTCCTTACAGTAATGAAAACAGTTCATTAAACCAGTATTTCAGTCGTTCAGTCAGTACAGTCATATGTGGTACATCCATTAGCATAACAGTACAGTAAACAGTAGGTCTTAAAAGACCGAACAGTCAATGATGGCCATCAATCAGTAAACAGCAGTGGTTCCAACAAGGGAATCGACAGAGATCTCTGTAACGCTAACAGCAAACAGTAGGTGCTAAGGATGCCACAGTACAGTTCAGAATATAGGACATACATTCATTCGATTAACGATATCAGTTCAGAAAACAGTTCAGTTAAACAGTCAGAAAACATTCTCAGTTGAACATATCTTTACACAATTGTTACTCACAGAGTTCTGGGCTACAGTAAAGCTAGAGCGCGTCTCCAGTCGCCAACCCTACACAGTTACAGAACGAACACACACTAAGCTACACAGTTGGGAAGATAATAACTTAATCCCTAATTGTCTCAGTGTGTTCTACATCTATATCCTCATTAAGATGTCTTAAACTAGGCCTAAGAATGCCTAGGATGGGATGAGGATGCAAAGATGCACTCAGAAAACAGTTTCAGAATTTTCAGAAAATAGGGGTCTCGCTCGAGCGTGGCTTTCTACGCTCGAGCGGACATGCAGACAAAGGAGCTCCGCTCGAGCGTGACTTCCGTCGCTCGAGCGGACTGCAAGCTACAATGAAAATACTGGATGCTCAAAATCCACGCTCGACGGGCGCTCGACCCTCGCTCGAGCGTGAGACACAAGTCCTCACTCGAGCGTGAATTCTCTCGCTCGAGCGGACTGTAAGCCCATGCAAAGTACTGGATGCACGCATTTCACGCTCGAGCGTCACTTTTCTCGCTCGAACGGAAGGCATGATCACAGAGTGTACGCTCGAGCGTGGACTTCCTCGCTTGAGCGTGGGTCCAAAATCTGGAAATTCCAGATTTGAACCTCAAGTTCAAAACCAAGTTTAAATGCACTAAATTCGATCATCTTGAGCTAATTTTCTGGAAAACACTTCAAAACTCATAATATTACATGTTTCAAAGATCAATTTGATAAATCAAGCCCAAGGGTATTTCAATTAAATCCAATTTCAAACCAATTTTCATGAACAAGATGAACATGCAATATGCATGAACTCAAATCATTTCAAAGCTTTAAATACAAGCTCAAATGAGCTAATTCTTCCAAAAACAAGATGGTTTCATGGACCTTAGCTAGAACTTGGACATGCATGTAACAATTTTCCATGAAATCAACTCAAAAGTCAACAATACAAACATGCATGCATGAATTAAGCCCCAATTCAACATAATTTGACTAAATCTTGACTTAGATCACTAGAGGCTCATGAATTATGAAAGAACAAGCTTAAACACAACAATGAGAGGTTGAATTTCCTTACCTAAGTCTTGAATTAGAGGTATGGAGGCTCAAGAAGGCAACTCTCCTACAATTTCTTTAAGATTCCAAGCAACTCAATGTGAATTCACTCTAACTCCCTATTCTCCCTCTCTAGTTGGCTATACAATCAAGAACAATGGCTGAACAAAAGTGTATGAATGAATGCAAGAGGCTCAAATGTGCATAGATAGTGGCCCACTCACAATGGCAAAGTTGTAGATAAGTCTAACTCTTTAATCAGCTTTATTTTAATCTATTTTAATCATACTAAATCACTTTTCAGATAATTACACCATAAAATCACATAAAATCTAATTAGCACAGGACATCAATCAATTTCAGCTTCGGCCGCCGATAAGGCCTTCAATTTGCAATTTAAACATAAAACACAAACAGATAATCAAACAGGCAACAGATAGATATACAATTAAATAGATATACTCAGTCAATTCAGTTCCAGATTTCAATCAGTCTGTTCAGTTTTTCAGTTGATTCAATTACTTAGCATAATCAGTCTCAGTTTAACAGTTTTCAGTAATTTATTGGTAAACAGTGGTGAGGGTTGTTACATGGTGTTAGCATTTTGAGTTCTAAGCTTACTATATATATATATATATATAAGAGTTGGTTGCTTTGAAATTATTTAACTTGGGTTAGATTGTGAGAAGTTGAGCCTTAATAATGAGGTTTTATATGAGTTGAACTCATAAAATGATATATGAAAGGAAGATTTATGTAGCTTTGGAAGAAGAAGTTTTGAAAAAGTTTGGAAAAGAACTAAACAAGGATTTTGATCTTTCTTGCTTAAAGATTCGTTGTATTTTTGAGGTTTTGATTTATAAAATCATTATAATCTCATGTTTTTCGTTGATATTACATGTTCTTGGGAGTGTTTGGAGTGAACCCTATGTGGGAAATAGAGAAATTCAGCTTGAAACCAACAGGTCTTACTCAGATAGGTTTTCTCACCCATCGTCGTACGTGCGGTGGGGCTTCCCGCACCTGCGGCAGTCCATTTCCAGCACCCAATTTGATTCTGCTAAAAAAACACATTGTCCCGCACGTGCGGCCTAATTCCCAAGCGTGTGGCCCTATTTCCCGCAGGTACGGAACATTCATTTTCAGCCCAACTTCAAATAAGCACATCTCTCTCATGCAAACTCCGTTTTAAGTGATTCTTGAGCCTAAATTCAAGCCCTGGAAGTCTAGTTTTCAATGGTGGTGGTCTCAAATCCAAATTCTAAGTACACAAAAAGATATGTTTAAATTAGTGAAGATTATTCACTTTCTTTTTAATCATTTTATGCTATTTTCTCTCCCAACCCAGTTTTCTTTCGTTTCTGAGGACTAATGAGTTTAAAACCAACATAAATAATTGGTTGTGGAGAAAAGTAAGGGATTTGTTTATTTGATTAAGAAAATTAAATTTGATCAAGAGAGTAATTCCATGTTTCGATATGTGTGCTATGTGCATTGTGATTACAGGTCAAGATTCGAGGACCAATCAACCATTTCTGGAACCCACTATGAGTAATAATATTGTAAAGATATGTTCATTTATATTTATTTTGATATGTAACTGTTGTGATGATCTGGAATTATGTTTATGCGAATGAATGAGTTGCAAGACCTATGATATGGAATATGGATATGAAATGTGAAATATTTATAATATGATATGGTGTGCCCAAGGCCGTCTCGTTTATCTGTTTCGTTTATACTATGATGTGATATGAATTGTTTGGTCTTTAAGACCTATTGATTTCTGGTATGGAACTAAGTGCTACAGTGGGAGTCACCTCTAAAGTCTGTACGAGTCACCTCTTGGATCCATACATACATGAATCAGGCCCGAGGCCGTTCTGTTATTATTGGGCCTAAGATTGTTCTGTTATTATTGGGCTCGATGCCGTTTTATTATTATTGGGCCCGAGGCCGTTCCATTATTATTGGACCTGAGGCTGTTCTGTGGACCCGAGGTCGTTTTGTAAATGTGATTTAAGAAAAGTATGAGTTTCCATTATTATGATTTCTATGATGTTAGGCTCATTCATTTAAACATCTTTATTGTATTGTTACTCATTAAGCTTCGCTCACTCCGTATTTCATATGAATGTAGGTGATTAATCTAGAGACCAATCTTAGGTCAGCCTCATGAGTTCTTTTGTGGATCTGTTATGTCAAGCCACCCAAGATACGCCTATATGTCGAGGGTTTAATTTTGTATTGTTAGAGTTTTGTATTTTATTGAGTCTTATGTATATGTGTGTGAAATGTATAAGATTTGTATATGCATATAAATTACTAGTGTGTCTACATGTTTTAATTATTCCAGTTATCATGTATGCACAAGCTCAATGGATATTATTATTTGTTTTGCTTCCGTTTTAGGCCCCGACATGAGTTAATATTTTGAAATTTTGTCCCTTGAGTACAAGCTGATCATGACCTAAAGTTTTAGGGGCGGGTTTGGGTCGTGACAGTTGGTATTAGAGCACGAGTTAAAATCTCACACATATGTCCATTGAGCATTAAAGTGTTTAGAATGCATTTAAGATGCATGTATTTAGTAACGAAGTGATATGTTATGCATGTTAGCTTGTACAATAAGTTAAGTATTGAGATTGAGAATTAGAAGTCCTTATGGACTTTGGGTGATAAAAGGAGATCAAGATGTGTTGGTTCATAGACTGAGTCTTGAGACGAAAAAAGATTTGATAATTGTAATGAAATGGGAATGGATTTATGTATTGAGTATGATATTGAGGCTAAGGTCGTGAAAGATATGGAATATTAGTGTTACAAGGATATCAAAATTGGTAAGTATAGGCGTGTTTGTGGAAACATGATATGAAAATAGATTAAATCTTGGCTTCTATATGGGTTACATGCGGAATTAGACTATAAGCAATTTTGGGGAAACTGAGGTTGTTGTTAATCAATAAAGTGTATAGAACTATAACAATTGAGAAATGTGATGATTGATAACAAGTATAGGACTATAGTTAGTGAGAGTTAGGAAATGGTTGGATACGAGAAGTAGGGATGAAATGGAAGTTGAGTCCTTGTTAAGGCAATTGGATAAAATGGAAGGAATATTTACAAATATGATGAAACCTATGTGAACATGTTATGAGAAGCAACAAGATCAAAAGAAGAAGTTAAGTATGAACTCAACAAAAGAATCAAAGAATGTGTTAGGAAGTTTGATGGTACGAAAGATCAATGAAAATATATTTAATGAATGCACGAAGTGTTACGTTGGAATTAGTGTTCCTATGCATGCTTGAACGACTATTGGAGAGTTTAGATTTCTTTTGAATGAATAATTGAAACTTGAGCTACAATATTAAGATAATTAGGGACACTTCAATCTGTTAAGATTGGTAATTCACGTGTTTAAGCTATTTGCAAGCAAAATGTTAATTTAGAACCCATTCGTTTATTTGAATCATTTAGTTATAGAATAAGTTGATCATCGGGCTAATAGTCTGTGTTAAGAGTTTCTTTATTACTTGAAGGATCTATTTTATTGGAAATGTTATATGAATTTGATTTAATGCCTTTATGTAAAATATTGGAATAAATGATAAATAAATGTTATTAGCATGCCTAAGTAAGTTATTTGTGACTTTCGATTTTCGGACACACCCAATTGATTTATTAATAAGGCATACAAGTTGTATGGGAACGACTATTTGGACTAATGTAGCTAAGAAGTTTGTGGACCAAGGTTTGAATATGATATTAAGGTTATATTAGATGTTTAGTCTACTTTGAAGTTATTGAAAACAAAGGAGTGTAAGCATGGATAGCATTTAAGGTTGAGCTGTAATTATTTGGGAATTATGTGAATTAATTGGAAATATGTGGATAGTAAAACAAAAATATATACGTTTATAGACAATGTGTTTTGTGTTTTGCTACTATGAAGTTGACTTTGTGATCATTATGACATTGTAGGATAATTTTCAATGGTTAAACCAATTTGGGTTAACAACCTATACATAAATGGTAATGAGTTAAACTCTGATGATGAGAAAATCAAATGGTAAGAAAGATACTTGAGAACGAAAATGGAATAAGGCAAAGTGAAAGAAATGTTAAGTGGAAAAGCTAAGTATGAAATTAACAAAGACTACGAAATTCTGTGGTAAATATAATTGATAAGTATATGTATTGAGTGGAGGCAAGAGGACTTAAACCTAAATTCGGTTGTTAGACATTTAGACCTCATTTATCCAATACATTATGAAAATAAATAGATTGGGGATACTTTGAATTACCAAGACCATTATTGTGAATACTTAAATCATTAGTGAGCAAAGATCTATAAAGTAATTGAGTTAGAACCCATGTGTTCATTTTGGTTCCATTGTTGTAGGATGAATGTACCATTGGAAGCATGATTGAGCAGTGAATATTTCTTTATTCTTCGAAGAAATGGATTTGAATTATGATTGACGGCTTACGAGTTGCATGAAAATGAGTATCCAACTTATTGTTGTTAGAGAATTGGTGAACTAAGATTCCAACGACGAATTAGTTGTGATTCTTGAAACAAACTTCATTAAGATTGATCGCATAGGACTGTGAACTGTTAAATGATTGAAGGCCATTGAATATTTGAGATGGAATTGGACAATGATAGGAGACTGAGATTTCTGAACTGGACTTGTGACAGGGTAAGTCAAGTTTGGAGAACCAAACTCCCTAAAGGAGGGAAGAGTGTAATAACCCGATCCTCTCATATGTTTTAATTCCCTCATTATATGTGTGATTATAAGTGGCTTATGTGTTTGATGTGAAATACCATGTTTTAATGGGTAAATTACATGTTTATAAATTTGTATCTGTCGGTTATAAGAAAATTTATTGAAATTACACCCTTTAGACTGAAAATTGAAAGCCTTAGAGGTGCGATAAGCTAAAACCGACCACATAGATATGATCAGCATGATTTTTAGAGTCTAATATGAATTTTGGTAAAATTTTTATTTGGAATGAATTCTTGTGTGATTTCAGCTCGGACTCTGAAATTGACGGCCTAAATAGGTTTAGAAACCGAAATGGTGTACATGGATAGGTTAATTGGAATTTTTGGGATCATTTGGGAAGTTTAATTAAAAATTTATTTTGTCTAATTCGTTAAAGTGTGTTTGGGTCACCTTTAAGTATGTGTATATATATATAAGTGATATAAGTCATTTGGGGCTCATCTCTATCTTGTTTTAAAACACAAAAATCTGAGAGAGATAGAGAGAGAGGGTTTTGGAACGAGAAAGAGAGAAGGAGAGCTCAAAGAGAAGACGGAAGAGAGAAACTTGAAGAGATAAGCTAATCTACAACAAATTAGCCAACTAAGGTAAGCATCTTTCTCTAATTTTATGAATACAAGTTGTATTCTTCATGAGATCATGTAATCCGGGTTGAAATAAGAAGTTGAACAGTGTAAATTGGTGGAAATTAAAAGTAAGAACCCTAAGGGAGAAGATTACTTGGTGTTAGCATTTTGAGTTCTAAGCTTACTATATATGTACATATGTGAAATTGGACTTGGATTTGTTTGATTAAGAGTTGGTTGCTTTGAAATTACTTAACTTGGGTTAGATTGTGAGAAGTTGAGCCTTAATCTTGAGGTTTTGTATGAGTTGAACTCATAAAATGATATATGAAAGGAAGATTTATGTGGCTTTGGAAGAAGAAGTTTTGAAAAAGTTTGGAAAAGAACTAAACAAGGATTTTGATCTTTCTTGCTTAAAGATTCATTGTGTTTTTGAGGTTTTGATTTATAAAATCATTATAATCTCATGTTTTTCGTTGATATTACATGTTTTTGGGATTGTTTTGGAGTGAACCCTAGATGGGAAATGGAGAAATTTAGCTTGAAACCAACAGGTCTTGCTCGGATAGGTTTTCCCACCTATCGCTGCACGTACGGCGGGGCTTCCCACACCTGCGGTAGTCCATTTCCAGCACCCAATTTGATTCTGCTAAAAAAGCACGTCGTCCCGCACGTGCGGCCCAATTCCCAAGCGTGTGGCCCTATTTCCCGCAAGTGTGGAACATCCCTTTTCAGCCCAACTTCAAATAAGCATATATCTCTTATCCAGACTCCGTTTAAAGTGATTCTTGAGCTAAATTCAAGCCCCGAAAGTCTAGTTTCCAATGGTGGTGGTCTCAAATCCAAATTCTAAGTACACAAAAAGATATGTTTAAATTAGTGAAGATTATTCACTTTCTTTTTAATCATTTTATGCTATTTCCTCTCCCAACCCAGTTTCCTTTCGTTTCTGAGAACTAATGAGTTTAAAACCAACATAAATAATTAGTTATGGAGAAAAGTAAGGGATTTGTTTATTTGATTAAGAAAAGTAAATTTGATCAAGAGAGTAATTCCATGTTTCGATATGTGTGCTATGTGCATTGTGATTACAGGTCAAGATTCGAGGACCAGTCAACCATTTTTGGAACCCACTGTGAGTACTAATATTGTAAAGATATGTTCATTTATATTTATTTTGGTACGTAACCGTTGTGATGATCTGGAATTATGTTTTATGCGAATGAATGAGTTACAAGACCTATGACATGGAATATGGATATGAAATGTGAAATGTTTATAATATGATATGGTGAGCCCAATGCCGTTTTGTTTATCCATTCCGTTTATGCTATGATGTGATATGAATTGTTCGGTCTTTAAGACCTATTGATTTCTGGTATGGAACAAAGTGTTGTACCAAACTAAATGCTACAGTGGGAGTCACCTCTAGAGTCCGTACGAGTCACCTTTTGGGTCCATACATACATGAATTGGACCCGAGGCCTTTTTGTTATTTTTGGGCCTGAGGTCGTTCTGTTATTATTAGGTCTGAGGCCGTTCAGTTATTATTGGGCCTGAGACCGTTTTGTGGACCTGAGGTCGTTCTGTAAATGTGATTTAAGAAAAGTATGAGTTTCTATTATTATGCTTACTATGATGTTGGGCTCATTCATTTAAATCTCTTTATTGTATTATTACTCATTGAGCTTCGCTCACTCTGTATTTTATATGAATGTAGGTGATCAATCTGGAGACCAACCTTAGGTCAGCCTCAAGAGTTCTTTTGTGGATCTGTTATGTCAAGCCACCCAAGATACGCCTCTCTGCCAAGGCTTTAATTTTGTATTGCTAGAGTTTTGTATTTTATTAAGTTTTATGTATATGTGTGTGAGATACATAAGATTTGTATATGCATATAAATTACTAGTGTGTCTGCATATTTTAATTATTCCAGTTATCATGTATGCACTAGCTCAATGGGTATTATTATTTGTTTTGCTTCCGCTTTAGGCCCCAATATGATTTAATATTTTGAAATTTTGTCTCTAAGGCCTGAGTACAAGCCGGTCATGACCTAAACTTTTAGGGGCGGGTTTGGGTCGTGACAATAAAGTGACCGGCCAGTCTTGGAAAGTGGTGGGCCAGATAGACAGGTGGCTGGCCGGCCGGCCACTATATTAGGGGTCTACCCTGCTGCAACAGAAAGGAAACATTCCAGAAGATGTTTGTCCTCTCTGTCTCTCCCTATCATGAAGCAGATCAAGGGAGGGGTAGACTCGATTTGCAAACCATCAATTGACGCAAGCTCGTTACGTGGTGATCTATGAATCGATGGGACAAAGTCTTAATAAATGGAAATAAAAGACCAACGAAACCTCCTCCCTATCATGGAGTTACCTCTCTAGAGAAGCGGTAGACATCGCTTCTCAAATCATTAACATCACTAACGAATATGTAATGACTAGAGACACAATAGGTTCAATTAACGTCCGATTGAATACAAACCAATTTTATTACTCTTGTTGCCATTTTAGTCCAATTTTATTAGTCCTTTTTAATTACCTTTCCATTCTTTAATCATTTTAGTCCAAAAATAAAAGTTATGTCTACTAAATAAAGAGAAGTGTCAAACAAGAAGTTGTTTTTGGCATGAGAGAGATATAATGCCTTGGTAATGAACCTCCGAAGAGATTAAACCATTAAGCATGGAAGGGTCTCTTTCACATGCCTTAAACAACACTCATTTGAAATGACTCTCAAACAAAGAAAACTAAGAAAGGATGAAGGGTGCAGAGATGAATATTACAAGTGTGAGCATATGAAATAAAAGCTATGAAAATAAAAGTTATCAACTCAAATAGGTTGGTGTCTAACGCCTAAACCACCAAACCTATAAGGACTACAACACTACAAGCATACTATGCAAAGCATAAATGAAATAAACACACTGCAACAGTCCTAAAAACAACAAAAATAGTGCAGGAATTAGCATGAAAAAACTAGAAAAAGTGAGCTAAAATATGAGAGAAATAAAGCCAGTAAGCAAGCCAAAGGAAGAGGTGGCTAACCCCTCCATTTTTGGACCTCAAAACCATATATGTTAGCCTCTTAAAACTCTGAAAATCGATGACCAAAAGTTAAGAAAGAAGTGTGAAACACAAGGAAAAAAGTTTAGAGAACAAGGTTTAAAGAAGGGTGGTTAACCCCTCCACTTTTGGTAGCTTTAAGTCACAAGTTTCAGCACAAAAAAAAAGTCCAAAAACAGTATAAAAATAGCAAGAAAAGAGAAGGAAGAAGTAGTGTAAAGAAGGTAGAAATTATACCTCTTGAAGAGAGGTTACTTTTTGATTTACAAACCAACAAGTAATCACCCTCAAGAGCTGAAATTTCAGCTCAAGAACTTCAGCAAAGAGTCTCAAATTTTTGGTCTAGAAAGTGTTTGGGTAGTGTATGTGTGTTGCAAGATAGAGAGGGAGAGAGCTTTTCAAGAATTTGAGCTTTAGTAATTTTTTCTAACCTAAAAACATAAGGTATGGTCAATTATATATAGAAAAACTGGTTGTTATCTCGGAAATATCTGTATTGAGCCAGCTGGTGTAATGCATGCATATGGGGGGACAGCTGGCAACAAAATATCTATCAGCCGAGAAACCGGGCCGACCGACCATGTAGAGGGACGGCCGGCCACTAAAATTGGCATGCCAGGACACATAGTCGTCTGGCTACTTGAAATGGCTGAATTTCTCATCAATTGGCCGGCCAGCCGGCCACCTCAAGTGGTTGGCCTGCTACTTAAGTGGCCGGCCAACTACTTGCGAAAAAAATCTATTTTCAAACCCAACTTCAAATGGGCATATCTCCTTCATCCGGACCTGTTTTTAGGTGATTCTTGAGTCTAAATTGAAGGCTCAGAAGTTTACTTTCCAATGGTGATGGCCTTACATCTAAATTCTAAGTGTACAAAGAGATATACCTAATTTAGTGAAGCCTGCTTATTTCTTTCTTAACAGTTTGATGCCCAACCTTTTCCTAAACTAGTTTTCTTCCATCCCCTCCTATTTCCTTCAACCCCAAACCTATAAATAAGATGTATTTTAAATATTTTTCAAAGAGTTCACCTCCCTTCAATAGATTTCCACTTTTTCCTTATTCGGTTTACCGAAAAGTGCAATTTTTAAACAAAATGCGAGTCTCGGAATATCGTAAAAAACATTTAGAAAAATATTTCAAAAAAAAGGATTTTAAGGTCCAAAATAGTTTTGGTCAAAATGGGGTGTAAGGTTGGGGTTAGAAATCGAAGCCTTTTGTTGAAGAATTTGAATTATTTGTACAGTGTACTTTTCATCATCGAGTGTTCAACTTGAGGCAAGGTTTAAGGTCGGTAAAAAATGGGGTGTCTATAGATTTGTAAATGGGAACAATTTTGTACAGGTAACTACCAAGCCTACTTTGATCATTACCATGTCTTATTTTGTAATTCTACTTATCGATTTTTATGTTATAGGTTTATTTGCAACCTAGTCATCCAGTGCCTGCGATAGCAAATAATTGGATTCGTTTTCATCACCTGTGTGCTAGTGGATATGAAAAAGTATATATTATCTGTATTTATCAATTCCTTACTCTTGTCAGCCCTAATGTAGTAATTACTGAAACTATCGATATAGACAAATTGTGATAACATGTTTGGTTAAAAGATGCAAACAATAACAGATTTTATGGATGCTTTCATGGATATTCGTACACTGATTTTTTAATGAATAATTTTATGGATATTTTTTATGTATGATTTTATAGATGCGTGTTTGATTTATGGATGTTTGTTATGGATGTTTGAAGGAAAAAGTCAATCTTTCTATATATAGCGACAAGTGTCTAGACAAATCTATTATAGTTTGGCAACATGACACTAGAGTAATCCAATTTGTATAGTAATGTATCACCGAACAAGCACTTCACAACTAATCAGAATTAATTTCTTATTATCATCCAATCGAAAAGCAACATATTGTTGGAGAAAAAAAGTTTGTCTAGTAACATGGCACCGGTTGAATTCAAATTCGTTAGCATTGTATTACCGAACAGGTCCAAATTATTGTTTGGAATAAAGTGACTATGTAAATGTATAGCAACAAAATGCTGGATAAACTTATTTTTCCCGGCAACATAACATCGGAAGAATGTAAATTGTCTAATACTGTGTAACCGAACAAACATTTCACTGTGGGCTCCACTGAACCCCTCTTCTTCCCTGTTTCTCTTTTCCTCTATTGTTTATCTCTTTTCCCTCAAAAAATTAGTGGTTTAAAGAGATGAAATAGTTCATTTAGGATTAGTTTTGGTAATATATTAGGGGTGTAATGAGAATTACATTTTTTTTAGTGGTGTAATGAGATAGAAAGTGTAAAGAGGCAAAATAGTGATATAAGTAGAATCACTCATTAAAATATTAAGTAAGAAAATTATTTACAGACTAAGCCAAGTCATGCTCTGGCTTAACCATTATTTGATAACTTTAGACACACTAAGAAAATTGAAAAACTTACTATAAGACCATATTTCCTCTATAATAGTAGTAAAGGACCAAAAAATGTTGGATTTTATCACATAACACATACATTAAATGTAATAACCTGACTTTTTCAAATGCTCCATATGCTTTAATTCCCTCATTATATGTGTGATTATGTGCTTGATGTGAAATTCCATGTTGTAATGTGTGAATTACATGTTTATAAATTGTATCTGTCGGTTATGAGAAAACCTGTTGAAATTACGATCTTTGGACTGAAAATTGAAAGTCTTAGAGACGCGATAAACCAAAATTGACTTTACAGTTATGATTAGCATGATTTTTAAGACATTATATGAAGTTTTGTAAAAATTTGATTCGTAATGAATTAATTAGCTTTATTTGGCTAAAAGAGTCAACATTTTGAAACTGGAATTAACGACTTTAATGAGTTTAGAAACCAAAATTGAGTACATGAATATGCTAATGAGAATTTTTATAACCATTTGGAAAATTTAATTGAAAATTGATTCAGTTTGATTCATTAAGGCGTGTTTGGCAAGCATTTTAGTTATATACATATATATGTAATATAAGCCCCTTTTGAGCTCATCTCCTCTCATTTGGTGAGTGGAAAAATCTGGAGAGTCACCCAAGAGAGAGAAAGAAGAGAATTCAATTTAAGCTTGGAGATTGAAAAAGTAACTTAAAGATTAGCTCAAGGTAAGTGTTAATCAACCCAAATACTTAACAATATTTCTTCAATTGCTTGGAATCAAATCTTAAAATGAAGTTTCTTACATGTATATGAATTAGGGTTTTGGGTTATGATCTTAACTTAACCAATTTCATGAAATTGAAGATGTAATCTTTGGATTTAGCTAATTAAAGGGTAGATTCTTGTGTTTTGAGTTGTCTTGAGTTAGATTGCGGGTCATTGCCTTTTTATCTTTAGTTTTTGGCATGTTTTGAACTCATGCATATATGTGTATATATTTGTATATATGTTTGTATATATATATATACCATGAAAGATGAAGAAGATGAGGGAATATAGAAATTAGAGTGATATATGAGAAATTAAAATGAGTTATGACCCACTTGAGGTTAGGTTTCATGATTATTTTGATCTTATGTCATGTTGTTGAAGTGAAGTTACTTGAATTGAGCTTAGAAATGCATTTGGACAGTTTGATTTTGATGAATTTTCAGACTGCTCAAACAGAGCCCACGACCGCACGTGCGGGAGGCATAGACGCACGTGCGGGGCTCGCAGCCGCACGTGCGAAAAACAAGGGAAGTAACTTTGGCATTCTGAAGTAAAGGCACGTGCGGTGAGGGACTTTCGCACGTGCGGGAATTAGGGGAGATTTTGTCAACTTTTGTTACCATTTTTGACCCTCTGCATATAAGAATGTGTATATTTACGCTCTCTGAAATGCTTAAAAATGAATCGGAAGTGAACGAACGAAAGAATGATTAAAGAATAAAAGCTAAAAAAAGAATGTGTTATCCATTTGTATGTGTGTCATGTGTAGGTCACTTGTAGGAAGCAACCGTTGCTCGACTAAACCACTGTGAGTAATAATAGTGTAACAATATGTTTATTTCTATATTTTTGTTTATGAATTATGTACCTTGATCATGTTTGGTATATTCGAGATAAATTGTGCTAAATTGTGCTATGATTTATGTATTATGATTGTGAATGACATACGTTATATAAAAGATACCTTGGTGAAAACGATTGAGCAATGGTACAAGTATGAGCAATGGCAAAAGAAATGGACCTGAGGTCGTTTGTTTCTGTTCTATATGATGGCCCTAAGGGCGAGGGAGGTGGAGACATGTCAATGTTCCATCTACCCTACCATGATATGAATTGTTATGATTAATGGCTCTAAGGTCGAGGGAGATGGAGACATGTCTATGTTTCACCTACCCTATAAAGTTCAGAACAGCTGTTGTTAAGTTGGGCCTAAGGCCGTTATGTATTACGTTGGGCCTAAGGCCGTTGTGTAATATGTTGGGCCCACGGCCGTTGCGCATCATGTTGGGCCTAAGGCCGCACCGTCTTACGTTGGACCCTAGGCCATTCCATCTTATGTGGGCCCAAGGCCATTTTGGAATATGATTATGAAGACATGTATATGTTAGATAAATATTCTCCAAGGTAGATGCTCATTCACACGAACCTCTTTACATTATTATTATTCACTAAGCCTTGCTCACTCCATTTATATATATGTTTATGTAGGTGATCAGCTGGGAGGGCCGCCCTAGGTCAGCTTCAGGAAACTTTTGATGGACCCATTTTGTTAAGTCTCCACAATGGAGTCTTTTGCCCTTTTGAGAAGTTCCTTTGTGGCCACCTTTTTGTTACGTCTTTGGTGGCTTTTAATGTACACTAGGGTATTATGTAAATTTTTAGGGTAATAAATCTTTATGTATATATACTTGACTTGGACCTGTATATAAAGAACTGTATATATCAATCTTGGATATACGTCTTGATGTTGCAATATTTAATGATCCTGGCATATAAGTACTGCTCAATGGATGTTCGGCTATTTATTCACTTCCACTTTAGGCCTCGCTATGGTTTAGCATTTATTTTGAAAACTTTTGCTTTTGAGGCCTCAGTGCAGGCCGATCATGGCCAAACTTTTAGGGGCGGGTTTGGGTCGTGACATTAAAACTTGAGAATCATCTTCTGTTCCTTAGCCCAATGTATAGCTTTTACACATGTTGTGGCCTCCGCTACTAGGGCTAATGGGAAGTGCATCCAGCAAGCTTGTTGCACTATTGGATCATTCCTCCCATTGTAACATACCCAAGCACATCTAGCTATGCCGTCTTTATGTCTCCAAGATCCATCCACCATAATTTTGTATCTCTGAAATTCAGTATCAAAAGGAATATCATTAACAATTATATAAGTTGTATTTGGGTGCTCTGATGGAGGTTTTGCTGAATTAAGGGTATGAGATTCAAATTCAGTTAAAAAATTAGGCCTCGTACTTCTAAATTTTTTAAATTTAGGTAATAAATTTTGTAATTATATTAATTTTATACATAAATTATTTAATTTTAGATCAATTTTACCTTTGTCGTGATGTCTGTAATTAGATGGAATATGTTAACATGTCCCAAACTTCATTTCACCCCCTCAAATATCAATTGAATTTATTAGCTAAAATTAAATTAAATATTTAGTTAATAAATTTTTGAACACTCGGTCTATAAATTCAAATTTAAAATTTATTTGGTGAAAGGTCCAAGCGGTAAGAAACTTTGTCCAAAAGGACAAAATGGTGCAAAATGTCCAAACTACCCCTATATTTATCATATACACGATTAAAACCCCCTCAATTTTCTCATTCTCTCTCTCTCTTCAAATGCTAACCCTCTCTCTTTCCAAACTCCTACTCTCTCTCTTTAAATGCTAACCTTCTTTATTTCTTTCCAAACTCCTAGACTCAGCCTCCGCCGCCCGACGTCGCCGTGGTGAAAGACCCCTTGAAAGAGAACCTCTTCACTACCGTGTTAGAAACACTTTATTGCCAGCAAGATCTGCGACATCATCATTGGCATCTTTGATGGCTTGGTCATCCCCTATGCCTTGCTGCCGGCCTCTCTAGTGTCAACACGTCCTCCTTCATCCTTACCACTGTCATCACTGAGGTCGCCACTAGCGCAATCTCCATGGAACTCGGTTGGTATTATTAATACTCATTTCTCTTCGATTTTAACGAAAATGTAGAAGAATTAAGTCGGTGATATGGATGATCTTCTTTCTCCTTTGAGATTTGAGGTCTCTCAACTAGATTACCGATCTGAGGGTTCTGGACCCAAGAACGACGCCGATCTCCCTCCTCCTCCTCCACTAGCTCTGTCTCTGTCTTCGTCTCTCTCTCTCTCTCTCTCTCTCTCTCTCTCTCTCTCTCTTTTAAACATCATTATCGTTTTTAAACTCTGCGATTTTTGACAGAAAATCTTGATATTAGTTTTCATGGAGATCTCTTTCCAAATCTCAAGTTCTAATTCCCCCATTCTCTCTCTCTCTCTCTCTCTCTCTCTCTCTCTCTATGATTACAAAGTCTCTTTGAATATAATAGGGTAAATTACATTTTGCCCCTCTAAAGTTTCACCCATTTCCCATTTTGGCCCTTTAAGTTTAATTTTTCTCACTTTGACCCTTCATGTTTGCAATCATTCCCACTTTGGCCCTTCATTGTTGCAATCCATCCCACTTTAGCCCTTCATATTTGCAATCCTTCCCACTTTATTCCTAGACTAACTTCCATCCAAAAAACTAACAGAATCTGCTACATCATTAACCATCAGCTCTATATGTGATGTAAAAAATTCACTAAAGATGCAAAAAATAAAAAATAGAAAACAAAAAAAATAGAATTTTTTTTAGTCTTTAGTGAACTTTTTTTTCCAAATTTATTCATAAACATTATTACATTATATATGCATCTAGATTAGATGCAGCTAAAAAAAAAAACAAATTTAACTAAAAAAAGAAAAAAGTTTACTAAACATGAAAAAAATGAAAATATACTGACTCAAGCACCTATATTGTCAATTCTAAAATGAAAAATTTACTATTGTTTTTTTTCGTCTTTAGTGAACTTTTTTTCTTTTTTTCAGTTAAATTTGTTTTTATTTTTTTAGCTGTATCTAATCTAGATGCATCTATAATGTAATAATGTTTATGAATAAATTTGAAAAAAAAAAGTTCACTAAAGACTAAAAAAAAAAATTCAAATTTTTTTGTTTTTTATTTTTTGCATCTTTAGTGAATTTTTTACATCACATGTGGAGCTGAAGTGTTAATGATGTGACAAATTCTGTTACTTTTTTGGATGGAAGTTAGTCTAGGAGTAAAGTGGGAATGATTACAAACATGAAGAGCCAAAGTGGGAAGGATTACAAACATGAAGGGCCAAAGTGGAAGGATTACAAACATGAAGGGCCAAAGTGGGAAAAATCAAACTTAAAGGGTCAAAGTGGGAAGTATTATAAACATTAAGGGCCAAAGTGGGAAGTATTGTAAATATAAAGTGTCAAAGTGGGAAAAATCAAATTTAAAGGGCCAAAGTGAGAAGTGGATGAAACTTTAAGAGGGGCAAAGTGTAATTTACCCAATATAATATTACACATGGATTCTTGTAAACTTCTTCATGATATACACCTATACATATGTATTGTTTTGAGCTGGGTCTATATCTGATAATGTTTTTTCTTTTTTTCTTTTTTTATTTCTATATTCTCAAAACATTGCACTATTTCCTGTATTTTCTTTCTTCTGCGAGGTGTTTGTTGGTTAATTTCTCGACATCTTCTTGGTGATGGATCTTTGGTTGTTTTGATGGATCTTGGAGTATCTGTGTGCATTGTCCATCTAGATCTGTAATGTGTGTGAATATGCTATGAAAACATGTGTTTGTGATTTGAATGTATTTGTTGTTGGTGGTGGTGGTGGTGGTGGTGCTATTTCTTATTTTTTATTTTATTTTAGTTGTTTTGTTATTGTTATGATGGTAAGATCTAGATGGAATGCCATTTGTTTGATTAAAACTGAGTAAGTTCCACATTTTAGCAAATATTTTCAACAGATCATGTATTTGTACATAAAGAGAGTCTTGGTTCAACAGATAAAAGTGAAAGTGGATTTGGAAAAAAATTCCAACAGATCTGTAAATTTCAACAGATAAAGAAAAATAAGTTTAGTAAATTTTAACAAATAAATTTTTCAACAAATTTGTAGAGAAGTCCACTGATTTGTTCAATTGAATAGATCTCTACATTTTTTATATTATTTTAGTTGTTGATGATGATGATGAAACAAATAAAAGACAAATTTTGAATAGATAAGTGAGATTTGGTTCAAATTTTGACAGATATAGGACAAAATTGTTCAAAATTTGAACATATAATAATACTTCATGAATTTTTGTATAATATTTGAGTGTTCATAATGGATAATTTCAACAGATAGAAAATAAGTTTGTGAATTTCAAACGGATAGAAAAAATAGACTTCCAAATTTGAGTAATAGATAAAAAATTATAATTTTAACAGATAAGAAAAATTGAACAGATAGATAGAATTTAGGAAAAAATTAAACAGGTAGATAGAATTTAGAGGAAACAATTGAACAAATAGACAAAAATTTTGACTAGACAGACAAAATATTTGAATAAATAGATAAAAAAATTTGAACAAATAAATATAAATTTGAATAGATAGTCAACGAAAAATAGTTGTTGGGGATGATCTAAATAAGTATATGTTTTAACTTTTTATAAAAAAAATATGTAGAAAAATAGAGAGGTGATGTGACCAACATAAGTACACTTATCTAAATAAGTGCACTTATATCAATCATGCCAAATATCAAATGGTCTTTAGAACTTCTCACTAAATTATTTCACAAAATTAAGATCTTTCACCATCAAAAAATATTCACTGGATCTAATATCTTATACTTTCCTTAATTGAATTTATCACCAATTTTCTCTAAATTTTTATCTTAAAAAGTGAAAAAAGTAAATTTTAAATAACAAACTTTATTAAAAATATATAAAATCCCACATTTGAAATTAACACTTTAGGTCTCAAATTACCCTAAGCCATCCCTAGGAAAATTAATTGTGTCTGATTCTCTCTTTTTCAATCATGTAGCAATTACAGCTAACTCATCTACCTAATTAATTTGAATTTAACTTAATTATTAGTAAGTTGAAACTTTATAAATAAAAATCAAGATCTTACATGTTTTGAGACAAATATCTTATCACTACAAGAAAATACACTTTTGGCGACTAAAATATTAGTCGCCAAAAGTACTAATTTTAGTCGCCAAAAGGCTTTGCCGACCAAATACTTTGGTCGCTAGCTTTGTTGGGGATACATCGTCGCCGAAGGTATTAGCAACTAAAGAACATTTAGTCGCCAAAAGTACTACAAAATTGCCAACTAACACATTAGTAGGAAAAAGTAACAGCTATTAGCGACGAAAAGAGTATTAGTCGCCGATGACCCACATTAGCGACTAAAAGATTAGTCACCCAAAGGGTCTATTAATTATTTAACTCACTTCTTTAGCTACTAAATATTTTGTCGCGAAAACTGAAAATCTCTACGGCGACGAAATCTTTTGTCGCCAATACTCTAATTTTAGCTACTAAAGTTGTAGTTGCGGAAAGGGTCATTGTTGTTCGGCTACTAAACAGGTTAGTCGGCAATGCTTTTTTATTATGTTTTGGCGACTAAAATTGTTGTCGCCAAAAGTGTTTTTCATTTGTTTTGGCAACTAAAATTGTTGTCGCCAAAAATGATTTGATTTTTAGCTACTAAACTTGTTAGTCGCCAAAAATATTTCAATTTGTTTTAGCTACTAAATATTTAGTCGCCAAAAGATTTATTTCTTTTTTGGCTACTAATTGTTTTGTCACCAAAAACGTCATTTTAAATTTTTATTTTGTTTTTTTCATTTTAATAAATTTTGTTAGAACCTATATCCACCGCAACCTATAATAGGTATACAACCTATATATATTATCACCTATTCTGTAATGCATGTTTCACTTACAACCATCAAACAAAAAAGAACACCTGCTAATGTAAACTTATATAGAAACCAACTATATCTATTTCAATTACAAATGATAACGTCATACATTCCAAATACGTTCCCAAAACAATGTCCTCCTTACACAACATTTTTACTATACTACGTATTGTAATGACCATTTGCCAAGGTACAAA
Source organism: Camellia japonica (assembly GCA_030407325.1). NCBI lineage: Eukaryota > Viridiplantae > Streptophyta > Magnoliopsida > Ericales > Theaceae > Camellia > Camellia japonica. The sequence goes on from JAPPVO010000017.1 coordinate 155,980,842, forward strand.
TTACCATGGTAATATGTACCACGACAAAAGGTAATCTATGTATATACCACCAGAGCAATTAATACATGTGGAGCAACAACAAATGTGAATGATCTATGTAACCCGTCATTGATTCTATACGACCAGAGCAGTTAATAGAAGCTCCAAAAATACTATGTACCCTGTCAAAAATTATATGTACGATTGGTCCACAGTCCACACAAATAGTATAGGATGACAAAAAGCTTCTGAAATTTGCAAAACTATGAATGATCTTCCGGGCAAAAAAATAGAAGATCAACATGTCAATGCCAAAAGCCATCTACACAACAAAAATTACACCCATTAGTTCCATTGTGAACAAAAAGTTATAGCCATCTACAAAACACAAATTGCAAGGATGTCAATTGTAATTGAAATTGTATTTAACTATAATTTGAATTTAGGAATTTCAATATACTTTCTTTACACTTTAAATTGTATTGAAAGTGTACATTTAAAGTGCAAAGAAACTTCCCAAGTCAAGCATGAGCCCGAAGTCAAGTTAGTCTAATGTGTAAACATATATGTATTTTATTCATAAATGTACATATATGAGATGCTGATAGAACATATATTTTTGTAAGCTTTAATACATGCCATCACAACTTCATGAAAAAGTCCTTCTCTTCGTGAGTTTTTTTTAAGGATATGGCAGAAAAGAGAGGTTCAAAGCAAATGCTAACAATAGAAACAATTTAAATATTGCAACAGAAACTAGTCAAGACTTGTGGTAAATGTCAAGTATCTTATCTTTCAACTTCGAAAGTCAATATAAGCTTTATTATATTTTTTGTGTAGCTTTATAGCGTTTCTCACACCAACGCCCCACGTACGCGTGCTAATTACGTCCTGTCTGACCCCACAGGTCCTATTTCACATGACGAAGCTACTCGTGCCATCCCTACAGTGGTTCGGGGGCTGCTTTCATTTTTCGGCCCTCCAAGGCCTTTTTCGGCTAAGTTTATGGCCTTTTCCACGACAACTCCCAACATACCCGTGCTAATTACGTCCCGTCTATCTCCACAGGTCCTATTTGACACAACAAAGCTACCCATGCCATCCCTACATTGGTTCGGGGGCTGGTTTCATTTTTCGACCCTCCAAGGCCTTTTTTCGGCTAAGTTTATGGCATTTTCCACGACAACTCCCAACATACACGTGCTAATTACGTCCCGTCTGTCCCCACAGTTCCTATTTGACACAAGGAAGCTACCCGTGCCATCCCTACACTGGTTCGGGGGCTGCTTTCATTTTTCGGCCCTCCAAGGCCTTTTCGGCTAAGTTTATAGCCTTTTCCACTACAACTCCCAACATACCTGTGCTAATTACGTCCCGTCTGTCCCCACATGTCCTATTTGACACAACGAAGCTACCCGTGCCATCCCTACACTCGTTCGGGGGCTGGTTTCATTTTTTGGCCCTCCAAGGCCTTTTTCGACTAAGTTTATGGCCTTTTCCACGACAACTCCCAACGTATACGTGCTAATTACCTCCCGTCTGTCCCCACAGGTCCTATTTGACACAACGAAGCTACCCGTGCCATCTCTACACTGGTTCGGGGGCTGGTTTCATTGTTCGGCCCTCCAAGGCCTTTTTCGGCCCTCCATGGCCTTTTCCACGACAACTCTCAACGTACACGTGCTAATTACCTCCCGTCTGTCCCCACAGGTCCTATTTGACACAACGAAGCTACCCGTGCCATCCCTACACTGGTTCAGGGGCTGCTTTCAATTTTCGGCCCTCCAAGGCCTTTTTCGGCTAAGTTTATGGCCTCCTTCACGCCAACTTCCAACGTACACATGCTAATTACGTCCCGTTTGTCCCTATAGGTCCTATTTGACACGAGGAAGCTAGCCGTGCCATCCCCACAGTGGTTTGGGGGTTGCTTTCAAATTTCGGCCCTTGAAGGCCTTTTTCGGCTAAGTTTATGGCCTTTTCCACGACAACTCCCAACGTACACGTGCTAATTACCTCCCGTCTGTCCCCACAGGTCCTATTTGACACAAGGAATCTACCTGTGCCATCCCTACACTGGTTTGGGGGCTGCTTTCAATTTTTGGCCCTCTAAGGCCTTTTCGGCTAAGTTTATGGCCTTCTTCACGCCAACTCCCAACGTACACGTACTAATTACGTCCCGTCTGTCCCTATAGGTCCTATTTGACACGAGGAAGCTAGCCGTGCCATCCCCACAGTGGTTTGGGAGCTGCTTTTAAATTTCGGCCCTCGAAGGCCTTTTTTGGCTAAGTTTATGGCGTTTTGGTCAGACGACATTTTACAGAGGAGACTAACTGAACTAGCTCCCGTTTTTCCAATATGACAATAATGAAGCTCATAATTGTCCAATGTATTGAACATGGTCAATAGGGGGAAATAGACCCGGAATTATGTTGTCCCCAACCCAAATAAAAGTCATGATTCAATGTCGATAACTCCTAATGCACAATGCGGGTTTCATTAATTTTTTTCACGTATTACCGTCCTTTTTATGCAACAAATATTACAATTGTATTAGCATCCTTTTGATTACAACCCAAAATTGTTGTCCATTAACAGACCCCAAAGCTCTTCTCTCTCTCAAACTCATCACTATGAACCAATCATGGCTTTCATACACGTTAGACCAGTCAAGTTGTACTTGTTATATTGTACTAAATCAAAATTCATTCCAATTTAATTGGCTGCTGCAATTAGTCTTAAATTTGAAATAACATTCAATTGAATATCACTTCTAATATAGTAACTGGCCTCATATTCATAGGCTCATCGTATTTGCTTTTGGGGAACTTCATATTTCATTGAAATCATGTGGTTACCTTTATGGGAATCAAATTATGGTCCTTTGTGTACTGTAGCAAAGCACCACGTCGGCTGCTGCAAAGTCTACTCACTTTATGCCTCAAAACCTATTCGAAGCACATAACAAAAACAAAATTTGCATTGCAACTTTAGAAAAGAATTCTATGTGGATATGATCCATATTTTTTTGTAGAAGTTGAACTAGCTTGTCAAACAAAATTCTGTTTACCGAATAGTAGGATGACCATCTGAACCCTCCAACAGGGTTGTGAGTCGGGACACCACGTCGTTCAAATGATTGAGTTGTACTTGTTGTGCCTCCCATGCTTTTTTTTCTTCATCGACTTGTTTGATCAACTGCTCTCTTTCCCTTGTAATTTCCTCCCGATCTTTTTGCCGCTCCTCTTTCTCCTTCAATAGCTCCTCCTGATCTCTTTGACGCTCCTCTTTCTCCTTCAACAACTCCTCGTGATCACTTTGACGCTGCTCACGAAGAACCTCCAGTTCCGCTCTCATTGACTCCATATGTTTATCACGTGCTCGTGCCGCACTAGAAGCTGTGGAAGATGGTTGTGGGCCTATCCCACATCTACGCAAGTAATTTTTTTTTTCCCCACGCACTTGCCTTGATATTTCTTCGTGAGTCAATGGCAATCCCGCATTGGTGGCTTTTACTTGTAGATTCACCATATCATCCTGTAATGGCAAGAAAACAATAAAGTCAACATGGGACAAGGAATTTAAAACAACTTTATTAATTGATATACATCACACTTGGTTTCAACATTCAATACTCACATGTAGCTCACCACATTTGGGGTCAATCCAATCTCCCGTCTTCTTGGACTTGTGTGCTTTCTTATAAAATTCGGGGAAATCTATATCTCCATCCTCATTTTCCTGTTACGTTTGGAAAATTTCCATTGACGAATTAGTACATTGTAATATTCAGAATCAAGAAGAATCAATCATCCATTACATTACTAAATTAACTTCTCACCATAAGTGACATTGCTATAGGAAATGATCGCGATCCACTTGTATGATTATAGGGGAGCATACCCCTATTTGCTTTACCAGCTCTTGAGCGTTTCTAAAAAAATAGGAACAAAAAAAATAAATAAATAAATAAAAGATTAGTGAACAATTTTTACATATTAAAACATAAATTAATTTCAATAATGGGGTTTGTAATTAATTTTTTACCAAGTGAGATTCGTCTTTCCAAGCAACATCAATCATATATTTCCAGTCCTCCAAGGTCACTCCACTAGGCGGATGACTATAGGGGTCATCAACACCCTTTTCCTCAAGTTCGAAGAACTCTTGCTTTAGATTGTACCTCCAATCCTTGTATAGCAAATATGCCTCTCTATCAAGGATCTGTTGCGCTTGTTCATCATTATCAAAATCATCGCCGATAACAAACTTGTCCTACAAACATAATAAGAGAATTAGTACAACAATTAATTTATGCAATTACAAATAGGGCAATAAAGACATTATGGCAAGATGATTCTCATACTAGCACCGCTTGGATGACCGCAGCTTTGGTAGGTTGATCCATTTTTCTCCATGACTTCACACTCTAAAGAGGGCACAACCGTCTAATTTGAAGGCCCAACTCATTCGTCGCTGGGGTGGTATTCCCTCCTGTGATTGCGTTCAACACCCGATTCACATAGACATGTAATTTCTCTCCCTTTCTCCTAGTAATTTTTTTCTGCACTCCTTTGCCTAATGTTGGTCCTCGTACACGAGTTGACCTCGTTTGCCCTGGTACAAAAGGGGAAGGAAGTCACAAATTACAAACATTGCTAATGAACTTTGAAAAAAAAGTGCTGGTTGTGGGTCCTGTTAGTTTTTTCGCTGCCTACTGTTGCTGCTAGCTACTGTTTCGCAGCATAAAGTCAAACATAACTTATGCTACAACTTCGATTTTGAAGCTATCGATGCAGCTAGGGCAACATTCAATTGGCTGTTGCTGCTGTTGTGGCTGATTTCAAGGTTGTTTAGCTAATATTTTATTTGTTGTGGAAGTGTCCTTGTTATGTGCAAAGTAACCTTTTGTTTTTTTTTTCCTTTGTTTCTCTTTGTCTTTATGGGGTTTTCATTGCCTTACTTGATGACTTATGCACCCAAATAAAATAAAATAAAAACATAATTTTTAGCTTACTACTAAGTTCAATGCTCTTACCCACTCCACCTGGCTGCGTCTCGTCCACCACTGTTTGTGTATCATCTGGTGGTTGCGTCTCATCAGAGAACGTCAGCGGGGTGGCAATCTCCCGTGGACATGCTTCAGAGGCTGATAATACGTTGCCACTTGTTGCTCTCTTCCGCCGCCCCGTCTTGATTCCAGGAACCATGGTACCTACATTACGTAACAAACATACATGAATAATTGTTCCTGATATATCTTTTGCACTACAAAAAGTCTACTTGCACATAAATACAACACATAAAGGTTCCAACAACCAGAGGTATTTGAAACTGTTCAAGGACATTGAATTCTAATATGAAAACTAGAGAACTTTGTAAAATTCAACTTAGGATGTGCCTTACTTCATCTCCCTCCCTCAATTATTGTACTAAAGCTTCATCCATTCCTTCCCCAACTATTCAAGTTTCATCTCCCTCCCTCAATTATTATACTTAAGTTCAAAGTAAATAAAACACTGAGAATTTTTCTGGCAAATATTAGCTTAGATTCATGACTTGGAGATTGGATTTGTACAATCCTATTGGAACTACATATCAGATGCACTGGTGGTATGTATATATGTGCATGTGTGCTTTTAATTCACAGCTCTTTCTTATTGTAATTGCATGTCATCAATTAAGACATCAATTACAGAATGAAGCAGCTCATTTTTTGTTAATTTGCTGACCTGGAGATCAGGTTTTGATTTTTTCAAATTTCAAGAAAGTTGGACAGATTTACCTATAAGGTGCTGCACCCACTCTGTCAAATAGCTGGTATTTGGCTAAGAGCAGGTGGAATTCTAGAGCTGCCCATAGGTTTGAAAATGTTATTATTGAAGATATTTCTCACTGACTTATTGATTGTATTTGACTTTAGCTTTTTGTACGTCTTGTGGATGGACCTTATCCTCAATTTTTATGAGCTTCTTTTTGTAAGCTAAGCAGGGACATATTGTTGCCAAGTTTTGGGTTAGGGATGTTAGCCTTTGTTTTATTTTTCAGCCTTATGTTAGCTTCTTTTGTTTAATGCATAACATGACTATCTGAATTCATATGCTAGCCTAAAAAATGTCATGAATCTGGGTGCCATATTTTGCTTATCTTGTTGTGGTAGTTAACTTTCTCTGTTCATTTTGGTTTTGTACAAAATCACCAGGTTCCTCTGTCCATCAATTTTGAGGCTTATGACCCTTCGTACATTACAGAGCAGTGAACTTATTAGGCTTATGACCCTTGTACAAAATCACCCAGGTTCATTTTGGTTTTGTACAAAATCACCCAGGTTTCTAAGCATGTTCCCAGAGCAGTGACAGATCTTTGGTAAATTATGATGGTTAAAATCTGCAGGCATCATCTGATATTTCTAAAAGCCAGCATAGAAATATCAGTGCTAGTGCCTCAGTAACACTAAGAAGTTGGGAATTTTCAAGTGCATTTTTTTCTTTAAAATTTAAATTAATCTATATCATGTCCATCATGCTAAATTGAAGATTCATACAATGCTACGTCGTTCGCAATGAAATTGTATTTTTGTCCTCACAATATATCAAAGTGATCTTTGTAGCTAGTTTCTTATTCATGTATTTATTTATTATTATTTAATTTTTATAGTTGAATGGGGACTCTATGCTAGATTGCAAACCTTACCATCTTTTCATAGGAGTGAGTGATACGAGGATGGGAAGTCATCATCACATGGCATTTTCTAGTTATTTTTTTAAATTAAAATTTTTGTTTTGGAGTGATTTGAATCATTTGGTTAGACATATTGGTTGTAGGTGGATCCATGCTGGAAAAGACCTGATGTAGTTTGATTAACCAGTTAATTTCAAAGATGCTGGTTTTATAGACCAGAATTTAATCATTTAGGGCATTACGTACTTTTTACTAGCTGTTCTATTTTATAAGATTGATGTTGATCAAAGAAGATTGTAGAAGTGTCTTTTAAATGTTGCTTGCACTAATGATTCTATGAATTCATTTCAGTGAGATGACTACCTGTGCTGTTACTGAAGGGGATGACAATCATGGTGAGTGCTTTCACTACTTTGTATAATGTGACCTGTTCTGTTCAAGATTTTAGGATGTTCTGGGAAGGTTCTCTACTCAAACTACTTGCTTAAAATCTGCAGGCATCATCTGATATTTCTAAAAGCCAGGAAGGTTCAACAATACTTTGCCCAAAAACAGATACCATCAGGATACCATAGATAGAATACTACCAATTTTTCAAAACAAATTTCAATATGATAGTACCTAACCCATCTTTGAGGTTACTAGCTACAGAAATTAGGAACATGATGTACAAACTTTTCATCTATGGCAGAGCAAAAAAAAAAAGGACAATAGATATTATATTTCATCTAGCTACAGATACCATGCATATGGCAGAGCGAAAAAAAAAAAAAAAAGGTCGAAATCTGTCAAATGAAAAACATACCAATGCAGCACCAAGACAGATCAGAACAGCAAAACAGAACAGGTCCAGAATTGTAGCACAGGTCCAAAACAGAACAGCACCAAGACAGAACAGGTCCAGAATTGTAGCACCAAGACAGAGCTAAAAAAACAGATCAGAACAGGAAAACAGATCAAAACATGCCCAGAATTTTTAGTGCTAACAGATCAGAGTAACAGCAAAATGCATCAGAACAGGAAGAAGACTACTAGAACCAGAAGATGACTAATAGATCAGCACCAGAACATCAGCACCAGAACAAAGAATCTGATTTTTAGGTTGTAAAGTAAGAAAACAAGCTCTAGTCCCATTACAGAGCAACCCATCAGGAACTATTCATGCAAGGGTAGCAAGTCATTGCAACATGGTAATGTTTCACTACTATTTAAAGTGAGTCAAGTTCCATAAAATTCCAAAACTTGATCCAAGGCTTAATTCCAGTGTAAGAATAAAATTTTCCCCTAAATCAACTACCAAAAATTACAAACCAATATTTCAATAGTGGTGTTAGTACTAAGGAAACATAGAAAAACAAGTAAAAGGGCTGAAAAGCATATCAAACTAAAAGTTTAGTCCCATTACACAAAAGTTTAGTTCCATAGAAACTTCATCCAAAACAAGCCAGACAAAGAAACAAACTGAGTTAAAACTCTAGGTCCGTATCTGTATCAAAATCACTTGGTAGCTCAACTTCTTCTTCGTCATCACCCACGACTGTTAGTTCATCATCGTCATCACAGATGAAATCATCATCCATAACACCCTCGGGTTGTACACGCTTATTGGACTGAGAAACTTCCATTGAAATAATTTCAAGTTCAATGTCATCCCGACGCAAAACAACATCATCATCAATAGGCTCAGTTGGTACAACAGTACTGGTTTCATCATCTTGCAACACTTCATCAAATTCTGGCACATCCAGCTCTAGCACATCCCAAATTCGTCGATGTTGAAACTTTTCCACAACTCGCCAATTCGGCCCTAACTTCGTATCATGAACATAGAAAACTTGTTGAACTTGGCTTAGGAACACAAACGAGTCATCTTTATACCATCGACTTCTTACGTCAACAGTTGTGACATGTGGTTCGACACGCAAAGTTCGACTACTACCGGTGTTATACCATTCACATTGGAACAAAACAACCCGATGTCCAAACAAAAATGTCAGTTTCCACACTTTACAAAGGTAGCCGTAGAACTTTATCAATTGGCCTTGGTGGTCGCCTTCCACTACCAACCCACTATTTTGACCTTTACGACGGTTATCGCGGTCGATAGCATGGAATCGGACGCCATTACAAATGCATCTCGAATATGTGTTCACTAAAGCATTAGGTCCATTGGCTAATGACCACATCTCATCGGTTGCTTCCGGTGACTTTTGATTTCGCAATTGGTTCATCTACACAATGAAGTATGTCATGTCAATTCAAACTTAAAATAATTAAACGTTATCTGCAAACTACACACTAACGAGTTTTAGCTTACGCGATGTTTGAACCATTTAGGAAATTCTTTGCATTGTCGCGTTGCAATGTTGCATGAACTTCCATATTTTTGTTGCAACACGAGCTTGTGTTCCCTAGTTAAGACAATGTAAGTCATAGGTAATTGAAATAATGAAGACTTTAAAAAATAAAAATCATGTAGAAAATTTATGTTGCATATATGATGAGGAATCATACTGTGATACCCCTGTTCCGTAGTACGCTAATTGGTCCTTAATTTGAGTATGATTATGTGTTTAGCATGATTTTATGTGTCATTATGTGAATATATGTGATTTTGAAATTCTATCTGTTCACCGTAGGAATATCTGTTCGAATGATCCGCTTCGGAAATTAAATTGAGGGCCTTATCGGCCACAGAACCCGAAATTGATTACGCCATCGTGATGGGCATAATTTTTAGAGCCTACGGTGAAATTTAATTAGAAATTGATTCTGGTCAGATTAAATTGATGAATTAAGTGCCCAAATATTTTATATTGAAATAATATGCTAGTGGGGCTTGTTGTATGTTAGCATTACACTCTCCTTTAACTCTTTGGAACTCAAAAATCTGAGTTAGACAATTGTGAGAGAGAGAGGGCCGGCCATAGTGAGAGAAAGGGAGAGAATTGTGCTAATTTGGCCTAAAGCTTGGAAATCTTGGAGATTTAACTCAAGAATTGACTAGAGCTTAGAAGATCAAAGCTTCTAGGTGAGTAATTCTTGGATTATAGTTTGTAATTTTGTGTGCTCAAGCTAATTTGGTGATCAAGAGTAAGATTGAAATGAAATTGGGTTGTATTTGTTGAATTGAAGCTTAATATGTGCATGCATGTAGGAAATCACCTTGATATTGCATGTTTGAGCACAAATGTGTATAATCCATGTGAAATGTTAAAGGAAACTCATGTCTTGATCACCATTTGTGTTATCTAAGTTGAGAATGTGGCTAATTCATCACATGCATGTACAATTTGAGAAGATATGAGCTTGAATGCATGAGTTTGTTATGTTGGTGTTGAGTTTGACATATTTTGGGACATGCATGTAGATAAATCAAGAAATTGAGCTCCATAATGTTATAATCTTGCATTGGTGCCATGTTAGTATGATTATATTTGGGATTTGAGCCATTGCATGCAAGTATTGTGGCTGGAAATTCGAATTGGAGCTCAAGAACTCAATCTGGAAAACCCAGATTTTTGATATTCGCTTGAGCGGGAGAAGTATCGCTCGAGCGGGGGAAGTACCGCTCGAGCGGGAAAATCGTGCTCTCAGCACTTTTTGCAGACATGGTTCCCGCTCGAGCGGGGAAGTTGACGCTCGAGCGGGGAGCTTTTATAGACAGGCCTTCCGCTCGAGCGCCCTAACTCACGCTCGAGCGTAATTTTGAGGTAACCAGTACTTTTGCAAGCCTCTTGGGTCCGCTCGAGCGGGGAAGTCCACGCTCGAGCGGGGACCCTATTTTCTGAAATTTTGTTCATGCGTTCTGTGTTTCGTTTTCCGTTCTCTTTCACTTGTAATAACTCTTAGGCATATGTTAAGCATTGTAAATGAGTAGAATAAAGCCTAAAGCGGAATATGTGAATTGAGGAACGGATTGAATTGTTAATGACCCTTTTGTGTTCATGGAATGTGTAGGGTCAAGCTCCAGGGCGAATCCATAAGCCAATCACTGTGAGTAATATCGATATTTGAATGCTTGTGAATGTCTAATTGTTTATTCCTTTATAAGCTCTATGAGTTGCTAATTGGGACTGTGGCCAAAAGTCTGACATGAATAAATGAATGGACTGAAGGTCGTTTTGATAAACACAAAGGGACCAAAGGTCGTTTTGATAAACACAAATTGACCAAAGGTCGTTTTGATAAACATAAATGGACCAAAGGTCGTTTCGACATGAATAAGTGGCCCAAGGCCGTTTTGACATGAATGAGTGGGCCGAAGGCCGTTTCGACATGAATGAGTGGACCGAAGGCCGTTTTGACATAAATAAGTGGGCCGAAGGTCGTTTTGACATGAATGAGTGGGCCGAAGGCCGTTCTGACATGAATAAGTGGGTCGAATGCCATTTTGACATAAATGAATGGACCGAAGGCCATTTTGACAGAAACGAACGGGCCAAAGGCCGTTTTGACAATAAACGAATGGGCCGAAGGCCGTTTTGACGTGAATGGAATTCTGAATGGGCCAAAGGCCAGGATGCTAGAACTACAGTTATATGATTTGAATTTCGTATGGTTATATATTTGTTAAATAGAAAAATGAATTGGGCCCAAGGCCGTTTGGAACATGTTGTTCTGCATTGTTATGTAATTTCTGTATTTGATATTATTCACCGGGCTATCGCTCACGCTCATTCATGTGTTTGTAGGTGAGCCAAGAGAAGCCCAAACCCAGCCCCAATGAAGTCTGCCAGGAACAACATGAGTTTTATCAGAGTCAGCCTTGTGTCTCACGCACGAGACCCAACCTTGCCATTTTGTTATGTATTTATATTTTGTCTTGTTGGCAAGGACCTTGTGTATATCTGTATATAGTTTTGTTATGGGTTGACTCAGTTTGGATGATCCTGTCTGTAAAGGATTTATGGTACTGTATTTTGTTGTGGGTTATTAACGTCTATGCGTATGGTTTGTTTTGAAGTCCATGTAAGCACGGCTCTATGGACAAAGTTTTTAATTATTGCTTCCGTTTGGCCCTTTTACTCTGTTGAGTTATGCCTGTTTTGTTTTGAGGCCGTAGGTAATCTCAGGATTACTGGCCGGTTATGTCCTTAACCCATAGGGGCGGGTTTAAGGTCATGACACATACTCTAGATATTCGTCTACTTCCAAACTATTGTGTAGGACAAACCAATGAGCCAATTCGCAGTCAGCTACGGACACATCAATTGCCCTTGGGAGGTGACCAAAAGGACGGACATTTTGAGTGAAAATCGCCAACCTCGGGCCATTGTCACCCCCATCGTAGTTCCTTTCTTCCCAGTTAAACACCGTTTCAACTCCATGCAAATACAATGAACAAAATGTTGTACACTCTTTCGATATGTAGCCCTCTGCAATGGAACCTTCTGGCCGAGCTTTATTGCCCACAAATCCTTTAAGAAGTCCGAGCATACTACATGTAAACATCGGCCTAATCGTCAGTATGGTCATATTGAACTATAATTACATGAAAAAAGTTTTGACTCCTCGTTATACCTCTCAATAGGATACATCCATCGATATTGCACAGGCCCTCCAAGCCTAGCCTCGTCAGGCAAGTGAATTGCCAAGTGGACCATCACATCGAAAAAAGTAAGAGGAAAAATCTTCTCAAGCTTACACAGTATAAGTACGATTTGTTCTTGCAATTTCTCCAAATCAGTCACCCTCAATGTCTTTGAGCACAACTGTTTGAAAAAAGTACCCAACTCAAACAATGTGGTCCCAATCTCGATAGGAAGGTATCCTCGCATCCCAATGGGAAGAAGTCATTATAGAATGACAAGACAGTCATGACTCTTCAAGCCAACTAACTTACCACCATTCGTAGCGACACAATTGGATACATTTGCTGCATAGCCATCAGGATACTTAATCGATTTCAAGAAATCAGAAAACCCTATTCGTTTTGCGGGGGACAATGTGTACAATGCCAGAGGCTTCTCAAAAGAGCCATTCGCATGCCTTATCAAGTGTAACTCCTTTCGTATTCGCATGTCCTCCAGATCCAAACGTGCTTTGTCCGTGTCCTTGTTCTTGCCATCTATGCTCAATAGTGTCCCAAGTAGATTGTCACATATATTCTTCTCTATGTGCATGACATCAAGGTTATGTCGAAGCTTAAGTGTTTTCCAATAGGGTAGGTCGAACAAAATGCTTCTTTTTGTCCAGTTCGGCGTTGGATTTTCAGTCCGTTGTCTTTTTTGGTTGGTTGGATGCTTTCCATACAGTCTGTACGTCCCCAAATTAATTTGGTCCAGTATTTGTTCTCCCGATAACTCCACAGGTTTGGACCGATTCTCAATTTCACCGTTGAATAGCTTACTTCTTCGCCAATTATGGTTCTCAGGTAAGTACCGTCGAGCACCCATATACCCTATCTTACTTCGCAACCTCTGAGATGATGCATCCATGTTACAATTAGGGCAAGCTAGGTAACCTTTTGTACTCCAACCAGACAAGGAACCATATGCAGGAAAGTCGTTGATGGTCCACATGACTACTGCATGCATTGTAAATATTTGGCCGTTTGAGGCATCATATGTTTGCACACCATGCTCCTACAGATTAGTTAACTCTTCTACTAATGGTTGCAAATAAACATCAATGTCTCTTCCAGGTGCGGATCGTCCGGGAATAAGCAATGACATCATGAAAAACGGATCTTTCATACACTTCCATGGGGGTAGATTGTAAGGCATTAAGATTACGGGCCACATGCTGTACGATGTACTTATATTTCCGAATGGATTGAACCCATCCATGGCAAGCCCAAGCCTTACATTCCGAGGATCTGCGGAGAACGTAGGATGCAACCTATCAAAGTCCTTCCATGTCTCACCATCAGCTGGATGTCGCAATACTCCATCATCCACACGCTTATCTTTGTGCCATCTCATATGTGCGGCTATTTTTTTCGACATGTACAATCTCTTCAACCTCGGTGTCAAAGGAAAGTACCTCAGTACTTTGTGTGCAATTTTCTTACCCGTCTGGTCGTTCAACTTGTATCTAGACTCCGTACATGTAGGGCAATTCTCCAATGGGGCGTTGTCCTTCCAAAATAAAGTATAATTGTTCTTGCATGCATGAATGGCCTCATATCCCAAACCCAATTCACGTAAAAACTTTTTCGTTTCATAAAGGGTCCATGGAACATTTTCATCGCACTTTGGTAGAATGTCTTTGAAAACTTGCATAACCATATCGAAAGATTTATTGCTCCATTTATTGTACACCTTCACATGAAGCATCTTAATTACGAAGGACAAGATGGAGAACTTTTCACACTCTGGATATACTTTGCGTTGAGCATCATCCAACAACTTCATGAACTTCAACAAATTGTGCCACTCCGAACTAGTATGTTCTTCGTCGATATCATCATCCATGAGACCACTCATGTAAATCTCTTCTAACATGGTTGGTAGTTCATCCATATTTTCGTGATTGGTTGTCATTCCAGCTCGGTGGCTTTCAGTATCATCGTTTCGTATAGTAGGATAAGCACGAAACATGGGAACATGTTCCCCGTGGTGGACCCAAGTTCGATAAGAACATGCGATTCCTCTTCGAATCAAGTGCAACCATACAATGCGTGGACTGAATTTTGTGTCGTTCAAGCAATCAACACAAGGACAACGGATTTCATCTTGCGGCCCTAAATTCTGCGTAGCGAAATTGATAAATGACTGAACACCTTGTAGATACTCTTTACTTTTTAGCCTATCTTCGATCATCATCCAACTCTTGTCCATTATTGGAACAGTACACATCAAGCAAAGACGAACCTGGGAATGGACGGCAACTTGCAAAAATACTCTGTAATGGAAGAGAGCTTTTGCAAAGTGTAGGGGTTCGATTAGCATTTCTTTTTGAAATGAACGAAATAGTAATAACAGAAGGGGATGTTTTGCCTATTTGTCAATTGCATATAGTTGGCATGTATTCATACGCAAATGTGACATACATTCACAATTCTATGTGAAACTAACACCTCCAAATATTAGTGTATTCAATGCTATTTTTATGCATTAGTCACAAATAAGAGTGTATTAAAGACTCTTTTAAGCATTACGCAGTAGTTGCTACTGATTAATCATACTAACTTTCTAATCCTAATTTGTTATGTTTTGGACACAAATTTCTCAACTGAGGCTGACTTTTAAAGAAATTATTTTCAACTATACAAAGCAACCACAGTGTAAACCTCAATTTTTTCGTAGTGTGTTTGTTGATTGGTCATCAGCACGTCGTCATGGGGTATGTGTTCATTGTTGGGTCATCAGCAAGGTCTTTCCATAATTGTAGTTCATGACATTATATTGCTAACCCATGCTGAGGGGAGAAGAAAATGTTTTGTTAACTGATAATCCCAAAGCAAAATACCCAAAGCAAACTACTGGTTGTTCAACTATAATTTGTTAAAGATGCATATCCTAACGTCCACGTGTGTTGGGTGTACAATTATAACATATTTAAGAACTCTTAGAGAGGAAAATAACAAGTATTAAAAAAGTCAATATTCTAATTTTTTAAAAAATATGATAGACTTAGAATATGAATAGCAGGAAAACATAAAATAGAGTATAGGAAAATATTGACACATGCCAAATTAATAAGACAATGTAATGAGAAAGACAGCTAAACAAAATTTGTTTACCACATCATAATGAAAATTCTCCAAAAACCAAACAAAATTGAATGCAAAATACAGGCTTAATTCACCACTACCAATATATTGTTTCCCCACCAGAATGGATCTTTAAAAATTGGTTGAGGATTGTCATGTTATATAACCAAATTACAAAAGCAAGCACCCATTTCATTTAAATTTAAATCTACCAAAACATGGAAAATAATACTAGAAAAGAGCAATGAATATAATAAGGGAAAAAAGTGAAAACAAGATGACATACAATATGATCAATTAACACTTTTCTCCATGAGCTTGGCATATGCTACATCCATCATAGTTCCACTTGGGAAGCTCGTCGGCACCTTTAAAAGGTACGAAAAGAGTAAAAAGTCTGCGTAAGACCAACACCAACATATATTACAAATCATTGTGGGTAATCAAGAAGATAAACCATAACCACAAGAATAAAATGGAAATTCGTCCTAAAAAAAAAGAATAAAATGGAAACTAAATATTTAAATAAGGAAAAAGTATTACCCTTGCTGTACTTCTGAGATCGATGCTAGAATCACCAATCCTTTTGAACAATTCAAAAAAAAAAAAAAACTTGGGTGAATAAGACATAAAACAATTGAAAAATAACTATGTAATTTGGGGAAATTCTATAAAAACTAAAGACAACCACCACTAACACTTAAAAGAGGGAAAGAAAATCACCAAAGATGGTATATTGACAAGACTATCATTAATAGAGTTCCAAATTCAAAGAATGATGGGAAAAAGTTCCCAAATAAAATCATTGAAAATTTGCATCAAATGACGGCAAATATTCTGAAAACTATAACACATGAAGATTAGGAATGTAGCTGTTATTGATTGGTGCTTGGTACATACCCAATTCGAAGTTGTTCCTCAAACCCAAAAATGATGGTGTGTAGGTTTGGTAGAGAGCAAGACCTGACGAGAGAGGAAAATATAACTAAGAATGAGAATACTCACATCACTCATATGAAAACAACAAAAGCCGTACATGGAAAAACCGTAAACCCGCAACAAAAGCATTAGAAAGTTCAATGATTAGAGGTATTAGAGGGAAAGTTCAAAAAGTTATTGGAAAGTTCTGAAAAAATTATTGGAAAGTTCAATAGTTCAGTGTAATACCTCTAAAATCATAGGAAAGTTCAATGATTAGAGGTATATCCCTCTAATATGTCAATAATTTTTTCAGAGGTCAATATACCTCTGAACTTTCCAATGATTTTCGAGGTCAATAAAATTAGTGCAAATTTGATAAAATCATTGGTAATTTAGAGGTCAACATACCAATGATATGATAAAATCAATGATTTTTTCAGATATATTGACCTGTAAGATATCCCTCTAATATATCAATCAATATCCCTGTAATATATCCCTCTAACATATCAACCAATATACCTCTAATTTTATAAAATCAATCATTGTTAACTGATTTATTAGAGGTCAATATACCAATGATTTTATTCTCAAATTGTCAATATACCAATGCAAATTTGAACTTTCCAATGGTTCACAGGTTTTTGTTGGTGTTACTTCCAATTAAATGGAATGACACCACAATTTAAACCATCATTTTTAAATTGTTTTGGTGCCAACAATCGCTTTAACAATGAAAAGATACTACTACCATAACCAAACTGAAAGTCAGTTACACATGAAATATACTTTTCCGTATAATTTTTCAAAAGATTGTAATGATAAAATTGTAAACCATGATCATAATTATATGAGACAATATCGACTCATTAAATTATATTTGAATACAGTGTTTAAACATATATTGATCATATGCAAATGAAAACCTTTTCATCAAAATGACATCACCAAACTTATAAAGAAGATAAGCCCAGTGCCTACTGTTACAAATAAATGCATTGATTCAAATAGATGAACTCTTCTAATCTAATCAAACAAACAAACTGATTGAAATGATAAAATAATGTCATTATCCAACAAAAATCACAACCAGACCCATTTCAATTAAATACAGAGTCAAAATTAACGATATAAAAAGAAAAACACGAAAACTGATTGACTCTAAATAGATTCACTAACAACATAATACCAACAAATGTCTATATATTATATAATTGTATACGAATTTACCCATTAGTTCCTTCACCTTAAAATAAGTCAATATGGAACCAACAAATGTATATAATTGTATACGAATTTAAAAGGAATTATACTTCTATAATTATTGTCCTTTTTTTTTAATATATAAAACAATCAAATATTAAAAATAAAACAATTAAAATAAGGTAATCAAATTTCAGAGATACAATGAGACATTCTGGGTCTTCCAAGATAAACGTGAACCAACATGAAAACTGAGTAATCTGTTTGGAACCCACCAAAAAATTATTTGCATGTAAATCAAATTCTAATGAAACAACAATCAAACCATACATAACAATAACAAATTCTATATAACTAAAAAAAAAACTATAAATTTGGTGATAATCTATAAAAAAAATCACCCAAGGATTGAAATAATATATAATATCATCATTTCATACCACCAATATATATTGAAACACATTGAAAAACAAAATAGAAAACCAATTTCTAATGCACAATGTTTGTCCAAATCAAATTAATTCGAGTTTATATCCTCCTATGAGATGTAAACCAAAAGACTCATGTACAAACGGATTATGATGTAAATCTTCTACATCTACGAATTACGAAGCAAGGTTGTAACAATTTTAAAATTAATTCATAGAACCATTTCAAAACCAATCGGTATACCATCTTCACCATTTGCGGCAATACAAAATTCATAATGGTCATACAGTTCAACAATCCAAATCGGGAATCAGAAATCCATAAGCCGAAATTCCAACCAAACACATTCACGAAATCAGAAAAAGCCCTAACATGCAAATACGACATGAACAGAAAATGAAAGAGACGGCGAGACAGAACAGAACACACAGAAAAGCCCTAACATGCATATACAAACCCTACAGAAATGGGAAGAGACGGCGAGACAGAGATAGAAACACACAGACCCAGATCGCGACAGAGAGGGAGCGAGACGAGAGACAAATACCTGTAAGTGGTGGGGCCGATTTGCAGTGGTCGTGGTGGCGTCGGCCGGTGGCCAGCGATGGTGATGATCGGCGGTGGTGAGCGATGGTGAGGTTAGGTGTATCGACTGCTGTGTATGTTGGTGTGTGAGTCAAAACAGAACAAAAAAGGTGAGTCTGTGTAATTTCATCCTGGGCGCCAACATTAATTACTTTCTCTCTAAAAAAATTTCGAAGCTTTGGCGACTAACTGGTAATTTGTCGGCAAATATCACTAACAGCGACTAAAAGTTAGTCGTGAAAAGAATATTATTTGTCTACTACTTTCAAATTTCCGTCGGCAATAGTTAACATACAACGACTAATTTAGCTTTAGTCGCCAAAAAATCATCAACATACACCCATTTTTTGGCGACAAACATTTTTGGTCGCAAAAATGTTACTATACGGCGACTAAACGAAATTTTGGTCGCTTAAAATGTTGTAAACAGCGACTAAAACTCAGTTTAGTCGCCAATAAGTCAATATGGCGACTAAAGTAATTAAGTAGCTAAAAATTCTTAACTAATGCCGACTAAATTAGGTTTTTAGTCGCCCAATATAATGTTTTTGGCGCCTAAAATTGTTTTGGTCGCCAATTTTAGTCGCCAAAGATGCAATTTGTTGTAGTGTATCCTAAGATTTGAAAAATGACACTGAACGATAAAGATAGAGTTGGTAGACCAGGTCATCACCCTAGTGCTAAAATCGACACAACTCTAATTAATACTCAATATCACAAATATTTGAAATTTATTTTTCTCTTTTATTGAGATGAAAATTTATTAATTAAATATTTAAATTTAATTGTTGTTAATATAACCAAAGATCTAATTGATTTTTTAGAGGTAATTTTGAGGGGGAAATGAAGTTTGGGGGCCAAGTCATCAAATTCCGTTTGACTATAGATGAGAGTTGAAGGCAAGAGTAAAACTAATGTAGAATTAAATAATTTAAGTATAAAATTGATATAGTTAAAATGATAGAAGTCGAATTGATTTTTAAATAATAATTTGAGGTAATTTTACTACAAATTTACAAACAAAAAATTTTATATAAAAAGTTCTATAAAAATGACGTGATAGTGATAGTAACATTTTGAAACTATAATTCTAAAGTGTCTTTTGATTTTAAATGAATGAATATATATCTCTCATTTCATTTTGTATTAATTTTTTAGTTGTATATGATTACCCATATAAATGAGGCAGAGTATATCACGGGCTGTTATTAAACAACAGAAACCCCTATAGAAAAACAAACATGGCCTTAGATGAACAGTACCAATCAATGAATCCAAAGGAAGGGACTCAGGGTTGACTATGAGATTGCATTTGGTTGGTATATGTATCCAAGCGAACCCAAATAGACCAAATAACAGTAATGATGGAGTAAATGATTGCCTCATCATCATCTGGGGCAGATTGCATCTAAAGTGAGAAACCACATGGGAAAAAAGCATTAAAGTGTCCCCATAGAGAAGTCTAGACGCAAACCAGACTCTGTCCAAACATACTGTGAAAAGGAACATGAAAAACTGTCGATTCTCTTACTATGTTTGTTTTTTCTTTTCTAAAGTGGGCTTGTTACATATAAGATTTTTTCTTTTCTAAAGTGGGCTTGTTACATATAAGAATCAAATAACTTTCACAAAGCAAACTCTTATATGTTCTTTCTCTTTTACATTAATTGTGTACTTTCTTTACTTTGGTCACCTCTACATTCTTTTTAGATATTAACAATTATATTTTATTTATCTTTTCTCTTTTCAAATTTTTATCTGAAAACTTTGCTTTCCATGTGAGACTAATGCCTACTTTCTTTTCTACTTTGGTGTTTTTCTTGGGTGAACGTACTTTGGTGTTTAGTAGTGCAAAATTCGAGATAAATAATTCAATATGGCAATGGAATAGCTAAAAAAATGTATTAATGTGTGTTATATGACACAAAATTATGAATATAAAGTCTTATTATGTGTATTAAGTGTTTATCAGTTTAGAGAGTAAACGTGTGTTCAATAATATAGTTAAAATGTGTGTTAAAGTATGTGCTACATATCCATATATATCTATATTAAGGAAAAAGAGGTTTCTAACTCCCAAGTCTTGTAGGAGCTCCAATATTCTAATCTAAATTTTCTAAATTTTTATTTAAAACAAAAGAAAACCTCAGCATTTATTGATTTGGTCAAAATCCTCTTATCAGCATTTATTAACTTTTTACAATCTACATGTCTTTTCACACGCCTATATTTATTAACTTGGTCAAATCAGCATTTAAAATCCCCTCATACAAATAATTATGGGAAATTTGGCTATAAATCCCCTTTACCTTCCTTTTATTGTTAAAAGGATTAAGAAAAAAATTATACTTTCTAAACCCCCTCATAATTATAAAGTCTTGCATAAAGGATAAAATTTATTATTTAAATATTTTATTAGACTATTATACCCTCAACTAAATTTTCCCACCTTTTCCACCCGCTCTCTCCCCACCTTCTCTGTCTCTCTCCTCCTTCTTTCCCTTCTGACTTTGTTCTCCGCCAACGTGCTCCTCCTTCCAGATCTGAAACTCTGTTTCTCGACAATTTTGGTAACTTCTTCTTCTTCGGCGATGATAGCAACGTCATCTTCATCACTCTCCTAGCTAAGTCCGGTCAGTTATCAGGCGAAACTCCGGCGATCAACAATGCCGAAACCGATCTCTACGATGAACTCATCAAGAACATCGGGAACGAAATCAACTAGGGGTCGGAAAATTGTCCTCCGGTGCCGGAATCGAAGGAGATCGTCTACGAGGAGAAACAGATTGTCTCTAAATTGAGGCATGTTTGGTGGAGTTGTTTGGTTATACATATTTTTTTAAACACAAATTTGAGTTTTGAATATATGTATATATATATATATTTGTGTGTATGAGTGTTGTTGAACACATGTATTCTTTTCGTTGAGATTTGTGATTGTTGATCGAGTTTTAGAAGTTTTTCTTCTCAATTAGATATGTTGATTCGTTGATTAATTTGTTTTGTTTTTGTTTATTTGTTTTTTTTTTTTTTTTGATTTATTTTTGTTGTTTTTGATCTAATTTCATTTGACAGAACCAGAGTAAAATTTTACTCTTGTTCTATTGCTCTGTTTTTTGTTTCAGATAATGAGAGTAAAATTTTACTCTTGTTCTATTGCTCTGTTTTTTGTTTGAAAGAATTAGAGTAAAATTTTACTCTGCTGTTAGAATGACAGTAAAATTTTACTGTCAAGAGGTGCTCATTGCCAAACACTTTAGCCGCCACAAACACTGCCTTCGCTTTTTTACTTTTGTGCAGAGTAACATTTTACTTTTAGCTTCAGAGTCTCACAGTTTACTCGTTTTTCAGAGTAAAATTTTACTTTTATACAGAGTAAAATTTTACTTTTGTGTAGAGTCTAACATTTTACTAGTTTTTCAGAATAAAATTTTACTTTTATACAAAGTAAAATTTTACTTTTAACTTCAAAGTCTCACAGTTTGCTCGTTTTTCAGAGTAAAATTTTACTTTTATACAGAGTAAAATTTTACTTTTGTGTAGAGTCTAACATTTTACTAGTTTTTCACAGTAAAATTTTACTTTTATACAGAGTAAAATTTTACTTTTAGTTTCAGAGTGTAACATTTTACTCTTATTCAGAGTAAAATTTTACTTTTATACAGAGTAAAATTTTACTCTGAAATACACAGTGAAGATGGCTTAATATGAGAGCTGATAGATATGAGAGTAATATAGTAAAAGAAACAAGTTTTAAAATATTAGGGGGTTTTGAAAATACTTATATAATTCTTGTCCTTTTGAAAGATAAATTAGATAGTGAGGGGCCTATCACCAAATCTCCCAACAATTATAAATACAATCCGTGCATAGTTACTGCAGTACCCTTTTCAACTTCTCTCATATACTATGATTAGTGATAAGATTGTTAAATTATTTTTATAAAAAATTTTAAAAAACATAATTTATATATTAAAAAAAATCTAAAACAAATATAAATATCTATAATTATTCCGTACATAGTACGTGTGATAGGCTAGTTTATATATATGTAAACATGGATCCCCACTTATTTCTCATGTCTCTTTCTTTCTCTTTACTTGTTTCTCTTTTCACACACTCTCTATCTCTTCCTCCTCCTCTGCTTATGGCAGAGAATCCCTCTCTTTACTCTCTCTCTCTCTCTCTCTCTCTCTCTCTCTCTCTCATATTGTTAGTTTGCTCTTCGCAGTTAACAAACATCTTAGAAAAACAATATGTATATATAGAGAATTCATTGGAGCACGATTTAATACAAAAATTATCCTAGCTAACAAAGTTAGCTAACACAGGACATTAACCAGTGGATTTAGAGATGCTCTTATAGATTGTATTGTTTTGAGATTGGATGAAACAATTAATTCAAAGATAATTTTTGAGGAGTGTTATTGACACTCTTTTTATCCTTCTACATTGCATTTTTGTTATTATTCATCAAATTTCCAATAAAACCATTCAATATCCACTTTTAATAAGCCCTTTCAATATAAACAAACATTCTACTTTAAATACACTTTTTCAATATCCGTTCATCGCACCACCCCTCTTCTCTCTATAGCCCCTTTTGTTGCCATCCCTAGCCCCTTCTTCCTTTCCTATTCCTACCCCAACCACTTAGGCCTCGTTTGGAAAGAGGCTAATTTAGTAATTTTTTAGCTATTTGGCTAAAATATGAATTAAAAAAAACTAATATGTTTGGGATGATTTTTTGGCCTTTTACGAAAAGATGTGCAAAAAGTAAAGAGAAAATAAAATCTTTGACTTTTTTGTATAGGTTATTGGCTTTTTGATTTTTTTGGTGACTTTTTGGCTTTTTGATTAAAAAAGCCACTTGCCAAACGAGGCCTTATTCTTCTCTATAAAATTGTAGATCTCTCTCTCTCTCTCTCTCTCTCATGTCGTAAGGTGGTGGTCAGGGAGAAGTAGGAATTGTGGTCACAAAGTAAGGGTTGTTGGGGTGGTAGGCAGTAGGTGGTAGTCGTAGGGATACAACGTTAGTAGAGCAAAGGGGGTGTAGAGGTTGCTGGTTAGTAATTGCATGGTGGAAAAAAAGCTACAGAGTGGTGATCGTATGGATGAGGAAAGGTTGAGAGAGTTAGTCGATAGTGGAAGAGGAGATGGTTTGGTGAGTGTAAGAGTTAGAATTTGAAATGTTTGCGGGTGTGAGGTTACAAAGGATGATTTGTTTGGAATGTAATGAGATAAATGGAAAATTTTGAATTTTGAAATTATGTGCAATTAGAAAATGGGTGTAAAGTAATAAAAGTGTAGTATAAATAGAAACTTTTAAAGTAAAAATATATGGTGTATATTTAAATTTTGTGTGGTTTTGTATAAGTCACACTCAAAATAAATTTGATTTATATATTTTAATTTTGAAAAATACAAGTGCCCCAACATTTTGACTAAATATTTAATTAAATGTCTCATCTAGGTATGGACCCCACAGTCATGTGAGATTCATACCCATGTGAAACATTTAAGCCTTGTTTGGCATGATTTAAAAAAGTTAAAAAGTCACTATCCTATTTAAGTCATATTATCTTATTTAAAAAGTCACATCACATTTCTAATACATCACTTCAAATCCAACCCATACCCAACTCATATTTCATAAAAAGTCAAAAAGTATACTTATTTAAATCATCCCAAACCACCCCTTAGTAAAATAGTTGGTAGAAATATTGGGACCTCTAGCATTATTCTTTAATTTTTAGATACATATATTATTCTTTCAGTATGGACGGTATAATTATCCCTTAGTCAAGAATAAAATTATTTTTTTGTGGCATAAAATCAAAATAGCAATATAGTAAAAATGAAGTGAGAATAAGACTCTTCTTTTTTTCTTTTTCTTTTTCTTTTTTCCTTTTTTTTTTTTGACAATAAAATTACTAAAATGTCCTTCCCAATATAAGACATCGTCTGTGCATCAATTATATATTAGCCTAACAATCTCTAAGCAAATCAAATACCTCAACCTAACAGGGTAATGTTTTGTTCCTTTTTCTTTTTCTTTTTTTCTTTTTTTTGGTTCAAAAGGAAGATGTTTGTAATTCAATAGCTCATATTAATTTGTACTTAATCTAAAAGGCTCATATTAATTTGTACTTGATCTAAAACAAGAATGCCCATCAAAACCAATTAAAATAAAGAAGTAAGCAATATCACAAGCTTATTTATAGCTTTAGCAAAAAGTAATAAAGAATTGCTTCAATGGTTGGGCAAGTGTCTATCCTAGTTTGGCAAGTTGTGCCAACCTTGAAAAGTATTTGTATCAATCAATCAAATTGCCCCTTTTTCTTTTTTTTTTCTTTTTTTGTTTTTTTTTGTTTTGTAGCTCGTGAGCCTCTTTTTTCTAAGATCCCTTTCGTTATCTTTACGTGGATTGCTGCTCATCTCAAGCGATAATTTCATCTATATATATATATATATATTAATGGCTAATATAAGTAATAGAATTTAAATAGATTAAAAAATGATAAATATATTAATATCATAATATATAACGATTGATGTGTGTACAATTTAAATAAATAAAAATAATAAATAAATAAATAAAATGACAAATATATATATTTATTTGTGTACGACTCTCAAATGATAAGGACCTTCTATTTTTAAACAGAAGTTCTTGGTTTTGAGTTGACCTAAGAGGCCCTCATGGTGTATCCCACAGACATAATTCGAGCAATTTGGAAAATAAAAAGTTTGAAAAGTATGAAAGTAGTATATTTTTTAAGTTTTTATAAAAAAAACGTGATATATGGGTTAAATTTAAAGTGATATAGTAGAGAAGTGATGTGACACAAATAAAATGATTATGACCTAAATAGAATAATGTACTTAAATAATATGTGTTATTTTAGCATATGATAAAAAAAAAAGTCAAAAAATTAAAAAATTAATTTTTAACTTTTTTTTTATTCAAAAAATAGGCATAAATCTCAATTTAGGCCTATTTTCGTTATTTTCTTTTTCTTTTCATTTTTTTTTTTT
This sequence comes from Camellia japonica, assembly GCA_030407325.1. Taxonomy (NCBI): domain Eukaryota; kingdom Viridiplantae; phylum Streptophyta; class Magnoliopsida; order Ericales; family Theaceae; genus Camellia; species Camellia japonica. The sequence continues at coordinate 156,006,334 of JAPPVO010000017.1, forward strand.
TTTTGCCAGGTTTACATTCCGGGCTATTTTGAAAAGTGAGTTAAAAGTCACTTCTTAACTTTTAATCCATTTCCTTTTCTCACAAAAAAATTAAAAAAAATTAAAAAATAATTTTTAACCATTTTTTCAAAACATCTATTCCAAAATTCATTGGTTCCAAGTAGACCTAGGCAAAGGTACAAGTCATTAGACCAAATATATCTATATATATGTAAATAATTAATAATATTAGTATATAAAGAATAAAGAATTCAGTTGACTTCCATTATTGTTTTAAAAATAAATAAATAATTTGTGAATTCAGAAGACTCTACTCTCGAGGATATCTTGGATCCATCAGTAAGAGCTCGTAGGGGAGCGTCCGGATCCTCTAGAGTGAAAACCCTCAAGTGATCTCTAGAGTGATTCATCCAACGGTAGAAATTAAATCTCACAAAAACGACGTCGTTTTTGTGAGTAATTTTGAAAAAAAAAAAAGAAAAAAGGAAGAAGAAGAAAAGAAGAAACAGCTTTAATTCAAAACATCCAAGTTCCTACAAATATGAAGGATTAAAAGCTCTGTTTCAATTCAAAACATTAGAGAGAGAGAAAGACCTGTCTGCGACTCTCTTTCAATTCAAAAAGGGTTTTGCTGCTTCATAAACAGAGCCGCATTAGAAGCTTTAATTCAAAACATCCACCTAACATAATTTTCAATAAAGTGTGTAATTTGATGAGAGAGAGAGAGAGAGACCTGTTGAGTTTGTTTATTGATGATTTTGGTTTATTCAAAAGCATTCAAAAACACAAACACAGTGTTGTTATCAATGGAATGGGTTTGATTTTGAAGCTCCAATCGGGTAAAACTCCTTAAACAACTACACAAACCCACTGAGAGAAGGAGAGAAGAGAATGAGGACATCGCCGCCCCGTCCGTTCTCACCCCAGACGCGCTGCCGCCGTTGCCACACGGCTCTCCCGCCGCACCTCTCCTTCCTCCCTTTTCCTCCTTTTCTTTTCCTTCTAGATATATATATATATATATAATCAAAACAAACAAATCAAAACAGCCAAGGCAGAGATTTGAAAACCCAGCCATGGCAGATTGGGGATCCTTCTTCTCTCTCTCTTCTTGTCTCTTTCTCACTCTGTTTTTGTTTTTTTTTTTTTTTCAAATTACTCACCAAAACGACGTCGTTTTGGTGAGTTGAATCTCAACCCTTGGTCTGATGAGTGGGACACGTGTCGACTGCTTATCTTGCACTGTAGGAGATCACTGTAGAAACATTACTCTAGAGGATCCTTATGCCGTAAGGGATACTTTATTGGAATTAAAATAACCACATAAGATAAAATAAATTATTTTAATTAAATAAGATAAAATGTTAGATTTAATTTATAATTATTCTATTTTTTTTCTTATAAAAGTTAAAAAATTTTAAAAAATTATCTTAAATGAAACTTTTTAGTCTCAGTCAAAAAGTCAACCCACATCCCAAATGAGTTTCAAGTGTAATTAATGTGGATCGGAACTAGTATGGTAAATGTACTTGCACATAACACAAATAAAAATGATGGAGGGATGTTAGGGACTCTATATAATCTATTAAATTTTTTACCAAACCTTTCACATAGGTATTGAATCCACACACATGTGAGTTTGTGTGGATCCCTTACCTTTGTAAAATATTTGATAAATTATTTGGGCTTCATAGTATTTTTCACAAAGATAACAATTCTTTAGACTTGTTAAAAAAATATATTTATAGAAATCAACAATGATAGAGACCACTAATTTTGGATCACTAATGACATGGCACTCAATAAAAAAAGAAAAAAATACAACACCAAGGCCAAAATATTAAATCATTCATGGTGGGGCCCACTGCCACATCATTAGTGGTAGCACTAATTAGTGCTCTCACTCATTTTCCTTATAGAAATGGCATCTCTTAATCTTGACAAGAGCATGGGTTCAGGTGGGCGAGACGAGCAGGACAAGGCATCACATCTAACAACGAAGATTTTATGTAATAATTTTTGATACAATAACTTCAAAATGATGATTTAAAGTTTGATACAATAACTTCAAAATGATGATTTAAAGTGATTTAAGAGTTTAAAGTGACTTAAGAGTTTAAGCTATTCTTAAAAATGTTATTGTTTGGGTATTACGTTAAAAATTATTGTAGAAAATTTGAATCCATCTAACTAGGGCTAGTTTGAGATTTTTACTGTGGCTTCGTTTGAAAAGATGGGTTGGGTTGGGTTGGATTTGGAATTATTTTAATTACAAAAAGATAAAATAGACCTTTAATCTAATAAGACAAAACATCACACCTAATTTATAATCATTACATTTTTTTTTCATAAAAAGTTTAAAAAATTAAAAAGCCTTTCCAAACGAAACTTTTTAATCCCAAACTAAAATAATTAAAAAAAAATCTAAAGAGCCAATCCAGTTTCCAAACGAAATTTATAAACTCTTAACCAAAAAAACTGAAATTTTAGTTTACATTATATATTTTTTTAAAATATTTTTATGACTAGCATTTTATTTATTAAAAAATAAAAAAAAAATTTAAAAAACACGTTTTTTTGGCACGCTCGAGTGCCAAAAAATCATCATGACTGGAAGCATCCTACCTACGAAAAAAAAAAAAAAAACATGGGGTTATTTTTGAAATTTTCTTCTATCTGAAGGGCATTCATCTACCAGCCAATCAAATATCAAAAGTACTATATGAGATTGACGGGGGCTTCTCTTTGTACACAAGTTACCAAATGATAATCAAAATCACTAAAAAAAAATAAAAATAAAAAAAGAAAGTACTTTTCAATCAAAATTTTACGGTTCTTATGATTAACTTGTTTGGTTTCATTTTTTCAAAAGTAATTTTTAAAAAAAATTATTTTCTTATTTTTCGTATTTTTTTATTTTTATTGAATTTTATTTAATATTTTAAGTAATTTTTTTTTAATTTTTAGACATATTTAACATAAATATACACAAAAAGTATAATTTTTGTGAAAAAATCTTTTAAAAATCTAATAAATACAAAAATACAAAAAAATATATATAAAAATTTAGTACATTTTTCGTATTTTTATGTATTTGTTAATTTTTTAAAATATTTTTTACAAATTTTTTACTTTTTACATACATCTAAGTAAAGTGCATCTAAAAAAATAAAAAAAATACTTAAAATTTTAAAAATATTCACTAAAAATAAAAAAATACGAAAAATAAAAAATTCAATTTTCAAAAATTTTAATCCAGAAAACTTAAACCAAACGAACTGATTTGTTTCTGTTTTTTTTCTGTTCAGTGGTCATAGAAGTGTTGGGACAACCTTATACGCATCTGGATTAATGTTCTTTTTAATCTTATCGAGAACACATCATCTACATCGGAATAAGAAATTAATCAAAAATTACTTTTCGCACCTTAGGGGTTGTTTAGGTGCCGTTTGGTAACACTTAGACTCTGTCCGGTTGTTAATTCAAATCAATTTTCAACACGTGAGCTCGTGCATGACGTTTGGATACGACGTTCAAAAGTTGATTCCGCGTGTTAATTCAAATTACATTTTGAAAATCTGTTTGGCAGCTTGTATCTCCCTTTCAACGTTTCTGCCTTCTTCATCATCTCTGCAACTTTCACGTGAACCTCATCTACATCAGTCCTTCAAATTCATCACGGGTGGGTTTTAGAAGTCAGACTCATTTTATAAATAATGAATCCACCCAACCCGCTCTGTACTGGTATCATATTTCACAAATCGCCTGAGTTACGATTTGTGCGTTGCGGACGATTCTTATTACGGGCAACCAAACAACGACGACTGCGAGGTGAAATTACTCACAAATTTATTTACATATTTTGTTATAGGGAAATTATTTAAGAAATTCATCTTAATTTATTTTTATTTTTTTCAGGTCAAATTTATCAAACTTATTATCGAATCCGACGAGCAAACAGTGGCACATTCAATCAGTATACACATTCCATCACCGGCGATAACTATTCAACTCCCACTAATCTGGTAAATAAATCCTTCATCCTTCATCTGTTATTTGAAAATGATTTCAGACGAGTCGATAAATGATTTCATTCTTCATCCTTCATCCTGAACTGTTTCAACTTTTTTGTTCTTCACGAATAGTCAGTAAATCAATCTTCATCTGTTATGTATAAATGATTTCGGAGAAGTTGAAATCAGTTCCTAAATGGTTTATGAGAATTTGTAGAGGCGTATTTTCCATTTCAGATCGGTTGTTATTTTAAATTATGAACTGTTTGAACCTTTCATCGATTAGAACCTGAAGCAACAGTACCTGGGGCACCCGCCGGTCGTCCCCCGGGTCATCCGGTCGGTCGACCGGCCGGTCCTCCCACCTCTTCCGGTTTTGTCTTCCGGTTTTCCATTTCTTCCTTAATGGTTTGAACCTACCGGTCCTCCCTTCAACTGTTTGAACCTACCGGGCTTTTTTACTGATTTTTTTTCCTTAATTTTTCTTTTACTGATATGTTTCCTACTATTTAAACACAATGTTAACAGATTTTTTTTTTATTATTTGTGGTTATATTTTTGCTATCTGAATGTTTTTTTTTTTGTGGTTATATTTCTGCTATTTAAATTCAATTAATCTGCTACGTACTTTTTTCCTCGAAATAAAATCATCTGTTCTTTTTCCTTTATCTGTGTTCTCCTTCAAACCATTTTGCGCTGTTATTCTTGTATATCCATCGCAGACTACTTTAAAATACTCTGTTATGCTTGTATATCCATCCCAAACTAGTTTAAATATAATTTGTATGTTTATAGATGGATGGAAATAATTCCGATGACAATGAGAACACCAAAATGTGGACGCCCATAATTGAAACGAAATTAATAAATATGTTGAGAGATGAGGTTAGAAACAATCAAACAACGGGCCGTACTACTTCGTGGATAATTAGGCATTGGAATCATTATGAAAATCAGTTGCACAACATATATGGATTTCGGTATACAGGTGTCAAGGTGCGCCAAAAATATCAGCGATTGAAAGCTGATTACCAGACATTTAAGCGACTGCAGGCACAGACTAGTCTGGGATGGGATCCTATTATAGGCACTGTTGTTGCACCTGATGAATTTTGGGATAAGGTTTTCCATTAATCTGTACTATTTTCTAATTTTATTTTAAACATTTCATGATATATACAGTGCTTAATTCTTGTTTTGTAATTGTTGTAGGCTAGCAGAAATGTGAAGAAGTTTAGGACAAAAGGGTTTGAATATTTTCAAGAAATGGCAGAAATTGTTGAAAATTATTGTGCCACAGGTGCCCTGTCTCGTGCATCCACACAAGGACCCCTTGACTCAGAAGAAGAAGATGACATGTTAAATAAATTTTGGAACGCTGATGCTGGTGGGAGTAATGCTGCTGAGGCCATTCCTGTTGACTTATTCGGGGATGAGTATATGGATCCAGCAAAGAGCAAAAGTCACAAGAGGGGCCCTGCAACCAGCCAGACTAACAGTGGTTGTTCCAAAAAGTCACGGTCAAGTGGGTTTGATGATGTGTGCGCAGCTTTCACATCCTATGTACAAGCCAAAACAGGACATTCACGTGCATGAGAAAATGAGACTGAGGCTGTAAGTGCAGATGATGATGATTATTCCCTTGATGCATGTCAAGATGCATTGCTTGAGCTTGGGGACATACCACCGTTGCAGTACGTTAGGGCACTGACACTGTTCAAGGATAAGGAATGGCGAAGGTTTTTTATGCGCACTCCTACCCATTTGCGCCTAGCCATGATCCTCGCTTTGCAGTGAACTGAGAAGTTCTGTTTTGCTTGTGTTAGCAAATCTTCTTGGTTGAACTATTTGATGATTTCATTATTCCTGATTTGGTTTTTATTATTTTCTTTTTCATTCCATCATATCCTCTTTCATTTTCTATGTTCGTATGTTTTTTTTTTTTTTTTTGAACTTTTAAGTGTTTTCTGTTATATTAAAACTATGTTATGTTATTATAATATGACCATGTGTTAAATAAATTTTGTTCTCCTCTGAATTTTACTTTTTCACCAATAACGCTAACTGTTACAGCATGAATAACATATTTTATAATTATGCTTTTACTGTGATGTAGACAAAGGCATATGTCATCCGACAGAGAAAACAATACAATGGAGCTCTCATCAGAGGAGGATGAGGTTGTTAATGATTTTATGAATTTTTTGATGATTGCTTTAATGCATGACCATATCAACGCGTCAAGTAGTCGCCGACCGCAGCGAACGTGTCCATTTAGAGGTGATAATTACATCTTCGGCCTATTAAATGGCTATCCAGAAACAATGATGAACGTTATGCGAATGGATGCACAAACATTCATTTTATTGAAAGACACTTTACTCCATAATGGCTTTATCGATACTGAACATATGCATATCAGTGTGGAGGAATCGCTTGGAATTTTTTTATACACTTTTGCACAAAATGATCGCCATCGAATAATGGCAAATAGATTTCAACACTCCACGGAAACAATTTGTCGGCACATAAAAATTGTTATGCGGGCATTGTGCAAGCTTTCATCATCGGTTATCAAACCACGTAACCTAGAGGACATACCGGGAAAAATTTTAAATGACAGGAGGTTTTTTCCCTGGTTCAAGGTACGAACAGTATGACTGTCCTGTAAGTTTGTTCATATCAATAAGTGTTAATAAATATTATTTTTTTTTAATTATGAAAGTAATATCGAAGTTTGTTTTGCTTTTAATATCAAACAAATATCTGTCAATTAGGATTGTGTCGGTGCTATCGATGGCACATTGGTGGATGCATGGGTCCCTGCTTGAAGACAAAATACATTCCGCGGTCGGAAAGCAACGATATCGCAAAGTGTACTCGTAACTTGCGACTTCGATATGTTGTTCACATTTATTAATTTTGGATGGGAAGGTAGCACTCACGACAACGCTATTCTGGTTGACTCTATTACACGAGCTGATCTACAGTTCCCACACCCACCCAATAGTGACTGTCCCTGAATAACATACGGTACACTTTTTTCCTTGTCTGTTTTTGTACATATCAATTGACAGAACTGTGTATTCATTATTTACATGTAGGCAAGTACTATTTAGTTGATGCTGGTTTCACGAACATGCTTGGATTTCTTGCCCCATTTCGGTCTTAACGGTATCACTTGCAAGAGTTTCGTGGCCATCGTTATGCAGGACCTAAGGAATTGTTTAACCATCGACATTCGTCATTACGCAATGTCATAGAAAGAACATTTGGTGTTTTGAAGAAGCGCTTCCCAATATTACGGTCCATGCCAAATTACAAGTCTACACGACAAGGGCCTCTCGTGATTGCATGTTGTGTAGTGCACAATTGGATCTGTTTGCATGCAGCTATGGATCCATTCTTTATGGAAGCTGATAATGAAATGGCCACAGAAGCAGAAGCAGACGGGCTTGTTGAAGACCAAGCTGACTACGTTGACATCTCACAACATGGGTTAACGTCCCAATCGAACGTTAGGGATGCAATTGCTACTGCTATGTGACAAAATCATGTTCACCATGCATAGAAAAGGGATGCGAACAAGGCAAGTGAATATCGTACTGACTATTGGTTGTAAATGCGTAATTATTTTACTAATTTCAGTCATTATGACACCGTTACTACATAACTTCGCCCAACCATCATTTCTGTGATTTGCTGACTTCTTTTATCTTCTTGTAGGATAACTAATACTGAGGACAACTATTGGGCTAAATGGCAATGAAACGAAATAAAACACAAACATCATTGCATGGGCAATGAAGATAATGGTTTTCTTAGTACATGTGTACTTAAATATGTTGTTCATGCAATGTGTAATATGTAATTTTATGTATAGTCTAGCAAAGACAATTAAATATGTTGTTATTAATATGCAATGTGTTTCTTAGTAACTTTCATAAATAAATATGTTGTCATTAAATTAAATGTGGTGGTGGCAGATGGGTAGTGGGTGGTGGGTGGTGGTGGGTGGTAGATGGATGGTGGGTGGTGATGGGTGGTGGGTGGTAGGTGGTGGTGGCAGATGGGTGGTGGGTGGTGATAGGTGGTGGTGGCAGGTGGGTGGTGGTGAGTGGCAGATGGGTGGTGGGTGGTGATGGGTGCTGGGTGGTGGTGGGTGGTGGCTGGTGGTGGCTGGTGGTTGGTGCTGGTAGGTGGGTGGTTGGTGGTGATAGGTGGTGGTGGTGGTGGTGATAAGTTCACCATTTAAAAGTGTAACAAATAAAAAATAATAATAATAATAAGAATAATAATAATAATAATAATAATAATAATAAATAAATAAAATAAAATAAAAAAGTAAATTATATTTTATTGTTTTATATCACCCGATTTTATAGCAAAATATTATTTTATATGAAGAATGTGTAAAAATTCGCTGGGTACATCTTCAAGTAAGGGTGTATAATTTGTGTAAACGCTGGGGTATTCTTTTTAATTTTCTGTACAGAAGTTTATATTAACTTTTTTTTTTCCTTTTCATTAAAAAAAAGAATGTTTTATTAAATATTATTAAATTGTAACTTGTTTTCTTTAATTTCAGAACATTAATTTAATTTTATAAATTAATTGATGCAGACAAATTATTTAATAATTGTGTAATTTTTATTCATTTTATTCAAATGAAGGATTTCGTAGACATTTATGAAATACCATTTATTAATTTTTGTACAAATAATTTTTTCAATGCATAATCTTTTTGCACAGATTGTTATAACATTATAACTATGTAATTAAATGATTCCAAAAAAAACCTCTCGTTGTTATTCATTACGTGAATAGAAAAGTTTATAACAAAATAACAAAAGTAAAACAATCACAACAAAACTCACCAAATAAATAACCAAAACAAAAAAAGGGAAAAAAATATAACCACCATATCTGTGAACCATTTTACTTGATTTTTAAACAAGTTAAGCATCCTTGTCAGGTGGTGTTGGAGGTGGAGGGAAATGTTGATGGTACAGCTGAGTGACTCGATGGTCAATCAGATCAATGCGGTTCCTTGTCAGATCAGCACGTCTCTCTGAGTCTATACGAAACTCACCAAATTGATGAATTAGTGAGTTCTGAGCGGTGGCAATTTCATCGAACCAAGTACCAAATTCATCGAACCGAGTACCCAATGTATTGAGCTGATTAGCCATTTGTTGTTCCCATTGTAGGCGCTGATTGTACCGTTCTTGTTCCAAAGCTAAATAATCAGTCTGGTAATGGGGTTGTTCATTTGGTGGCATGGCATTGTCATTGGGTTCTTCCTCATCAGGTATTGGTTCATTTTCAAGATTAATAGAGCCCATCAAGGTGTCAGCACCATCAGCTCGGGTCAGTGTATACTCAGAAATTGGTGAAGTGATTCTGATCCATCCTTCACCTTCAAGGTTCAAATCATGGGCTTTGAAAATTATGGTTAACAAAGCTCCAAAAGGTAGTGACCGGCCACTCAGAGTATCCAATTTTGCAAGCATCATTTCTTTTAATAATATAAAGCATAAATCTAATTTTTGTCCAATTTCAAAATAATATAACAAGTAAACTTGAAAACATGAAACACTATTATAATGTCCTTTTTTGGGAGTGATATTTTCAACTATCCATCGTTGGAGAATACGAAGGTGAGGTTTTAAATGGTTGACTTGTAAATTAGTGCTGCTAAATCGGTTGTCACAAATTGTGGTATAAATCTGAGTGACATCATCAACAATTTTTTCTAATGCGGCCTCATTTTGAAAATAACATTGTAAATCTCCTGTTTCAACTCCAATAATTTGTGCAAAACGACGGAGAGAGAGTGTGATTCTTTTCCCCTTAACATAAGAGGTGAGACTGAACGGTTCATTTTGTTGGTCACCCGGTGTCAAGTGACTATAAAATAATCGTAGAAGACGGGGATATATCTTATTTGGTAAATTATTTAATGGTAACGATCCCATTGTATCTAATTTGCCAAGTAAGAGTGAATCATATTGAGAAGGTAGTTTTACGTTTCTCCCCGTAACAAATTGGTCGAGTAATGAAATGTTCATAGGCTTGTTCATGATGATATGTTGCAAAATCATTAGTTGGATAGCCATTAAGTTGTTACTGTGGTGGTGGTACAGGGTTTGAGGATTCACCAAGTTCGGGCCTGGTTCGTTTTGTTCTTGGCATGATAACTGCAAAAGTGAAAGAAAATTGTATATTAAAACATATGAGAGGTAAGAAAAATATATGAAAAATATATCAACCATTAGTACATTTTTGTGCATACAAACTTATTTTTATGTAAAAAATAAATATAAAAAAATTTGGTGACAAAATTTAATTAGGCAGATGCCATAGAAACAGATTTTTATACAAAAAAAATAAATAAAATCATAGGGAATGATATTTCTCATTTATATTGGGTTTGTTTCATACAGTTTATTATAACTTAGAAACTGATAATCAGAAAAATAAATGATAGTGTGACAAAATTAGAACAGAAATCAGAAAATATAACAGATGAAAATGGAACAGATATGAAACAAAGCCAACAGATACGGAGGTGGAATGGTGACTGGGCCGGGATGACCGGCTGGGTGTCCCGTGGGATGACCGGTGGGATGACCGCCCGGTTGTCCTCCTCTTCCCCTCCCTCACTCCCTCTGAAGCTAATATCTGAAGCTAATATGAAGATGAACTGGCATCAAAACTAACATGTAAATTATGGAAGTGGAGAAGGAGGACCTAATGAGATGGTGAATATGCTCTATTTCTCTAATTTTTGTTTTGTGATGTAACTGGAGAAGGTGTTTCTGAGATGGTGAAGTTGGTGTGGTAAACGGAATGAGATTCAGATTTAATAGAAAGGGTGAGGTTCAAAAGGTTCATGTTGTATTTTTTTTTTATTTACTTTTTATTTGTTAAATATTATTTGTTTTTAATATTATTACTTTTTTAATGATATCACATCCGTGTACTGAGTACACAGCTGCAGCCTCTCCTTTTTTTTTACCTCAGTGTTGAACACACAGCTATGAAACAATAGGGGGTAGGTAGTAAGTAAGTGAAATTACTATCTTACCATTTATATTTTGTTCTATGTAACCACTTTCCATTTAAGTCAAGAGGGGCATAATAGTCATTTCGTATGTCAATCCCCACAATTATATGAGCTCAACGGGTACAATAATGCATTGCATTTCTGTTACCACATCTGGACGAAATTCATAACATGTAATAAATGGAAAAAAAAATTGATAATGTTTTGTAAGATTTACGTTATGATTTGTATTTTAAAATATTAAATTTAGTGTATTTATTCCTTCTTTATTAATATATATTTTCAAAAGTTGTTGACTTTAACAAAATGTCAGAAAAAAATTAAAAACGTATTTTACAAATGAATTGATAGAAAAATTAATTGGCAGAAAATAATTGACATAGGTTTATTTTAAAATGAAAAAATTATTTCGAAAAAACAATTATTCAAAAAAATTACAAAAAAAAAATAATAATTGACAAAAAAAATCAATTTTTAATTTCAGTATTTTAAAAATAGTTTGGTTATTATTGTTGATAAAAAATATGGATATCGATATATGAGTTGTGTGTTTGATGATAAATTTTTGGTTGAATTAAGTTTTGAAAACTATTTTCAAAACATATCACCAAATAAATTTTCACCTTTCACATGTCACATCAAACTTTCAAAACTTAATTCAAAATGCATCTTCAAAACACAATTCAACACTCTATTTAAAAACCATAACCAAACAAATTTTCTACACTCAAATCATAATTCTACAATCCATAAACTCAAAATACAACTCATACTCTCAAATCACATTTACAAAACACAACCAAACGCAGGATTACGTTTTCAGTTTTCTATTTATATTTATAAAAATTTTAAAAACTCAAATAAAAACTTGTTTGGTAAATTTTTGATTTATAAATCAGTGGTCTCAGTTTATAAATTTGGCCAAAAAATATAAACTCAAAAAATGTGTTTCCGTTTTGAGTTTTCAGCCACCTGCCACCCACCCGCCACCACCACCACCCACTCGCTACCACCCGCCACTGTCACCCACCCACCCACCACCACCACCACCACCTGCCACCTATCCGCCACCACCACCCACCATCCGCCACCCACCTGCCACCACCACCTACCACATACCACCCGCCACTGTCACCCACCCACCCACCCACCATCACACCCCCCGCCACCACCACCACCCACTCGCTACCACCCGCCACCGTCACCCACCCACCACCCGCCACCACCCACCGTCACCACTTACCACCACTTGCCATTTCTCACTCTTTTTTATATTTTTAAATTTTTTTAAACATTTTGTCAATTATCAAACGCGTTTGTAGTTTATATTTTTCTAAAAATAAACAAAAATCATTTTATAAAAAATTTGTAAATATAAATTGAAAACGTAAACGTTACCAAACAGACCCTTAATGTCCTTTTTAATCTTATCAAGAACATATCATCTACATCGGAATAAGAAATTAATCAAAAATTACTTTTCACATACGAAAATAGAATTCTGAACAATTGTGTGAGGAGCACACAACAACTAATTGAGACAACTATTCATGATTATGGCTTTATTTGGAAAGTTAAATATTTTAGTTAGCTATTTATCCTTTTGAACTGTTTTAACCTGACTAAAATAATTGCGTTTAGGAAGATAATTAATTTTTTTAATAAAAAAATAAAATAATTATAGATAAAATGTGATATTTTATCTTATTAATATTTAATTTAGTTTATTTTTTAGTAAATTATTTTAACTCACTCTTCTTCCCAAAACAAGGCTTATATTTGTTTTCCCTCCATAGGCAGTGAGCTTGAATTATTGATCTTATAAATTCCACACGCACATAAAAAAATAATAATAATAATAATAATATAAAAAAAAAATATGGGGTTTGGTTAGGAAAATTGTTATGGAGCTAGCATTCCCATAAAGTGGTGATACTGCTAATATAATTCCATGAAATTAAAAATGAAAAATTATATTGGCTTTCATTTTATAAAATTAAAAAGTCATTCTTCTATGCAGTGAGTACTTTTACATAATTTTATAAATTTAATTTAAATCAATTAATAAATAAATATATATTTTTATTTTATATCTCAAAGTTGGTATTGTTAGAGGTGTGCGCAATGCGGTTCGAACGGTTTGAGAGTAAAATTATAAATCGAATAACGGATTAACGGATTGATGGATTGTTAAATTGCAATTTGAGCGGTTTTGAACGGATTGACAAGTTGAAGGATACTTTAACCAATTATCAAGTCTTTGCATAATACATTACATTAATTTGCATAATATTCATACATATAACACAAATTAATTTTACATAATATTTTTCATTATATAATTACAAATTTATAATAAATTTCACATATTAAATATATTTCACACTCATTTTTACTTTGATATTTCATTATTGGTTGAAAAATATATATGAATTAACTATAGCGGAACGGAGCGGTTTAAAGGTGAATTATAAATTTTAAAGTTTAAACTGCGGTTAGTAGATAGAGCGATACGAATTGATACGAATCAATGCGATTTTAACTAATTAAACAGTATTTTGCACAACACTAAGTACAATACAATACAACCATACAAAAAATCAACTCACCTTAAACACAAAAGGGCCTATACTTTTAGTTGAGAAGTTATATAATTTTATTATTTTAATGAAAAATATAATTTGTGTTTTGGTATCAACTAGGGTTTCGTTTGTCAACTACATATTTTAGTCAGAAAAATAAAAAAGTTACTATAAGTTATCACATCACTCTTAATACTTTTCTGAAATTTTTTTCGTAAAAAGTCAAAAAATTACTAAGCATTCATTTAGGATGTGGGTTGACTTTTCACCTATTTTAGCCTGGGGCTAAAAAATCTCCTTTGGGATAAATTTTTTTGCCTTTTTGGCTTTTTTGACTTTTGTGAAAGAGAAAATGAAATGATTATGGTTTGGATGTGATGTTTTATTTTATTAGGCTAAAATACCTATTTTGTCTTTTTTTGACTATTTTAGCCAAAAAGCCCAAAATCCTTCTATGCCAAATGAAGACTAAAATAATCTGTTCCCAAATGAGATCTAAGGCCTATTTTGGCCAAAAAAATAAAAATAAAATAAAAAGCCACATTTTTTTTTAATTTTTTTTTTGTCTTTGGTAATTTTGTTTTTAAAATTATGTCAAAATTTTTTACTTTTCTAGCCCGTTTTGTCAAGACAAATTTAAAAAATATAAATCACTAAAGACGAAAATAAGTCAAAAAAGATTGCTTATTTTGGTTTATTTTTGGCTTTTTAAAATTCTTTTTGAATTTTTTTTCAAAAAATTATAATTCGCCAATTCCCCTTAGCGAGCTAAATCTAGAAACCTAATTTTTTTGAAATTTTTTTAAACAAATATAAAAAAAGCTATAAAAAAAAAAATCACTTTCCACAACACCCCTAAGAGTTTGTTTGGGATGTGGGTTGATTTTTTAGTTTTTTGACTATTTAGCTTGGGGCTGAAAAGTCCTCATTTTGGATAAGTTTTTTGGCTTTTTTAAATTTTGAGAGAAAAAAAATAAAATAATTATGAATTAGATATGATATTTTATTATATTTAACTAAAATAGTTAATTTTACCTTATATGATTATTTTAGCCCAAATGGAGCCTAAGATAATGGCCTTGTTTGAGAAGTTGGCTATTTTAGTTTTTGACTATTTTAATAGGCTAAAATTTTTGTGTTTAAGAAGATGATTGATTTTTTTTTTAGTTAGATGTAATGTTTGTGAGAAAAAAAATAAAATAATTATGAATTTAATGTGATATTTTATTTTATTAATTATTTTAATTTATTTTGTCTTTTTATAAATTTTAACCTAAAAATTCAAATTTTAGCATTTGCCAAACAAGGCCAATATACATGCTTGTTAGGGATGGCAAATGGAATTAATTGGGTGGATATTAATTCTCCATCTTCATTCCCCTATAGTTATTTTTCCCCATTCCTCATGGGTACTGCCTATCACATCTCTTAATGGGTTTGGATTTTCCCCAATCCAACTTCATTTTTTTAGTTTTATTTTTAAAGACTCACAACCAAAGTTAAATATACATTCAATCTTATTTTATTTTATTTGGCTCAACAACAAAATCAAATACACATTAATTAACATTGTCACATTATTCTTGTAAAATTTTATGTATATTTAGAATTTTTTTAATTTATTTAGAAAATTTATATTCTTACAAAAAAAATTCCATCTTCTTTTTTAATGTTTTTAATTTTATGTATCTCCTTCTCCTCTCTATTAATTGATTTTCGATAATCTAAAGGTGAATTGTTACTCTCGTTTCCATCTTCTTCTTTCTTTTTTTATTTTTATTTTTATTTGCATTTATAGAATGAATTTTCTTATTTCAATATCTCCTACAATTATTTTATTGGATTTATCTCTGATTTGATGGTAACTTTAGATTGAATTTCTTAATTTTCATCTTAATTAGTGATCACCTTAATTGAAATTTTGTACATTTTTTTCTTCAATTTCCATGTTTTGGTCCTAATTAATTGCACGTTTTTGATCAATAGTCACAATCTTGTCGCCGTTAGATTGTTGCCATCTCAAATCATCGTTGCTATATAGAGAGGATGGAAGAGAGTGAGAATTAGAACTCTAATTGTAAACAAAATAGTGCAAACTAGAGATGACAATCGATAACCTACCTCGTGGGTATCTATGGAGACCTAACCCAAATACATGAGTTTTCTTATTTTTCCTTGTCTGTCGAGTAAGGTAAGTGAGGTTCTTTAAATATCCACCAGGGATGGATACCCACTAATTTTCCCATATTTTTTTTAGGTACATCAGAAAATAATTTCTCCATATGTTTTCACTACTCCATTTACAATTGGAGTTCTAATTCTCACTCTCTCTCATCCTCTCTGTAACAACCCTCACCACTGCTTACCGATTAATTACTGATTACTGCTAAACTGAGACTGATTATGCTAAGTAATTGAATCAACTGAAATACTGAACAGACTGACTGAAATCTGAAACTGATTGATTGACTGTATCTGCTTAAATGCATTTTCTATCTGTTGATTGTTAATTGATCTGTTCATGTTTTTACGTTTAAACTGCTAATTGAAGGCCTTATCGGCGGCCGAATCTGAAATCGATTGATGTTCTGTGTTAATTAGATTTTATGTGATTTTATGGTGTATTTAATTAAAAATGTGTTTTGATATGATTAAATTTGATCAATATTGATGAATTATATAAGTTGGCTTTAATTATAACTTTGCCATTTGAGTGGGCCACTACACCAAACTTTGTCTAAGACTTAGTCTTGCATTACAAAACATTTCCTCAGCCTCATTCTTTGTTATAGCCGACCAAGAGAGGGAGAGTGTGAGAGATTGAGTTGTTCTTGATAGCTTTGCTTGGAGACTTGAGGAAATTGTAGACGACTTGCAACATTGAGCCTCCATACCTCTAATTCTAGACCTAAGGTAGTGTAAACTCCCTCTTGTTTATGAATTGAGCTTGTTCTTACATGATTCATGTCAAATTTAGTGGATTGAGTCATGAAATAGCTCCACATGTTGATTTGAGTTAGAATTCATGCATGCATGTGTTTATCCTTGCATTGTGAGGTTTGATTTCATGGAAATCTTGCATGCATGTTCATGTTTATGTTATAGACCATGTTTTCATCTTGGTTTTGAAAGAATTGGCTCACTTGAGTAAGTATTTGAAGCTTTGAATTGGTTTAAATTCATGCATGTACATGTTTATCATGTTTATGAAATTTGGTTTGAAATTGAGTTCAATTGAAACACCCTAGGGCTTTGATTTATCAAATTGATCTTTGAAACATGTAATATTATGGGTTTTGAAGTGTTTTCCAGAAAATTAGCCCAAGAGGATCGAAATTTGTGCATTAAAACTTGGTTTTGAGCTTGAGGTTCAAATCTGGGATTTCCAGATTTTGGACCCAAGCTCGAGCGAGGAACTTCACACTCGAGCGTACACTCTGTGATCATGCCTTCCGCTCGAACGAGTAAAGTGACGCTCGAGTGTGAAATGCGTGCATCCAGTACTTTGCATGAGCTTACAGTCCGCTCGAGCGAGAGAATTCACGCTCGAGCGAGGACTTGTGTCTCACGCTCGGGCGAGGGTCGAGCGCCCGTCGAGCGTGAATTTTGAGCATCCAGTATTTTCACTGTAGCTTGCAGTCCGCTCGAGCAACGGAAGTCACGCTCAAGCGGAGCTCCTTTGTCTGCATATCCGCTCGAGCGTAGAAAGCCACGCTCGAGCGAGACCCTGTTTTCTGAAAATTTTGTAAAATGCTTTAAAGTGCATCTTTGCATCCTCATTCCATCCTAGGCATTCTTAGGCCTAGTTTAAGGCATCTTAATGAGGATATAGATGTAGAACACATCGAGGCAATTAGGGATCAAGTTACTATCTTTCCCAACTGTGTAGCTTAGTGTGTGTTCGTTTTGTAAACTGTGTAGGGTTGACGACTTGAGACGCGCTCTAGCTTTACTGTAGCCTAGAACTCTGTGAGTAACAATTGTGTAAAAATACATTCAACTGTGAATATTTCTGACTGTTTAACTAAACTGTTTTCTGAACTGATACTGTTAATCGAATGAATGTATGTCCTATATTCTGAACTGTATTGTGGCATCCTTAGCAACTACTGTTTACTGTTACTGTTACAGAGATCTCTGTCGGTTCCCTTGTTGGAACCACTACTGTTTACTGATTGATGGCCATCATTGACTGTTCGGTCTTTCAAGACCTACTATACTGTTCGGTCTTTTTAGACCTACTGTTTACTGTATTGCTATGCTAATGAATGTATCACATATGACTGGTTACTGTACTGAACAACTGATATACTGATTGAAACGACTGTTTTCAATACTGAAGGACATTCATTCTAAACCCCTTTACGCATTATGTTATTCACTGGGTTTTAGCTCACTACTCATATATATATGTAGGTGTACAGGCACCAGACCGTGGCTAGAAGCGTCGGGGTAAACTCCAGTTTTGTCAAGCCAACCAATGTGCCTCACTGTGAGGTTCCGAGCCCATCAAGCTATGGCTTAGGGGTGTTTTTATTTCCCCTGTCTGTCTCTGTATCTGTTTTGTATAACTGTATAGACCGATAGCACTGTACTGTACTGTTTAATAGGGATTTGGTCCCTGTTCTGAATGATTGTAAATATTGTGCATACTGTTCTGTACTGAGTATACGTATGTATGAAAAGTCTTTTTGCATACAGACTGTCACAGCTCATTGGACATTGTTTATTTACTGTTTTGGCTTCCGCCATATCCCTGTACTCTGTTTTACTGTATTACTGTCAAGCAGGCCTTCGGTAATCTCGAATTACTGGCCGGTTACGGTGCTAAACCCATAGGAGCGGGTTTGGGTCGTGATAGAGTGGTATCAGAGCGATACTTAACCACGAGTTATACCGCACACACGTGTCCAAATGAGCTATAGGGTGTCCTGGAAAAGCAATTAGGGCATCGCATGAGCATGAAAAGTGTATGTGGAGATGATATGACTATATGTGTTAAAATGTTTAAATGTTTAAAGTATGCAACCTCCTATGTTTATTATTATTATGTTGCATATAGTGAAATGAATAATGCAAGCACTGTTAATGAAACTGAATCATCTGAGGCCAGAATGGCCAGACTGGAAAGAACTATTGAACTACTGACTGAAGCCTTAAGGCAACAACAACAACAGAACCAACAGCCCACACCTCCTCCTCCGGTACAGCCGGAACAGAATGTTAATGATGGAGACATAATTGCTCTTACCCAGAAGTTCAGCAAAATGAAACCGCCATCCTTTCAGGGAGGTCTTGAACCGCTAAAAGCTGAAGCATGGGTTTTGGAGATTGAAAAATTGTTTGAAGTGTTTCCGTGCTCGGAGGCACATAAAGTACTGTTAGCTACCTTCACCTTGCAAGAAGAGACCAGAAGGTGGTGGATGCTAGTCCATGACACTGACACCGTGATGACTTGGGCTCAATTCAAAAGAACCTTCTTTGAAAAGTATTTCCCTCAGTGTGTCAGGGACAGAAAAGTGACTGAATTTGAACAGCTGAGACAGGGCACAATGTCCGTTGCTGAATATGAAACAAAGTTCACCGAACTTGCTAGATATGTACCACACATGGTGGACACCGACTATAAGAATGCCAGGAAGTTTGAAGGCGGCCTTAATGTTGCAATACTGGACCGAATAAATGTCTTCAAACTACCGAACTATGTAAATGTTCTCGACCGAGCATTAATGGCTGAGTCGAACATTGAGGCACTGAAACAGACTGAAACACAGGCGTCTGAATGGTGTGGTAAAAGGCAGGGTTTTAAATTCAAGAAAGGCAAAGGCAACCCATTGAACAAAAAGCAAAATACAGGGTCAACGACTACTTCTAGTCAAGGGAACCGGTCTATACCGCCCTATTCCGAATGTGGTAAGAACCATAAGGGAGTTTGTTATAAACTATCTGGTGCTTGTTACAGGTGTGGCAAGGTGGGCCACATGGTTAAAGATTGCCCTTCCACTGCTCAGGGCAATAGTAAAGCTGCAGGCAGCGCAGCGGCATCAATTGTTGCACCAAAACTGAACCCTAAAGCTACCGGGAAAGAACCTATGAAGCAGGGCCGAGTGTTCGCCCTAGTACCGGGAGATGTACAGAATACCGAGACCGTTGTGGCAGGTATTCTTTCTATTTGTACTCAAAATGCATATGTACTGATTGATTCGGGGTCTACACACTCATATGTATCGCATGCTTTTTCGCGAAAATTGAATAGACCCTTAGAGCCCATGAATTATCTGTTAGCTGTATCTTCACCCGTTGGGGGATCTATGACTTGTGCATATATGTACCCTGCTTGTGAAATTATTGTTGGAGATGCACATCTGTATATTGATTTACTGCCACTGAACATTGATCATTTTGATGTAATATTGGGAATGGACTGGTTAACAAAATACTATGCTACCATAGACTGTGTAACGAAACAAGTAGTTTTCCGTCCTCCGGGTTTACCTGAATTTGTGTTTAATGGAAGTGAAGTGGTACCTCCCCCGTATTTGATTTCATCTGTGAAAGCTGTTAAATTGATTAGAAAGGGGTGTAAGGGGTATTTCTGTTCTGTATTGACTGTACCTACCGATGTTAAAACTAATGTGAACTGTATTCCTATAGTCAGAGAATTCCCAGATGTTTTTCCAGATGATCTGCCAGGGGATTTGATTGACAGGGAGATTGAGTTCACTATTGATGTGATTCCGGGAACACAGCCAGTATCTAAAGCTCCTTACCGAATGGCTCCGACTGAATTGAAAGAACTAAAAGTGCAACTGCAAGAACTGTTAGATAAAAAGTTTATCAGGCCCAGTACTTCACCGTGGGGCGCACCCGTCTTGTTTGTGAAAAAGAAGGACGGCTCACTGAGACTGTGTATTGATTACCGTGAACTAAACATGGTAACTGTGAAAAATAAATATCCATTACCGCGTATTGATGACTTATTTGATCAGTTACAGGGTGCTCAAGTTTTCTCTAAGATTGATCTCAGATCCGGATATCATCAGTTGAAAGTTAAACTAGAAGACATTGATAAAACTGCTTTTCGAACGAGGTATGGACACTACGAATTTTTAGTTATGCCTTTCGGAGTTACCAATGCACCTGCTGCATTTATGGACCTCATGAACAGAATCTTTAAACCATTCCTCGATGACTTTATTGTTGTATTCATAGATGACATTCTGATTTATTCCAAAAGTATAGAAGAACATGAACATCATCTGAGACTGGCCCTACAGACCCTAAGAGAACAGAAACTCTATGCTAAACTGTCTAAATGTGAATTTTGGCTTGATCATGTTATGTTTTTGGGGCATGTTATTAGCAAGGATGGAATTTCAGTTGATCCACAGAAGGTTGAAGCAGTAGTAAACTGGCCTAGACCAACAAATGTGACAGAAGGCCGAAGCTTTTTGGGATTAGCCGGGTACTACAGAAGATTTGTCAAAGATTTCTCCAAAATTGCCTTACTGTTGACTCAATTAACTCAGAAGGGGATGTCATTTGACTGGACTGACCAAAGAGAATCAGCTTTCCAAGAGTTGAAAACTCGACTAGTGACTGCACCTGTTCTTACCCTACCTTCAGATACGGATGGTTTTACCATTTTTAGTGATGCTTTTCATAAGGGTTTGGGGTGTGTTTTAATGCAGAATGGGAGAGTTATTGCCTATGCTTCCCGACAACTGAGACCGCATGAGAAGAACTACCCGACCCATGATCTGGAACTTGCTGCAGTAGTATTTGCACTGAAAATCTGGCGTCACTATCTTTATGGGGCGACATGTGAAGTATATACCGACCACAAGAGTCTGAAATATTTCTTCACACAGAAAGAACTGAACATGAGACAGCGGAGATGGTTAGAACTGATTAAAGACTATGACCTACAGATTTTGTACCATCCGGGAAAAGCCAACACCGTTGCCGACGCATTGAGTCGGAAATCGATTGGGAACTTAGCCTGTTTGCTCACCGGGCAGAAAGAATTGCTTTGTGACCTTGAAAAATCTGAAATTGAAATTGTTTTGAGAGAACAAGGTCAAACAATAGTTGCTATTTCTGCTCAACCAACACTGATTGAAGAAATTAAAGAGAAACAGCAACTGGATGACTTCTTGAAGAAGATCATCGAAGAAAGGGAATCTAAACCGAGACCGGGTTTCAAATTTGAAAACAATGTACTGAAATTTCAGGGGAGACTGTGTGTACCGAATGATTCTGAATTGAAAAGAAGAGTTCTGCAAGAGGGCCACAATTCAAAATTTTCTATTCATCCAGGGAATACGAAAATGTACCAAGACCTGAAACTGAATTTCTGGTGGCCGGGAATAAAGAAAGAAATTGCTGATTTTGTATCGAAATGTCTTCATTGCCAACAAGTCAAGCTGAACATCAACGACCCGCAGGCTTATTGCAGTCCTTACCGATACCGGACTGGAAATGGGAACATATCACTATGGATTTTATTGTCAGTTTACCTCGCTCCAGTAAAGGTATGGACTAAATTTGGGTTATTGTTGATAGACTGACTAAATCTGCTCACTTCTTACCTGTTAAAACAATTTATAATGCGGACAAATTGGCTATACTCTATATTGATGAAATTGTTAGACTGCATGGAGTACCTGTGTCCATTGTTTCTGACAGGGATTCGAAGTTTACATCGAGATTTTGGCAAAGCCTACAGACTGCATTGGGTACTAAACTGAGACTGAGTAGTGCCTATCATCCTCAGATAGATAGCCAGTCAGAAAGGACCATCCAGACTCTGGAGGATTTACTAAGAATGTGTCTCCTTGATTTTCAAGGAAACTGGGAAAGCCATTTGCCATTGGCTGAATTCGCCTACAACAACAGTTATCACTCAAGTATTGGTATGGCGCCTTTCGAGGCATTGTATGGCAGAAAATGTAGATCTCCGATTTGTTAGGCAGAAGTCAGAGATGGGCCTTTGCTTGGGCCCCAGATTGTATATGAAACGACTGAGAAGGTAAAACTGATATAACAGAGACTGAAAACCGCACAGAGCCGACAGAAAAGTTATGCGGATGTCAGAAGAAGAGACAGAGAGTATGAAGTAGGCGATCACGTTTTTGTGAAAGTGACACCGATGAAAGGCCAGACTCGTTTTGGAGTCAAAGGCAAGCTAGCGCCGAGATATGTCGGGCCGTATAAGATTATTGAGAAAATCAATCCGGTGGTGTATCAAGTAGCGCTTCCTCCTGAAATGGAGCATATGCATAATGTCTTCCACATTTCTATGTTGAGGGATTACCTCCGGGATCCTTTCCATGTGATTGAGCCTACTCGTGTAGTGTTGAGTGATGACCACACTTACGAGGAACGACCTATTCAGATTGTAAACAGACGGATTAAGAAGTTGAGAAATAAAGAGATCCCATTAGTGAAAGTTGACTGGCAAAACCATGGTGGCGTGTATGCCACTTGGGAAAGGGAAGATGACATGGCCAAGAGATATCCTGAACTGTTTCCACTGAATCCTGTTTTCTTCCAGAATGAAGGTAACTCGAGTTTAGAGGACTAAACTCTTTTTAAGGAGGGGAGACTGTAACAACCCTTACCACTGCTTACCGATTAATTACTGATTACTGCTAAACTGAGACTGATTATGCTAAGTAATTGAATCAACTGAAATACTGAACAGACTGACTGAAATCTAAAACTGATTGATTGACTGTATCTGCTTAAATGCATTTTCTATCTGTTGATTGTTAATTGATCTGTTCATGTTTTTACGTTTAAACTGCTAATTGAAGGCCTTATCGGCGGCCGAATCTGAAATCGATTGATGTTCTGCGTTAATTAGATTTTATGTGATTTTATGGTGTATTTAATTAAAAATGTGTTTTGGTATGATTAAATTGGATCAATATTGATGAATTATATAAGTTGGCTTTAATTACAACTTTGCCATTTGAGTGGGCCACTACACCAAACTTTGTCTAAGACTTAGTCTTGCATTACAAAACATTTCCTCAGCCTCATTCTTTGTTATAGCCGACCAAGAGAGGGAGAGTGTGAGAGATTGAGTTGTTCTTGATAGCTTTGCTTGGAGACTTGAGGAAATTGTAGAAGACTCGCAACATTGAGCCTCCATACCTCTAATTCTAGACCTAAGGTAGTGTAAACTCCCTCTTGTTTATGAATTGAGCTTGTTCTTACATGATTCATGTCAAATTTAGTGGATTGAGTCATGAAATAGCTCCACATGTTGATTTGAGTTAGAATTCATGCATGCATGTGTTTATCCTTGCATTGTGAGGTTTGATTTCATGGAAATCTTGCATGCATGTTCATGTTTATATTATAGACCATGTTTTCATCTTGGTTTTGAAAGAATTGGCTCACTTGAGCAAGTATTTGAAGCTTTGAATTGGTTTAAATTCATGCATGTACATGTTTATCATGTTTATGAAATTTGGTTTGAAATTGAGTTCAATTGAAACACCCTTGGACTTTGATTTATTAAATTGATCTTTGAAACATGTAATATTATGGGTTTTGAAGTGTGATGATACAGTTCGTTCCCGGTGGATGGACTGGACCGATCCAAGCTCCTCGAGCCCACGTCCGAGTGGCGAAGCCCACCAGATGACCTGCAAGTAAGTTCAATGGGGAACGGGGTAGTCCCCCAGTAAACCCTCCGACGGGCAAGTTAGCAAATAGAAAAGAGATGGAGTATGTAGAGAGATTGGAGATAGAAAAGTTTAACCTTCTTCTTGTCTTCGATGCTTGCTTATATCCTTTGGTAATCATTTCACTGTCTCTTCCGACGTGCCCCCCTCGCCGAAAGCCTGTGCTGTAGCTTACCTTGCACAGGGTAAGGGGGCGCTGTTCCGACGGGGAGGTGTTGTCGTAATAAATGTTGTGATGGGCTGCATTAATGGTGATGTGTTGTGGCAATAACTTTGCAGATCTTTGTCTGCTGATGTGGCCTGTCCTGCACCTGCCATATGTCCGAATGCCATTGGTCCTTCATGTCCAGTTGGCCTTCAGCTGTCATGGACTTTACCAACCGGGTTATGCAATAGGGTCCAAATGGTGGGCTTGGGTCTGTTCACTGTGGGCTGTGGCCTTTATGGGCTTATCCATGTCAGTAGTCCCCCATTCCCAAGTGCAGCTTCAGTCCAACGAAGGGAATAGTAATGAGGAAGATGTGCCCGGTCGTCGGGGGAGGGTCGAGTTAGCGGACCGAGCGGGAAAGGGTCCGACCGTGGAGGGGGTCCGAGCGGCAAGACCAACCGTGAGGTGGGCCGACCGCGAGGGGAGCCGAGTGGGAGGGCCGACCGCGAGGAGTGCCGACCGCGAGTGGAGCCGAGTGGGAGGGCTGACCGCGAGGAGTGCCGACCGCGAGTGGAGCCGAGTGGGAGGGCCGACCGCGAGGAGTGCTGATCGCGAGTGGAGCTGAGTGGGAGGGCCGACCGCGAGGAGTGCCGACCGCGAAGGGAGCCGAGTGGGAGGGCCGACCGTGAGGTGGGCCGACCGCGAGGGGAGCCGAGTGGGAGGGCCGACCGCGAGGAGTGCCGACCGCAAAGGGAGCCGAGTGGGAGGGCCGACCGTGAGGAAGGCTGACCGTGTGAAAGCCGAGCGGAGGGGCGCGGGGCTCAAGAGGCTGCGTGTGAAATGAGGATTTGAAGTGGAAATGACAGGGGAAGTTGGGGGGGCAGTGCATCGCGGCCATACACGTGGCGATATCGTGGGGGGTAAGTTAGGCGTTGGAGCAAAAATGAAACGATAGGTCATTATGGAGTTAAAAAGACAGTTTTGGCGGATGATTTGAAAAGTTTTCAAACTGACAAAAATTAATTGGGATCCTTGGAATACGGGCAAACCGTGGGCTTTTGGCGTTGTGCGATTCACTTACTTGTTTACAAAAAACCAAAACATTCCAAGTCTTACTTCATTTGTTGCTCACGATACACCTTTGCAACACTTCTTCAATTTTCTTGCTCCTGCATCAGAAGCGATTCGTAAACATACCCTAGAAATGGCACAAGAAGGAGCTGTGAATGTGAGGGTAGACCCCCTTGGGGACGACGATGCAGAGGAGCTAGCGGCGCAGTATAGGTCAGAGATGGTGGGGGAGTCGGTGGTGCGATCCCATGGTTCCACCATGATAGCAGCGCCAAAGCCAATCAACCAGGTGGAACCAGACCACTGGCACACGAAGGCTGACAAATCTACGATTACGGCGGCAGAGTTGGAGGCGATCTGTGAAAAGTACCAGATCCCCGCGGAAGTGGAGTTAATGCTGCCGACATCGACGGAAAGGCCGTCTGACGCCAGGGCAGGAGAGTTTTCCCTCTATGAGGAAGCGCTAAAGGGTGGACTGAGGTTGCCACTACTGCAAATAGTGGTGGACGTGCTTAACTGTTTAGAGGTAGCACCAGGGCAACTAATGCCCAATGCCTAGAAGATCTTGCTAGCTTGCGCAAGTGTATGGCCGAAGGCGAATGGGGGGCAGGCCATGACAGTGGATGAGTTCTTTGGCTGCTACAAGGCCGCAGGGCAGCAGGAGACCTGGGTCACCCTGCAGGCGGCGGCAGGGAAGGGTTTGGTGGCAGGGTTGCCAACGTCGATCAAGGGCTGGAGACCCAGGTGGTTCTATGTGTCCACCTCTGGAGGGGCTGGGGTGCGTACGATGTGGAAGGTGCCCACCCGCTCTATGGAGCTAAAGTTAGGGGCAGAAGCA
The DNA here is from genome assembly GCA_030407325.1 of Camellia japonica. NCBI lineage: Eukaryota > Viridiplantae > Streptophyta > Magnoliopsida > Ericales > Theaceae > Camellia > Camellia japonica. Next base: position 156,032,752 of record JAPPVO010000017.1, read on the forward strand.
GAGGAAATGATAAGGAAAGTGAAGGCCTGGAGGGAGAAGGAGGGGGCCAGGTGGGACGAACTCGTACAGCCATCAGCATTGTTTGAGGCAGGGTTGGGTCCAAGGCCAAGTAGTGGGGACCTCGACCGAGCGGAGTTGGAGGCGAGGAGAAAAACACAGGAGGCTGAGGATAGGGCCATACTGGCCAGGGCCACAAAGTTTAAAGAAGCGCAAGGAGACCGACCACGTCAACCGATCACGCGGGAGAGGATCCGACCGCGCCCAAGGCCACTGGGGGGTAAGGACTTAAGCAGTTTCGAGCCTCGACCGCCCCCAGTTGATCCTGTGAAAGAATAGGCGAGAAGGGAGGGGGAGGCTCTGAAGAAGAAGAAGAAGAAAAGAAGTGCCCCAGAGGAGGCTGCAGATGAGGCTGGGTCCAAGAGGGCTAAGGTTGTTCTAGTTGGGGTGGAGACCCCTGTGGCCAAGGATACCCCAGAAGTGGTGGGGGTCATCCCAGCGCTGGAGGTTGTGGAGATGGCCCCAGCAGTACAAGGAGGAGTTGGGGTAGCTAGTGCTGAACCGAGTGGGAGGGAACAGACCCAAAGAGGCCCTGTATCCCAAGAAGGAGGAGTCGGTCCGGCCACAGCAATCTATCATGCCCGTGCGGTGGCCGGACGGCTGGAGGGAGAGGAAGGCCCAGCCAGGGCGAGGGCAGACCGCCTGGTGAAGATTGTGGAGGAGGCAGCTCTGCGCTCGGCGTCTAAATTCAGTGAGGCTGACCTACTGAGGGGGTTATGCTCCGCTCAAATGGAGGTAACCACCTTGGCAGGGGCCCTTCTGAGGAAGGCAGGGGCTGCCAAACTAAAGGCAGAGGAGGCCAAGGCTCAACTCGCAAAATTGAAGGGGGAGAGTGCAAGCTGGGAGAGTGCTCATGCCGATCTGCAAGTGCCCAAGGCGGAGCTGGAGAACGCACGCCGCCAGGTTGTGTCGCTCGAGTTCCAACTGGCTGGCGAGCAGAAGAAGGTGGATGAAGCCCAGAAAGCTTGCACAGTCGCAGTCGAACGCCATGAAGAAGCGATGAACAACAATGAAGAGCTAGTCAGGCAAAAAGATGAGGCGGATGTGAAAGTTGACGCTCTGCAAAAGGAGCTGGAGGGCGAGCGTGCCAAAGCAATGGAGCAGAGGGAGAGCCTGCGTAAGGAGTTGGAGGCAGAGAGAGGAAGAGCGACTGTTGAAAGGGAGGCTCTGCGCAGAGAGCTGGAGGTTGAGAGGGCCAAGGCCTCCTCTGAGAAGGCGATCCTACAGAAAGAGCTGGATGAAGAAAGGGCGAAGGCAGCCTCTGAAAGGGCGGCCTACCCCGATCTGTACATTGTAGCAGTTGATCAATTCAAAGGATCGCCTGAATTTCAGATGGCGGTTGATACCACAGTCGCCATCAGCTTGGCTAGGGAGGAATCTGGTGGGGCTGGCCCATCAAGGACGACTGCTGGAGGGAGATCTGAGTCTGAAGTCATTGAGAGTTTCCAGCAGTCAGACTTCTACAAGCATGAAATGGCTGAGTACTAGGACAGCGCGTAGAAGATGTTCAAACGTAGGGCTGAAGAGCTGTTTCCAGAGCTTGACCTGAGTAGTGTTACGATTGGGGAGGATGACGTGGCCCAGACCCCCCCGGATGAAGGAGTTGAAGAAGCAGATCTCGTCTCCAGTGAGGAAGATGAGTGAATTGAAGATGTGTGTATTTAAGAGTTTTTGTTTTGTTTTTGTGTACACATTGTATCTTTTTTTTTTTTTTTTTTTTGAAGTACTGTAGTGGACTGATGTACACATTTCTGAATAAATGAAATTTCAATTTTGTTTTGCAATTGAGTATGTTTACTCATGCGTCTGAAATAGATGAAGACTTGTGATAGAAACTGGTGATAATAGTTGAGTGAGGCTAGGGACGCCTAAATGCAGAATGAAATTGAATTCGCAATAATACAGAGTCAAGTTAGAAATTCCGCTTTGTATAGTGAAACTGAATTTGTAATAATGTAAAGTGAAGTTAGGAATTCCTCAATGTAGAGGGAAATTGAACTTGTAATAATGATTCAATGTAGATCAAAGTTGGAGTATTGAACTTGTGATGGAGTTGTGTGTTGGTGTTCACCGTACTGCTGAGGAAGTAATCTGATTGGTGAAGAAAAAGTGAAAGAAAGTCTCTGGGAGTTTAACTAAGTAAAGGGTGGTGTAAAAATGTTGACCTCAAATTGTGACTAAGTGTGCTACTAAGGGTAAATTTAAGCAATTTTCTGGACCTGAGGTGATGGCACTCCGTTTGGTTGAGGTGATCATGGTGCTCAGTCTGACTGAGACTTTGGAAGTGCTCAGTCTGGCTGAGGCTTTTGCAGTGCTCAGTCTGGCTGAGGCTTTGGAAGTGCTCAGTCTGGCTGAGGCTTTTGCAGTGCTCAGTCTGGCTGAGGCTTTTGAAGTGCTCAGTCTGGCCGAGGACTGAGACTTTGGAAGTGCTCAGTCTGGCTGAGGCTTTGGAAGCGCTCGGTCTGGCCGAGGCATTGGAAGTGCTCGGCCTGGCTGAGGCTTTGGAAATGCTCAGTCTGGCTGAGGCTTTGGAAGTGCTCAGTCTGGCTGAGGCTTTGGAAGTGCGCGGTCTAGCCGAGGCTTTTGCAGTGCTCAGTCTGGCTGAGGCTTTTGAAGTGCTCAGTCTGGCTGAGGCTTTGGAAGTGCTCGGTCTGGCCGAGGCATTGGAAGTGCTCGGTCTGGCCGAGGCTTTTGTAGTGCTCAGTCTGGCTGAGGCTTTGGAAGTGCTCATTCTGGCTGAGGCTTTTGAGGTGCTCAGTCTGGCTGAGGCTTTGGAGGTGCTCGGTCTGGCCGAGGACTGAGACTTTGGAAGCGCTCGGTCTGGCCGAGGCTTTTGCAGTGCTCAGTCTGGCTGAGGCTTTTGAAGTGCTCAGTCTGGCTGAGGCTTTTGAGGTGCTGCAAATGAGGATGTTATTGAGACAAATCATAGAGAGCTAAGGTATAGAGATGTTGTCATAGACAGTGTAATTCAGTCGATCCCAGGTTACATTATGTAATGAAAAGAAAATACAACAACCGAGCATTACAACAGCGTGAACTCATTGGAAGTAGCGCTTCAGGTGTTCAGCATTCCAAGGGTGGGCGAGATCTCGACCTTCCATGTCCTGAAGTCGGTAAGTGCCCAGACGGGGTCGGGCTTTCACAATGTAAGGCCCCTCCCATTTAGCTGCCAGTTTACCCTCAGTTGGATTTTTGGTGGCAAGGGTTGTTTCCCTCAAAACTAGGTCCCCTACATCGAATTCTCTAGGTCGAACCTTGCGGTTGTAATGTGTTCTCATTTTCTGTTGGTATGAGGCCAATCTGACTGCAGCAGTCTCCCTGAGTTCTTCAATTAGGTCTAGGTCTGCCCGGCGGAGTTCTTTAGTGAGTGCTGGATTCGGATGTAGGACCCTGGGGGTAGGCAGACCGATTTCCACCGGAATAACCGCCTCGGCGCCGTATGTTAGCCGAAATGGGGTTTCCCCAGTAGGGGTCCGAGCTGTAGTCCGGTAAGCCCAGAGTACATTCGGTAATTCCTCTACCCAAAGTCCCTTGGCGGCTTCCAGCTTAGCCTTGATGATCTTCAGAAGAGAACGATTGGTGACCTCAACTTGGCCATTAGCTTGGGGATGACCGGGAGAGGAGAAACATGGTTGGATCTAGAGGTCTGCACAGAACTTTCTGTATCTAGTGTTGTCGAATTGTTTGCCGTTGTCTGACACGATGGCCTGAGGGATGCCAAACCTGCAAACGATTGACTGCCAGATGAACTTGGTTGTGTTCCGTTCGGTGATGGTGGCAAGGGGTTCTGCCTCGACCCACTTGGTGAAGTAATCAATGGCAACAACCGCGAACTTGGTCTGGCCTCGGCCGGTGGGAAGTGGACCAATTAGGTCGATCCCCCATTTGGCGAACGGGTACGGGCTGCAGAGCGTAATCAGTTCAGTGGGAGGAGCATGGGGGATGTTGGCAAAGCGCTGACACTTATCGCATTTGAGGACAAAATCAGTGGCATCTTGATTGAGAGTCGGCCAGAAATAACCAGTACGGAGTATTTTGTGGGCCAAAGATCTGCCGCCCGAATGATTGCCACAAATTCCCTCATGGATTTCTTGCATTACATAGGTTGCTTGGGTTGAGTTGAGGCATCGCAGATATGGTCGTGAAAAACCACGTTTGTACAAGACGCCATTGACCAGGACGTAGTTAGACGACCGAGCCCTGACCTTGGCGGCCTGCTGTTGGTCATTTGGGAGTTCTCCTGTTGTCAAAAATAGGGTGATGTCGGATGCCCAGGGGATGGGTTCATTTTGGAGGAACTGCACCTCGTGCGGGTCGGTGAGATGGCCGGATGAGTTAGGTATTCGAGGCGGACTCCGTGGCTGAGGTCGGACTGATCTGCAGAGGCCAACTGAGCCATCTCATCAGCTTTGGAGTTTTCCGCCCGAGGTATGTGCTTGATCTGGAAAGTATTGAAGAGGCGAACAAGAGGGAGTGCCATGTCCCTGTAGGCCCGCATTGTGCCATCCTTGGCATCGAATTCCCCCGTAATCTGACCGACGACGAGCTGTGAGTCACTGAACACTCGGATGTGGCTGACACCAATATCCTTGGCCAGGCGGAGTCCTGCTATCAATGCTTCATATTCGGCCTCGTTGTTGCTGGCCTCAAACAAGAGACGGAGAGCACATTTGAAATAACCACCCTCCGGGGAGGTGAGGATGAGGCCAGCCCCACTACCTTCCCTCCGGGATGACCCGTCGACGTTGAGAGTCCAAGAATGGGGGTCTTCTGGGTCGGCAGGGGTCGGTGGGGGTGGAGAGGTAGTGGTTGGGGTAGGGTTGGTGAATTCCAGGATGAAGTCGGCTATGGCCTGTCCCTTGATTGCTGTGCGAGGACGGTAGGAGATGTCAAACTGGCTGAGTTCCACTGACCACTGCATAAGTCGGCCAGAAAGCTCTGGTTGCTGCATGACCTTCTTCAGGGTTGGTCGGTGAGGACCACTATGGAATGGGCCTGGAAGTAAGGACGAAGTCGTCTGGAGGCGATGACCAAGGCCAGGGACAACTTTTCTAGCAATGGGTAATTCTGCTCCGCTCCCCTGAGAGCTCGACTGATGTAGTAGACCGGCCGTTGGACTGAGCCGTCTTCCCTGATAAGAGCTGCACTGACGGCGGTGTTCGATACTGCTAAATAGAGGAAGAGGGGCTCGCCCGTGATTGCCTGTGAAAGAAGGGGGGGATTGGCCATGCATTGCTTTAACTGCTGAAAAGCCTCTTCGGATTCAGTTGTCCATTCAAAAGTCTGCCGAAGGACTTTGAAGAATGGTAGGCACTTATCTGTTGCGCGGGAAATGAAGCGGTTGAGGGCCGCCACTCTGCCAGTGAGTCTTTGAACTTCTTTGACAGTTTTGGGTGACTGCATCTCAATCAAGGCCTTGATCTTCTCAGGGTTGGCTTCGATGCCGCGCTGACTGACCATAAAACCCAAGAACTTTCCAGATCCTACGCCGAAGGCGCACTTCTCGGGGTTGAGCTTCATCTGATACTTGCGAAGGGTGGCAAAGGTCTCTCGTAGGTCGGTCAGATGGTCAGTGGAGAGTTTGCTCTTGACTAGCATGTCGTCCACATACACTTCCATGTTCCGACCGATCTGATGGTGGAAAACAGCATTGACTAACCGTTGATAGGTGGCCCCAGCATTCTTCAGTCCGAACGGCATTACACAGTAGTGGTAGGTACCTCGGTCGGTAATGAAGGATGTGTGTTCCCGATCGGATGAGTGCATCATGATTTGGTTGTACCCAGAGAAAGCATCCATGAAGCTGAGCATTTGGTGACCGGCCGTGGCGTCGACCAGCAGATCTATGCGGGGAGTGGATAGCTATCTTTGGGGCAAGCTCGGTTCAGGTCAGAGTAATCAACGCACAGTCGCCACTTGCCATTGTTCTTACGGACTAGAACCACATTGGACAGCCACTTAGGATAGTCTACATTTTGGATGAATTGGGCCTCAAGGAGTTTGTCGACCTCTGCGGCTATAAGAGTATTGCGCTCCGGGTGGAAGATGCGCTGCTTCTGGCGGTAAGGTCGAAATGGGGTTCGATGCTGAGGCGGTGAGTTATGAAGGAGGGGTCGATGCCTGGCATGTTGAATGGGTCCAGGCAAATACGTCATTGTGCTCGGTCAGGAGGGCAGTGAGGTCGGCCTGGCTTGGGGGATAGCTGACTGCCGATCTTGGCAGTTTTCATTGGGTTAGTGGGGTCGATGGGAACCTCAATGAGCTCCTCAACAGGTTCTCCCCTGATCAGCTCATCTTCGTCTCGGACATCAAGTCCTTCAATAATCATGGCCTCCTTCAGTTTAATTTCCTTGAGTGAGGCGACATAGCATTCTCTGGCCACGGTTTGTTCTCCCCTCACTGTTCCGACCCCGAGATCAGTAGGAAACTTGATGGCCAGGTGGTAAGTGGAGGTAATCGCTTGGAAGGCGTTGAGGGCAGTGCGACCAAGGATGATGTTGTAGGCAGAGGGGCAGTCGACAACAAGGAAGGTAAGCAACTTCGTGGTCTGCCGTGGGTATTCTCCAATGGTGATGGGGAGATCAATGGAGCCGATGGAGGTCACCCGGTCGCCAGTGAAACCAACCAAAGGGGTTTGGAGGGGAGACAGACTTTCCTTTCCGATCTTGAGCTGGCGGAAGCAGTTGAGGAATATGATGTCTGAAGAGCTTCCATTGTCGATGAGAACTCGTCTAACCTTATAGTTGGAGAGGATGGCGGAAATGACAAGAGGATCATCATGAGGATAACGGATGCCTGTACAGTCGGCGTCCGTGAAGGTGATGGGCTCTGTCCACTGCTTGGGCTGTTTGGGGGGTCGGTCTACCGTGGTGACTGCCTTGTCTGAGCCTTGCCGTATTTTTCTAAGTTCTGCCTTCTGAGCTGAGCGAGATGGTCCCCACAAGCAAGACCACCTGAAATAACTCTAATTTCGCCAACGGGTGGAAATGGATTACCTTGTGGCCGAGGTTGTTGGGGAGGTCAATTATGGCCTTGATTTGGTTGAACTGGCTGCCGCGGTGGGGTGTGTCGGCGATTGTCTCTGTGGGGTTCGGTTCTTTGCCTTTGCTGAGGGCGGGTGTCTGTGAATCGGCTTAGACGCCCCTGGCGAATGAGGGTCTCCACCTGATCCTTGAGGTTGATGTAGTCGTCAGTGTTATGGCCATGGTCCTGGTGGAAACGGCAATATTTGGACTGGTCTTTCTGGTTGGAAGGGTTCCGTGGAGGGGAAGGCCATTTGAGGGGGTAGTCCCGTTGGATCTGGTTGAGGACATGTTCCATGGGAGAATTGAGGGGTGTATACCGCTCGAACCGACTGGGCGGTCGGATTGGTGCCGACCGGTCTGCACGAGGGGGTCGGTCGGTATAGCGGGGTGTTTGGCTATGATACTGGGCGTTTCTGGGTTCTGGGTCTTTTCTCTTTTCTCTGGGGGTCGGGTTTTTAGCTGTTGGATCCTGCCGAGCGGCTAGTGAATCCTCGGCATTCATGTATTTTTGGGCTTTGGAGAGTAGGACTGCCATTGAGGTCGGGGGGTTTTTAGAGAGGGAGAAAAGGAAATTAGATGACCGCAGACCGGCCATGAAAGCTGTGAGGATGACCTTGTCGTCATTTTCTGCAACTTGCAGGGCTTCGGTGTTGAAGCGAGTAACGAAGCTGCGCAGTGATTCCCCCTCGGTCTGACGAATATTGAGGAGTTGGGTTGCCGGGCGTCGCTAGCGCTGGGCTCCGATAAAGTGGCTCAGGAAAGAGTCACTGAGATGTTGAAAGGTGGAGACAGAGTCTGGTGGTAACTGGCTAAACCACAGCCGAGCTGACCCCTTCAGTGTCACGGGAAAAGCTTGGCACATGATCTCGTCTGGGAAGGCATGGAGAATCATGAGGGTGCGGTAGGTCTCTAGATGGTCGACCGGGTCTGTCGTACCGTCAAAGGAGTCGATGGAGGGCATTTTGAACTTGGCGGGCAGAGGTTTGTCTCGGATGGAGGCAACAAATGGTGAGTTTGCCGTAGTGGAGGGCTTATGCTGGATGTTCTGCATAACCCCTTGGAGCTGGAGTTTCATGGCGTGGAGTTCAGCGTCCCAAAGGGGAATGTTGTCACCACCAGAGAGAGACAGGTGTTGGACGCTGCTGGCCTCTCCCTCGGGGGCTAGTGCTATGACCGATGGGTGTGGGGGTAGAGGTGGTGGATTTATATGTGGGTGAGGAGGTTGCAAACCTCCCAAGTTAGGTGGATTGGGTTGTGGGGCAGTATGGCCCGGAGTTCGTTCTGGGTTGGGTGGAATATCTGGAGGTGGTGGTGGAGGAATGGACAGGTTTCCTTGGAGTAAAGCGTTTATTAGGGCCTGGTTTTGCTCGGCCATACGATTAATGCTGTTGGTAAGCTCGGTGAAATACTGTGGTGGGTTGTTTGGATTGGGAGGGTCGGTTTGATGGTCGGCAGCATTATGGTGGGAAGCCATGGATCTAGTCGTGATCATACACCTTGATGGATAAGATGAAAAGGTTGCTGGAACAGGGTCTCCGGCGGCAATGAACACAACTGGCGCACGGACAAACTAGTTCCCACAGACGGCGCCAACTGATGATACAGTTCGTTCCCGGTGGATGGACTGGACCGATCCAAGCTCCTCGAGCCCACGTCCGAGTGGCGAAGCCCACCAGATGACCTGTAAGTAAGTTCAATGGGGAACGGGATAGTCCCCCAGTGAACCCTCCGACGGGCAAGTTAGCAAATAGAAAAGAGATGGAGTATGTAGAGAGATTGGAGATAGAAAAGCTTAACCTTCTTCTTGTCTTCGATGCTTGCTTATATCCTTTGGTAATCATTTCACTGTCTCTTCCGACGTGCCCCCCTCGCCGAAAGCCTGTGTTGTAGCTTACCTTGTACAGGGTAAGGGGGCGCTGTTCCGACGGGGAGGTGTTGTCGTAATAAATACTGTGATGGGCTGCATTAATGGTGATGTGTTGTGGCAATAACTTTGCAGATCTTTGTCTGCTGATGTGGCCTGTCCTGCACCTGCCATATGTCCGAATGCCATTGGTCCTTCATGTCCAGTTGGTCTTCAGCTGTCATGGATTTTACCAACTGGGTTATGCAATGGGGTCCAAATGGTGGGCTTGGGTCTGTTCACTGTGGGCTGTGGCCTTTATGGGCTTATCCATGTCAAAGTGTTTTCCAGAAAATTAGCCCCAAGAGGATCGAAATTTGTGCATTAAAACTTGGTTTTGAGCTTGAGGTTCAAATATGGGATTTCCAGATTTTGGACCCACGCTCGAGCGTACACTCTGTGATCATGCCTTCCACTCGAGCGAGTAAAGTGACGCTCGAGCGTGAAATGCGTGCATCCAGTACTTTGCATGAGCTTACAGTCCGCTCGAGCGAGAGAATTCACGCTCGAGCGAGGGTCAAGCGCCCGTCGAGCGTGAATTTTGAGCATCCAGTATTTTCACTGTACCTTACAGTCCGCTCGAGCGACGGAAGTCACGCTCGAGCGAAGCTCCTTTGTCTGCATGTCCGCTCGAGCGTAGAAAGCCACGCTCGAGCGAGACCCCTGTTTTCTGAAAATTTTGTAAAATGCTTTAAAGTGCATATTTGTATCCTCATTCCATCCTAGGCATTCTTAGGCCTAGTTTAAGGCATCTTAATGAGGATATAGATGTAGAACACACCGAGGCAATTAGGGATTAAGTTACTATCTTTCCCAACTGTGTAACTTAGTGTGTGTTCGTTTTGTAAACTGTGTATGGTTGACGACTTGAGACGCGCTCTAGCTTTACTGTAGCCCAGAACTCTGTGAGTAACAATTGTGTAAAGATACGTTCAACTGTGAATATTTCTGACTGTTTAACTGAACTGTTTTCTGAACTGATACTGTTAATCGAATGAATGTATGTCCTATATTCTGAACTGTATTGTGGCATCCTTAGCAACTACTGTTTACTGTTACTGTTACAGAGATCTTTGTCAGTTCCCTTGTTGGAACCACTACTGTTTACTGATTGATGGCCATCATTGACTGTTCGGTCTTTCAGGACCTACTATATTGTTCGGTCTTTTTAGACCTACTGTTTACTGTACTGCTATGCTAATGGATGTACCACATATGACTGGTTACTGTACTGAACAACTGATATACTGATTGAAACGACTGTTTTCAATATTGAAGGACATTCATTCTAAACCCCTTTACGCATTATGTTATTCACTAGGCTTTAGCTCACTGCTCATATATATATGTAGGTGTACAGGCACCAGACCGTGGCTAGAAGCGTCGGGGTAAACTCCAGTTTTGTCAAGCCAACCAATGTGCCTCACGACGAGGTTCCGAGCCCGTCAAGCTATGGCTTAGGGGTGTTTTTATTTTCTCTGTCTGTCTCTGTATCTGTTTTGTATAACTGTATAGACTGATAGCACTGTACTGTACTGTTTAATAGGGATTTGGTCCATGTTCTGAATGATTGTAAATATTGTGCATACTGTTCTGTACTGAGTATATGTATGTATGAAAAGTCTTTTTGCATACCGACTGTCACAGCTCATTAGACATTATTTTTTTACTGTTTTGGCTTCCGCCATGCCCCTGTACTCTGTTTTACTGTATTACTGTCAAGCAGGCCTTCGGTAATCTCGGATTACTGCCCGGTTACGGTGCTAAACCCATAGGGGCGGGTTTGGGTCGTGACACTCTCGCTATAGCAACGACGATTTGCAATGGCGACAATCTAGCGGCGATAAGATTGTGATTATTGATCAGAAACGCGTAATTAATCATAACCAAAACATGAAAGTTGAAGATAAAAATGTACAAAATTTCAATTAAGGTGATCACTAGTTAAAATGAAAATTGGGAAATTCAATCTAAGATTACCATCAAATGAGAGAGAAATCCAATAAAACAATTGCAAGAGATATTGAAACAAGAAAATTCATTCTATAAATGCAATTTTATTTTTTTTTTAAAAGAAGAAGAAGAAGATGGAAACGAGAGCAACAATTCACCTTCAGATTATCGAAGATCAATTAATATATTCAAAAAAATGAAAAAAGAATATGAATTTTTTTGTAGGAATGAAATTTTTCTAAATAAATTAAAAAAATTCTAAATATACATAAAATTTGATAAGAATAATGTGACAATGTTAATTAATGTGCATTTGATTTTGTTGTCGAGCCAAATAAAATAAAATAAGATTGAATGTATATTTAGGGGTTGTTTGGGGTGTCCTAAATAAGTGCATTTTTTTGTCTTTTTAGACTAAAAAATTGAGAAAAAAAAATATGGATGTTTGGGTTAACTTTTTGACTTTTTATGAAAAAATGTGTATTAAAAAATTGTATAGATAAGTGTGTAGGAGAAGATAGGGTAGGAGCCGTACGGAATGGCAGTGGCGACTGGCTGGGTGAGTAGATGAGAAAATATTATCTACTTCTCGGGCTTTGATTGGATGGTGTTGTTTGGCCCGTGGGGGCCCACCACGGGTCCCGTTTTTCTAATCAGAACCGTTCAATGTGTAAAACTCATCAAGTACTACATGCTTGTAAAAAATCATGTTGATTGGATATCGATAACTATCTGATCGTGTTAGTTTTCTTTGTCAATTGTTAACTGTAATACCATCTAATTTTTATACAAAATTGATTTGATCATATAGTTAGTGATATTCGATAGACGTGATTTTTTGCAGACATATAGTACTAGACGAGTTCTACATATTGAACGGTTTAGATTAGCAAAACGAGACCCATGGTGGGCCCCCCACAGGCCCAACTTTACCATGCAAATAAGTGAATGTACACATTATTTTTTGTTTTTGCTTTCATTGCAGGTGCCTGACGTGTCCGTACGTTGATGGGTTGGTCGGATTGAACTTTTATATTAATTTACCATTTAAATTAATATTTGTATATTATTTTTTAATATTTTTTTTGATAAATAGTGATAACTTTTTAACTTTTTTGGTAACTTATTGACTTTTTCAAGAGTTGCCAAACCAGCCCTTAGCTTTGGTTGTGAATCTTAAAAATAAATAAATAAATAAAAAATAAGGCCAAGTAAGATTGGGAAAAATCCAAACCAATTAAGAGATGGGGAGGTAGTATTTATGGAGAACGAGAAAAAATAATTATAAAAGAATGGGGATGAGAATTAATTTTTATCCCATTAATTCCTATTGTCATCCCTAGAAAAATATATGAAGAAATTATTTTTCAATATACTTAAAAAAAAAACATATAGAGAAATTAATGAATACCCATCCCCACTCTATACTCCATAAAAATTTTAAAAATATCACTTATCTTACTTAACGGATTAAAAAAAAAAAACTTATATATTTAAATTGGATAACCACAATATCTATCGCCATCCCTACATGTTGTGTGTGGAAGCTCCCAATATTCACGTACACCCCATGCTTTCCTTTCATCTCCCACACGTGACAAGTTCGCATTCCAATTCATTTGGCCCTATGGCACCGTGCCACGTGTCCCAAATCATACAAAGGGCCTTTCTCTTTCTCTTCTGCCCACCCCACTCAACTCTCTTCTTCTTCGTTCTCTTCTCTGATCATACCAAAAATAAATAAATAAAAATATAGACAATAATACTCTCTCTCTCTCTCTCTCTCTCTCTCTCTCACTACAATTATCCATTGTTCCTCTCTCTATGTCTATCTAGAGCGTGAATCATAGGTACCTGTTCTCTATGTCTATCCAATTCGTGAGTCATAACATTTTCGCTTCACTGTCCAGTTCTCTTTACGATCTTTAAAATCGCTTCAAAATGACTTCGAATAAGTTCACCGATATACATACACGTATAATTACGTATATGTAGAGTGTATATATATACTGATGATTCTAATTCTCGATGTTGATTCAGATTCGAATTTTCGAGTGATTGACGAATATGAGCAATTCAATAGGGCATAACTTGGTTCACCAGAGTTTGCTTGGCCCGACGGTTCTGGAGCATCAAAGTAAGATCAATTCTTCTAGCCTTGCCGGCAACACTTTATTTCATGCTCAAGCAACTTCACAAATACGAAAGTTGCCTTTAAGTACCGAATTCCGAGGAAGGAGTCTGGATGTGCGAAAACCGAAGTTGCTGATGGGAACGCCTCCACCGAATTCTCTTTTTCCTCGGGCTGTATTAACCACCGGTACTGCGTCCACGGTATGCTATCAATTTGTTATTTGTTTTCGTATAATTTACGGGCTTTAATGTGTTCAATTGAATGATATGTGTTTACGCAACTCATTTCCAAGTATTTTGGTGTGGACATGTTGATTTATCGCATTAGATGATGCATTTCATAGCTTGCCTAGTAATTAACACTATATTGCTTTGCCCACTATAAACAATTGTTATTGTAATGTGAGAATTGTGACATAGGAAGTTCCTGGTTGTGCTATTTATAATTTGGATTGTAGGTTTTGTAGTGATTGGGCAAGGAGGACTAAAGATAAATCAAGAATTGATGGTGATAGAATGTCTTTTGTTCGTTTGGCATACTACTATTTGTACCTGAATGGAATAAATGTGTATTTTATTTTTCTTAGCTTCTTTTGATTTGTGTGCCACATGGAGCACGTTGGGCGGGAGGGAAGTTGAAGGAGTTCATGAGTAAACTTCATTAACCAATGCTAGCTCACATGTTAGGAAAGTTATTGTTCAAATTTATTCTCAGGCCATCTACACAAATATCTTTGGGGGATAATGGGGCCAAAGTAAGTTGTATTGGCTGAAAACCTAAGTAGCACAGACATGGACACGTAACATGAGCTATTAAAGATATGGCAGAAAGAAATAATAGAAAAAGAGCTGTTGTATGAAGATGTTCATTAGTGTGTAAACCAATTGTATACCACCATTCATAAACACCAGAATAAACGATATTTTGAGATCACGACACGGACTTAACATATCTTGAAGCCGAGTCTTATATATTGATATATCCTTCTTTCTATTTATTGTATTAATTTTCTTCATTGGGAAATCTCTTGTATAATATTTGGCATAAGTATATAATAACTTAAACTTCCCAAATCTTTCTCTAGATTTCTTTTTCTTAAGTATGTAGTAATGTCCATGAAAGCATACTTTGGCAAATTTCTGAACTAAGGCATTGTTTGGGGGATAAAGGAGTTGATTGGATTTTATATCTGGTGGGCCCCATGTGTTTTTAGTTGTCCCGTCCCACGTTTGGTTGCACAATATATTTATATCCTTCAGAAGAGTGTGATACATAATACCCCCTATGGTTATTACAAATCCTCCATGAGTATGAGATGATCTTCCATCCAACGGTAAAAAGTAATTATTGTCCTTTTATCCCATGTTATATCCTATTATCCTAACTAACCAAACATAGTAAATGTGACTCCGTGTTATATAAAATCCATATCTTATTCTAAGCATATTATATCTCATCTTATATCCCTAGTTATTGCATGTCCTTCTCACTCCTTTATATCCCATCCGAACAATCAAACATGAGACTTCTTTGTTTGGTATTTAATCTTCTGGATATTGAGAAAGAACCAAACTTTCCAAACATTTCGTTTTGAATCATTTTGTGTCTCTTAAACCAAAAGATTTAAAAATATCACTCTAGATAAGATGGAAAATGCTACTCATTTGGGTTGGGGGCCGTGTTGGAAGGAGACGTCGGAAGGCGTGGATGCTTGCCTCTCATTGTATTCTATGGTTGGTTTGGTTGGAGTGAAATAGGCGCGTTTTTCAGGGGGTGTCTCATTCAGTCCTTTAGTTAGAACGGCGGCTGCTTACGATATTGTATGGTTGGGTGACTAGATCGGTTGATCCGGATGTTTTCGCTTTTGTTGAATTTGTGGAAGATTTGATTTGTTAGTTCGTTTGTTAGAGTGGCCTCTTTGGCTTCCTTTTTTGTATTCTTTGCATCTTCTTGATGCTTCTTTATAAAATTCGGTTATTTATCAAAAAAAAAAAAAAAAAAATGCTACTCAAAATCTCATTTCTTATAAGATTTTCATACCACTAGACACAAATGTGGTGGGTTCCATATGTATTTATTAATAGGTTTTACTAAATTCTTTTAGCTCCTGATTTGAGTATATCAACACTTCAATAGTTTGGTTTTTTTGTCTTTCAAAGTTGGAAGAGATCTCAACTATAAACCGTTCGAAAAACTATATCCTTCCTCTTTTAGACTGATTAAGTTTTGTGTACCATATTCTTCACAAAGACAAAGGTTTTGCCTACTTTCAATCTTTTAAATTATCTTCACCATAATGTTTAAGCATGGTGCTTGCCCTTTTGAAATGTAATGCTTAATATCTAGCACAATATTGAGCTCAATTTTGTGAAATGAGTTGATGATTTGAAAACCTGCAATTTTTTTGTGCATCTTTTAGTTACTGGTTTGGATGTGTGTTTATTTTGACTATTTTCTCCTTGTAGCAACTTGCAGGAAAGTTCAAGCTTGATGGGAATGCTGAATTGCAGGTACTCACACTTTATGCTTGTTGCATTTGTAGCTGACCCAGAAATTTGTTGAGTTTCGATGAATTTGGGTACCTAAACCTTTCAGATATGAAATATATTCAACATGATCTTTTCCTATTCTATTAAACAGGTGAATGCTAATGCTCCTGTTCAAGGTTCCACATTGCAAATAGATATGCAGGTTACAAATAGTAGTGGTACCTTACTTCTACACTGGGGTGGCATACAAGATAGAAAAGAGTAAGTTCACTTGTAAATATAGTGATTTGCATTAATTTAAGTTTTCACCTATGCGAATTGAAATGGTTTCTTTTCCTTTTGTCAACTTTTCAGGAAGTGGGTACTTCCCACACGCCATCCTGCAGGAACTAGAGTATATAAGAATAGAGCTCTTAGAACTCCTTTTGTGAGAGTAAGTTACAAATAGTGGTAGAAAATCAGTTCATGGAGTACTTTCCATAATACTAAGCATGGGTAACCTCTTTTTGACTAATTTAAGTCGACAACTCAAATATATATATATATTTTTTATTCATTGCTTTCCTTGTAGTCTGGTTCCAATTCCATCCTGAAAATAGAGATTGATGATCCTACAATACAAGCTATAGAGTTTCTTATAGTTGATGAAGAACAGAATAAATGGTAAATCTCTATTAGTCAATATTTTGTTACCTTACTAGCTTCAGTGTAATCTGTACCAAAAAATCTCCCTCATCTTTTTCTTTCTACTTAATTCTTATATTGGTAGGTTCAAAAACAATGGTGAGAACTTTCATGTTAAGTTGCCAGTGAAAGACAAGTTGGTTCCAAATATATCTGTTCCTGAAGATCTTGTACAAATTCAAGCATACTTAAGGTGGGAGAGGAATGGTAAACAGACATATACTCCTGAACAGGAAAAGGCAAGTAACTAATGCTTTTTTATGAATGAATTAACTATAGGTATTGTTAGCATGAATATTGTATTCAATTTTTTTTTTCTTCCTTCTGGAAGGGGTGACCATATTGCAAAGTCTTATTATGGTAGTGCCAAATGTCAAGGACACTTTCTGTTCCTGTGATTTTAAGATTAAAATATGATTGCATATTATATACGGAAGACATTGAAAATAGCTGCCGTATGTATGACTATGAGGCAAATGGAAAATTTGGGTTATTTGGAAATTTTGAAATGCGCAGTAGCAGTAATGATGTAAAGGCAGTAGAATCTTGTGTGACAAGATTTTCAACATTCTTTATTCTAATTTAATGAACCTATTTTGGTATGTTTAGTGTAACTCAGTTAACTCATCAATTTCAAAACGTGTAACTAAGAAACTTTAGTGGATCATTTGTTGTTGTAGGTTTTCTATGCAAATAATTGGTGTCCTTAGCCTCATAGTAATTGTTGTAAGTTCACTTGTAAATGGATGTTTGAACTTTGAACAAATAGTGGTGCCCCCTTCGAAAGCGTTTGCTGTGGCATACACAAGCTTTGCAGACATTAAAAGAGACAATTAACTTGTGTATAATAGAACTTTAATAAATAAATAAAGTTATTGTGATAAGAGTGGAGATGTTGATTTTGATCCATGATAATTGGATTGTTATTCAACTTTTTTTCTATTTTTAATTTTGGAGAGGAAGATAATGAAGGCTTGAGGTTTTGTGCAATGTTAATAATAATGACAAATTAATGGTACTTTTTTTCTTTTTTCTTTTTAAATATTCAAAGATATTTGCAGGAAAGAAAGATACTGCTCTTTTTAGATCAGTTCCTGTAATTCTTTTTTCTATAAACAAGAAAGAGTAGTACATGTGAACTAGGCTTGTTTTATAGATTGCAATTGTGATAGAGAAGCTGCCGATACAGAGGCATTTAGTTTTATGATAGATGAAAAGGTCTCCTTGTGAGGTCCTTTTACAAATAGGGTATTGTAAGAAGATTAGGAGTCCTCTCATCCTGAAGAATAATCTTGATGAGAGAAGTCATGTCATTGTTGGGATCTCTATTGCGCTGTGCCTATTGGAAACGACAGTTCGTAGTCACTGATTGTTTAACAGAACCTTCCACTTTATCTTTTATCTTCTTCTACTAAAATGTTGGAGATGATGTCATATTTTATCTTTGCAATTTTACAATGTATCTCAGCATTGTTTGAAGTGGGATTTTAGAGCCAGGCTAGATCCTTTGATGAGAACCTTCTTTAATGATCCCATAATACTTTTTCTATAACTAATTTTGCAATGCTTAGTGTGGCAGAGTGTGTATTATAGACTGTTTATGTGAATATGAGCTCTCTTTCTCATCACTGAAAAATACCTGTTTTTTCTTGTCATAGGAGGAATTTGAAGCAGCTCGATTTGAGCTATTGGAGGAAATAGCAAGGGGCACTTCTGTACAGGACCTTCGAGCAAGGTTAACAAGCAAAAATGATACAAGTGAAAGTAAGGAGCAGCAACCTTCTGAAACAAAGAAGCAACTTTCTGAAACAAAGGGCGAAGTACCTGATAATCTTGTTCAAATACAAGCTTTTATACGATGGGAGAAAGCAGGAAAACCTAACTTTTCAGCAGATGAGCAACTTGTAAATATCGAATCTCTCTTACACTTAATGTTTTTAATATCTTCTTTGTTCCCCAATTTTTAATAGTTTGTGAAATGCATATTTAGAGGCCAGCTCCAACTTCAAAGTAATGGCCTTTGTTTTAGTGTATTAAATGCGCATTAACTGGGTATCATTTATTATTTTCTACAATTAATAAGGAGTCCTCAAGTCATTTGTTTTGTTGAATTTTGATTGAGTGATGTCATACTAACAGAAAGAATTTGAAGAAGCAAGAAAAGAGTTGCAAATGGAACTAGATAAGGGTACTTCTCTTGATGAAATACGGAATAAGATTACAAAAGGAGAGATACAAACTAAGGTTTCTAAGAAACTAGAAACAAAGAAGTATTTTACGGTTCAAAGGATTCAGCGCAAGAAGAGAGATTTAATGCAGCTTCTAAACAAGTACTCGGCTGGATCTGTGGAGGAAAAGATCTCAGTCAAACCACGAGCCTTGTCCACAATCGAGCGCTTTGCTATGAAAATGGAAGAACAAGGTGGTGTTCCTATTATGAACAAGAAAATATTCAGGCTTGCTGATAAGGAACTTCTGGTGAGATCATGCTGTGCTTTTGTTGTTCTCCTTGGTAAATTTAGTTGCAGGTGTAATTTTAATACTTCCAACTTTTCGTTCGTTTTCAAGGTACTTGTAATGAAGCCTGCTGGTAAGACAAAGGTTCATTTGGCTACAGATCTCACGGAACCAGTTACCCTTCACTGGGCTTTATCGAAAAAACCTGGAGAATGGCTGGTAAGATAAATGGAATTTATTTACCATGGACATTGTTTTCCTACAGTTGATTTGAGTGGAAATAATAATTTCTACTTAATGCCATTTCGTTTTGCAGGCACCACCTCCAAGTTTATTGCCCCCTGGTTCAACTTCCCTAGACAAAGCCATTGAAACAAAATTTATAAGCAGCTCTGATAATCCAATTGACAAGGTGTGCCAAGATGCATTTGATTTGATCCTATGCCTGTGAATTAATAGACAATGTGATTTATAGTCAACAAGCTCATCCTCAATTAAATTTTCAGGTTCAATCCTTAGAAATAGAAATTGAAGATGACAGTTATGTGGGTATGCCATTTGTCCTTGTGTCTGGTGGGAAGTGGATAAAGAATGATGGTTCAGACTTCTATGTTAAATTTGATACTGGATACAAGCAGGCGCAAAAGGTTGCTTTCAGTTATAGCTTTCTTTTTCTTATTTGTCTTCCCACAACATTTTTTAGATATATTGATTAGGCATTGTTTTCCTGAAAAGGATGCTGGTGATGGCCAAGGTACTGCAAAGACTTTGTTGGATAAAATAGCCAAAATGGAAAGCGAGGCACAAAAGTCCTTTATGCACCGGTCAGTAATCTCTGGATACTTTGATAGTCTTTTGTTTTTTTTTTTGTTTTTAATGCCTTACCTTCTGGTATCTTAGGTAAATTGTATGTATGGTTAATTTCAGTGTAGTATTATGATTTGAGGAAAGGAGTGTTTTGGCTTTAATAATAGAACTTAACCTTTAATATCTCCTTTTTCACATCTGTTCTGTCAATGTGTATATGTTGCGTCTGTGTGTTGTGAGCATTGCTTCTAGAAATCCATTAGTTGAGTAAGCCTAGGTAGTCTATGAGTATTTTTAGTTTCATCTTTTGCTATTTCATGGATATTGTAAAATTTAGATTGTCTTCAGTATCTTGCATAATAAACCATATGTGGTAGTTAATTTCAAGTGTGGTAGTGTAGGCTTCAAGAATGGAGGGCTTGGACTGGACTTAATAGATTTTAATCTTTTATGTTGTGCTTTTTTACATCTTTTTTGTTCATATGCATATCCTATGTCTCTGTGTTGTGAGCCATTCATTTAGAAATATTATGTTTTTTTTCGAGGCAGAGATATGATAGCTTTAACTTTATTTAGGTCCTCTTTGGTTTCAGACCATTTCATCCTCACAAAAAATTATGCTTTTATGGTTTTAATGTGGCAGAACCCTGCCTGTGTAATAAATGCTCACTGTAGGAGCAATAACCACTAGGATAGTTAAATTGCTTTACACCTGGTTTGATTCTACACTATTTCTTGTGGCATCTTTCAGGTTATTTATGTTTTTGGCTCATCTTGATTGTGGCTTATGATGAAATGGCTGTTACTGTTGGTATATATAAAATCTGTCATGCATGGAACTTCAACTAATATTATTGGTTTTATTTGCTAAATCATGTTTGGGGTGTGCTGATTTGGTTCATTGTTATTGAAGTTGTAAGTGATATTCTTCTTCTCAGATTTAATATCGCAGCGGACTTGGTAGATGAAGCCAAATATGCTGGTGAACTGGGCTTTGCAGGAATTCTTGTGTGGATGAGATTTATGGCTACAAGGCAGCTCATATGGAATAAAAACTACAACGTAAAGCCACGGTATAACTCTTACACGTTATTGCTTCATGTATTTTTTAAAACTTCAATATTTCTTTTAGACACCTACATCTTTCAGATATCACTTTCATTTTATTAAAAGTTCACCAAATGAACTGCTGATTGATTCTAGATTTTCCAGAAATCGACTTTTCTTGGAAATCTGACTCTGTAAAACATTATGTGGTCAACTTTATTCTTATCTGCTTTGAACAAGTTATAAGCTTCTGCATGCATGTCCACCTTGTAAACTATGTATGCTTATTTTCTAAATGTGGATGTGCCTTCTGTGTCTCTATCTGTGCAGTGAAATAAGTCGAGCTCAGGATAGGCTTACAGACTTGCTCCAGGATGTTTATAAAACTCATGCACAGTATCGGGAACTTTTGAGAATGATTCTGTCTACTGTTGGCCGTGGAGGTGAGGGGGATGTGGGGCAGCGAATCCGAGATGAAATCCTGGTTATTCAGGTAAATATGTGACCTCACTTCTGTATTGTCAAGCATGATATATATAAGTATGTAGTGAAAAATCTATTTTACTTCTTTATGGTTTGGCTCTTTTGCACTTCACCTCTATGGCATTTAAAAAGCCAAAATGGCCTCACATGGTATTGGCCCTTTTGCATTTTATCTCCCTACAATTAAGAATTCGTTCAAACTGACAAAAGTGCAGCACACGGGCCTATTTTGAGTGTTGAGTTAATAATAATAATAATAATGGAAATTAGGCCATAAATCCCTCCTAGCTTCCTTTTCTTGATAAAAGGACAAAAAAATTTTAGTACTTTCAAAATCTCCCCATAATTATAAAGTCCTCTATGAAGGAATAATTTGTTATTTGAATATTTTATTTAACCATTATACCCTTTCTTTCTTCTCTTTCTTTTACAACTCTCTCTCTCTCTCTTCTCATTAACTCGATGGTTGTTCAGCATCTCCACCATCTTCATCGTTTACCAGCGTTGCTCACCCTCATTGTCGGCCGGCAACCACCATTTTTACAGTCAAACCACCACCATCTCAGATTTGATATCTACGAACTCATATTTGAGATCAATAGGTTTAGATCTGAGATTAAAAAAAAAAACTTAGATTTGATAGAAAAATGAGAAATCGAGATATTGCAATGAAAAATCAAGAGTTTTTTGTTTGTTTGTTCATAGATTCAAAAGTAAAATTTGACTCTAGTTCGTTCATTTAGTATGTATTCTATTTTTTGTAACAGTAAAATTTTACTGTGGTTAACATGTTGATTTGCTTAACGATATTAAAATTTTTGAATCATAGTAAATTTTACTCTGATTTAGAGTAAAATATATATATACATATATATATTTTTTGATTACAGAGTAAACTATATATTTTACTTTGAATTAGAGTAAAGTTTACTATGATTTAAAGTAAAATTTTACTCTGAAACAAGCTGTGAGGATGGCTTTACAGGAGAGTGTTATATCATGAACCATAGTAAAATTTTACTGTTCGAAAAACAGAGCATCATGAGAAGAAGAAAGAGAAACAGGGAGACAGTTTGAAAATAGAGGATCATAAGAAGAAGAAGGAGAGAGAGAGAGAGAGAGAGAGAGAGAGAGAGAGTGACACACACACACACATAGAGAGAGAGCATGAACCATTAGAACCAGGGAGAGAGAATGAAGGATCTCAGATCTCAGGTTTGCGAACCATCAGGAACCGTCATTTTCCGATGACGATGACTGTGAATGATCTCAGATCTGAAGTTGTGGATGCGATGAGTGACGGGGGTGACAAAGACGGTAGAGAAAGAGTTCTATGGTGAGCAGTGGTGGCGCCGGTGGAGAGCGGCGACGGCGCCGATGGAGAGCAATAGTGATAAGAGCGAGACAAAGAAAAGAGAGATTGAGATGAGAGAGAGTGATTGCAATCTGACACACACACACACACACACACATATATATATATATATATATATGGGTATTATAGTAAAAGAAACAAGTTGAATATATTAGGGGGTTTTAAAATGATCCAAATAATTCTTGTCCTTCTGAAGGACAAGTTAGACACTGAGGGGTCTATCACCAAATCCCCCTAATAATAATAATAATTTAAGTCAAATTCAAATTCTAATGCAAAAATGGCAATTATGCCCTTGTCTTCATCTTCTTACTCCTAACCAATCTGGAAATCCTAACCTTCTCATTTTGTGTGCCTTGAGTTGCGTGCTTGTGTGTGTGTGGCTGTATGTGTTTTGGGTTTAGGGCAATAATTGATGAAACACCGTTTGAATCAAAGTTCTTGTGTATGGTCACCAAAATTGAGTCAGTTATTTGAATCCTGTAAGTTGTTTGGCTTTGAATAAGAAAGCAGCTAATCATTCTTTGAATTGTATTGTCACCCAACTTAGCTTTTTTTGCTCCTTAGCCACCCCCACCCACCTGCCCTGCCAGTCCTGCCGCTCAATGTGAGTAGGAAACAGAACCATCTTTCCCTTCTCTTGTTATCATCATTCCAGCAACGGTAAGACCCTATCAAATCATGTGTATATGTATATATATATATTTTAAAGTAAGAAATTGGATTAAAAATTAGTGAATATTTGGGTTAACTTTTGGTTTAATTAGGTTAATATGTAATTAAGTTATAAATTAGGTGTATGACTGAGAAGAGAGAAAGTAAAGATAAGAAAAGAAAAGAGAGAGAAGATAAGGGGGTTCATATAGGTCATTTTATATCTATTGTTAACGTTTTACTCATATTTATATTAGTTCCATTATTTTTTTTTCCCCTTTGAGGGTGAGTAAATGTTGCAGTTATCTGGGTAATTATCTATTGATTGCAGAGAAAAAATGAGTGCAAAGGTGGAATGATGGAGGAATGGCATCAAAAGCTACATAATAACACTAGCCCTGATGATGTAGTGATCTGTCAGGTATGGGAATGCAAATCTGGGTGAACGTCTTCTTTGGTCTATATTACTGAAATTTGTCTCACATTGAATTTTCTTACAGGCACTCATTGATTATGTCAAAAGCGACTTTGACATCAGTGTTTATTGGAAAACCCTGAATGAGAATGGAATAACAAAAGAACGCCTTCTAAGTTATGATCGTGCAATCCATTCTGAACCAAATTTCAGGAGAGATCAGAAGGATGGTCTTTTGCGTGATCTAGGAAGTTACATGAGAACATTGAAGGTCAGCTCTTTGAACTTCTCTGTTTAATGCTTCAAGCCTTAAGTTGTTATCTAGTTTGCACGTATATCTTTGAGGCTTGAAAACTACACTCTGGTAATAAGTGAAATCATAATGACTGATAAAACAAAGAAATCACGATGGAGATTTTGAAACATGTGATTCTTATGTGTGAAATCATAACGGAGGTTTTGATTTGTACACGAGGCTATCTGAACTATGCATGGATTTATGCATTATTTAAAAATAAATAAATAAGTGCATGGGTATTTGCATTTACTTCTCGGTAATAATTTACGTCCAGCAGCTATTGATGTTACTTTACGAGTGATGCATGAGAGAATTGTCACAATAAGTATATGTTCCCTAAATCATAATGAAACTGGAATTGTTCAGTAAGCAATGTTCCTTGAAACAAAGAAATAAACTTTTTTCTAGTCTGATCATACAGTTGCTTTTTATGTTAGGAGAATCTGCTTCTATTGCTTGACCCGTTAATTTATGTTTCCATAAATGACAAGTTGATGACCATAGTCCGATCTTAATTTACAATGCAGGCAGTTCATTCTGGTGCAGATTTGGAGTCAGCTATTTCTAATTGCATGGGCTACAGGTCTGAGGTATTGTCAGTAACTAGATGGTGTTGCTCAATATGATGTCTTTCCTTAACCAGTTGATGAGAACTTCAATTTTCTTCAGGGACAAGGTTTCATGGTTGGGGTGCGGATAAATCCTATATCAGGGTTGCCAGCTGGATTTCCGGTACTACTTTCTATGCTACTCTTTTCAAGAAATCTTCATGATGTCACCTGTGTCAAAATTGTAAAATCTGGGCCACCGTGAATTTGATGAGTCCTCTAAACAGGAATTGCTTCAATTTGTTCTAGAACACGTTGAAGATAAAAATGTGGAAGCCCTTCTCGAGGTATATGTTTATTTATTTTTGTAGACCTGGTCTTTTCTGGTTGCTCTTACATTAACTTTTCCATTAAGATCTATTTTCTATAAAAAAAAATTCTTATAATTCAGGGATTGTTAGAGGCCCGTGAAGAGCTTAGGCCTTTGCTTTTAAAAGCAAATGATCGTCTTAAGGATCTTTTATTTTTGGACGTTGCCCTTGATTCTACTGTCAGGACAGCCATTGAAAGGGGGTATGAGGAGTTGAATAATGCTAAACCAGAGGTATATCCTCTTTCAGCATGTCTATATCTGTATAACTTCATTAGCATTTTACATTTTCGGCCTTTCTCATGGCTATCTGTTACTTATCAGTTTCATTGCTTGAAACATATTGTTGATAGCCCTATTCATGTATTTGCAGAAAGTTATGTATTTCATCACTCTTCTTCTTGAAAACCTTGCACTTTCTTCGGATGATAATGAAGATCTCATCTATTGCTTAAAGGTAACCTGCAACTTAAGATATTTATTGCTTTGCTTGCCCATTCTTTAGTTGGCACCCTGATTCTAAATAACCTTATTAGAACACAATGGAAACATGAAACAAGGGACACATCATCATCTTCATTATTGGTGTACAGAATGCAGACCCATCTATTGCTTGAAAACATGTTGGACAAAATGTTCCAATGTGATGTTCTACTTGGCGCAGAATTTATATTTGTGCCAAATTACCAGTTGATTCCATTGCTGCAGATTTCTGTTACCCTTAAAATTACTTAAATATGTTGTATGATTCATCAAAATGAAATAAGCACGCTGCAACTTTCAATCTCCAAACCCGATAAGATAGATAAATATATATATAAAAATCTCCAGTTCCAGTATTTACCTTAGTTGCATACTATGGGTAGAAGTATAATTTATATTTTCATTTTGAATCACGTGTTTTGAGTTTGTCACACTGTCATCTCCGTCACGGTTGGATTTTCTTTTCGTTTTATATTGTATTCAATTGCTCTTGCTTTTGTGAGCCAACATGGTTTGACTTTGGACAGTTTAAGTGACCAAGTTATGGCTTCAAATGTTGTCCTCTCAAGTTTTATTTATTTATTTTTTTAATTTTTATATAGCTATGCAGGCTCAATTAGAAAGTTTTAATCATTGTCATTAGTATCTAGTGACATAATTTTTTATATATTAAAAGCAAAAAAAGAAAAAAAGAAAAAGAAAAAAAGGGACATAAATTCTGTGTTTCATTGTTTCATACTAGATGATGGAACAGTGCATTTGTCTAATATTTCTATTGCTGCTTATGAAGGGATGGAATCAAGCTCTGAGCATGATAAAGAATGGAGATAGTCACTGGGCTTTGTATGCAAAATCAGTCCTTGACCGAACCCGGCTTGCACTTACAAGCAAGGCGGAGTGGTACCAGCATCTGTTGCAACCATCTGCTGAATATCTCGGATCACGGCTTGGAGTGGATCAATGGGCTGTATGTTGATTGTGTGACAATCTAAATATTAACTTTTGTGTTGTGTTGTATATAATACCTTGAAACAACCTGTACAATCACTTAATGCAGGTGAACATATTCACGGAAGAAATTATTCGTGCTGGATCAGCTGCTTCGCTATCCTCGCTCATTAATCGACTTGATCCTATTCTTCGTGAAACTGCTAATTTGGGAAGGTTGTTCTAATTGTCATAATTTCTTTAAGCTCAATTCAATAAGCTAGTGAATGTTTATTCAAAATTCAAATACATATCCTCAGAATAGGTTCTTATTAAATCAAGTCCCTAAAAAATTTATCTTTATAATTTAGTATTATGTTATTAAACTCAAGCATATTATAGTCTAATATTGTGGGACTCTTTTTAGGTATGTACTGTAATATCAACCAACTTAGTCTCGTCTGATACAGTTGGCAGGTTATCAGCCCTGTTGAAGCTATTGGGTATGTTGTTGTTGTGGATGAGTTGCTTACTGTTCAGAATAAATCTTATGGACAGCCAACAATTTTGGTGGCAAAATCTGTGAAAGGAGAGGAAGAAATTCCTGATGGTGCAGTTGCTGTGCTGACACCTGACATGCCAGATGTCCTATCTCATGTTTCTGTGCGAGCAAGAAATAGCAAGGTAAAATTCACCATCATTCTATAATTTTTTTTTTGTTTATCTTGTTTTCTCAATGGGCGACTGTTGAAATGAGTGACACTGATGTGTGACAGATGTGATGATATTTTGATCTTTGGCAGGTGTGTTTTGCTACATGTTTTGATCCCAATATTTTGGCTGATCTCCAAGCAAATGAAGGGAAGTTGTTGCAAATAAAACCTACATCTGCAGATATAGTTTATAGGTAATTGCATCCATTTAAATGTTACTGGAAATTTACTGCTTATAATGTGCATGATGAAATTGTAGTCCATTTTTTTATTTACGTTTCTTTAGGTATGAATACATTTTCATATAATCTACAAATCAAAATATTCATTGCTCCACTAAAAATCCAAAATACACAAGAAGCCAATATTTTAATTCTCTTTTTTTTCTTGTGCTTAACCCCAGCAAGGTGGAGGGTGGTTTAGCAAGGGCAAGTTCAACAAACTTGAATGAAGAAGGCCCTTTGCCTTCTATAAAATTGGTCAGAAAGCAGTTTGGTGGCAGATATGCCATATCATCTGAGGAGTTCACTAGTGAAGTGGTTAGGATTGCATTGTCAAATTTCATTTATATTTGAGCAGTTTTCTGTTTTTTCTAAACAGTTTATGTAAGTTACAGAATGTTGATTTTCACAGGTTGGAGCTAAATCACGTAATATTGGATATCTAAAAGGAAAAGTGCCTTCTTGGGTTGGGATTCCTACCTCGGTTGCCCTACCATTTGGAGTTTTTGAGAAAGTTCTTTCAGACGGTTTAAATCAGGTTTTCCTCATCTCAAAATCTTACACATATCTCTATTGTAGTTTGTTATTGCACTCTTTATTCATTAACTTCTAATGTTTCCATTCAGTAGTTTTTTTTTCCCCCCAAATATTTCTTAATAGTGGACACACCAACTGGGTGAATTTGCGTTTGTTTTGATCCTGGATTGGCGGCCTTGTTTTAGATTGCTGTTCCAGCCAAACAAATGTGAAAGAAAGAATCAGTCTGTTGCTAAGTAGTGACCATCCAAGGGATTTTTCTTAGGGAGGGCTTTCATGTTGTAATCTGAGAAACAACAGAGAAGCTTACTGATCCACTCCTTTGTGAACTCTGTACTTATCAAAATTTAAGGAAGAAAAATTAAAGAAAGGATCATGTTTAGATGCACCA
Source organism: Camellia japonica (assembly GCA_030407325.1). Lineage (NCBI taxonomy): Eukaryota > Viridiplantae > Streptophyta > Magnoliopsida > Ericales > Theaceae > Camellia > Camellia japonica. The sequence continues at coordinate 156,060,723 of JAPPVO010000017.1, forward strand.
GCATTACTAAACAGATGTTGGCGTCGTCTAAACTGAGGTTTAATTAGGGTACATCTGAATGGGCAGAATTCACTTGTATAATGTTGCCCCATATTTTTTTTTTTTTGGATAAATAATGTTGCCCCATATTATTGATGCACTGAACTCTAACAATGCAAATATGCCATTCATTACTATAAACTGTGATGTCAAAGTTCAAATTCTAGGTGACTACAGTTACTTAGAAGGTTTTGTTCATGATAGATGCTTACCATCCTGAAACCTTTAGAAGGATAGGGTCAAGTATTCATTAACTGAACTTTTCTGTGCATAATCTTTGGATAACCTTGCAAGGTCCATTTTGCAGCTTGAGTTATTTTGTTAAGTTGTTAGTATGGAAATCTTCTCTTGTTTCAATTTGGTGTTAGTGTGGTTTCTTTTACCTTAATGCTCTTTCTTAATTCTGATGGCATATTGCTACTTGTATTTAATTGGCAGAAAGTTGCAAAGAAGTTACAACTACTGAAGAAAAAGTTAGGAGAAGGAGACTTCAGTGCCCTCAAGGAGTTGCGCAAGACAGTTTTAGAGCTTTCTGCACCATCCCAGTTGGTATGTTCTTTCTAGAAATGTTGAGGACATTTTTTTTTTTTTTTGACATGTAATTCTCAGAAATTTGCAACATTAGAGATGCCTGTGTTTCTTTGTTGAATTGGCAAAGAAGCATGTAATTCAATCTTCTTAGGGCTCTGCTCTGTTCTACATTTAAGAAATATGCATGACAGGGTGTTAAAATACAGCTGTTCTGTGAGATGATGAAATTCATCAGGATTTCATGCCTGAAGCACTTTTTTGTCTTTTCAAGTTTATATTTTGTTTCTTCTGTGTCCTATTAAACTTATTTTTATTAAAGAGGTTACATAACTCTTTATGGTAGAATAATGTTCAAGGTACACTGATAACTTATGTCAAGTGTTATTTCAGGTGCAAGAGCTGAAAGACAAGATGAAAAGTTCTGGCATGCCTTGGCCTGGTGATGAAGGTCAGCAGAGATGGGAACAAGCATGGACAGCTATAAAAAAAGTAAGATTGGTTAGCGTGCAAAGAAAAATAGTATATGACCTATAGTTCCATGCTTTACAAATCTTTGTTAATGCACATGAAGTAACTTGTTTTCCTCAACAATTGAGGACATTTCCCAAATACTCTATACCAGTGTTTTTAAAGGCTCAAGGGGCACTAAGGCGCTGAAGGTCTCTCGGGGCCTTAGCGCAAGGCGCAAGGCGAGGCGCGGGCTTTATTGAAGTAAGGCGCACAGTCTTAGTAAAAAATAGAAAAATTAACATAGACTAATCAATAAATACAGAATCAGATGTCATTTTCTACAATCTACACAACAAATTTAATAAATAAATACGGAATCAGAGACTCAAACCAGTAGCACCTAACAAAATTTATTTTTTTCCCCTAACAGATAAATACAGAATTTATTAAATACAGAATTTATTAAATACAGATAAATACAGAATTTAATAAATACAAAATTTATTTTTTTCCCCTAACAGATAAAGGGGAAAAAAAGACCAGTAGCATTGTATTTATTTATTTATTATTTATTATTTGTATTTATATTTATTTATTTATTTATTTTGTATTTGTATTTATTTATTTATTTATTTATTTTCCTAACATAATTGGAAAAAAATAATAATAAAATAAAACAGAGTCGAATGGAAGCCATAAGAAGAAGAAGAAGAAGAAGGAGAGAGAGAGAGAGAGTGAGATCAGAAGAAGACCAGAAGAGGTCGAAGCAAAAAAAAAAAAAAAAAAAACCGAAGTTCAATCGAGGAGACCAGAAGAGGAGGAGAAGAAGAAGATGGCGAGCCGAAGCATACTTGTGCAAAGTCGAATCGAGGTCCATAGTCGAAGTCCCTGCGAAGTCGAAGTCGAAGTCGAATCGAGGTCCACAGTCGAAGTCGAAGTCGAAGTCCAAGGCGAGGCAGAGAGGAAAAATGACATAGATTAGGGTTCATTTCAGTCGTATTTGGTCAAGGGCGCCTAGTCGTGTGCCTTGCGCCTCAGTCGCTTGGCTCAAGTCGCGGCTAAGGCGCGAGCCTACCTCAAATCGCCTCGCCTGGGACCTGTACAGGCGCAGAGAGTACGCCTCGCCTCGCCTCGCCTGGCGCCTAGGCGCGCTTTTCACAACACTGCTCTATACTGCAAGCACTTGAAATGAAAAAAAAAAAGAAAAAAAAAAGGGGCTCCTCCTTACTTGTAAGAGATGTTGAGAGAAAGTGGATTTGGCCTTTGCATACTAAAGCATTGGCCATAGTTAGCTGGTCCTTGGAGATCTCAATATCTGGTTTATGTTTACTAACAGATGCATGAAATTTTGGTTTTAATGTACTTCAATCTCGTCTTCCCTGAAACTCATTTTTGTCTACAGGGGAAATGAGGCTTGTGTTTTGTAGCAACTTAGTCTCTCTCCAAATCTCTATGCTCATTGATTGCTCTCACTAAAGAGCCATAACTTGCTTCGGTAGTGCTACATGCACCAATTAGTGTATTAACTAGTGTACCAACACTAGTTATAACATTATTATTGACCCCACTCATTAATCACATTACAAATCCCAAAAACCTTTTAAATTATGACACATCATCAATTGGTACACTACTTAGTACATTAATCGGTACATATAGCATTATTCAATTTGCTTAGTCGTATCATTTATTTGTGATTTTATAGGTTTGGGCTTCAAAGTGGAATGAGAGAGCATACTTCAGCACAAGAAAAGTGAAACTAGATCACGACTATCTTTGCATGGCTGTCCTGGTTCAGGAAATAATAAATGCTGATTACGCATTTGTCATCCACACTACTAATCCATCTTCAGGAGACTCCTCAGAGATATATGCTGAGGTAATGTGTGATTAGAGTTTTTTCCTCTTCCAAATTTTCCATCATTGTTGGTTCCACAAACTTGTTCATAGCTGCCTTCAGGCTCTAGGCGGGTTGTAAGTTAATCTCAAACCTTGATGGATCTTATTTTGATCCATAAAGCCAACTAACCCTAATTTCAACTAGTGGGGATCTCTGAATTCATTTATTGAATATTAATTTAAGTGACTGCAGAGAAAATAATATTTATATATGGCTTCAATCTGGAACAGGTGGTGAAGGGTCTTGGGGAAACATTGGTTGGAGCTTATCCAGGTCGTGCTTTGAGTTTCGTATGCAAGAAGAATAATCTGAACTCTCCTCAGGTGAGTAACCCAGCTTCTTCTAATCTCTAATTAGAGAAGATCGTGCATGTACATGAATGGTGATGGATGTCGGAATGGATAATTTTTCTCATAATTCTCAAATTCAATTTATCAAAGAATATGAATTTATTTTTTTAGATTTTATAAACCAATCATGTGAAGTTTTTATATATTTATTATTATTATTTTTTTAAATATAAAAACAATGTGTTTTTGTTCAATGAATCTATTTTTTTATTTTTATTTTAAATATAAAAACAATATGTTTTTGTTCAATGAATCTAAATGGATAGTTGTTGGCAAATATGAACATTTTCAGGTATTGGGTTACCCGAGCAAACCTGTTGGCCTATTTATAAGACGATCTATCATCTTCCGATCTGATTCCAACGGGGAAGATCTAGAAGGCTATGCTGGTGCAGGACTTTACGACAGGTAAAATTATGTGACCAGTAGTGTAGACCGACCTGTTACTCTTCCTCCACATCGTAGCTATATTATCTGTTAAACGTGTAATATATTCTCACCGATTTTTTTTATTTATTTATTTTTGTGTGTAGTGTACCAATGGACGAGGAAGAAAAAATTATGCTTGATTATTCATCGGACCCATTGATTATTGATGCGAACTTTCGTCAATCAATCCTCTCCAGCATTGCTCGCGCTGGAAATGCCATTGAGGAGCTGTATGGATCTCCTCAAGACATCGAAGGTGTTGTCAAGGACAGGAAAATATACGTTGTTCAGACGAGACCCCAGATGTAATCCTGATTCTTTCCCTTCTAGTATATTTCACAAGAGAAGACTTAGTCAAGAATCCAAATGGGATCCTGATGCTATATTATTTATATAGTATTTTAATGAGGAAAAAGTTATCCAAATAACATATTTATGAAAAATAAAATGAGAATAAAAAATATATATATATATATATACATAGTAGAGAGAGTTTAACACTTGAGTATAGCTACATGAAAAGTGAACTTCATATCCTGGTGTATTTTATGAGTATTGAATTGTTGTACTACTGTATGGATTATTAAGGCCTGAGATTATTTTCCTTGTTGATTCAATGTTTAGGGGGGGGGGGGGGGGGGGTTATGATACGTTATACCTATTATAATTTCTTCCATTTTTTTAAATGGGATCACTTCCTCTTTCATTCTGGTCAAAATCTTATGATACCAATGTCCCTAAATAAATCTGACAATCACACAATGTGGGGATATATTTTCTGAGTACCAACACGTGGCAAGGTGACGCCGACGTGTCAGCCGAGGTGCCACGTGTCCTGGTTGTGACGCCGAGGTGATCTCCACATTGTGTTTGATTTTCACCCACACACACAAGACTTGGAAGATCTTGGTTTGAAATGTTTGATTTGCTGAGCTTTGAATTGAATATCAGTATCCTAACTAAAATGCAGTTTTTCTTAGGCCACTACTGTAAATTCAATAATTTGAGTCAATAAAAAAAACAAAAAACAAAACTTTCTGTTTGGCAACCATTTTACTCAGTTGTTTTTTTGTTTAAATTTACAAAAATTTTAAAAATTACCATAAAAACTTGTTTGGTAATTTTTTAGGTTTATAAATAACTGTCTCACAGTTTGTAAATTGGGCCGAAAAATGTAAATTGAAAAAACTTAAAAAAACAATCCATCTGTATATTTTTTAAATTAGGGTTTTTGAAACATGTTCTGTAAATCCATTTGTATATTTTCTGTCAAAAGTAGATTCATCCTTTACTTTTTATAAATTAGAGGTGTAACAAGTGTTTATGTAAGGATTTCCCACCAGATTTGTAATACCATGCCTTTCTTTTCTGTAATTTTTTTTTCTTAATAAAGTTGTATCTCAATCTTCATTTAGTTGAGCAAAATCAAAGTGTTGTCTAATGTTTTGAGTGTGTGCTCTTCCAATGTATCTGCATGTTACTTTTACTACTTGCTGATTGATGATTTTAGTGAGTTTGTCTTTCATGTGTTTTAGTTTTTCTTTAATTTTTATTTTTCATGCTTCTATACATAAAATCCCAAGCTATTTTCTTATGTTATTTTGAATGTCATCCTGAGTGTTTTTTTTAAGTGTTCATGGTCCACAACCTAATTAATTTTGAAAAATGATGTCAAGATATTGGATCTTATTCATTTTTAATGTAAATTGATCGATGGTTTTAATGAGTTTGTGTGGAACTAGTTCATTTTTCTGGTTTGCTTTTCATGTATAGTTTTCCTTTCACTTTCTTTTTTTCCCTGCTTCTGTAAATAAAATCCCAAGCTATTTTCTTATGTTAATTTGAGTGTATTTTTAGAAGTGTTCATGGTGTGGGTAAAATCTATAACCTAATTAATTACAAAACATGATGTTAAGATATTGGAACTCATACATTTTTGGGATGCAATTTAGGTACTCGTTACAAGTTGCCAACACCAGACGAGCTACCAACTGGAGTAATGCAACTAGAATTGCATGTTGCGGTTTGTTGCCTCTGTTGGCACTTCTTTTAATTAAAACTGTATTCAATTAAGTTTCACACGTACTGTAATGGGAAACAAAATCCAATTATGTATGTTCAGATTGATCTTAACTTTTTGGGATCTAAGACGGACTCAGAAGATGAGACCCCGACTCTCATACATATTTTAAAAAATATATATATATATATATATATATTGGTGAAATAGTAATAATCTTCAATTTATTTTTATTTTTTCCTTGTACCTTATGTAAATTTGTTATATAGTATTTATTGACGTAAATCATAATTATTGAGATAAATTTTGAATATTTTCGATTGTTAACACTATTAATTAATTTATTCACACTTTTTCTTGACGTAATAAATTAAATTGTAAAATTTGATTTATTTTAACTTAAAAAAAAATTATTTCTCTAGAAATAATTGTAACTCGTATAGTCAAACAATATTATATAAACAATTCATACATTTGGCAAGCAACCATCCATTATTTTTAAATAATTCACCAATTCAATTTTTTGTTTAAATTTTCATTTTTAAACTACTAATACTATAATCCGGTATTTGGTTCACTGAAATCAAATTGAATTGAATGGAATGGTCATTTCTTAATCATAAAATCACTATTCCCTCAAAATGGTAAATAATGATTTTATTTGTAACTTTTTTTTAGTAAATCAAACATGAAAATAGACATTATGATGGAATGATTACTCTATTCAACTTTATTTTAATAAACCAAACATAACTTAAGACCGAAATAATTAACCAAAAATAACTTAAGATCAAAATTATTTCAAGACTCTATTTTTTAGACAAAATTTGGGAGTCCGAGACAGCGTTCTTCCTCGTCTTACCTCAGAGCTGGCCCTATACATGTCTAACTTTTAAATTGATCTATGATTGATATTGTACTAATATGTTTATACTATGGACATATATTCTAATTGTATAATTTGTATGATCCTATCGCCATAAATAATTAAAAATCAAAATAAACATTTTATACAAGCATGTTTCTTGGTTTTGTTTTAAAAAAAAAAAATTTCAAATATTTTGATCAAATTAAACATATTTGTAGTTTTTTTTTTGGGGGGGTGCATTTTTTTCATAAATCTCTCTTTAGGTACTCATGTCTAAACTATTTTTTTATATTCCAATAAGTCTTATGGGTGATATAATTACTAAAATATCCCTAATAATAATATGGTGAAACGTGCATTAATGTTCATATTGACAATGTGAATGTTCCGTGATGTGAACATTCACATTATCAACATTTCACATTGTCAAATTTATTTAATGTGAATGTTCACATCACAAAGTTTCTAAAGGTTCAAAAAATATTTGTAAGAATAAATTATCTATAAAATACCTTAAATATGAAAATTAGGATTTGATGGATTAAATGTCTAAAATAATAGGATTTGTTCAAATACAAGAATATCTTATGAACTAATAGGGATACAAGTACTTGAAAGAGGATATTCTAATAAATTCCCTTTTTATTTTTCAAAAAATAAACAAAAATTAATTTACAATTTTTTGTCAATAAATAAAAAAATAAAAACGTTACCAAACGCAACTTGAGCTACAAACAACTGATGCAGTAAATGGGAAATTCATACTCAACCCAAACTTCAAAAGAAGCAACCTTTGGGTCCATATTACATGGAACTTTAGTGGGGGAATTGAATTTGGATTTTAAACTTACGAAACAGTTGTTGTATTTGTACAGAAATAAATTATAGATTGAAATATAACTCTCAACCTATCTCATGTAAGAGGGTTGTCTTTGGTTTCGTCAATAAAAAAAAAAAAAGATAAATAAATAATGAATGAAATAGAAGTTAATTTTAGTTCTCTTTGTCCATTTTATTTTATTATAAATATTTTTTGACAAATTTAAGATACAAACAAAACAATAATGATGGAGAGAATTTGGGCAGTATTAGTATGATGTGTAGGTTAATGCTCAAAGTCAATCCACTCTTAATATTCTGAAAGTTTGAACAATACTCATAGGGTGCTTTGAGAAGATGGTTAAAAGTTATTTTTTTAACTTTTTTTGACTTTTCTATGAGAGATGAAAGTGGATTAAAAGTTAAAAAGTGACTTTTAACCCACTTCACAAAATAGCCAAGAAGTCAATAAATGTGTTGATATTTTAGTTAAGAAAGTTATACAATTACTGAATTGCAAATTTTTTACAATGTTCTTTATTTTATTAAAAATCAATTATATGCTGATACTATTCTATTGTTAAGCTTTTATTTATGAAAGTTCCTATTTCAACCACACAAAAAAAAAAAAGAAAAAGAAAAAAAAAAGAAAAAAAAAAAAAAACGAAGAAGAAGAAGAAGAAGTCAATCCACTTGAGAGTGTGCCTTCAGGCACTGTCCTTGCAACATGTCTCAGTCAATTCCACTAGTTTACCCCCCACTCAGGCACTTGTGTTCCAAGTCAATTCCCAGTGGACACTACTCCACTCTCTCAATTTTCTGTCCAAAGTCAACTTTTAATCTGAAGGGAAAAAAAAATCTCCTTCTTTGTTTGTTTGGTCCCTCTCCCTTTGTTGATTTGTATTCTTGTATTTTCTTGGTTTTGATCTTTTTAGTCCGAGTGTTCCCAGACTTGTTTTGACATTTGAATGAAAAATATTAAGTGTAACAGTGATATCATCTTATGTGGTATCATCGGCTAATAAAAAGTCGCAAATACATTAAACGGTCAATCTTATCTCCCACTAACCAAACAATATTGTAGTCTCTACCGCAAATCAACAATGTTCATTAGATAGTGATATTGCCACATGATATTATGGTTACATTCAATATTTACTCTAGTTGGACAGACTATGCATTTTAATATGTAGAGCATCTACTTTGATGGATGGAAACTTTAGTACTGTGAATACATATAAATGCAAAAGTAGAGACATAATTCATACGAAAATTTTACTAAATTTATTGATGAGACTTGTCCTCTCATATTCATATGAAAATACTTCCCTAGGAGCCAAGGGTCTCCATAGCAAACTAGTCCATGTTAGTAAAGGAACATGAATACTTAAGGGCATAGAACTGGGGGCCTGAAAAAAAAAATAAAAAAAATGATGGTCATATTTGAAATTCAAACCGTATTTTGTGTTTGTTTGATTGGTTGGGTGATGCATTTGTGGGTACAAGACTATTTCCCGTTATATAAGGCAAGTGGTCCTTTTAGTCAAAAAGTCATTAAAAAAACTAAAAAGCCAACAACTCATACAAAAAAGTCAAAGATTCTCTTTTTTCTTTACTTTTTGTACATCTTTTCGTAAAAAGCCAAAAAGTCATCACAAACATACTAATTTTTTTTAGTTCATATTTTAGTCAAATAGTCAAAAAGTTACTAAATTAGCTTGTTCCCAAACGAGGCTAACTTGAATTGGTTTAGTTTTGAATTTAAAAATGTCCAAATTGATTCAACTAATGAAATATAATATAATCATTAGAATTTTGAAACAAATGAACCTTAAACACTCACATATGCTTCTTCTTACCCTTTCCAACACAAACCAAAAAGAAATCTGAAGTGCACTTATAATGCTTGTGGACAAGAAGGTCTAGTATCAAGGGAATGACATAAAAAGCAACAAACACGACTCATAATCAACATGTCCGGATCACAATATCAACCAATGTGAAAAGGGGTGTGTTTAGATTGTGTACTTGGCATGAGGAAATCATCATGATGATCCAACATGGGTTGGCCCGTGAGGATGATGCCCCAAGCATGCTACACACAAAACAAATTATAGATATAAAAGTGGGCAGAGAAACACTTCTCTTTCCAACAATTCCCACCCCCCTCCTCCTAAAAATCATGATTTAGGAAAAATCTCCACTTTGGATGTGGGTGGTGGTTACTCCTCAGGGATCCAAAAAAATAAAAAAACTAATAATAAAATCTCTTTTAGTTATTATTCTATTTTTTTTTTAAACGTCATGCTGATTATGTGCCCATCTAATAATAGAAATTATATGTTTACGTGGTTCAAAAAACAAAAAGAAAAATGGGCAAATTATACCTATTAACCTTGTTGTTAAAGAATTGTTCCACATTATCTCTCTAATATACTCTAAAGGCCTCTTTACAATTGTCAATTAACTGAGTTTGATACTTTAATATGGTATCAAAATTAGGTATTGAGTGATTTTTAGTGAGCCAATATAGCGACCCCGGTCTTTTCCCATTTGGTTGTTGCATCCGGACTTAGGTTCCGTAGATCCTATTGTTATATAATTGTTGTTGTCGTCCTTTAATTCCTTATTTCTAAGTTATGGGATGCACTGAGCAGGTTTGTTACAGGTTGGTAGTGTTTGGGAGCAAAGGGTTGCTGCCCGGAATTTTGACCCTTCGCTCGAGCGAGCAGTTCGTCGCTCGAGCGAGCTCTTTGTTTTTGGTCCGTTGCTCGAGCCAGGGTTTCTTCGCTCGAGCGAGAGGCTGCATCTAGGTATAGACCTGAGAGCTGTGTTTCTTGGCTCGAGTGAGATCTTTTTCGCTCGAGCGAGCGTTCCGTCGCTCGAGCGAGCAGTCTGTCGCTTGAGCGAGCTTCTGGGTTGTTGGCTCGAGCGAGACCTTCTTGGCTCGAGCGAGGGTTTTCTGTGTCTGGTCGCTCGAGCGACCAAGTCTTCGCTCGAGCGAGCTGTTTTATTTAAATAGGCAGCAGCGGTTTTTAAAACACTTTTTCATCTCTTTTTGATTCCAGAACCCTAGGTCCGTGTTTTCTCTCCCTCCACTTACCTTCTCTCTTAGGTTTGATCTACTTAGAGTGTATTTCTACCCTAGGTCCTTTGTTAAAAAGATAGAGTGGGTCAGGGTTCGTTTTAATTGAGCAATAGTGATTTGGAGCACCTTGGGTTTCCGCCATCTTCTCCATTTGAGTTCTTCGCTTCGAGGTAGGGATACCCTACTCCATTCTATAGGCTTTGTCCTAAGTTTTAGTCATTTTGATATGTTGGTGTTGTTCGGAAATTTTGGGAAAAGCTAGGGTTTGATTTATAATTTAAAAAAGGGTTTTTCATCTATTAAACATCGTATGATTGAAAGTCATGAAAAATGACATTGATAGTATTAAATTGATAAAATTGAACCTTAGGGTTAATTTTGAGGAAAGGGAGAAAAGCCTAACTGTTGTAATAAATTAATTTGCATAATTAATTTGGAGAAAATGTGGAATTAAGTTTAATTCTTGAAATTGGTGAATTATGAGATAAAAGGTGTAGTTGAGTAGTTTAATCACTCACCTATGAAAATGTTGAGTTTATATTTGTAGATACATTTATTTCCTGTTTAGAAATAACTGTTTTGGGCTATCGGTGGAGGATAGTCGTGATTGTTGTAGACATTGCATGTTGATTAGGGAAAACTGAAACTAATCACATTGAATGAGTCATTAAACACGACAGTTGAATTAATACAGCGAATCTGTGTATTGATTGAATATTGTGTATGACAAGTGTTTAATATATTGTATATGCATATTGTTTGGGAGGAGATAGGGGATGTACTCCATGGTTTGAGGGAAGATAGGGGATGGACTCTCAAACCTGTTTAGGAGGAGAAGGGGATGGACTCCATTAGTACAGCAAATTGTGTACTTATTGATGTGTGGAAGTGTATTAGTACAGCATATATGTGTACTTATTGAATTATGGAAGTGTTTTAGTGAGCCTTAGTCTCATTTTATAATGTGGCCAGGTTCTGAGCCATGTATGTATAAATGGAAAGTTGAATAAATAATGGAAGTGAAACGTATCATGGACATAGTGGTCATGAAACTGTATTATGATAAAAGTGATTTATAAGTGTAATCATCTATTGAATGCTATTGCTTTAGTCAATTTCTATATTTGGTTTAGTATATTTCTATTGGGCTGTGGCTCACCCTATACGGGAACATCATTTTCAGGTCCAGGTGATATGCTACCTCCAAGAAATTAGCTTGGGAGGATTTGGAGTTGAAGACTCTTTCTTTTTAGTTAGCCAGTTTGTTATTTGATATTACATGTAATTACAAGCCAAGGGCTTAACCTGTAGTTGAGTTAGTACTCATTTCTTTTATGTCCAAGTATTGGCTTGGAAAGATGTAAGCCCGTAGGGCATTTACTTTCGTTTTTACATGTAATGTTTTCTTTTAAGAATACTCTGATGAATGGGATAAGATTATGTTTTCTTAATCAATGCATGTTAACATTGGGTATATTATGGGTTTATTTTTGAGGGCGTTACAGCCAAGTTTCTATCTGAGTCTATTCTCTTATCTCTCGTCTCTTTTTCACCATCACATGCTATCAGGTAATGAATGCATTAACACTTGTGATTTACCTCTGATATTAATTTAATCCTTATAATTCTAATTGCATCCATTATAATTTATCAAAAAATTATGAGCAAATCACAAAATAATATTAGTTAAGCACACAATTAGCTAATTATCTAGACTAATGAAATAATTTTTGCTTTTTTTTGGGGGGGAGGGGACTTCAACTCTCATTTGGCTAAGAAAGGTTGTTGGATGCAGCTCTTTAGAGCATCTTCAAGGGATAGTTAAATAAGGCTTGTTAGGCATTTTAGCTAATGTAAGTATAAATGGGGTAGCTATTGGGCTAGCTACTTTACCATCCTATTTTTTTTGTGGCTACAATTGAAGAGGCCCAGAGGCTCTCCAAACAATTATGTATGTATATATTTTAGATTTTTGTATATTTATGTCTTAGATTTGGAATTTTATATATATTATATATGTGTGTGTGTATAGCAATTTTATATGTTATTTCAATTCTGTTTGATGAATTACAGAATAACTTATTTTGTATTTTGTATTTTTTTTTCTCCTCATTCTACAGGTTTTGTATGTTTGTATGGGTAAATTTATTATTATTGCAAATTTATATTAGTAAAATATTAACAATTATTATTTTTTTATTTTAAAAATTAATTAAGTTAGTTTAAATAATTAGCTAAAATAAAGAGCGTGGTTGGAGAACACAATAGCTAAAGTAATTAGGTAAAATAAAGAGTGTACTTTTTTTGTACTTTAACTAGTGAAAAGTAGAGAGTGTGGTTGGAGTTGCTCTTAGACACAATCATTTCTTAACATCACCATTTCATGGTCGGAACACTTTAAAATTTAAATCTCTTCTTTTCCTCTCTTTTTTCAAAAGGGTTTGCTTAATTTAACATAAGACTTATTGATTAAACATTACCTTTATATATAGTTTTTGTGAAAATTCAACATTTAAGCTCTCCAAAATTAAAGTTACACTCTCTAGGCTATAAAATAAGGAGTTATATTTTGCATGTTATAATTTTGTAAAAGTTACACTTTATAAGTAAAATATATATAATACTGAATAAAACAATAATTCTAACATCCACTAATTTTACGTGCACAGAATCAGATCAAAAAATTTAACAAAAGTGTGAATTCCATTTTATATTAAAGGATTATGTCTGATTCTATTACCGAATTTTATGCACTAAAATTTTTTCTCTTAAGAGATAGAGAAAGATAGAGAGAATCTATTATTGTGAATGGAAGCATACTCATTTTGTGAATGGTTATAAGTTTGTAAATGAGAATAGTTGTGAAACCATAATCCCAATTCTTAGAACTACTACCCTTGTTTCTCATGATTCTATTCTCTTCCTTTTTTCTTTTTCCCTTTTTGTTATATTCTTTTTGGGTCCGTTTGGGAAGAGCTTTTACAGGCTTTTTTGGCTATTTTAACCACAAAAGACAAAATAGGCTATTTTAGTCACAAAAAATAAAACATCACATTCAACCCATAATCATTACACTTTCTCTCACAAAAAAAGTCAAAAAAGTCAAAAAGTCAAAAAGACCTTCTCAAACCAAACCAAGCTTTTCAGCCCAGACTAAAATAGTCAAAAAAATCAAAAAGCTAAAAAGCCAACTCATTTCCTAAACGGAGGCTTTGTGGTCTCATCCAAATCTCTTTTTACTATTATTCCACTTTTTAAGTGTTTCAAAGTTTAGATGCTTTTATTTATTTATTTTTTTCTAACAATGAATGCAAGATGGGTACATGAGTTGTCAATTTCATAAGTTGTCAATTTTGTTCCTTAACAATCAAATCATGTGAAGTTTTTATTTTATTTTTCTTTTATAATCAACAATTGATTCTAGGCATAACTCTCTAGACCTATTTTAAGAATACAAATTCGAGATTTATTTATCGGATCAACACAAAACTCAAATTTAAGATTATATGAATAAAATTTAAAATTTTTATCATTCGACTTGATCTACTTGTATCATGTGAAGGTTCTCCATTAAAGTTGATATTCTTTTTCTTTCTTTGTTTTTTGGTTGAGGAGAGGGAGGAGGGGACCCGGAGATCGACCCGGGTCATGTGAGGGGCTCAAGAGTAAAAAGGGTCCTTCAAGTGGGGGATCAAATCATAATAATTATGCTAAAGTTAGTGAATGTTCCTTTAAAGACTTTGAATTGGAACCCCACCACACACAGAAAATGCTCACCAGATTTAGCGGCCAGTCTAAATTAAGTCAAAGTTTTACACCTATATGTCATCATGAAGATGTCCTTATTCTCTTCATATTTCCCTTGGGAGTATTTCAATTTCAGACCATAATGTGGTCTTCAACCTCATGTGGTAGAATTGGAAAAATGGTAAGTTTTGATTGCTATAAATTTAAAATTTGTTATTTTTTCAAGTTGAAGTTGAGTAATTTAATATTTAATTGGACTTGACTCATAAACAACCGTTCAATCTAATCCAATCCAACCTCAAATGATTGATTTCAATTCAACAGGTGAATGGATACAGGTCTAGCAAATTCATAAAAGTCAAGTTTTGATCAGGTGACCCATGTACAAATTTCAATATATGAAACTCAAGCCACCTGCATGGAATTAGGAATTAATATTGATATTTATACATGTTATTTATATATTATATAATTTATTTATTCGATAATTAAAATATTGAAACTTGAAAGAAACACTTCACTTTTGAAAAAATATAATCCTCACTCATCTTGTTTAGTTAAATAAATTATATATATATATATATATGTTATAAAATTAAGATTTGTCAATCTAATCCGTATTCACCCGTCAATTCACCCAACTTGTTCGACGATTTTGAAACTATGAATAATCAATTACGGAAGAGATTTTCTCAACTTGAACCCCATTTAAATACGTTACAAATAACCTGGTAAATCCCGACCCACGAACACTCCTAATACATGCTACTATAATCCATTGGGAGAATAATATGGACTCTGAGGGCGTCCATGCCATTGGTACGAAGAGTTGTGTTGAAATGGGTCTTGGTCAATTGGGCCTACAGACTATAATTCTTACAACAGGCTGACAAGTGGACCCAAGCTCATCAAAGTAATTTTTCTAACCTATTGGACCCAAGTTATTATTTACCAAAAAAATAACAGGATAAAAATTAATCACTTTTGAATTGATAATGATTGCCAAACAAAATAAATAAATAAATAAATAAATAAAGAATACTCAAAAAGAAATTGATTTGAACTGACCTTCCATTTCATTGAACTGATATCTTCTAGAGTCAATGCGGCCCAAAAAACCTTCGGCATGTCCAAAAAGGTGAACTTTGGCTCCCACTCCAAATTGACCATAATTTGTTTTTAAATTTTTTTATTTAAAGTATAGAGGTTTGCTTTGTTTCAAAAAATTTATTTTTGACTAAGTCAAAAATTTTTAGCTACTTGGTTGCAGATTATTTAACTAATAATTGAATTTTTTTTTTTCTAATATTCACCTTGTTTGACAAATGTTAGAAGTCACTTAAAAAATAATAATAATAATAATTTTTTTTAATGATTTTTTTTTTTAAACTTTTTAACTTCATCTAGGATGGATTAAAATTTAAAAAAAAAAAATTTACTGAAGACAATAAAATAATAAAAAAATTCAACCCCACATAAATGAACTTCCCAATAACGAACAGTAAATTTTTTAGCAAGCCAATGCTACAGACCCCCAGTTACCCCCCAGTGCCACGTGTCGGCCTGTCATTGGCTGAAAACAAAAAAAAAAAAGAAAAAAGAAAAGAAAAATAGTTTTTTTGGACCAATGGGAAGGGACCCCCAGCACCTCCCCTGGTGGTCCGAAGCTTTATTCATTTTTTAGCACATCTACTTTTAAAACAAAATCCTAATTTTGACTCTTAAACAAAACACTACGCACAATAACAGTAAGATTTTCATTGTGACTTGAATTTCATGGGTTCAAATTATGGAAATAATCTATCTGTATTTGGAAATAAATTAAATACATTTAATCCTCCACAAACCTTGCAGTGGTGAGAATCTCATACATTTAAAATTGCTTTTTACATAAACATCTAACTAGCATAAACAAATAACAAATATGAGTCTGTGCAAATTAATGGGATTTTTTTTATTTTTTTTTATTTAGATTTATAAAATAGTGTATGTCAGTATCAAACACACACGCATGGCCTAGTCTCTTTATGACTAGGTATTTTTTTTCCTTTATGTTGATTTCAACTTTTGTAATGTGGTGTGTTTTAACTATAAATATTAGCTTATTCTTAGCAAATATTTATATGTTATGTCCCTTTCACAAAGTAACCAAGGCTTTAACAGCTTTTCCTCCCCCATCAATTTTTGAGAGGACTTATGGCCTGTTTGGATCAGGATAACATACATTCTTACGTTAAATCTACTAAATAAATGATAAAAATATATATCTACTACAAATGAAATCAGTATTTACCACTGTAAAGAAATAATCATTTCATAAAGAAGGTTAGAACAATCATTCAATTCTATTTCAATGAACCAAACACAACATTACTTTAATTACCTCACCAGTAGTTTGAAGATGGATGAATTAATCACAAAAAAATTACTTAGCAATCTTTGGAATACCAACATGTCATATGTATATAGTATTTTCGACCAGGTCACACAGAAAGATATAAATGAGACCAACTTACCAAAGGATCAAAATCAAATCGACATGGTGAGTTGTGCGATTTCTCACATATATATAACCTTTGGTGATAGCTTGTATTAATATAGGAGTTTTGTTTTAGCTCACCTAACATCTAAGCTCATGCAGAAATGAGCTAGTTTGAATAATTTTTATAAATCTGCCTATATACATTGAATTCCATATTTTGTGAATAAATTTGTCATATATATTAGGTTAAAATTTATTCTCCAAGAAAAGGTAAGAATAAGAGGCATGGCTCCACTGAGATCCTCTTAATTTTCTCAACCCTACTGGTATGTTGAGAGAGTGACAACTTGTGGGCCATTATTTCCATAATTTCTATCTTTTGTGTTTGTTTCAAAGGTGGGTTGGTATGAGTAGGCATCTCATAATAAGTAGTACAATTAATCACTACCCCCAAAGAAGAAGGAAAAAATAAATAGAATGGAGCAACAATTTAAAAATTGAAAAACAAAAGTGACATTGCTAGGGAAGTGGCAAGCATCATTGCCAAAGCCCTAAAAAGAGAACTAGGGAACATTGGTAAAGCTATTGGTCTCATAACAAAACAATGTAACTACAAACATACATATATGACATCTACATGGAACAACACGGTGTGTGAATAATTAAGATTAGGAACTTTTGCTAGCCAATTCCATGTTTTATAAGCCAAAATAGGTATTTATGTAGTAAGCACAAATAACAAAAGAAATGTTATTGACTGTCGTAACTACAATGTCCCAACACGTTTGTGTGATTGATTTGAAACACTAAAGTAAACGGTATAAAATAATTTTTATTGGACAAAATATTTCAAATGAACTTCAGATGGAGCCCAATCCGAGGTGAATGATAATATCTATAGCCCTACCCATTGTGAGCATTCTATGCACAAGTTTTATGCTCGCTTTTTTGAGTCCTAACCTTTGACATAGCATCATCAATTTTTTCGAACCAACTTTTTTAACTTGTCCATTTAATCAACATAGAAAATTTTATGATGTAATAATTCTTAAATATTTTATTTTAAAGTAAAAAGGTTTATATGAATCACATCATTCTGTTAAAAAAGTTTATATAAATTTTCAATTTGTATGTCATTATTCAATAGACATTGTCATGTTGTCACTGTTGGTTGTAAATATCCCAACACTATCATCTAATTGCTTAGAATATTTGATATGGTAAGCCACTAAGATTTTGGGAATAAAGTGTTGATTCTAATGAAGTTTCCTAACCAAGTCCAAAACTTAAAACGGCAATAAAAATTAAATAAAAAAACCCACACAACAAGAATAACATTTGCCTACTATAATTGATGCCAAAATATTATTCTTCATTTAAGGATCATTCAAAACCCTGGGAAAAAGTAATAATATTAAAAATGAAATAGTTTTTGTTTATGGATTTTAATGAAATTTTTGTAGAGCATTATATTATCAAAGAAGTCAAACTCATGCCTGATGCTAGTGGACACTGCAACATCCATCATACATTGACTCAATTTTGGCCGACAATCTGAGAAATATATATATATATATTTTTAAATTCAATCAAATTTATGTTTAAGGTTTTTATATCTCCTCAGAGAGTCAAAGCCCACATTCAGCCTGCTAAATAAATGATGCTTAAGAAAGGCAACATACGCTTGCATAAGCATTTAAGTGCACATATATGAATTATTGGAGGTGGGCAAATAGGTATAATTTGTAATTGGATCTAATTTAATTATTTAAAGTAGTTATCTTATTTGGAGTTTTTTTTTTTAATATTTAAAAAATAAATTTAGAAAATTGACTTACTTTTTAAACTATTTGGGAAACTAATTTGTTTTTTTAAATCGTATTTTGAAAATGCGATTTTGAAATTGAAATTATATTTTTAACATACAATTTCACCTTGAAATCGCATGTTGAAAATGTAATATATCTTAGTAAAGTCCATGTCATTATTAATTGCAAGTTTCAATTTAAAATTGTATTTTCAAAATGCGATTTTCAAAAGTAAGTTAGTTTCCCAAATAGTTTGAAACGTTGATCAATTTTCTAAATTTTTTTTTATAGAATATTTATAATTAAAAAAAAAACTCTTATCTTATTTTGGGGTTTTGTGAGAAATTAAAAAAAAAATGTCACAATCACGCCAAGAGATGTGCGGACTTTATACTATAATATAGTATAAATACAATAGAAGTTGTGCGCACAAATAATGTGCGTGCAAAAATAGAGACAATTGTAATCGTCATTTGAAAAAAAAAAAAAAATGAAGGAAAAAATTAAAATTCAAAATTCGTACAATTCCATAGGGGCAATTTGGACATAAAAAAATGAGTGACATAAAGATTCACACGTTTGTTATATTTAGGATTTATTTTTTTTTGCTTATTTTCGTCTTTAGTAATTTTTTTTTTTTAATTTTGAAATTTTTTTAAGTTTTTAGATTCTACTCGATGAGACACCAAAAAATTAATTTATTTTAAAAATTTTCAAAAAAAAAAAAGAAAAAGTCCAAGAAAGACAAAAATAAAACTTAAAAAGTTACTATTTTTACCTTGTTTTAACTTCTTTGTTTTTGGAATTTTTTTTTTTAAAAATTTACTTTTTAGATTCGTCTACACAAGACAGATACGAAAAGTAAAAAAATTTTGACTTAGTTTTGGAAAAAATTGTCACTAAAGGCAAAAAAAAAAATAAAAAAAAAGACTTATTTAGAAGTCCTGAAACAACTAACTAATAAAATTTCATAAATTTGTTTTACTAGCTGAGATATAATAATAAAATTTTAAAATCTAAAAGAAAATTCATTTTAATAAAATGATTAGTGTCACATTATTAAATATATATATTGATTTTGATAAATGAGTGTTTAGACCAATTATCACACATTTCGCCTAATTTTAAAATCTTAAAATTAATGATTAAATAAAATTTATTTATTTATATACCATTACTCATATCAAAATTTAGCTCATTGATGTTGAGAAAGCGACTGATTAAAAACGTTCTGTGCTTGTGTATATGTTTGGTACGCAAGAAAAATTCATTTACATCTCATTTATGTTTGATTATTAAAGAGGGCCCACTAGATGGGAGTATCCACCCTTCCTTCATACAATTGACATTCCTTTGTCAAATTGGGGTTTTTGGGAAGAATAGAAAAGTCAATTTTTAGTTTTTTACTCATTTTGAGTCATATCACCTCTCACATTTTTTTTATCTATAAAAAGATAAAATAGACTACAAAAAAAAAATTAACTTTTTACTAATTTTCTAAAACACCACATTATCCAAAACCAAAATATTTAATGTAAACAGTTTTATGAAATCCAAAGTGAGATAGCTTTGCTTTGCTAATAATTAATTAATATGCTTTGTTTTAAATAAAAATAAATAAAATGGGGCAGGGCTGACAAGAACATCTAGGGAAGTGAGAAAGAAATACCAAAGCAAAGAACTTTGGAAACCCTCAATCAAGTGTAAATTCCTATCTGTCTTCAGAACCAAAGTAAAGAATAACAGAAATTCTTTTTTTTTTTTTTTTTTGTGAAAAAAGAATGACAGAAATTCATCTCCCACTATTATGCCCTATAAAAATTAACAAAAAAGCTGGAAATTTCAGTCCCTTTTTTATATTCTTAAAAAAGAAAAAGAAACACACCTCCAAGGTATACAGAAATGATTGTAAAATGACTTATTATTTTAAAATAAATATATATTTAAATGATAGTGTTGAAAAATGTATAAAAATATGTAAAAATATTTTGAAATATATGAAAAATGTATTGATATTATAAATATTTTGACATTTTGTATTTGTTATTAGCAGAACCCATTACAAAAATATCATCGACATATTATTCTAATGATAAATTCTATATGAATATTATTTTTCATTTATATATGTGTATATATGTCCCCTCTCCTTTCAATTTGCATTCAAAACATTTAAAAACTGTGGATGTCTTAGATGACAACCCAGTATTTATTTCTCCATACCCACATGGGTAAAACTCTAAAAAACACACAACCCATTTGGGTGTTTTATTATTAGCTCATGCCTGAGAGCTTGAAGGTGTCAGAACATAAACCAAGGTATTAGAAGCTTAGAGAGAGAGAGAGAAGAGGGGGGTTTTATTATTCTAGGGTTTAGGAGCTTTGGAAATGGTGAGAAACTGAATTGGGTTTCTTCACATAGTTTGTTTTGTGTTGTAATGGATTGGGTGGGAGGTGTGCTTGAATGGACAAAAACTTATAAGAATTGGTCCCATTTTGATCACAGAAGAAGACACAACCAATGTACAAAAACTCCAACAGTTACATTACGAGAAACAAGAAAACACACAAATTCTTCAAACATGGTTCCAAACTATTGCAAGATCTCCCCAATCATTTCCATTTTTGTTTTCTTCCTCTTTCTTTTTTCCTCCGTTTGTCCAGTCCTTTCATCGGAATCCGACAATCATAACCTAGTCAATCAGACTTTCCAACCCAACAAAGAGTTACAGAACTTGAAGATGATTAGAGCTCATCTAAAAAAGATCAACAAGCCTTCTCTCAAGACAATTCAGGCACTCTTATTATTTCAATTTTTTTTTTTTTGGGTGAAGATCTTGAATTTCTTTTCTTCCCCTGTTTTCGCTCTGTTTTTGTCATGCTTTTGCTCTGTTTTTCCCTCTGCTTTTGAGTATATCTTTTTTTCTAAGTTATTGAGTGTTTATGCAGAGTCCTGATGGAGATTTGATAGATTGTGTTGAATCTCATCTACAGCCATCATTTGATCATCCTCAATTAAAAGGACAAAAGCCATTGGTAGCTAAATTTCACTTTATTTTATTTGAATTTCTTGTTTAAATTAAGAGGTATTAAAAGTTCGTAAATTTTTATGATTTCACAGGATCCACCAGAGAGGCCAAAAGATCATAACCCAACTGAGACCGCCTCGGAAAATTTTCAGCTGTGGAGCTTGTCTGGTGAATCATGTCCCGAAGGAACAATCCCAATAAGAAGAACAACAGAACAAGACATTCTACGAGCTAGGTCGATACAAAGTTTCGGAAAGAAAATCAGAATACGAAGATTTGGAAGGGGAATCCGAAGACCTATTCGACGAGACTCTTCTAGCAATGGCCATGAGGTTAGTTAGTTATTGCTTAAAACATAACTAAACAGAGTAAAACCAAGAATTTATTTTCAATAGGCAAGCCCTGAATATCACCCAAAATCAAATTTTGACTTGGTTTAGTTTGGCTTGGTTTTTTTATATTTATTTTCATTCTAGTGAAACGTTTATTATTGAACTGAATAATGAGAAAATGACAAGTTAGTTAGTGCTTAAAACAGAACTACAAAAACAGAGGAAATCCTGAATTTCTTTTCAAGAGGCAGAGGGACCTGGGTATCGCCCCAAAAAAATATAATTATAATAATTTGGTTTAGTTTGGTTTTGTTTATTTATTTATATTCTGATGAAAAGTTTGTTATTAAACTGAACAATGAAAAAAAAATAACAAGTGAAATTAGTCGGTGCTTAAAACATAACTACAAAAACAGAGGAAAACCCTGGATTTCTTTTCAAGTGGCAGAGACCTGAATATCATCCCCAAAAAACAGTTAATTTGGTTTTTTTTTTTTTTTTGTTTATATTCTAATGATACATTTATTATTAAACTGAATAATGAAAAAATGACAAGTGAAGGAAGTGCTTAAAACAGAACTACAAAAACAGAGAAAAACCCTAAATTTATTTCCTAGAAGCAGACCAGAATATCACCCCCAAAACAATCATAATTTGGTTTGATTTGTTTGATTTTTTTTTTATTTTTATTCTAATGAAACAGTTGTTATTAAACTGACCAAAGAAACAATTACAAGTGAGGTTAGTCAGTGCTTAGAACAGAACTACAGAAACAGAGGAAAACTCTGAATTTCTTTCCAAGAGGCAGAACTAAAGATCACCCAAAAAAAAATTCTTAATTTGATTTGGTTTAGTTTGTTTTGTTTTTATCTATTTATTTATATTATAATGAATATTTTTATTAAACTGGGTGATGAAAAAATGACAAGTGAGGATTGGTTTTTGTTTTTCTTTAGTTGCCAAGTTGGTACCTGAGTTTGAAAACATATTGGCAATTATTTACTTCATTCATTAAATGTGAGTGTACCAGATTTCTGTTTTCAGAAACTACTGACTTTCATGGCTTGTTTAGTAGACTAGCTTTCACTTATTACCTCAAAGATAAAGCTTTTGTCTTCACTGAATGTACCATAATAATTCTCATTTCTATAAAAATAGCTGAGAATAAAAAAAAGGTACAGGAATATTTGTTCATAATTGGTTTGGTTCGATCAAGTTTAAGAGAAAATTTAGCACTGAAATTAAATTCGTCAATTTCCGTTGGTTTAGGAATCAAAACTGACCATAAGCTACGATTTTATTTTTGTTAGTTCTCAATTTAGTGTAAAGGAAAGATTTATAGAGTGATTTTAAAGGTTCTTAAAAAATTTGTAAAATTTTGCATTGGGAATAAAAAGGAGTTGGGGGTTCATTGTCACCCTCCCTAACATTTTATTGCAAAATGTTTTAACATTGGTTCTTTATTTTCAAATAACCAAAATATAAAAAATTATTCAATATAATATTTTTAGTCAGTTTAGTCAGTATTTTTGTAAAATTTTCAAAATAAACTTCACATATGAAATTTAGATCAATCTCTAGCAATCAGCTCGATTCCATTAATTTTTCTTACGAACCTAATTGTAGATAACCCATAGTAGTCCTTTTTCTGATGAATGGAGAAAACAAATGTGTTGCAATTTTTTTTTTTTGAGCATGCCCAAAATAGTGAATACTACCTGAAAAGTCGAACAAAAAAGGCTTAAATAGGTTCAATGGTCTAACATCATAAGGCAACACATTGTTGAATTTGAAAGTTGAGTTATATATAGACATTGTATATATGTACTAGTTTTTATCATGTTATCTGCTTACTCATAATGGGAATGGCTCACCACAATATTAAAATAAAAAAAGAAGAAGAAGAAGAAGATGGTATGTAGCAACACTCATATCATGTTCATGTTTTTGAGTTGCAGCATGCAGTTGGGTATGTAAGTGGAGATCAATATTATGGAGCAAAAGCCAGTATAAATGTATGGGCGCCACGTGTAGCTAACCAGTATGAATTCAGCTTATCACAGATGTGGGTCATTTCTGGTTCATTTGGAGACGATCTTAACACCATTGAAGCTGGTTGGCAGGCATGTTTAATTATTTATATTGCTCATTTTAACACAAGAATTATACATCAAGTGCTCCAAATTTTACTATAGAAAAAGATAATTGAAGTTTAATTATTGGAAATATACGTGAACTTGAAAAGCATGGAATTAGTGGTTATCTTATTGAAATTAAAATGTTCAAAAATACAATTAAGGGTTGTAGCTAGCAAGGTGGAGCTGACTTTTACCGGATTTGGTGAGCAAGTGGCTCTAGGTACGAATCTATATGAGGACGATGTTGTTCACATTCATTTCTTCTCCCGGTTTCTTCTTTCTAGGATCCCAATAAGATTGAGGTTAAACTATGACTTAAAACTGTTTTGTGGGAGTGTCTGGCTCCCCAATGGATGGAGAATCCTTTGGTCACACCAAGATTAAGGTTAAACTATGACTCAAGACTGTCTTGAGAGAGTGTCTGGCTCCCCAATGGGTGTAGACTCCTTTGGTCACACCAAGATTGAGGTTAAACTATGACTCTCAAGACTGTCTTGAGGGAGTGTCTGGCTCCCCAATGGGTGGAGACTCCTTTGGTCATACCAAGAAAATTTCTATAATTAGTTGCTCCTTCCAACCCTTTTTATTGACCCAAAAAAAAAAAAATTTTGGACATAATTTTTTTAATATGGTTACAATAAATAAGAAATACACAATTTCTTTGACATAGACAACCACTATTTCAATAACCTAAAAAATTAAAAAAAATAATTCACAAATAGAATTTTTAAACTTGCAACTTATCGGTAGTGGTATTTTCATAATTTTAAACTATAATATTAAGTGTTTTGGCTTGAAATAAAAAGATATCACATGATTATGCATGAATTACATGTACAAGAATTATGTTTTGTATTTAGTTAAATGGAAAATGTATGTCATTAAAAGTAGCTAGAATTTATTGAAATGTTACATCTCAACTACCATCTAAATTTATTGAATGCTTGTAATGTAGTCCAAAGATGGTATAAAATTCATTAATTTTTCACAGGTTAGCCCAGAGCTATATGGGGACAACTATCCTAGATTCTTCACTTATTGGACAGTAAGTTTTGTTTCAATTTTCATAACTTGATCCTTTGGCCCTCTTTGGATGCAGCATTTTCATATAATATTTCGATTTGGCTTCTGGCTTTTCTACTAGCTTTAAGTTTTGGCTTTGTCTAAGAAAAAGTTAAAAAGCCATAAGTTGAACAAAAGCAGAAAATTGAATTTCTGTTGAAAAAATGTTTAAAAAAAAAGAAAAAGGAAGAAGAAGTTCAAATCCCATAAAAAAAAAATTAAAAAAGTAGTAGCATTTTTTCACTTTGGCAATTAAGATTTATTCATTTCGAATATTTGGTCCTTAAATTATTGTCACTTGTGCCAAATTATGAACGATCATATAGTTTATGGATCAAATTAAGAAAAATAAACTTCGAAGATCAAAGTGAGAATGTAATTTACCCCTAAGCTTAATATGATTTGTTAATAATAATTTAATTAAAGAAAGACTATTGTTATGGACCCAATTCAGACTTGTTTTAGTGATCTGAACCATTCAAATTGCATTCTCCTTCGAGTGGATCATCCATTAAAAAAAATTAAATTGATTAGACATCAGCGACTACGTGATATGATTACATTCTTTTAAATTTTTTTATAGAATATATGATTTCAAAAATAGATCGTATATTTTTGTACAAAAATATAAACCGACCATGTGTCTGGAGATATCCAATTAACTTTTTTTTTATATGAATGATATTCTTGATGAACTTTACACGTTAAACAGTTTAAATTGCCAAAATGAGCCAGAAGTGTGCCCACACCCATAAAAATTAGACTCGCCAATTCAAAATTTGGACGGAAGATAAGCTTGATTCTTAATAAAAATAAATAAATAATAATAATAGTAAAAAATAACTAAATGTAGATTAATTGACAGACAGATGCATATCAAGCAACGGGGTGCTACAATTTGCTGTGCTCGGGCTTTGTACAAACTAACAATAGGATTGCAATTGGGGCTGCAATCTCTCCAAGGTCCTCCTATAGAGGTGGCCAATTTGATATCAGCTTATTGGTTTGGAAGGTATTTTCGAACTCCTATTAATAGTTATGATTTATGCAATCGTGTTTTTATTTATTTATTTATTATTTATTATTTATTATTTTTTGATCAATTAAAATTAAACTAACTTAAAGATAGATAGTTAATAGTTCAAGGGCTTGAAACCATCTAGCTTTACCAATTTGATTATTGTGGATTTTCTGTCTCAAAAATTCTTTATTCTTCTGTCTCAATTTACTCACAATAGTATGAGTATCTTGAGGCATAGCTTAACAATCATAAATATATTAATACAAGAAGATAGAGAATTTTTTAGATAGGGAATTCTTGACCTCATTTGATAAAAAAGTTCATAAGAAAAATTAAGTGGGAAATTAAAGATAACAAAGCCTTGTTGATAGCTTAATTCTTCATTTTCCAACTTCTTATTTTGTTACATGTAGTTGATTTATAAGGTACTTGCAATTAGAAATTTATGAAATTGATGAGATTTTTTGGAATTTTCACTAAACATTTGCACTATGAGCCAACTATTTATTTTCAATTTAAAAGTAACAATATCTTCAGTGATATAATACATTTTGTGCTATTTTAACACAATAAAATGCACTTTATAAAAATTTATTATAAGTTACTCCAACATTCTGCAATATTTATTATGTTAAAATAATACATGTATTTAAAAAATATAGTATTTTAACCCATTGATAATATTTCAATTCATTAATGTAAGACAAAAATTACAATACAAATAAATAAGTTTGTGCATATAGATAGAATTTTAATCTTTATATTTAAATTATCTTAATTTATTTGTTCTAAATTAATGCTCATATATTATACTGTTAAAATAAATATTCTCTTTTAAAATCATTTAAATACTAGTATAGGGTTGGAGATGTTTGTAAGATGCTTTGTCTATGCTGTAGAACCGTTATTTCAGTTAATCGGAGGAAGACAAACCTAAGTCCGAAGATAGTCATACGTCACTAGGCCAGTTTTTGGTGGGTCCATCTTCGACCAATTTTAATAATTTTAATTATTTATTTTGTAAAATATATTGAATAAGTTATTTATGAAAAATACGTGATCAGATGATCAGATACATAAAATAATAAATTGCAAATATAATTTTAATAAGTTATTCAATTTTATTTTATCTTTGAAATATTTAGAATCTGATCATGTAGTTAAAGATGGCTAATCAATTTCTTTTTTTCCATGCTCAATGTATTTTACAAGATAAACTGTTCCGATTATCAACGTAACCTTGAGATAGATTCAACCAAGCCTTCATAGTGGGCAAAACAAAAATCCTAAATGACATGTATTTTAGGGAAAATTCTACGATACACATCTCATACTATATGCATATTTAGTAACGTTATTTTATTCTTTAGTTATAATCAGTTTTTTTTTTTTTTAGTTATGACATTATTTTGAGATGTTTGGTTATACCTCATGTAATATTTGATTATAATTTTTTTTTTTTTTGAGTTATGACTCAGAAAGTATGAAATTATACAATTTTCTTCTTTAATTATAAAGTACATAGTACACACTCTTAAGGGATGTGTACTATAATCTTTCTTGTATTTTAGACAATTAGTGGGTCCTACAAACAATATATAAATTTATTTTATTATATAAATTCAAGAAAAAATAACAACTCAAATGTAATTTGGAGAAAAAAAATTCAGATGAGTGATAAAATTTATAAATTTAATAATTAAAATGATAAACTTTTCTACGGTATTGTAATTATTTTAAGAAGATATAACTGAGGTGTAATTTTCCTTAAATTCAACTCTTCAGATAGTGAAATGAAGTCAAATCATATTTGAACAGTTACCAATCTTATCTAACTATTTTAATGAATAAACTGTTAAATCTAATTGATTCATATATGGGTGATTGGACTTCTAGTACTAGTATATGTACGTGTGGGGAGAGAGTGAATGATTATTTATGATAGAGGGAGTCTCCCTCTTAAGGATTTTAATACGTTTCCTACACTAGTAAAGTTTTAGCAACGTTATAAATTTAAAAGAAAAAAAAAAAAAAAAACTTAGAAATCTATTTAAAACTTAAATCGTGTGAATCAAATTATTGAAATGACTCACAACACATCCATCATATACCAACTTTCTGAGTAAATTTCATAACAAACTTTAGGTATCTTTTGTTGTAAAGTTTTGATGCCAAAGGCTTTTAAACATATGATGAATCACATGCTGATGGTGGACCCTCTACAACTTTAGATGTTCTGATCCACATAGTGTACACACTACAGCAGTGCTATACAACAAAACCCTCCAGTTCTTAACACCAAAAGGGGCTTGAGAAACATCATCACCAAAAACTCACATCATGGTCACTGATCTATAATGCTAACACTTTGGCATATCTCTCATCTAGATTGACCTCTATTTTCTTTTGCTTATTCTTTTCTACTTTCTAGGATTCTCTTCTTTTCTATGTACAGTGTAGGCCCTACACTTCTTATTTATTTTTGTAAAAGCTTGTTAGAATTTCTCTTTTTAATTTTTTGTCAACACTTATTTTGGACCCCACCAACTATATTATTTACATCATTGAGAGTGATGTTTATAGAAACGGAAAAAATATACATAATTTGTATATAGGATGATATAGTTTATTGAGACTTATTATTTTAAAACAAAGTGGCCATTAAAATGTTATTTAGTTTTGCAAATATATCACAATTACATTATAGAGAATTATGTGAAAGTGATTACTTTCCAATCTTTTAATGTGCCCCCAACATTTTTATAGGTAAAAGATGGAATTCATTAATTGATGTGATTAGTGTCACTTGTTAAGAAACTTAAAATATTTGTACATAATGTATGAAAATGCATGTAATAAAAATGTACAATCATTTTAAATTTTATTAACCAATACTTATAGGATATTGGTTAACCAAACTCTTAAAATTCAAAAAGTTTCAAAAAATCATTATTAAATGTAATAAAACATCATTAATTACTCTCTTGGCAAACACATGTTAGCATGACCGATGATTTTCTTTTGGTTGATATGTAGGATCCGAAGCATGGGAATTGGTGGCTTGAATTTGGATCCGGAACCCTAGTTGGGTATTGGCCATCATTCTTGTTTACCCACTTGAGGAGTCATGCAAGCATGGTCCAATTTGGTGGTGAAATTGTGAACACTAGGCCTTCGGGTTTTCACACTCCGACCCAAATGGGTAGTGGGCATTTCTCTGGAGAAGGGTTTGGGAGAGCATCGTATTTTCGAAACCTACAAGTTGTGGATTGGGACAACAATTTGATTCCTTTGTCGAACTTTCGAGTCTTGGCAGATCACCCAAATTGCTATGATATAAGAGGTGGGATTAGTCGGGTTTGGGGCAATTACTTTTACTATGGAGGACCCGGAAGAAATCCGAGATGTCCCTAAAAGGGTATTTAGGTAAATGGGTTGAAAAAGTGTTTTTTTTTCTGTTTTTTTGTTTTTACTTTTATTTTTCAGGGGTGAATTGGGTTTCCGCTTCGTTGAGCTTGGAGTTATTCTTATATTATTTTTGTTAATTTTAATATTTTTTTTTCCAATCTAACAGGTGATCCATTAAATATACCACCTTTAGGGACTCTTTATGTAAATGGGGAAAAGAAATAGTAAATATAGTACCGTTTATGTTTTCATCTCTCTCGATCAAGGATCATTTGTTCTCAGATATTTTTAGTTTTTATCCTAAAATACTTTTAGCTACTAATGATGTGATAATAGCTCAGGATACAAATACAATATAATATTGATGAGTATTTTAAGATGAGAAAGGAGAATTTAGAAATATAGAATTTGGTATCCTCTCTTTCAACTAACATAGGATTCTCAAATTTTTATGGCTCTCTATTTCACACATTTATATTTATTAGATCATGTTTTAAAATTATTGCACTTTAAGATTTTAATAATTTTTAATAATTGTGAGTATTTTAAGATAAGAATACAAAGAAATTTAGAGATAAATGATATTTCACACCTCTCAATTGTGAGTGTTGGTATTTGGTTTGAACTTTTGAAATAAGGGGATGAAAGGTATGGCATTCTAATAGTGACTTTCTATTTCTATTTCTATTTTTATTTTTATTTATTTATTATTTTTATTTTTAAATGTACCCATTTATCACTATAACTACTTTGCATTGGGGCATTAATCAAGTGGACAACTTAATGTATGTCCTTATTAACATGCATATAAAGGTCAACTAAAACATCACAAATCAAAGTCCATTATCTACAAGCTGTTATGCTACATCCAACTTCATTCAAACAATTTTACCATCCTCATGTATGGTTAATCTTTGTTTTATGTAAACATTTGCATGACACCCCTTTTTTTCTTTGAGAAATTACAAATAGATGTCAACTAAAGAAATAATTATAAATTAATGAGGAATCTTTTTAAATTATAAGAGGGGTGCGATGAGACCCCTTTTTTTCTTTGGGAAATTACAAATAGGTGTCAACTAAAAAAATAATTATAAATTAGTGAGGAATCTTTTTAAATTATAAGAGGGGTGCGATGAGAGAAAAATAATTACAAATAAGTGAAATTTTCGTTGAAATGACCAAATAACCCCTCCCACTTAACTTTCTCTTAATTTACAACTTGATTGCCAACTACAATGCTCTCCTCTATCTCTCCCATTATTAATGCCAATTGTCGGTGCCTCTCACACCCTCCCCAACCACCCCCAGCCCCTCTCTCTTTTCATTTCCACCACCGCCACCTCCTTCCATGGCTCTCCTACAACTATAGCAAACCCTAACCCCCATCCCTTCCCCTCATGATCTCATATCTCTACTCATGCTGTTGCAAAAGATGCTTGATGTAAGTACAATACGCGTTAGGTGCAAGTGTAATACATAAGTGTAGTGACAAGTGTGATCATTTGTACAATTTGCACTAGCACTAGAGAAATTATGTACGAGTGCTGACTTTGCAAAAGGGTAACTTCCACCAGTTTGGAAAACTTTGGTATGCAGCTCCATAGCGAAGTAGTAGTTCACAACCCCTTTTAGAGTAACGTTAGAAACTAAGAATTCAAACATGAAAGTAGTATCAAGAAAAAAAATCAGTATATAGTCTAAATTCAATGCCTGCATTATGAAATAAACCTAAACTACATTAATTTTTTGTATTCTTCTCTTTTATCTAAATTCTTTGGCCTTGTTTGAGAACAGACTATTTTAGTAATTTTTTGATTAAAAGATGAGGTAAAAAAAATTAGTTTGTTTGGAATAATTTTTTAATTTTTTACGAAAAGATATGCAAAAAGTAAAAAGAAAAAAAAAATCTTTGACTTTTTTTACATATGTTTTGACTTTTTAATTTTTATTTTTAAGCTAAAACAGTGAATTATTAAACGAGACCTTTATGCTGTGTTTGGTTGGAGGATTTGGAGAGGGATTTGGAAAGGGAAATGAAAAATGTAGATGAAATGTGAATAAAACATGCCTATATTTCACCTAGTTTCACACACCTTTTCCCTTTCTCTTTCCAAATTCGTCCCTAAATCCCCCAACCAAACACAACATTAGTCTCTAACCCAAACCAAGTATTTTATGACCTCACTTTAATGAGTACCCACCAACCATGTATATGCCATTTAAACCTTAGCCAAAGGACATGGTCCTCTAACTGTTGACAGATACATAGTTGACAGATATATATACAGTAGCTAGGGTCCAAATTCACTCATTTATAATCATGGGGTAGGCCATGTCTCTATGTACTCTCTCTCTCTCTCCTCTGATAAGAGGGGGGTTTCATGGATGATCAGTTAACATCCCAAATATTTATCTTGGTGTTGTTATTAGTGATGCTGAACTACAACTGCGCTGATGGGTATGATTGATTAGGATCCCACTTGAGGGATTACTATTATTATGGTGTGTTTAGTTAGGAGATTTGAGGAGGAATTTGGAAAGGGAAAGGGAAAAGGTGTGTGAAACTATATGAAATATAGGCATGATTTATTCACATTTCACCTATCTTTTCCATTTCCCTTTCCAAATCCCTCCCCAAATCCCCCAACCAAACACACCATTACGAAATTATTTGGTGGTATGATGTTTCGCTTCATTCATCGTGTTATATTTGTCTTGTTAAGATGATGTTTTTTTGTGTATTTTGATTCTTGAAATTTTTGAAATGTTCTGCGTCATTTTATTTCTTAATATTTTAAATGTGATAATATAGTTCACAATTTATTAATTTTGTCATTAAATAGTCTCCACAATTGATAATAGAAGTAAAGACATTTTTGTAAAATCATATTTGCACATCAACCAAAAAAAAGAAGGTTAAATACATTGTTAGTCTCCAAATTATATAATCTGTTTTATTTTGATTCTAGATATTTCAATTTTGTCAATTTAGTACTTAAACTTATTTAGTGCTCGTTTGGGAAGTTGAGGTTTGTGATTTTTTGGCTAAAATAGTCACAAAAGAACAAAATAGATGTTTTAGTCTAATAAGACAAAATATCACATCCAGTCCATAATCATTACGTTCTTTCTCTTACAAAGAGTCAAAAAGTTTTTCTCAAACGAGGCTTTTTAGCCCCAAGTCAAAATAGTCAAAAAGTTAACTCACTTTCCAAACGAAGACAATGTCATAACTAGTTTGACAAAAAAACCTCTTATTTCTATTATCAATTATATTGAAATAAAGGTAGGGATCATTTAACGACAAAATTAATAGATAAGGATCAAAATAATACAAAAGCAGTAATGCTAGAAATAGTAATTAATGTACCAAATAATACATTAACTAAAACACAAGCATATATGTGGTTCCCCCATTTAACATGATCCTAATATTGGTTATGTTTGAGAATGGACTACTTTTTAGTCTATTTAGCTATTATAGTAGATTATTTTAATTTTTGTGTTTAAGAAGATGAGTTGAATTTTTTAATTGATTATTATATTAAAAAATGTGTTTGAAATAATCTTTGAATGAAAAATGATCAAATTGTCCCTATCCTAATAAAATCTCTTTTTCCCAAATAACAAAATCCTTGTTGAAGTGGCATATTCTAGCAGGCAAATTTGTCATTTAATGACATGTGGTAGTAGTCTGTGAACCACCTGATACTCTCTTTCTTCATTTTTAGACTTTTTGATTTTTTTCTTGTTTGAGGCTATTTTGGCCCCTAACATGTTTTCCCAAACGTAGCCATTATATCTAACAATCCCGGTTGGTAGCTCGAAAATTCGTGGGTCGAATGGGTCGAAAGATCAAAACGACATCGTTTTGATCTTTGTATTTTATTTTATTTTTTAGCAGAAGGAAGAAGAAGACGAGGGGAGGAAGAAGGAGGGGGAGGGGAGGGGAGGGGAGGAAGAGAAGGAGGGGGAGGGGAGGAGGCCAACAAACTCGGGGCTGAGGCAGGGGCGGAGGCGTGGCGGCGAGGCGACGAGGACGGCGAGACGACGGAGCTGCGGCGAGGACAGCGAGGCGACGAGGACGGCGGCAGAACCAGCACCCCGTCTCTCTCTCTTCTCCTTCTCCTCTCTTCTCTCCCTCTCTTCGAATTCGACCCAAATTTCGACCCACGAAATTCGAGCACCCACCCATTTTTCTATATCTAATTGGTGTTTTAGTTGGTATACTAATTGCCATTCAAAAAAGTTGGTGTACTAATTAATGTTCTTATCGTTATTGATACAAAAGTGATAAATCTCACTTTTTTTTTCTAGGAGTACTAAATAATTTTCCTACCATTTTAACAAGACAACCCTATCCAAAGAATTAAGCTTCATTTGCCTATAGCTAAAAAGTCATTTTATACTTGCCCAAAAAAAAAAACTCATTTTATCCATTTTGCAGGGAAAAAAAAAACACTTAACTCATTTAAGAAATTTATTTCTAATGAAAAAATACACCAAATGAACCGTTAGAATGTCAAAAACGTAGAATAATATATTGTTAAGCCAGTCCCCCCATGGAGCTTAGTATATAATATATAAACGTAGCATAATATATAAACGTAGTATAATATATTGTTAAATGTAGAAGGAGTTAATATATTTGTCTAATTTTTTAATTTTTTACGAAAAGATATGCAAAAAGTAAAAAAAAAAAAAAAAATCTTTGACTTCTTTTACATATGTTTTGACTTTTTAATTTTTATTTTTAAGCTAAAACAGTGAATTATTAAACGAGACCTTTATGCTGTGTTTGGTTGGAGGATTTAGAGAGAGATTTGGAAAGGGAAATGAAAAAGGTAAGTGAAATATAAATAAAAAATGACTATATTTCACCTAGTTTCACACATCTTTTCCTTTTTTTCTTTCCAAATCCATCCCCAAATCCCCTAACCAAACACAACATTAGTCTCTAACCCAAACCAAGTATTTTATGACCTCACTTTAATGAGTACCCACCAACCATGTATATGCCATTTAAACCTTAGCCAAAGGACATGGTCCTCTAACTGTTGACAGATACATAGTTGACAGATATATATACGGTAGCTAGGGTCCAAATTCACTCATGGAAAATGTTTGGTAGTTTAAAATTTTGTGACTCAAATGGTTCAAATCTGTCAAAACGACGTCGTTTTACACTCATTTACACTCAAAACGATGTCGTTTTGAGTGATTTGAGCCATTTAAACCACAAAATTTTGAACTACCTAGCATTATTGTTCACTCATTTATAGCCATGGGGTACGCCATGTCTCTATGTACTCTCTCTCTCTCTCTCTCTCTCTCTCTCTCTGATAAGAGGGGGGGTTTCATGGATGATCAGTTAACATCCCAAATATTTATCTTGGTGTTGTTTTTAGTGACGATGAACTACAACTGCGCTGATGGGTATGATTGATTAGGATCCCACTTGAGGGATTACTATTATTATGCTGTGTTTAGTTGGGAGATTTAGAGAGGGATTTGGAAAGGAAAAAGAAAAAGATATGTGAAACTATGTGAAATATAGGCATGATTTATTCACATTTCACTTATCTTTTTCATTTTCATTTTTCTTTCCAAATCCCTCCCTAAATCCCCCAACCAAACACACTATTACGAAATTATTTGATAGTATGATGTTTCGTTGCATTCACCGTGTTATATTTGTCTTGTTAAGATGATGTTTTTTGTGTATTTTGATTCTTGAAATTTTTGAAATGTTTTGCGTCATTTTATTTCTTAATATTTTAAATGTGATAATATAGTTCACAATTTATTGATTTTGTCATTAAATAGTCTCCACAATTGATAATAGAAGTAAAGACATTTTTGTAAAATCATATTTGCACATCAACCAAAAAAAAGAAGGTTAAATACATTGTTAATCTCCAAAGTATATAATCTGTTTTATTTTGATTCTAGATATTTCAATTTTGTCAATTTTTAGTACTCAAACTTATTTAGTGCTCATTTGAGAAGTTGAGGTTTGTGATTTTTTTTGTTAAAATAGTCACAAAAGAACAAAATAGATTTTTTAGTCTAATAAGACAAAACGTCACATCCAGTCCATAATCATTACGTTCTTTTTCTTACAAAAAGTCAAAAAAGTCAAAAAGTCTTTCCCAAACGAGATTTTTTAGCCTCAGGTCAAAATAGTCAAAAAGTTAAAAAGCCAACTCACTTCCCAAACGAAGACAGTGTCATAACTAGTTTGACAAAAAAAACTCTTATTTCTATTATCAATTATATTGAAATAAAGGTAGGGATCATTTAACGACAAATTTAATAGATAAGGATCAAAATAATACAAAAGCAGTAATGCTAGAAATAGTTACATTAACTAAACACAAGCATATATGTGGTTTCCCCATTTCACATGATCCTACTTAATATTGGTTATGTTTGAAAATGGATTACTTTTTGGACTATTTAGCTATTATAGTAGGTTGTTTTAATTTTTGTGTTTAAAAAGATGAGTTGAATTTTTGGATTAATTAATATATTGAAAAATGTTTAAAATAATGTTTGGATAAAAAATGACCAAATTGCCCCTATCCTAATAAAATCTCTTTTGCCCAAATAACAAAATCCTTGTTGAAGTGGCATATTCTAGCAGGCAAATTTGTCATTTAATGACATGTGGTAGTAGTCTCTGAACCACGTGATACTCCCTTTCTTCATTTTTAGACTTTTTGATTTTTTTCTTGTTTGAGGCTATGTTGGCCCCTAACATGTTTTCCCAAACGTAGCCATTGTATCTAGGTCTCGTTTGGGAACAAGTTAATTTAGTAATTTTTTAGTTATTTAGTTAAAATATGAACTAAAAAAAATTAATATATTTGGAATGATTTTTTAACTTTTTACGAAAAGATGTGTAAAAAGTAGAGAGAAAAGAGAATCTTTGACTTTTTAGGCTAAGTTTGGGATATCTAAAATAATCTAAAAAGTCAAAAAGTTACTCAAAAAGTTAAAAAGTTAACACTATTTACCAAAAGTCAACAATTACGGCTGCACAACTCTCAATTCAAATTTTCCTCTACAAACCAATTTTTACAATTTTTTATTACACATTTTTTCATAAAAAGTCAAAAAGTTAACCCAAACATCCATATTTTCAACCTCAATTTTTTAGTCCAAAAAGACAAAAAGTGCACTTATTTAGTCTTCCCAAACTTGGCCTTAGTATGAGTTGTTAACTTTTTGACTAATTTAGTAACTTTTTAACTTTTTAGCTAAAAAAGAGGGTTCCCAAACGAGGCCCTAATTGGTGTTTTAGTTGGTATACTGGGCGGAGGGAGCATGTGACTAGGGGGTCACGTGCCCCCCCTGAATTTTGGAAATTTTTTTTTTTTTGCAAACATAAAAAAAATTAAATAAAAAATTACAAAAATATTATTATAGTGAAATGTCAAAGACATTTTAAAAATTATGAAAATAATAATGGTTGTTTTGATTGAAAATGAAGAGACTATTATAAATAAACCATATTAGCTATGAAATTTTTTAATGTAACGACGATGTCATTATTAGTGATATGTAAGTATAAGTAATTTCACTATAAATATATGAAATTTATTAGATTGTTAGTTACATTTGACATGTAAGGTTCACAATTTATGCGTTTATTTACCATTAGTGAGTGATTTTACATACCAGTGATGACGTGATATTACCATTATATTGAATTTTTAATCAAATTTTATATCAAAAAATAATTTATCATTATATAATTTATTTGAAGGCTTATATCCATATTTTTTTTTGTATTGTCCATGATACACTAGTTACAAATAATATTTTTTTTCTTGATGTTTCCTGAAATCAATCGTAAAAAATTTACATAAAATATTTTTATAAAAATTATTATAATTAGTAAGTGCCCCCTCTAAATTAATTTTCTGGCTACGCCGCCATTCAAAAAAAGTTGGTATACTAATTACTGTTCTCATCGTTATTGATACAAAAGTGATAAATCTCACTTTTTTTTTCAAATAATTTTCCTACCATTTTAACAAGACAACCCTATCCAAAGAATTAAGCTTCATTTGCCTATAGCTAAAAAGTCATTTTATACTTGCCCAAAAAAAAACTCATTTTATCCATTTTGCAGGGGAAAAAAAAACACTTAACTCATTTAAGAAATTTATTTCTAATGAAAAAATACACCAAATGAACCGTTAGAATGTCAAAAACGTAGAATAATATATTGTTAAGCCAGTCCCCCCATGGAGCTTAGTTGTTTTATGATTTATTTTTTCATCTTTCAATTAAATTGTTTTTTCAAGAAATATGCACTTTTAGTTTTTCTTTTTCTTTTTCTTCTTTTTCTTTATTACATCAAGAACATTAGTATAAAATATTTTGATCTAAGAGTATCTCCAACCCTTAACCTAATTTTTCATCAAATCTGAGTCAAAATTAATCTATTTCACCAAATCTGAAATCAACCACTCCAACGCTGCATCAAATTTGTATCAAATTTAGTGGGACAACCGGTTGGTCAACCGGTGGGTCGACCCGCCGGTTGACCGGTTTGCCATTTTTTTTTTTTTTTTTTTTGAATTTTTTGAACTTTTTTTGAACTTTCTGAACCTTTTTTTCGGGACGACCGGGTGGTCGACCGGCCGGTCGACCGGTTAGGCAAGATTTTTTTTTTTTTTTTTTTTTTTTTAAACTTTCTGAACCTTTTTTCTGAACCGTTTGAACCCTTTACTGGTTGACCGGTTGGTCAACCGGGTGGGCAACCGGTTGGTCGTCCCGGGTCCCCCTCCAACGGTCTAGAACAGTGTTTTGATGAATTCATTACTTCCTCCGCGATTTGATGAAATGTTTGATGAAAACTCAATTTGATATCAGATTTGGTGCACGGTTGGAGCCATGAACAGTGCCGTTTTTATCAAAATTCAAATTTGATATCAGATTTGGTTAAGCGTTGGAGATGGTCTAAGCAAGGTGATTATGTTCCTAAATTTTGTCTTTTTCTTTAATATACTTTTATTCATTGAATCATGTGAAAATTTCAAACTAAATCAATCTCTAAGTACAATAATAATAAGGAATGTACTAAAATAAAATAATTAAAGTAAATTAAAATAAAAAATACCACCATTCGTTTGCAGTCTAAAAATAGAACCACAAATATATATATGGAAACATACATTATGACTTCACAAAGTAATGATTTATGAAAAAAATTAAAATTTTAATTATAAATATTTGTAAAATTTGTCATTGATTTAAAAAAATTCAAGAAAAAAAAATTGTATACTGAATTGTAATTTTCTCAATAAAAATCATTCAAATAGACACTTAAAGGCCATGTTTGTTATGCCTCATGAGTAGGGATGTAATCGGTTCGGGACGGTCAGTGTTTAGGTGAAATTTTGCACCGAACCGATAATGTCGGTTTTATTATATTGAAAACCAATACAGACCAAATTTTTTATCAAATCGCACCAAACCGCACCGATTCAATCGGTTCGGTTCCATGCGGTTTAACCGGTTTAAATGCTTTCAAAATTAAGTCATTTCTTAAATTTATAGTATAATAAATAATTTATATAAAAATATTAAATTAGCCATTTGTACACAATTTTAATCATATCTAATCTAACCATTCACAAAAATACAAATAAAAAATTAATAAATACTAAGGCTTGAAGCTTTTAGTGAATTAGAATTAGAAACAAAATATAATTTCAGAATCAAAGTCTTGACATCAAAACAAAACCAAAACTTAAAACAATCATCCCATAAGTCTAAACCACAAGTCTATCAAATAGAGTCAAAATATTCATTATATATTTAATATATATTATATGTAAATATATTCGGTCGGTTTCGATGCAAATCGGTTTTACCAAAACCGGCACCGAACCGAAAACTAAAAAAAATTAATTTCCAAAACCGAACAGACCGATTCATATTAAAACATCGACCAAATATGACCGGTTCGATCCGGTTCGATCGGTTTAGTCAGTTTTTTCGATTTTTCTTACATCCCTACTCATGAGTGGTAGGATTGGAGTGACAGTGAAATTAGACCTGTGACAGAATGTTTGATTGAGAAAATTTATGAGTAGATTATTACTCCAGTCGGATTGACAATCCTTCTATACAATCGGATTAACAAAACTGGAGAAGGTATTGGATTGAAAATATAGTGAGGAAATTAAGTGTTATTTTATTATTTTTATTTTTATTTATCCAAATGCAACTTGTTATTTGTATAAAAAAAATAAAATTATATTTGTTTTATATTTTTTGTTTACTATAAAAATATTTTTTTAATTTTATATAAAAATAATTTAACAATTTTATCACTAGTCATCACTCTCACTATCATCAAATCAAATACACTTTTACTTAATTCCTTCACTAACAATTTCCACATTAACAATCTCTTCATTAATTATTTCTTCACTAACAATCTTCATATTAAAAATATTTTCACTAATCATTCCCTTATTAATAATTATATTCAACCTAATCTGTTGATCAAAGAAATTGGGCCTTCGTAAAGTTTTAGGCCTTAATTAACTGGGCCCTAGTGCCCTATGTAAATGCTTCACAATCTGTACCACCTAACCCATGGACTTTTTGGGGTAAACAAATA
This sequence comes from Camellia japonica, assembly GCA_030407325.1. Taxonomy (NCBI): domain Eukaryota; kingdom Viridiplantae; phylum Streptophyta; class Magnoliopsida; order Ericales; family Theaceae; genus Camellia; species Camellia japonica. Next base: position 156,100,892 of record JAPPVO010000017.1, read on the forward strand.
AAATAAAATAAAATAAAAATAAAAATAAAAATAAAAATTCAAAGATTTCACATGTTTTTTTTAAAATTTAAATCCTATGGTTTCAATTTTAACAATTAAAATTATGATATTATTTCCGTTTCACTTTATTTTATGTCGTTGAATTCATCCCATGACCTAGTTTTTATTCCATCCCACATATGCCTTGTTTCACCTTTTTTTTACGTGTTGTTAGAGCTCTCAATGTTGGCTAAAAATAAAATTTTTCTCTTAATTTTTTTTTTATTTTTGTCTTCATCTCCATGTTTTTTCCTTCCTCCTCTTCCACAATTATTCTCTCTTTTCCTCTTGCTTCATGGCCTTTCCACTGAGCTCGTGGTGAGAGGTTGTGGTGATGGCAACACTGTTACCGTCGAAGGTTCAGTGGCCACTATGAGCTCGGTGGAAGGACCATAAAGAAAGAGGAAAAAGAGAGAACAATTGTGAAAAGGAATGAGGAAGGAAAAAAATAGAGAAAAATCTTATTTTTAGCTAACTTTCGGAGCTTTTATGGCACGTAAAAAAAGATAGAACAAGGCATATGAAGGATGTAATGACAATTAGGCCATGGGATGAATCTATCGACTCAAAAATAAAACGAAACGGAATTACAAGTGAGATATAATGACTTGAATATATAAGTTTGAATTTAAAAATTATGCTGCTAAAAATAAAGGTCTCCATTAGTTCACCAGATGGAGATGGATAGAGAGGATAAATTGTCAGACCCAGGAATTTAAATTGAAAAACAGGCAAAATTCTGAATTTTTTTTAAAAAAAAATAATTAGCCCTTGTAATCAAAAACAAAAATAATGCAAAATCTAGAAAAACCCAGCACCTTATTTTTACGAGGAAGCACTTTTAAAAATTTGTAAATCAATTTAAAACTATTTCCTAAGAAAAAGTTGTGCTTTCAAAAACATATTCCAAAAAGTTTGCCAAACAAATTTTCTATATCAGTTTTTGTATTCCCAATTTTGAGAACATAGAAAATGAAAACGATACCAAATGTGCATGAAAGACTGCGCAAAAACAGAAAAAGGGGGAGGGGGGGAAAATTGTGTGATGTTTTTTTCTTTCAATAGTTATGTTTACGTTCTTTGCATTTTCCACAAAAACAAAAAAAAAAAAACAAAAAAACAAAACAAAATAAAAAACAAAAACAACCATCATTTTTGTATCAATATTATTTGAGTAAATTACACTAACATCCCCTAAGGTTTGGTCCAATTACATCTCACCCCCTGCCGTTTTAAAAATTATATTCGTACCCTTGTAATTAATAATCTCATTTCACAAACCTCCTACTTATATAAAAGACAACAACTCATCGTAGAAAAACAGGGGAAATTATATTATAAAAAAATGGTAAAGGAGAGGGAAAAAAAAATAGAGGAAGTAAAACAAAGTAAGAAAAAAGAAAGTGCATAAGTTCAATGTTTTCATTTTGTCTGAATAATTACAATGACAAGAGAGTTTGTGTAATTTTCCAAATGTCAAGGAGTAATATATATTAAACCCAAACCTCAGGGGGTGTAAGTATAATTTACCCATATTATTTTGTACAAAAATAAATTTCAGAAAGTGTTTCCAAAAAGACTAGGAAGGATGGTGGTGTTGTGATTGTGTTGGGGTGGTGATGGTGGTTGTGGTGGTGTAACAAGTGGTGGGGATGGTTTGGTGGCGGAGGTGGTGGTGGAGTTGTGTTCGTGGCGGTAGAGTGAAAGAAGTGATATCCATTTAAACGGGTTCAAACAAGTACTCATGTTCAACTTATTTAAACTCAATTTTATTAAAGTTGGCAAAATATAAGCAATTTAAACTCATTTATAAATTAGATGAGCTTAGGAGGAGTTTTAAACGGATGCAATTGGCCGAAGTCAAGATTATCCGGTTTGGTTTGCAACCTCATTGTCACAAAAGAAGTAACAGTCTAATTTGAAACAAAATGGTGCCACACCAACACTTTTTAACCTAAGTAATCAATCACTGGTCACAATATAATTTTAAAAAATAAAAAAATAAAATTGCAACCATCCAAATGGGAAAAGTCGTGGATGAGCAAAAATTCTCAAGGATAAGCCAAAAGCAGAGACAATTCATTATTGAAATGTAAAAGGAATGGTAACTAGAACCATTTTGATTAATCTCCCAAGATTTCAAAATTTCGCAGAGAAAAAATGAGGAATGAACAAAAATCAATCCACACATACCTTATCGAGCAACTTCTTACAGTCATCGCTCAACTCCACATTCTCCATCTTCACCCTTCGACGCAGCATTTGGCTTGTCCTGCCAGCTGCTGCATAAATTCTTATCAACGATTCAAACACCTCTGATCCCAACTCATCCACAGCCTTTTCCAGAATCCCCAGAAACCTTTCTGCACCATCCACATCTTTGTTACGCTCAAAATTTTGCATAAAATTTTTAGTAATCTCCAGTGATGGGATCCATTTCCGACCGTCCCCTCTACCAGTAGAAATTGCATTATCGACACACTCAACCGCTGATTTAATCTCCCCATTTCTCAAATAATAATCTAAAAAGATTTCCCAAGTTTTAACATTGGACTTGCCCCCCCTCCTCCGAGCCCGCTCCTTGAACTCTTCAGCCTTCTCTAGCAAACCTTCTTTAGCGTATGCTCCTATAAGCACATTTGCAACCCTAATATCATACGTTGAGCACCTTGATTCCCATTCCCGAAAACATTTCTCAGCACCCGGTAAATCTTTTAAGTTAACCAATACCTGAATCATGTTCAGATAGCTTATGTTTGCAGTTTTAGGAAAAGCCAACCTTAAAGAACGCCATACCCGATAAACTTCAAGCAGATTCCCAGTTCGACCGTACAATGTGATCAAGAACTGGAAAGCAGAAAGGTCTCGGCATGCATTTCTCTTCTCTAATTCCTTTAGTGCCTTCTCTGCCTTCTCAAACAAACCAGCATCAACATAAATTGATGCCAAATTGCTATAAGTTGTCCAATCTCCTACAACTCGACCATCCCTCTTCATCTCATCAATCACTCTCTCGACCCCAGAAATATCACTGACAGCAGCGAGAGCCCTCATCCAGACATTATACGTGTAGGAATCGGGCATGATATCACAGGCTTTCATTTCTTGGACGATGGTCGGGATCTTTTCTGGCTGGCCAGTTTTCGTATAGAGCGTCATCAAGCTGTTGTAAGGCATGGAGGTTAAGCCTAACTTAAGTTCTTTCATCTTTTCCAGTAAAGCCTCGGCTTTTTCAGTCATTAATTCCTTGCAGTAACAGTTTAAAAGAGCACCATAAGTTAGATGGTTCTTTGATGTTTCTGGGAGTTCAATGAAGTAAGTTTCTGCAGCAGCTATGCCTCGAGCTTTAGCAACAAGATCTAGATGTATGGCTTGATCACTGACTGTCTTGTTCATACCCCTTTCTGCCATAGTTTCTGAAAGCTGCACATCAACAAATTTAGTAATGTACATCTCAGAATAAATTAGAACTGGCTATTCTTCACATTAAATTGTATCCTAACTATTAATATCAAGAAAAGAATCCTAACTTGCATGTGGCAAATTAGAACAAAACTAAAAGCACATCATTATGACTTTACACCATCTTGTATTTGTCCCTCCCATCTTTGCAACTAAAAATACTCCTGAAGTAGTCTCTGATCTGTAAATGCATTAGCCAAGTTGCCAAAGTTGATTTCATGTTGATTTAACATAGCCAAACATGTGACACAATGTTACACAAAATCAAATAACATCCAGTGAAAATTTGTAAGAGCCCCATCTAATTATATGAACTAATAAAATAGAGTTCAGTTTTGGCGTGACAGACGGTGTAATGAGGAGACTTTAGCGGTTATGTTTCCTTTCCTTTGATTTTCCACCTTGCTATTGATCCGGATGCGATTGGTGGCTTCTTATGGGGTTGGTCAAGAGCAGACGACTGTATGGAACATTCTTTTGTGGCGTGAGGTGCAAGATCGGGAGGTGGGTCAATTGGTTGATCTTTTGGGTTTCTTGTAAAGGGTGCGGTACGGGGCAGCTGGGGGGGATTCACTGGTGTGGGCTTGTCCGAAGTCCAAAGGGGTTTTTTTGGTAGCGCCTTATAACCGTGAGCTTGTGGGAGGGGCAGCAATGTTGTTTCCTTGAAAGAGTATATGGGTTGCAGGGTCTCCTTCCAAGGTTGCTTTCTTCGTATGGACAGCGGCTTTAGAGAGTATTTTGACTATTGACAATTTGATCCGGCGCTGGCACATTTTGGTTAATTGGTGCTGCATGTGATGTGGCGATGTTGAGTCAGTGAATCACTTGCTTATCCATTGTTCTGTAGTGGCTAGACTTCGGTCGCTTATTGTTGGTTTGTTTGGGTTGGTTTGGGTTCAGCCAAGTTCGGTTGTGGAGGTTCTTCAGAGCTGGAGGGGGGTGAGGGTTGGGAGGCGTCGACAGAAGGCATGGTTGCTTTCTGCTCAGTGCTTAATGTGGTTGATTTGGTTGGAACGTAATAGACTAACTTTTTCAGGAGATTTCTCATTCGGTGTCTTGGTTGGTTGGAGAATAGATTTTTTGGTTCTTCACAGCTAGGTCACGGTGTCGGTGGATCCGGATGTGTTGGCTTTTGTAGATTTTGTGGATGATTTGATTTCTTAGTTTTTGGCCTAGTGTGGGCTTTAGTTTTGTATTCTTTGCATCATTTTGATACTTTTTAATAATATCTAATTTTATATATAAAAAAAAAAAAGAAGATTGTATAAGAAATTAAGTGCATCAGTTCACTCTTGGTCTTGGATGACATTTCCTTACTCAAGCCTATAATTCAATTATTTCTTTCTAAATTCATTTTTCCAATTAACTCACCCCAGACAGAACATCTAGAAATAAGAACCACATTGAGTGACCTAGTGCACGAGGTTCCCACTAAAGCACGGTTTGGGGAGGACAAGATGTATGCATGCCTTAGCCCATTTCTGGAGAGGTGGTTTTAAATTGAAACATCTTGAGCGCCATAATTTTTACCAAAACAATTTTAAATATAAAAAAAAGAAAAAAGAGAAGAAGAAGAAAATCTCGAACATCCTGTACAACGTATGAATAAAAATACCTAATTCCAACAGTATGCCAACCAAAAATTCATAAAAACAAGCATGAGCCTACACCAAGTTACAAGTGTCTTCATTAACAGCCCATTTAGTTAAGGTCAGCTACATCTCATCCAGCCACAAAGCACTACAAACGTGCAGTTCCAGCATGAAGGCCTCAGCTTGAAGTTCATAACGTTCAAAAGTTCTTTCTAAACAAGATCTGGTTCCCTCTCAATTAGATTCATTTCAACATTAACAAGTTCAGGTGCAGCTACATTTTTTTCCATATATGCAATTTCTAACAAATTTCTTCATGTAATTTTGGTCACTTATGCAGAAATTTCTTCTGTTCAATAGGCAGCGGAGACTATGCCAAAGCTCCAGATTTATTGGATGCCAAAACATGTGATGATGTGAGAAAGAAACTATATGAAAGAAACACAAGTTCAAATTAGTGAACTTAAGGTTCAGTTTGAATAAAACGGACTTGCTCATCCTTAGTCAGGAAGTATGAGAAAAGAGACAATAGTATAACAATGAGCCATCATTCAATGATGATACAAAGACGATTCAATATCCTAACAATTACTCGTTCTAATATATTTTCTTGATAAGAAACACCACTGCATTGATGAAGAAATGTGAAAATGACTGATGACATCATAAAGGGAGATCCATGGCCATGCCCCATAAACAAAATGAAGTCTCCCTTTCAAATGAAATTTGAGACTCATCACAGATTGTCTGATAGCATAAAACCACAAAGCCATTGATTTAATGATAAGAATAAACCTCACTCATAATGAAAACAACTTAGAAACCACCCCTTCCTATTTATATATTTTAGGATAATTAATTACTAATATGTAATAAATTAGTTAAAATGAATATTGTATTCACAACCACAATGCGAGAATAAATGGTTCATGTACCGAATACCAATGAGAAATAGTCAATGAGAATGGCCTTTATTACTCTCTCTAAATCCTGCCCAAGTCTAGTCACATGAAGGCACTTTCATTGGCAATGGCATTCTTGTGTCATTTCTTCAAATAACTTTCAAACCAAAATTGAGTTAATTGAAACTTATACTTTCACTCATTAACATTTTCAGATTCCATATTTGAAAATGGTACAGTTTTGCAAGATAACATGACTCAGACTTCATAGCTCTATATCACCACCTAACCCGACTCAGACTTCATAGCTCTATCTCACCACCCAACCCAAGATGTGAGGAAACAAGCAGCCGGTACCTAACAAAAAAATCTCCCTAGTCATAGCCAAACACCAACAATTCTAGCCAATCCCATCTACTTTGAATAAAGCTTCATCAACAGTTCTAAGGCGTCTCCAATCCTTAACTTAAACCCATATCAAATTTCAGTAAAAATCACTCAGAACACCCTCCACTGCTTAACCGAATCAAGGGAGACACAAATGTTCACTCAAATTTTTCAAGCGTATTTTATGCCTCTTAAATTTACCCATTCCCCCATTAGTAAAGCTTTTACTCAAATTTGTGCTAAAATCAAATTTTTTCCACTGAATTGTTTCATATCAAATACTCAAATTTAATTTAAATTTTGAATAAGGACTAGAAATGGCCTAAAAGGTTTTTTTTGCCTCTCACACATTCCCAAATTTCATTCACAATGAAAATAAAATTAAAACTACAACAAATTGATACATACATACATATATATATATACACACAAATTTATGCAGAGTGGGTTTGGGGGGGGGGAACCTTGAGTGCAGGGTAGAAACGGTTGCGTTGGCGGAGGATCTTGAGGGAGTGACCGACCTCCCATTTGAAGACTCTCTTCTTGCTCTTCAGGAATTGATTCAATTGTTGTCTCACGCTGACCTCTGAGCTACCATCTTTGAAGAGCCTCTTGTACAGTGCTTCCTCCAAGTACTTCTTCGACCTCTTCGCCACACTCTTCGTCTCTCGAAATTGCTGCATAAACGCCATTTTTGCTCTTCGATCTCACTCTTCACTACCTTTCTCTCTCTCTGGAAATCGATCCGAAAACCCTAGTTTGTGGGTGCAAGACAGTGACGATTGGGGATTGGGGAAATGTTTTGCTGGGGTTTAGGGAGGGAGCATCAGGTACGGCTGCAGAGCATGAGAAGAAGCGTGGTCCTGGTCTCTTTTAGTGCCATGTGTTACTAGTGTTGACATTGAAGCTCTAGCTTTACTTGGGCTGGGTGATTTATGCAATGTGTGGAAGATTTGTAATTAGGGTTTTTTGTCAACAAAATAATTATACCAAACAATATTTAAAAACTATTAATAAATAATTAGATAAACTCGAAACTATTTTTGAGAATTACTCCACTAGTCATACTCTTTTAGATAAATCTCTTATTAATTTTCCTAGTATTAGAAAGCGATTAAGCTTAGCTACTCAAGATAATACTACAGTTGAAGCCATTGAAAAATTATTTAATAAAATGTCTACATCTACTACAAGCAAAGGAACTACTGTCCTAACACAACAACCTCTACTAGAATTTCCTAATTATTCTGATACGTAGTTATTCTGATACGTCTAGCGATAATGAAATCACTAAATTAACACAACAATTTCAACCTTCTCATCTTAATAGAATCACACCCTAAAGTTAACTCTTCCACTCTTACCAAAAATTGGTACACTAAACCTACACCTCCCGATCTTCAATTTGAAGAAACTAATATTAGCAATCAATTTTCTGTTTCTGCTAAAAAATTATATGAGTGGAATATCGATGGTCTCAGTGAACATCAAATTCTCCAAACCTCAATCATTTATCTATGGTTGCAAACAGTTACCTTACTAATTATCCTGATTATACTCAACCTGAAATTGTTATTTTAATTACTACTGGATTTACTAGAATACTTAAATCTTGGTGGGATAAATATTTTACTTCTGATCAACGAGAATCTATTCAATATGCTGTTCAAATGAATGATAATGATTTTCCTATCTTTGACGAAGAAATAGGATCTAGTATCCCTAATGGTATTAATACTTTAATATATACCATAGTCAAACATTTTGTAACGCCCTCAAAAATAACATAAAACCCATCATTATAGACATGCTTTAATATATAAAGATCAACATCCTTCTATTCATCAGAGTGTTTCATTACAAAAGTATTACATGTTGACAACAAAAGTAAACGCCCCATGGGCTTACAACTTTCCAAGCCAACACTCGGTTACAAGAAATGAGTACTAACCCATATACACATTAAGCCCTAAGCTTGAATTTACATGTAATACATCAAAAGGAAAAATAACATCCAAAAAGTCTGACAGCCTCTAGCCTCCCAAGCTATGTCCTTGGAGGTGGCATACTACCTGTACCTGAAAATGATGTTCCCATATAGGGTGAGCCACGGCCCAGTAGAAATACACTACACCAGCTATGAACAATGACTAAAAGATTAGCAGTTGATAGATGGCCAACACTGTTCCATCCACTTATATCACATTACAATTACATGACTTACGAGTCTATGTTACTTTTCATTTCTCTATTTTCAGTAGATAAGCATACTAGCTAAATCAATACATCAATAGATAAGCATATTAGCTATATCAACATCTCAACAGATAAGTATAAGAACTGTATCATACAACCAAAGATAAGCATGTGAGCTATATCTACACTTCTCTGGACAAGCATATGAGCTGTGTCTACACTTCTCAAAGATAAGCATATGAGCTGTATCTACGGAGTCCATTCTCTATTTCCTCCCAACACTATCCGCTTTAGAGGTCCATCCCCCATCTTCCCCTAAACCGCGGAGTACATCCCCCATCTCCTCCTCTACACACAATGCATATAAATACATAGGTTCTATATACAATCAACCAATACATAAAGTTAATGTATTCTATCAACCGTCATGCTCCATGACACATTCCATTGATTAGTTTTTGTTTGCCTAATCATCATGCATTGTCTACAACAATCAAGACTATCCTCCACCGATAGCCCAAGGCAGTTATTTCTAAACAGAAAATAATTGCACAAAATAGATAATATATCAACATTTCAATTTGGTGAGCGATAAATAATTCAACTACACCCTTTAATCCCATACATTCCCAATTCCAACATTTCTAATTCCGTTCCTCCTTTTCTCAAATTAATTATACGAATTAATTTATCAAGTCAATTATGGCAAATTCCCTTAACTAACAAAACAACTCTAAGGTTCCATTTTCATCCACATTCCATCACCTATCTCATTTTTCTATGTCAAACTTGCATTTAGGTTTATTATAAACAAAGCCCCAACTTTTGAAAAATTACACAAAGGCCCAAACTTTCTCAAAATTACCCAACAACACCTAATGTATCAAAATGCTAAAATTTAAAGACAAAATCCATAGGAAGGAGTAGGATATCCCTACCTCAAAAGGTGACACCCAACAAAGAAGATGAAGAAAACGAAAGTGCTCCAAATCACAAATTTCTCGGATCAAAAGATAGCCCTCGACGATCAATAACTTTTTGTAAAGGCCAAAGGTGAGGAAATCACTCCTACTAGATCAATACCTAGAGAGAAGGTAGAGCTCTAGAGTGAGAAGCTCAACAATGGTGTTTTTGGAAAAGTAAGAGAGAGAAGAGAAGTGAAAAAGTGTTTTCAAAAAGTCAAAACACGGAGCTTTAACCCAGTCGCCCCGCTCGAGCGGCCAAACCCACGCTCGAGCGTCACTCACAGATCCCCGCTCGAGCGTCCAATCCCCCGCTCGAGCGTCGGATGCACACTCTCAGAACTTTACACTGAACCAGGTCCCCGCTCGAGCGCCCAACTTCCCGCTCGAGCGTTACACACAAACTCCCGTTCGAGCGTCCAACACTGCAGAAGAAATACTGAGAGAGTGATTATCCCGCTCGAGCGCCAAAACCCCCGCTTGAGCGGAGAAGCAACAACAAAGGCCCCGCTCGAGCGCCAAAAGCTCCGCTCGAGCGGACAGGCCAAAATCTGGGCAACTAGTTTTGGTTTTTAAGCTCAACCAACCTGTTTCAAACCTGCCCAACACAACCCAAGACTCAAATTCAAGGAGTAAAGGATGTAAACAAGATTTAAACAACTGGTAACATCTACGGAACCACTGTACAACAAGGGGTAAAACCTGGGATCGCTATACATTTTATAGGCACACCAACCAATATTCATTCTCGTATTCATGATCAACTTAGTAATCTCACTTGCCCTACTCTAAGTGATTTTAGATGGTATAAAGATGTTTTTACTTCTAGAATAATACTTAGAGAAGATTGTCATTTTGGAAACAAAAATTTATTAATTGATTACCCAATCTTTTTGCTCATAAAATCAGAGATGTCCTTAGCCAACCTACTTGTAACGAGTTGAATCAAATTGAATTTATACTTTAATCTCAGTTGGGAATTTATTTTAAATTATTAAACTCTATTCATTTTGGACCCAATTGATTGAATTGTGACCCGTTAGTAACCATGTAATAGTGTTGTGGTTTTATTATTATTATTTAATTACCATAAAAGAGTTATGAATATTTATGGTGTGTACCATTAAACGAAATATATTTTGTGGTGATAAAATATTATATTTACTTTTGTCATTAAAGATGTTGAAATGTATTTTTAATTGATATATATATAGGTGTATATATATAGTTAGATATTTGTTTAGGAAATATCTATAAAAGTGACCAAATGGAATTTTTGTCAAACTTTGCGAGTTCTTGCCATGAGAAGAAGAGAAAAAGGGTTCCAATATTAGTTTTTCATGGATTTGATCTAGTGTAAGTCATTTTTTACCCTTAATGCTTTGGATTAAAACGTAGAAGATGAAAAAGGTGTTGTTTGGCTCCGAGCATATTTAATTTCTATTGCCGAAAAATTTGAAAGCTTCTTGGCTTGAGGTAGGGATTTTTCCTACACTTCTTTATGTACTTTTACTTGATTATATGGAGCTTAGAGTTGTATATAATTTAATTAGAATTTTTGAAAAATTTGTGATTTATTTGCTTAAAAGGAAAATTTTGAGAAAAATAAAGAGTTGATGCCCAAATTGTGAAAGTGTAAACTTGGAATATATTTGTAAGGTTATGAAAGAGCTATGTTTTAAATTTGAACAAAAACGGACTTCGATTCGATCGGTTTTGAAATTTTTACCGGTTTGCGACCAAATGAGCATTTTTAAAGAAAACAAAGGAATTATGTTTAACTTTTGGGGCTTTTGACCAAAATAGGATGTCATAGTTGAATAATGCTTGGAGAATGAGTTTGGAAAGAAAATGATGTTTTCTTGGGCATTAACGGTATTATTTTGCTTAATGTATCTGTTAGAATAAAACCGACACAATTAGAAATGGACCTTGAGAGGTTACCGGACGTGATTGTGATATGAAAACCAGTATAGTTGTTCATATTTGATGAGATGTGGAATAGATTGTATTTATCAAAATTTTTAGAATTTAATTGTTTAAATATCTGTTTAGAAATATCTGTTTTGGGCTATCGGTGGAGGATAGCTATGATTGTTGTACAAATGCATGAGACTTAGGTAAATTGAACCAAATTCATCATTTGTTGCATTGGACATTGTATTACATTTATTTCATTAGAAATGTATCTGTTTTGAGAAATGTTTGGAAATGTATATGTTAGCGAAAAGATGAATACTTGGTGAATCTAGGTAGGGGGTGTAGAACCCCGCGGTTAGGTGTCGAGCCTTCCAGTTTACTGGTAAAAATGACAGTAGTAGTGCATTAGGGTCTACTTGCAGACACTCACCCAAAGATTCACAGAGCCTGTATTCATGTAATAGATATGGTTTAAAATAGAAATGGTTTTATATCTGTTGTTGCATCTCAGCATTGCATGCTTTATAAAAAAGAGATAAATTGTTTTATCATGAGCATGGCATGAGCATACTCCTCTTTAGTCTTGTCATGGTCCATATGTTGTGTAGTATATCTCTACTAGGTTGTGGTTTACCCTATAAAGGAAACCATTTCAAATACAGGTGATATGCCTTCGCCAAGGCACTGACTTGGAAGGACTCGAAGCTGAGGCTTCATTTTTGTTTTATTGTTATTTGTTGAATGTAAGCCCAGGGCTGTATTTGCGTTGAGTTGAAACTCTATTTTGTGTAACCAAGAATGTTCTTGGATAAATTTGTAAGCCTGTAGAGCACTCATTATCTGTTTGGCTTTCGTTTCATACTTGTTGTAAAATGCATGCTTGGGATTGGAACTGAGGCATTGAGATATGAACAGCATGTATTTGGCATTTGGGATTAAATAGAAATGGATGTATGGAATAGTTAGCTATATATATGTTTGTCTATCAGGTGGGTTTGTTGTATAAATAGATATACCCTGCCCAATTTTCGGGGCGTTACACTACTGGCATTATAGAATATGATAATTTAACTTATGGTGACATAATTAACACAATTCAAAAGGAAGGTCTAAAAATGTGCATTGATCTGAAATTTAGTCAAAAAGTTGCTAAAGATAAACACAAAGCTAAATATGAATTATGAAATTTTTATGAATAATATGGTTTACGGAGCCCTTCTCGTCGAAAAACTAGTAAAAACAAAAAATCTTCTTACAAATATTCTAATAAGGGTAAAAAGAAATATTCTCCTTCTAAATCCACTGATAAATACTATACTAAACCTAAAAAGAAATATCATAAAAAATCTACTAAGAAAGAGTCAAAGTCTACTTCAGATGTTACTTGTTATAATTGTGGTAAAAAGGGTCATTATTCCAATAAATGCAAATTAAAAGGCAAAATTAAAGCTAAACTTAATCAATTACAAATTACTGATGAACATTAACGTCAAATATTAGACATATTTAAATTAACCACTTCTCTAAATCAATCTCCTGATCAATCTAGTAATTCATCTGATAACGATATTTCCTCTAGTGATACTTGTCATGACCCGAACCCGCCCCCGTGGGTTAAGGACATAACCGGCCAATAATCATGAGATTACCTACGGCCTCAAACCAAACCAAACATATTTTAACAGAGTTCATGGGGGCCAAACGGAAGCAATTTGAAACTTTGTCCATAGAGCCGTGCTTATATGCATATCATTACATACATATGTTAATAACTCACATCCGAAAATGCAATAACATAAAAATTCTGTACAAACAGGATCACTCTATCTAAGTCAGCCAAAACAAAACTATATACAGACACATTCAAAGACTTCGCCAACCCGACAAAATATAAATACATAACGAAAAGGCGAAGACGTGTCTCGTGCGTGAGACGCAAGGCTGATTCCTCAAAACCTTAGTTGTTCCGAACTGACTTCACTGAGGCTGGGTCTGAATCTCTCTTGGCTCACCTACAAACACATGAATGAGCGTGAGCGAAAGCCCAGTGAATAATATCAGATAAAGAAGATACACAACAATATGTAAAACAACATGCTTCAAACGGCCTTGGGCCCACTTCATATTTCCATTTATCATATACATACACAATTTAAGTCAAGTGACTATGGTTCCAAACATACTGGCCCTTGGCCCACTTATCTTCCATTCTTGTTAGACTATCATTCATTTTAGACTTATCATTCTTATCAAACTGGCCTCTGGCCCATTCGTACTTTCGTATCAAACTGGCCTTTAGGCCTTTCAAACTTTCATTCATGTCAATCGGCCTTCGGCCCAACCATTTATATCAATCGGCCTTCGGCCCAATCATTTATCAATCGGCCTTCGGCCCAATCATTTATCAATCGGCATTTGGCCCAATCATTTATCAATCGGTTGTCCATAATTCAAACTAGCAAACTTATAAGGAAATAAGCAATTGGACAATTGACAAGCTTCAAAATATCGATACTACTCACAGCGATCGGCTTGTGGATTTGCCCTGGAGCTTGACCCTACACATTCCATGAATACAAAAGGGTCACAAATAATTCAATCCGTTCTTTAATTCACATATTCCTTTTTAAGCTTCATTCTTATCTTTTTAACTCAATTACAATGCTCAATGTATGCCTAAGAGTGTTCACAAGTGAAAGGGAACGGAAAACAGAACACAGAATGCATTTTCAAAATTCCAGAAAATAGGGTCCCCGGTCGAGCGGACCCAAGAGGCCTGCAAAAGTACTGGTTATATCAAATTCACGCTCGAGTGTGAACTCTGCCGCCCGAGCGTCAACTTCCCCGCTCGAGCGGGAACCATGTCTGCAAAATATGCTGGGAGCATGAATTCCCCGCTCGAGCGGACACCATAAATTCTGGGTTTTCCAGAATGGTTCCCTGAGTTCATTTTTGACATTCAATCAATTTTTCTTGCATGCTATGACACAAATCTCACATATACACATGCTAACATGATACTAATGCAAGATTACAGCATTAGGAAACCCAATTTCACAAATCAACCATATGCATGCCCCAAAATTAACTCCAACTCATGCATTCAAGGTTCCCATTTTAAATAAACAACATGCATGCCCAATTTGACTTCCATTTCCACTTCTAATGATGCAACTAGTGCTCCTTCCCATGAAACTCAACAAAAACATGCTTGCATGTGGGATTACACTTCTAATCTTTCAAAATTTACAATTCACATGCTAGATTTTGTGATTCCATAGGTGTTCTTTACATGCATGCACATATCAAGCCTCAATTCAACAAAACCAATTCAATTTCATCATTCTCAATTACATTCATGTTCTTGATCATCAATCAACTCTAAATTTACAAGATTACTTACCAAGGAGCTTTAATCTCCACAATCTATGGTTGATTCTTTAGTGTGCCTTCAAGATCACCAAGCTTAAATGATCAAACTTCAATTTTTTGAGCTTCTTCTCTCACTATGGCCGGCCCTCTCCATCTCACAATTGCAAACTCAGATTTTTGAAGTCAAAGGAAACAATGAGGGTGTGTATGGCCCTAATATGGCTCCACTAAGCCATTATTTTAATGTTAAACAATTGGGCACTTAATTCATTAATTTTATCGATTTAATCTAATCCGAATCAATTTCCAATTAAATTTCACCGTAGGCTCTAAAAATTACGCTAATCACAATGGCGCAATCAATTTCGGGTTTTGTGGCCGATAAGGCCTTCAATTTAATTTCCAAAGCAGATAATCAAACAGATATTCCTACGGTGAACAGATAGGAATTCAAAACCACATATTTTCACATAATGGCTCACAAAATCATATCAAAACACATAATCACATTCGTATTAAGGACCAATTAGCATACTACAGAACAGGGGTATCACAGTCTTCCCCCCTTTAGGAAGTTTGGTCCTCCAAACTTAATTTTCCTTTAGTCGAACACGACTTGGAACACTTTTCATTCGACGGTTCCAATCCTTTTCGATAGCCATTCACTTAGTCTCAAAATCAAGCAACATTCTGTTCTCAAAGTCAGAGACCCGCCTTTCCTCCATACAAGGCTTGTATGGTGCCAAACTGAAACTAGAGTGTGAGCTGTTATTGTAAGCAAAGTCTGTCAACGATGGATAGATTTTTCCAATTCCTCGAAAATCTAAAGCATACATTTGGAGCATTTCTCCCAGAATCTAAAAAGTTCTTTCTGATTATACATCAATTTGCGGATGGAAAGTAGCGCTGAATCACAATTCAGTTCCCATTGCCTCTTGAAGGCTTGTCAGAATTCAAACACATTTCCGGATTTCTGTCTAAACAATAGACACTGGGACCCCATACAAACAAGCAACCTTATTGATGTAAACAGTGGCTAGTCTACAAGCATCATACGAAAATTTTACATACAATAACCCAAACGGGACTTATACCTTGGGTGCTCAAGGTAGCCCTACAATGAAGTTCGTAGTCACATATCCATATTCTCATTTCGAAACAGAGAGAGGCTGAAGTAGTTCCGCCACTATCCGATACTTGACTTTGATCTGTCGGCACCAAAAAAAAAATATTCAGACACAAACTCACCAACATATTTATTTCAGGTGTCAGCTAACTTTACTGTAGGAGTTCGGTCTATTCCCTTGTCACAAAAGTTCGTTTCATTCTCCAATACCTCCGCAATCCACAGTCCGATTCGGTATTTAGTTCAGTGACTCCTCACAGTTATTCAAGGTCAATCAGAAGTCTTCAGGAATTTAAAGTGGATCCGGATACTGATTCCTGAGTCAACAAAGATAATATCGAAGCAATCAATTTCTAACACAATACACGTGTTCTCAATTTCTTCAACAGTTTACGGTTTACAATTCAGTCCAATATTCAATCCCCTGCTCCATCGAGTCTTTCCACATTATCAGATAGTCGTCAAAAGCATAAGGCAATTCATACATTAATCCCCATAACGCCAAAGATCATATCAAAATAGTCAATCACATGTTAAACACAATTTACACATCTTCGGAGCCCCAAATTACAGAATATAATGGCACTGAGCAGTTAGTTACACAAGGCGTACTGAGTTCACACACTTTCGGATAATCAGGGTTTTTCAAAGCTTCTTGGATGTTAAAACATCTACATAATACCAAAGGATGACATTCCGGACAAAACAAAGGAATAATCGTCTCGGAATCAAAGCACACCCGTTCACGACCGTCGGTGGCCGACCCGAGATCGATTAGACAAACCCACCCGTACAAGACCGTCGGTGGCAAAAGAGGTATCTCAACAAAAGTGCTACATAGGCTTAGCGTCCCCTAGCACGAAAGGACGTCCCAAGAATGTCATCAAAACAAACAGAATACCACTCACTATAACCTGATTTCCCGAAATCCGATAACACTGAAGCAAACACATGAAACAAATTCTGATTAACGGAGGATAAATATTCAGTACGGTTTACAATCAAGTCAATCTGTTGTCATCGGTTTCCATAGCGTCAAACAAGCAAGAATATGACAACACACCACCCAATCACGGGATTTGTACAATTCTATTCCTTTATAACACATATGTCTCAATAGTTGGAGGTCGGTTCTCAATGGTGTTCATGGTTAGATCAATCTGTTGATAGCCCACAAAAGGTCTTTCAAATAAGTCAAGTATTCCAAACGGATTCAAGTTTTGGGTCTATCAGTTTTTCTGCCGAGAATAATCTGGCTATTATTCATGAACAATTCTTAATCCCCTTTAACAAAATCAAATTAGATAGGGGGTCTTATCGATCAATCCAAGCAAGGGTCTTGTTAGATTAAACCAAACAAAGGTCCTATCGAATTATATCCAATAAGGGTTCTATCAGGCCAAATCGAACAAAGGTTCTATCGGACCGAATCAGATAAAAGTTTTCTCAAATGGGGTACATTCGGTTCTGTAAGGCTCACTTCGTTTGTTTAGGCACATGGTTGATAGTTTCACAACTGTCCTAAGTTTATCAGTTCTCAAAGTCAAATCAGAGTCATTCATTACAACTGTTCATATCAAAGTATTTCCAGTCATATACAATATGGCATTGACCACATAAATTCGGGGGTAGTTGCATAAGCATGCAGTTATTCAGATCAGGAGGTATGTACCATAATCAATACGGCAATTCCCAAACAAGTCTTATATACAGGCACACGGTGCATAGTAACACATTAAACAAAGTTCCTCGATTGTACATAAGATAGGGTCTGTTACTCAAAGGTTCCAAATTAGTCACAAAGTGTAGGTTTATGAGTCGAGCCCAGTATAGTCACATAATCCAGTCAATTTTCTACCAATTCAAATGCATGGTCTCACCATTATAGAGTCATAATTCTAGTGGCTTAGTCATTAAAGACAGTAATATAACAGATCACCCTGAGCATAGGTTCAGATGTACATGTGCATGTGCAGAGTTAAGCAATATCCCAATACGTATTTCACAAATTTCCCAAATGGAGCATATATGTTCAATAAACACAGTCTCAATCTTGTGGGTCTGACCAATCCAAATATACAGGCAGCAAATATGAAAGAGTATGCCGATCCGAATCAAATAATATCCCAATAAAAGATGTACACATGTACTAATTCAGAATCAATCAACACATAAGCAATCGTTTATAACAGTACAGATACCTGGGATAACGGTCGCAGTATTTTGAGCGCTTTCTGAGATGAGTGTGATTACTCTACCTGATTAGCAATTCCTACCATTTGTACGAATCTAGCTGAGGCAGAAGATTTATTCACATTTTGTTCAGTCCGGGGACAGTTCCTCACCATATGGTCCATTTCACCACACCTATAACAAACCCCAGAAATCCGATAACAAACTCCTCAATGTTCCTTACACTGGTGATGGCAAAGGTTCTCGCCGTAGCGGCAACTGACGTTGTCGTCTTAAGATTTCTGCCATTTCTTGTACTATTCTTTCTAGTCTATCAAACCGGGCTGTGGAAGAGTCTGCCAACTCGTATGCCCTTACTTTATCCACACTCCACACAAACTCTTATTAAACCTTGCCAATTACTGGGATGCTCAATACAAAACAAACACAGATACCCATGGGTACATTCGCACATTGTTATATTCTCATTTAATGTATCGTCAAGACACAATTAATCGCATGCGTGATAGATGATTGCATACTTATCAGATATCGCATGCTGAACACTTACTAAATAATTATAAACCCAAATCATATTCATATAAACACCCATTTGCAGAATCGAATGCACATAGACAATTTTTCATGTATGTGCATTATAACAAAACAAACTTGTTGCACACATTAGCGTAACAATTTATATCTCAAATTCAAATCATGTGTGGTACTTCCTTTAGCGTAACATATCATGTTGGTCAAGCATATCAAGTTCCATAATGGAACCTCCGATACCAGGTAACATATCACATACATAGGCCACGGTATTGTTTCCCCCAGGCGAGGGCCTGTACCACGGTATTATTTCCCCCGGGCTAGGGCCTCATGACCATAAGCCACAGTATTATATCCCCTGGGCGAGGGCCTCTGCTAAGGATACCACAATTACGTTCAAAGAGAATTTTGGGCAATCATTCATTCATATCATCAGAAGATGTTTAAAGCTAAACATAACCTTACAAAGTTATTACTCACTATCTAATTAAACTTGCATTATACTTTATAAAAAAAAGATTCACAAGTATGCATATACCAGGAAGCATACATATTCAACTGGTTTACGATGCAAGCAATTCACGAATTTATAGCACACAACTGTCCATATCGAAACACTTAAGCATATTCTTGATGCCTTCAAATTCATATTTATCACATGAATGCATCCTAGATCTTTTCTAGACGCTTATTGCTCTTTTGGACAAGTGTGTGAGTTATTAACTAGTGCTCTGATACCACTCTGTCATGACCCGAACCCGCCCCTATGGGTTAAGGACATAACCGGCCAGTAATCATGAGATTACCTACGGCCTCAAACCAAACCAAACGTATTTTAACAGAGTTCATGGAGGCCAAACAGAAGCAATTTGAAACTTTGTCCATAGAGCCGTGCTTATATACACTTCATTACATACATATGTTAATAACTCACATCCGAAAATGCAATAACATAAAAATTCTGTACAAATAGGATCACTCTATCTAAGTCAGCCAAAACAAAACTATATACAGACACATTCAAAGACTTCGCCAACCTGACAAAATATAAATACATAACGAAAAGGCGAAGACGTGTCTCGTGCGTGAGACGCAAGGGCTGACTCCTCAAAACCTTAGTTGTTCCGAACTGACTTCACTGAGGCTGGGTCTGGACCTCTCTTGGCTCACCTACAAACACATGAATGAGCGTGAGCGAAAGCCCAGTGAATAATATCAGATAAAGAAGATACACAACAATATGTAAAACAACATGCTTCAAACGGCCTTGGGCCCACTTCATATTTCCATTTATCATATACATACACAATTTAAGTCAAGTGACTATGGTTCCAAACATACTGGCCCTTGGCCCACTTATCTTCCATTCGTGTCAGACTATCATTCATTTTAGACTTATCATTCTTATCAAACTGGCCTCTGGCCCATTCGTACTTTCGTATCAAACTGGCCTTTAGGCCTTTCAAACTTTCATTCATGTCAATCGGCCTTTGGCCCAATCATTCATGTCAATCGGCCTTCGGCCCAACCATTTATATCAATCAGCCTTTGGCCAATCATTTATCAATCGGCCTTCGGCCCAATCATTTATCAATCGGCTTTCGGCCCAATCATTTATCAATCGGCCTTTGGCCCAATCATTTATCAATCGGCCTTCGGCCCAATCATTTATCAATCGGCCTTCGGCCCAATCATTTATCAATCGGCCTTTGGCCCAATCATTTATCAATCGGTTGTCCATAATTCAAACTAGCAAACTTATAAGGAAATAAGCAATTGGACAATTGACAAGCTTCAAAATATCGATACTACTCACAGTGATCGGCTTGTGGATTTGCCCTGGAGCTTGACCCTACACATTCCATGAATACAAAAGGGTCACAAATAATTCAATCCGTTCTTTAATTCACATATTCCTCTTTAGGCTTCATTCTTATCTTTTTAACTCAATTACAATGCTCAATGTATGCCTAAGAGTGTTCACAAGTGAAAGGGAGCGGAAAACAGAACACAGAATGCATTTTCAAAATTCCAGAAAATAGGGTCCCCGCTCGAGCATGGACTTCCCCGGTCGAGCGGACCCAAGAGGCCTGCAAAAGTACTGGTTATATCAAATTCACGCTCGAGTGTGAACTCTGCCGCCCGAGCGTCAACTTCCCCGCTCGAGCGGGAACCATGTCTGCAAAATATGCTGGGAGCATGAATTCCCTGCTCGAGCGGCGGTTCCCCCGCTCGAGCGGACACCATAAATTCTGGGTTTTCCAGAATGGTTCCCTGAGTTCATTTTCGACATTCAATCAATTTTTCTTGCATGCTATGACACAAATCTCACATATACACATGCTAACATGATACTAATGCAAGATTACAGCATTAGGAAACCCAATTTCACAAATCAACCATATGCATGCCCCAAAATTAACTCCAACTCATGCATTCAAGGTTCCCATTTTAAATAAACAACATGCATGCCCAATTTGACTTCCATTTCCACTTCTAATGATGCAACTAGTGCTCCTTCCCATGAAACCCAACAAAAACATGCTTGCATGTGGGATTACACTTCTAATCTTTCAAAATTTACAATTCACATGCTAGATTTTGTGATTCCATAGGTGTTCTTTACATGCATGCACATATCAAGCCTCAATTCAACAAAACCAATTCAATTTCATCATTCTCAATTACATTCATGTTCTTGATCATCAATCAACTCTAAATTTACAAGATTACTTACCAAGGAGCTTTAATCTCCACAATCTATGGTTGATTCTTTAGTGTGCCTTCAAGATCACCAAGCTTAAATGATCAAACTTCAATTTTTTGAGCTTCTTCTCTCACTATGGCCGGCCCTCTCCATCTCATAATTGCAAACTCAGATTTTTGAAGTCAAAGGAAACAATGAGGGTGTGTATGGCCCTAATATGGCTCAACTAAGCCATTATTTTAATGTTAAACAATTGGGCACTTAATTCATTAATTTTATCGATTTAATCTAATCCGAATCAATTTCTAATTAAATTTCACCGTAGGCTCTAAAAATTACGTTAATCACAATGGCGCAATCAATTTCGGGTTTTGTGGCCAATAAGGCCTTCAATTTAATTTCCAAAGCAGATAATCAAACAGATATTCCTACGGTGAACAGATAGGAATTCGAAACCACATATTTTCACATAATGGCTCACAAAATCATATCAAAACACATAATCACATTCGTATTAAGGACCAATTAGCATACTACAGAATAGGGGTATCACAATACTTCTACCTATTATTCTCCTGCTGATACTACTGACAATGAAATTGAATTAGGATGTAATGATACCTGCTGTAAAACATTCAATGTTCTTAGCAAATCTCAATAATAGGAAACTGCTCTCATTAAATTAATTAGTAAATTAGAAAATCCTGAATTAAAACGACAATATACTAATAAGTTGAAATCTTTATTAATTAATAAAGATAAGAAACCTAAGCATGATAAACCAATCATTAGTTTAAATAAAACTTTGGATCGATTTAAAAAACAAAAACATAAAGAAGTCACTTTACAAGATTTACAAAATGAAATTAATCATATTAAACTAATTATTCAAGAATTAAAAAGTAAAGACAAAACCTTAAAAGATGATATTATTCTATTAAAAAACAACAAAAGTCTTAATAATTTCTAACAACCCAATAAATCATCCTCTGGATCAGAAAGTGAATCTAACTCTGAACCAGATCCAAACAAAGTCATCTTTGATAATAGAACTACTCCACACAATAGTGATCATGATAATAATCACCTTAATATAATTAATCAAATTAATATTCAAAAATAGCATTCAAAGGTCAAATTAGTTATTAGTGATTTTAAAGTCGAAGTTATTGCATTAATTGATACTGGAGCTGATTTGAATTGAATCCAAGAAGGATTAATCCCTACAAAATATTACCATAAATCTACTGAATAATTAAGTTATGCTAATGGCAGTTAAATGCATATTAAATATAAATTACCAAAAGTACACATTTGTCAAAATAATATTTGTTTTAAAGCATCTTTTGTGTTAGTTAGAAACATGACTGATAAAGTCGTTTTAGGTACTCCATTTATCTTTTTATTATATCCTTTCACTACTACTCTTAAAGGAATAACTACACAAGCTTTTGGTCATACTCTAACTTTTAAATTTCTATCTCCACCTGAGATCAAAGAATTAAATCAATTAAAAGAACGTTCAATCTCTCAATCTATTAATCGATTAACCAAGCAACTCAAATTTCTCAAAGAAGAAGTAAATTACAAACAAATTGAAACTCAATTAACTAATCAAATTCTTATATCCAAAATTGATGGATTTAAAAATCAATTAACAAATACTATTTGTTCCACTTTACCCAGTGCTTTTTGGCACAGGAAAAAACATGTAGTAACACTCCCTTATATCAAAAATTTTAATGAAAAACAAATTCCTACCAAATCTCGACTTATCCAAATGAACCATGAATTAATGGAAATGTGCAAAAAAGAGATTAATGAATTATTAAAAAATAATATTATTAGTAAAAGTAAGTCACCTTGATCTTACCCTGCTTTTTATGTTAATAAAAATGCTAAACTTGAACGAGGTGTTCCCCAATTAGTCATTAATTATAAACCGCTAAACAAGGTTTTAGAATGGATTCGATATCCAATCCTTAATAAAAAAGATTTAATTAAAAGACTTAGTCAAGCCGTCATTTTTAGTAAATTAGATCTAAAAAGTGGATTTTGACACTACCCCTTTTGGTCATTACGAATGGAATGTCATGCCCTTTGGATTAAAAAATGCTCCTAGTGAATTTCAAAATATTATGAATGAGATTTTTAATCCCTTTAGTCATTTTTCCATAGTCTATATCGATGATATCCTCATTTTCTCTAAGTCACTTGATGAACATTGGAAACATCTTAATTCCTTTTTCCATATTATCAAATATAATGGTTTAGTCATCTCTGCTCCTAAAATTAAACTTTTCCAAACTAAAGTTCGGTTCCTAGGATATGATATCCACCAAAGTACTATTCTTCCTATCAGTCGATCTATTGAATTTGCTTCTAAGTTTCCTGATGAAATCTTAGACAAAACCCAGTTACAACGATTTTTAGGATCTTTAAATTACATTGCTGAATTTTATAAGGACCTTTGGAAAATTTGTCAACCCCTCTTTGATCGATTAAAAGATAATCCTCCTCCTTGGTCTCCTACACATACTGCCATTATTCAACAAGTCAAAAAATATGTCAGGACTTTGCCTTGTCTTGGTATTCCTACTGAAAATTCTTTCAAAATTATTCAAACTGATGCTTCTGATGTTGGTTATGGTGGTATTCTCCTTCAGAAAATCACCTTTCAGTCATCTGAACAAATTGTACGTTTCCATTCTGATGTTTGGAACAAAGCACGAAAGAATTATAGTACTATTAAACAAGAAATTTTATCTATTATTTTATGTATTAGTAAATTTTAAGATGATATTTTAAATAAAAAATTCTTATTATGCGTTGATTGTAAAAATGCTAAATATGTTTTAGAAAAAGATGTTCAAAATATTGCTAGTAAATATATTTTTGCCCGATGGCCATCTATTTTAAGTATTTTTGATTTTGATATTGAATATATACCTGGTCGTCAAAATTCTATTCCAGATTTCCTTATCCGTGAATTTTTACAGGGAGGATAAAGGATGGCCACTCCTTTTATTTCCTACCATAAATTAAAAGTCACCTATTATAAAAAAACTTGTTTACCAAACTGCTTACCGTATTGATTGCCTTAAGACAGCTCGCAAAACTACTCGCCGTGCGCAATTCATACAATTTCATCAAATTACCAGTCGTCGCAATTTACTTACTCATTATACTAATTGTTTTCATTCCATATGAATAAATTAGATATCCTCAATGGATGCTAATTCTGTTTACCTTATTTGCTTACAGATGACAAGGCCTTCTAGTAAAGCCATTGTTCCAACTAGTAAATCCATTGTTGTTCCTCCTATTGACCTATTCACCAGATATCATCCCGCTGACACTATCAACCGTTACCAAGTTCTTGGTTATATCCCTAAACCTAGTTATACATCCGCTCTTGCTTCAGATCCATTCGCTTCTTCCTCTCAGTCACTCACTCCTTACCCTCCTAACCCAGTGAAATCAGTCCGATCTGATTATGTCAAATTTCAATCAACTAATCTCTTTTTCAAAGAACTTATTCACAAGAATACCCATAATGTTCTTGATCTAGTTAAATCCTATTTCCCTCATGGATAGCATTTTGTTCCACTCCATCCATAAAAGTCAATTATCTACTACAAAGATATTCTTTTTTATCATCAGTCAATAGTCATTAAATCCATCTATGATCGTACATACACTAGTAAAATTGTTTACCATTCTCTTTACATCCACAATATAGTTTCTCTTGATGAATGGGGTCCTCGTTTTCAACTCAGAGATTTACCTGGTCATACAATCCAGTATAGTTATTATGACTATATGGATGTGTCACGACCCAAACCCGCCCCTATGGGTTTAGCACCGTAACCGGCCAGTAATCTGAGATTACCAAAGGCCTGCTTAACAGTAATACAGTAAAACAGAGTACAGGGGCATGGCGGAAGCTATTACAGTAATAAAACAATGTCCAATGAGCTGTGATAGTCTGCATGCAAAAAGACTTTTCATACATTTATACAGGCAGTGACAAAAGAGTATGTACAACATTTATAGTCAGTCAGGACAGGGACTTAATCCCTATTTAACGGTACAGTGCAGTGCTGCCAGTTTATACAGTATTACAAAAACAGTACAGAGACAGACGGGGAAAATAAAAACACCCCTAAGCCATAGCTTGGCAGGCTCGAAACCTCGCAGTGAGGCACAGTGGTTGGCTTGACAAAACTGGAGTTTACCCCGACGCTTCTAGCATTGGTCCGGTGCCTGTACACATACATATATATATGAGTAGTGAGCTAAAGCCCAGTGAATAACACAATGCGTAAAGAGGTTTAGAATGAATGTCCTTACAATAATGAAAACAGTTCATTAAACAGTATTTCAGTCATTCAGTCATATGTGGTACATCCATTAGCATAGCAGTACAGTAAACAGTAGGTCTTAAAGACCGAACAGTCAATGATGGCCATCAATCAGTAAACAGTAGTGGTTCCAACGAGGGAACCGACAGAGATCTCTGTAACAGTAACAGTCAGTAACAGTAATTGCTAAGGATGCCACAATACAGTTCAGAATATAGGACATACATTCATTCAGTTAACAGTATCAGTTCAGAAAGTAGTACAGTTCAGTATTCAGAAGATAATCATTTTGAACATATCTTTATACAATTGTTACTCGCAGGGTTCTGGGCTACAGTAGGCTAGAGCGTCTCCTCGAAATGCCAACCCTAAACAGTACAGAATGAACACACACTAAGCTACACAGTTGGGAAGGATAATAATAGTTTAATCCCTAATTGCCTCGGTGTGTTCTACATCTATATCCTCATTAAGATGTCTTAAACTAGGCCTAAGAATGCCTAGGATGGGATGATGATAGATGTCTTAAACTACATCTATATCCTCATTAAGATGTCTTAAACTAGGCCTAAGAATGCCTAGAATGCCTCGGTGTGTTCTACATCTATATCCTCATTAAGATTACTTTGCTCCACACAGAATAGAGGTCAATGGATCAGAATGCCACAAGGTAACTAAACAGAGGCCAATGATTATTTAAGTCCCCCAAGGCGTGAGACTCCCGTGGTGGTACTTACAAAATATAATTGTATATAAGGTCATAGCCAAATATTCTTTAAAAGTAAAACAAACATATCCATAGGTTTCCTTTAAAACAAATAGGGTTCAGAAGATAATCCACGTAACTGAAACCTTTATAAAACATAACTTTTATTAATATACTAATAAAACATAACTTGTATAAAATAGATTTTGGTAAGTCAAAATATACGTAAAATATATAAGGGTAACTCAAGATATAATATAACTCACTTTAACTTTAATACCTTATTCTTCCTTTCCACTATTAAAGACCCTCTCAGCTTCCACTATTTTTTCCTTCTTTCTCTCTTTTCTTTCTTTCCTTTCTCCCTTTTTTTTCTTCTTTCCTTTCTTTCCTTTTCTTTCTTCTTTCTTTCTTCAGATCACCTCTCCCTATTTATAGGGAGATGAACGCAACACTTGGCCAACACGTGGCCAAGCCGAATCCCCTCTCCAGATTCAATCACAGATTCGATAATAATTCATAGATTAATTCTTCTCCTTAATAGCTATTTAAGATAATTACCATTTGACCCAATATTTTAATATAATTATATAAATAAATTAATTCATAATTAAATTACACTCTATCGTATACCAACATAGAATTAATTATTTATTTTACTACCACACCTATTATAATAATAATAATTATTATTATTCATCTATTATTATTATTATTATTTATGTTTTGACCCCTAAACTTTTACTAATTATATCATTTTACAAAATTACGCATAATAATATATAATAAATTATATATTTTCCGAACTGAAATTAAATAATATTAGTATAAATTCTACAGAATAATTAAAAATTTAAATTGTTACAGAATTAGTCATTTAGCCTTATTAAAAAAGAGATTAATATAATTATGTTAAAATTATGAAATTTATATTTTTTTCAAACCTTGGTGTAGGACAATGTAATTTACCCATAAAAAATCTTACCAATTTTTTTTTTTTTTTAAAAGTCAATTTATTAGTTTATTTGGGTCATATTACTTTTTTTATTATTTTATACTTCTTTTTATAATAAGTAAAAAAAGTAATTTATAAGTCATGTCCAAAACGATCCTAAATATTTTTTTCTAATTAGGTGGGTTTTTTTTTTTTTAAGATTGAGGATTGCTTTGAGAATAAACTATTTTAGTACATTTTTTTTATTAAGATGTGAGTTGAAAAAAATTATGTTTGGAATAATTTTTTAATGTTTTTTTAAAAAAAAAGTGCAAAAAATTAAAAAAAAAAAAAAAGAAGAAGAAAATCTTCAACATTTTTGTATAATTATGTAACTCTTTAACGTTTTTAGTAATTTTTTAAACTGTATCCAAACTTCCCAAACTTGCATGGAAGAGATTATGGCATACCAAAAATATATATATATAATTTTATACTTTTTGAATTATAATTAAAAATAAAAAAATATAATTAAAATCTTAAAATAATATTATAATAAAATAAATTAATCATAATTAAAAAAATATACGTAATAAAATTCTCGTACTTGCATAATGTGGTTAAAAGAGGTCCAATCAAATCAATTGAACAGCCAACTATAATATTAATAAATGAAAAGACAAGCAACCGAATCAGTAGTTTGCAAACAATAAATCCAACTTGATTACGCGTATATGCATGAATCATGCATGTGCTCCTCGTTAGCAATTCACGATGACTCAAACTCCACACCCCAACAGCTTTTCAGCCGCGCGTGTGATGTACGTACACGTTCCCAACAACATCAAGATTGCAAACCTTTCTTTATTTTAAAAAAAAAATAAAAATAAAAAGTAATATAATTTAAATAAATTAATAAGTCAATTTTTTAAGTCTCGTTTGGTATATGGGTTAGAGTTAAATTAATTAACAAAAAGACAAAATAAATTAATCTATCTATTTACCTATATATTATATAAGCAAAAAAGATTTTTAGTGAGGAGCCTTATAAAAATTTCAACATTTCATACTAATTTTTTTAATTTTAAAAAATTAAAAAAATCTTCATTGGTTAGTTTTCATTTAACCATATAAAAATAAAACTCTAATTAATTTATGATTTATTTGATAATCTCCCATTGAAAAAAGAAAAGAAAAAGTGAATTGTTTCACTTATATAAAGTGAATCTTATACCGTAATTTAATATTATAGTATTGTGCATGTTTCAATTCCATATAGTTTAAATTTTAAAATAAAATTTGAAAGTTTTTATTAATTAATTTTTGTGTAAATTGGTTGGTCTTTTGATTTAGCCAATTAGGCTAAATCATTTTTGGTTTGACTGATTCGTTAGTTTAACTGTAATTTTAACAGTTTTATCAAAATATATATTAGTTAGATTTGTTTGATTCGAAATAAACTAAAAATTGATATGATTAAAGATTGAACGACTATTACTTTATTAGAAATAAATTTCCGACCCAAACAATTGTTAATGTTGTTCTAGATAAGCAATCCAAGAGGGGGTGAATTGGGTTATTAAAAAATTGCTAAATTAAAATTAACCCAAATAAAAAATAAATAAAATTGTTCAACAATATAAAATAGAGTAATGAAATAAAATGAGCAAAGTGAAGAGAAAGCAAACTTAGCGATTTATAGTACTTCGGCATGCCAAACCTACGTCCACTCCCCAAATATCATTCTCAAGAATTTCTCTACTATTTTCAAATAGTAATTACATCACTAACTTTACAAGTACTAATGAACCTTTACAGACTAATTTAGAGTCTGGTGCCTAGTCACACCTAACCAAGTGATTTTATCCCAAAAATCACTCACAAAAATAACCCGACTAGTTTTGCATCCGGTGCCTAATCTCACATAGCCCAAATGATTTTATCCCGAAAAATCACTCACAAAAACACTCTCTTTTTTTACAAGAATAATAAGAATAATGGATAGAAAATTATTTTACAATTTTGCTCAAATTTTTAACAAATTTTCTTACATAAAATACAACTCAATGAAGCACAATAATATTTTGAAAACAAATAACTATCACAAATTTTTCATTTCTTCTCTTCTTCAACACTTATTTTTCTTCAATCAAAATACTCCTTATATGTCATAAAATTGTATTTGTAGAGATAAGCTCATCTCGGATCACAAAGCAACAGAGCGCTCGTCTTTTTAACTTATCATCATGCGGCGCAAGTGGCTTCTCCATTCTCAAAAATTGTAGCTCAGATTCACACGTCCAGAAGCCCATGAGAAGTTTGAAAATTTTGGCACAACGTCGAATAGTCATGTAAATTTTTTAAAACAATTCTTGCAATATCAATGAGTGCACAGTGGTTACATTGTAATTTTTCTATTAAAATATTTAAATACACAGTAAAATTTCTATTAAAATATTTGTATGCATAGTAGAATCTCTTTAAAATAACATTTATAATAGATATATATATTATTTTAAAATTTTTGTAGTTGTTGTACAGATTTAAATACACTCTAATAAAAAATAAGACACTACCCCATGTGGGTATATCAAATTTGTCAAAAGAAAATAACTTTTATCAAAAGACGACAACCCACTAATATCACATTTGTTAAAATAATACAACCAATTAATATCAAATTTGTCAAAAAATGTATAGTGACCAATCGTATTTTTTAAAATGTGAATAGTAAATTTTATAAAATATTTTTATAAAAT
Organism: Camellia japonica; assembly: GCA_030407325.1. Classification (NCBI taxonomy): domain Eukaryota; kingdom Viridiplantae; phylum Streptophyta; class Magnoliopsida; order Ericales; family Theaceae; genus Camellia; species Camellia japonica. Next base: position 156,131,044 of record JAPPVO010000017.1, read on the forward strand.
CAGATATTGCACATTAATTTTGATTTAAATAATATTGATAATAAATGCATCAAACAACATATTTATTAGACATATAATATTTTGTGTCAGAAAAGGTAGAATATGTATATTAAAAAATTATAATTTATCCCATAATATTTTAGACATCATCAAAATCAAATCACATGATTAACAATCTCTCCATTTTTTATGATGGCAATACATGCATAAATTTGATACAAAATTTTATAGGAATAAATGCACTATGAAAATATTTAACAATCATTCATAATACATGCATTTATTTGTATTGTATTTTCTTCTCATCTATTAATAAATTCTTTGTCAAATAATTTATATATAAATCATAATTCTTCTCCCTCATTGGCATCATCAAAATAAAATATTGATATATGAATTTGAATAGAGATTGAAAAATTTCAGTTTCCTAAACCGAAAATCATATAAATATATTTGAGAAAATAATTTGATTTGACAAAAAAAAAAAATGTAATAATTTTTTATTTCTTTCCCGTGATCATTTTTGAGATTTGTTATCATTGGCCAAAAAAAAAATAATAATAATGTAGTTGCACTGAAGATATTGACTATCAAAAGAGCAGATATGCATCGATTATAGTATCAATGGTGTGCATAAAAGGACATAGATGGTGCACAGAGATACAAAACCTTCAAGTGTTCTTAGAAAAAATTTGTTCATAGTCTATGTAATCATGTCATTCTGACGGGTCGTTGAACACACCAAATTTAAACGCTAAACTATACTAAATTCTTTTAGAATAATGGCAAGTCCAAATATCGATCCACAAGGACAATTGTAAAATTAAACTAATTTAATTGTTAAATTCCTAAATTAATTTTGATAAAAAGATTAATTGTTCATAACCTAAATTAATAACAAATAAATTAAACTAAGTAATTAAATTCAATAATAAATGAAATTGGATTTACTGATTTGGGGAAAAACCTAGGGCAAAGAGTCCACCACTAGTCACGTAAATAGGGTTTCTAATTGAAAACAATTATGTTATGGTTCGAACGGATTAATGCTTCGCAACTACAAGTTCAAAGCATTTAACAAGAAAATCATCACGTTTAATGTACGAGCATGAACCATCTCAAGTAGTGCGAATCGTTCACTCTAAACTAGGGTAGTGACACGACTCATCCCTCGTAGTATGATTCGTCTCGTACCTTGAATGTGAAAGAATAGAAAACTCTTGTATGGAAAACATTCAACAATCACAGAAAGCTGAATACTTGAAGAAATAATGGAAAGTGTATATATAAAACTTCTAAAACACCATACAATTGTTCAAACCTTTACATAATTGAAAATCAAAAAGAAAAACTAATTACATGGCTAGGGTTTCATCAAAACCCTAGAAAAGGAGACTAGCCACTCATGGAAGAGTGGAAGGAGGTAGATGGAGAAAAAGCCACCATGGGAGATATGCTTAAAGCTTCAAGTTCCTTTCTTTCCAAACCCTAGCCTCTCTTTCTTGGCAAAAACAATTTCAGAACCCTAATCCAGCCTTTTTCTTGCCTATTTATACCTCTGGTGTCTTTCCAAACAAGTTTAAAACATCTGGCACGTTTTCCCAGAAAAAGTCAATGCACGTGCGGACAAAGTCAACGCACGTGCGGAAAAGTCAACTCTCTTCAAATTCTGTCTTTTTGCCCATTTTATGCTTCGACTATGTACAACCTGATTGATATTCAACACACATAAAGTATACATTTTGACAAGCAAGTGAAATTAAGAGATCTTAATTAATAGCCTCAATGATGTACAATTCGGCCTTAATCACATCCTCCAACTTACAACTTGCTAGTCCTCAAGCAAGTAATAAAAATAAAATAAAATAAAACAAAATCTAGCTATTTCCTCTTTCGTGGGAAAACGATTGCATTTAACATATGCAACAAGCCTTTAAACCACAAAGTTATCCCAAGTGGACGAGTAAAGTCTCGTGAAGGTTTCCAGAAATGATACCCACAAATATTTTCATATTCATATATGCCCAACAATTAACCACACTACTCCACCTAACAATCAACTTATGTGCCACTACAGTGTGATATTAAAACATAATGAGTCATTAAAGGCATAGTGGACAAGCATGAAGGAACCTATCGAGTCAAAACCCCAATTTAATTAATACAAAAATAAAATCCCCTGTACTTGTGCATGCTAGTAGACAAATCATCAGTACCTTTGGTGTAAAGTGTAATCTCCATATTAGTTAACTGTCTACTATAATAGCCCAGTGTAACTCATAATAACACCCAACATATACAGAAAAACTAACCTGTTGTAGCCAAGATTCTCAATTTTTTTTTTTTTAATGACTGTGCAATGTCTTGATCTATTAAGCTTTCTAATCAACCCATGTAGCTAGTATTGGGCCAATGACTCCCAAACCAGATGGTTTTAGGGCACTAGGTGTAGAGACACCCCTACGAGCTTAATAACTCGAGTTGAAAATGTTACGAATCTGAACAAGTCATTCTCCTTATTTTTTCCTTAACTGTGCAATATCTAAGTTCTTTAAGCTTTTTAATTAACCCATGTAGCAAGTATTGGGCCAATGACTTCCAAACCAGACGGTCTTAGGGCACTAGGTGTAAAGACACCCCTATGGGCTTAATAACTCGAGTTAAAAAGGCTACGAACCCAAACAAGTCAAGTATTTTTTTTTTTTAAGAGAATCTTGGCTCCTCATTTATTCTTTTCTGCAACCCTAGCTATTATCAATGATGTACACAAGGGATTATAATAAAGAGGTCACCGCTATGAGAGTGTGTTCATGTGAATTAAGGCATACTTTTGACTAGTGTACTAATACCACAAGCACAAATGACTCCCCTAGTGCAAACATCACATGCAAGTATCTACCCAATAAATCCTTTTCATACAAGTCTACTATGCTCCCCAATTAACATATACAAATATCATCACCCTACTAGTAACAAGTCACATTAAGTGAAGTAATGCAATCAAGTGAAATAGGTATAAGCATGAATGATTGAGCCAAATAGAAATGCACAAAAGAAAACACAACCCTTATCCCTTAACTTGAATATGACATTGTCCTCAATGGAAAAGTAAAGAGAAATGAGAGAAGATTACCAGAGATTGTAGGTGCACATCCAGGTAAGCATATAGTACACACACACACATTTCACTTTTTTTTTTTTGAGAAGAAGAAATAACTAAAAAAGAAATAAAAATAAAAATAAAGAAGATAAAGCAATATACAGTGGGTACTACGGAGAATCCGATGGCGGTGGTGGCGGGAAATGCTGGGCAAACAAGGTGTGCATCAAAGATTGCGTCTCAAAGGCTTCATCCTGAACCCGTTGCTGGATGTCGAGCTGGCGGGCGTGTAGCTGGTCGAAGGCCGCCTGAGAATAGTCTCGATGCGCCTGAAAATCCATGCGCAACTCCATGAGACTTTGGTGGTGATCACGAAGAGTACTGTGGACTTGATCCACAGAGTGCTGAAGCTTTAAGTACTCCTTGTGAGTCATATAGAGTGGGTCCCCTTGGGGAGACACGGGGGGAACAAGATGAGGTGGTTGGTGGTGTACGGGGTCCGGAGCCTCATCAACTGGGGCACCAACCTGCTGCGGAATGCGAGATATGCTATGCTGACATTTTCGTTGGTCGAAAGTCGGATACGCTCTATCAATCTCCTCATCTGAAGCAATGGGGAGGCCGTTCAGCTCAAAGACAAGTGTCAACAAATTAGCAAATGGCAGTGGCCAAGTCAGGTTCTGCATGGGTTGAGGCTGAACTGCCTCTCGAAGAAATTTCCGCACATGCATCCAGATGATATGCGCAAGCGAGACCTGATAGCCATGTTGATAACCGTGTAAAACCCGAACAAACTCCAAACGACAGTCAGCTCTATGCCCAAGTGGAAGGGCATTCTTATAGACCACGGAATCAATGAATAGCAAACGGCTAGGCAGCTTGCTCCGCCGTATGCATGTGAAACTGGTGTCACCGTGGGCCCCCGGGAAGTATTGTTGGATGATGCTATGTATGGGTTGTTGACCCTCAACTTTCGGGAAGGGCTGGTATTCTGGCTTGGCAAGAAACCCTAACGCGGTGGCAATCATGGATGTGGTGATGTGGACGATATGACCATCAATGGTAGATAAGAGTCCATCCTCGGTGAGTGACTCATACAGGTTTTGGTAGAAGAGTCGTACCAGACAAGGATAAGTGGGCACTGTCACAGTGCAAATGCCCAACTGTTGCCGGAGTTAGAGCTGCTCAACGGCCCAAGAAGTGTCCGGGTCATGCTGAAAATATGGAATGTTGAACTGCGTGAGCTTGTGAAGCGGGCGTGAAGCCCACTCCGGCCGTGGCAAGTCACCCAGTGGTGGTGGCGAGGATGGTGGTGGTGGCGCCGAAGAGGTGGAACCTCTGGTCTTCTTGGAGCCCCGAGCGAAAATACGTCGACTCATGTCCTGCACACACCAAAAGCAAATAGACATAGACCCATGGAACCAATCATGAGAATAAAACAAAATATGAAAGCACAAGTTTGCCCACCAATAAACCACATGCAATTCTCAGTTGTGGGTTTATATATATATATATATATATAAGTATAAACTAAAAGAAATAAACTAAATAATGACTAAATAACTAATGACTAAATAATTAAACTAACAGAACTAAACTATTCAAACAACCTAAACTATCAAGTGGAGAATGAATTAAGAAAATAAAATAACTGAAACTAAAATAAAATAAACTATAAATGAAACTATATAATAAAATAAACTAAACTAAACTATAAAATAAACTAAACTATAGAATAAAAAGAAAAAGAAAAATGGAACAACTAAATAAATAAAATAAATAAACAACTAAACAGATTTTTTTTTTTTGGTGTGCTTGGCCGCACGTGCGCCGGAGATGGCCGCACGTGTGGCGGTCGTCTTCTCTATGCGATTTTATTTATTTATTTTTTTTAAAGATGAACCATAAATGAATAACACAAAAAATTTGTACATATCCCCTCCTACACCCATAAATCTACACAAAAAGGAAAATTTACCTTGAAAAAGTGGAGAAAGAGAGAAGAAGAATGGAGATTCGCCGGAAAAAATGGTGGTCGCTGGAGATTTGTCGGACGGAGAGGAAATAGTGATGCCGGCGGTGAGATGGTGGTGGTGAAGAAGAAGAAGAAGAAGAAGAAGAAGGAAAGGGAAGAAGATGGTGATTGTGGATTTGTGGGATTATGAGAGAGAGAGAGAGAGAGAGAGTCTGTGAGTGATTGTGAGAGGAGTGGATAGGGTTTTGATGAGATCAAGTTTTCCAATTTTTTTTTTTTTCAACATTGAAAATACAAAAACAAATAAATAAAAATTTACAATGTTTTTTTTATACATATATTTTTTTATATTTTCAAATTTTTTTTAATGAAAATAAAAAAGAAGAAGAAATAAAATAGTATATTTATTTATTTTTATTTATAATTTATTTATTTGGAATAAGTAAATAAATTAAAAATAACAATAAATAAACATGACAAAATCTGCAGAATTTATTTATTTATTTATTTATTTTGAAATAAGTAAATAAATTAATAATAATAATAATTATTATTATTATTATAAACCAAAACTGCAAATTTTTTTTTTTTTTTATACAAAAATTGCCGCACGTGCAGACGCACACCTCGCACGCCCCCGCGCACCTGCTTTTTAAGCAGTGCGCAATTTTGAAGATTGAAAATTTTCTTGCACGTACGTGGGTGGTGCCGCACGTACGGGATTTTTTTTTTGGAAAGAACGATGTTCCGCACGTGCAGGGCCCCAGGCCGCACGTGCGGTGGTATTCCGCACCACTTCCGCCACACCTGCTTTTAAAGCAGTGTGCACAAGTTGGTGAAGTGATCTTGTGCCGCACGTACGCTTGTGGTGCTGCATGTGTGGGAATTTTTATTTTTTTATTTTTTTTTTTCAACCCAACTTGAACCTTAAATTTACAGCCAAAATAAGAATATTTATGAACATAAATAAATGGTTCAATAAATGTATAATCTTCACGCGAAAATCACGGGTACTACTTTTCTCCCTAACTACGTTTGTAACTTTCCCTATTCTCCAACAGGGTGACAGACTAGGTTGATTCGGTATCCAGAATCGAGGCGCATAAAGCTACCTCGACCTATGGGGCTGCCATATAGAGTTCAAGCCGGGGTAGTTTTGAAGCAATCTCCACACCCCTGGGTATTTAAACCAGACTCTAGTCTCGGAAATTCCAAACCTTTGTGTTCTAGGCTTTGCCATTCGAACTCTAGTTTCCACTGTCTCAGTTGATCTCCTAGGAACTCACTACAAACACGGTTAGGTGGCTATACCAAACCGTCAGATGCCGTTCGGGCACGGCTAACACCAAAGGAATTATACCTTTAGAGGATTTAAAGTCTCCTAGACGCAAATAAAGCACAACAAGAACAAAGAAAAACAGAATAGAATAGAAGGAAAATAAAAGAGAACAAGAAATCAATCTATCAATTATAGTAAAAAGGGTCCATCAAAGCAATGGACTCAATCATATCCCCATTCCCAATCCCTGCTATATATGGCTTTAGTCTTTGGCCATTCACTTTGAAAGTGTGGCCATTGGCGCCATGAATAAACGCCTCAACAACCACAAAGGGACCATCCTATCTGGATCTTAGCTTACCCGGAAAGAGTCTCAATTTTGAGTTAAAAAATCACACTTTTTGACCGGGTTCAAAGGATTTTCTATTAATGTGCTTGTCATGGAATTCTTTAGTCCGAGCTTTAAAAATTCTCGAACTCTCATATGCATCATTTCGGATTTCCTCCAACTCATTGAGTTGCAATTTCCAATTGAGCCTAGCCACGGCCATATCGAAGTTAAACTTCTTTATGGCCCACAATGCTTGGTGCTCAAGTTCAACCGGGAGATGGCAAGCTTTGCCAAACACCGTTCTATATGGTGACATCCCAATGGGAGTCTTATAAGCAGTGCGGTAGGCCCATAATGCATCAATCAACCGTTGTGACTAATCTTTCCTATCCGGCCTCACAGTTTTCTCTATTATGTGTTTTACCTCTCTATTTGAGACTTCCACTTGGCCACTAGTTTAAGGGTGATATGGAGTGTCAACTTTATGAGTGATAGAATATTTCTTAACTACCGACTCAAAGAACCGGTTACAAAAATGTGTACCTTGATCACTTATTATGACTCTAGGAAACCCAAAACGACTAAAGATGTTTTCATGCAAAAATTTGATTACAACTCTATGATCGTTTGTTCGGGTAGCTATCGTCTCCACCCACTTAGACACATAATCCAATGCCAAGAGAATATACTCAAACCCAAATGATGACGGGAAAGGTCCCATAAAATCAATCCCCCAAACATCAAATATCTCTACCACAAGAATAGGAGACATTGGCATCATGTCACGCTGAGATATCGAACCCATTTGCTGACAACGCAAACAAGTTCTACAAAATTGATGGACATCTTTAAAAATTGTGGGCCAATAAAACCCACTCTGTAAAATTTTGGCGGCCGTTTTATGCCCACTAAAATGACCGCCACATGCAGAAGAATGACAAAATGTAAGAATGCTATGCACCTCACTCTCCGGCACACACCGTCGGATCACTTGGTCGGAGCAATATTTAAACAACTCCAGATCCTCCCAAAAGTAATACCTGACCTGCGAAAAGAATCGGTCTTTGTCTTGCTTAGACCAATTCTACGAAATTTGCCCAATGGCCAAGTAATTCACAATATGTGCAAACCACGGGGGGCTTGCTCGTGACAGCTCAAAGAGTTGTTCATCCGGAAATGAATCATGCAAAATAAGAGGGTCACTAGTATACTCGATGAGGATTCGGGAGAGGTGATCCGCCACCACATTCTCAGATCCTTTCTTATCTCAGATCTTTAGGTCAAATTCCTGAAGCAACAAAATCTATCTAATTAACCTAGGTTTGGTCTCTTTCTTTGATAGTAAATACCGCAAAGTGGCATGATCAGTAAAGACTATGACCTTGGAACCTAGGAGATAGGATCGGAATTTATCGAAGGCAAAGACCACAGCTAGCAACTCTTTCTCGGTGGTAGTATAGTTCAATTGTGCATCCGAGAGAGTGCGACTAGCATAGTATATAGCAAATGGTGCCTTATTGACCCTTTGGCCCAACACAGCCCCTACAGCATAATCGGAGGCATCACACATGATTTCAAAGGGAAGCAACCAATCTGGTGATTTCATGATTTGGGTGATGGTCAGGGCCATTCTTAGTGTTTCAAATGCCTTTAAGCATGCCTCATCAAAGATAAAAGGCGTGTCCTTAACAAGTAAACTACATAAAGGACGTGATATTTTACTAAAGTCTTTGATGAACCTACGGTAAAAACCTGCATGCCCTAGGAAAGACCTAATTTGACACACGAAATTGGGTGGAGGAAGGCCTGCAATGAGGTCAACCTCAGCCTTGTCTTCCTCTATACCTGGAGGAGACACAATGTGTCCCAACATTATACCCTCTCGAACCACAAAATGGCTCTTTTCCCAACTCAAGATTACGTTTGCCTCAGTACATCGTTCCAACACTCTAGTCAAGTTCCTAAGGCATTCCTCAAAAGACGGTCCAAACACCAAAAAATCATCCATGAAAACCTCTAAGAATTTCTCCACCATATCGGAGAAAATGGCCATCATACACCGTTGAAAAGTCGCCGGTGCATTACATAGCCCAAAGGGCATGTGCCTGTAAGCAAAAGTGCCAAAAAGGCATGTGAATGTGGTCTTTTCCTGGTCAGTGGGGTACACAGGGACTTGATTATACCCCGAATAGCCATCTAGAAAACAGTAGAAACCCTGCCCCGCTAACCGCTCGAGGATCTGGTCAATGAAAGGTAAGGGAAAACGATCCTTCCTAGTCGAGGAATTCAGTCTCCTATTATCAATGCACACTCGCCACCCAGTAGTGGTTCGTGTGGGGACTAACTCTCCTCTCTCATTCTTAACAACAGTGATGCCCGATTTCTTGGGCACCACTTGTGTGGGACTCACCCACTTGCTATCCGAGATGGGGTATATAATACCCGCATCCAACAATTTCAATACCTCCTTTTTCACCACCTCTTTCATATTAGGATTAAGTCTCCGTTGCATTTCACGAGAAGGTTTGGTATCCTCCTCTAGGTGTATATAATGCATGCACACGGAGGGATTTATCCCTTTCAGATCAGCCACTGACCACCCTATAGCACTCCGATGTGCCACGAGAACACTCATTAACTGACTCTCCTGCTCTGCAGTCAAGTCAGATGCAATGATGACTGGTAAAGTATCCTGGGGCCCTAAAAATGCATACTTGAGTGTGGCCGGGAGTGGTTTCAACTCAAGTGTAGGTGGTGTGACCAAAGATGGTATAGCGGGCTTTCTCGACAGAAGAGGAAGTGTCTCAAACCGGGTTTTCCACGGAGGAAAATCCGTTGTAGAATAAGCATTAAGCAAGGCATTCACCTCCTCAACCGATCCGTCAATATCAAAATTTTCAAACCCAAAATGAGCTAGACAAGCCTCTAGAGGGTCCTCTACAAGAATGGAGGGCAAAGCTTCCTCCACAATCTCATCCACAACATCCACTAATAAGCATTCCTCTCTTTCATGAGGTTGTTGGGATGCTTGGAAAACATTAAGTTTCACTTGCATGTTACCAAATGAAACTTCCATAACCCCGGTCCGACAATTAATGCATGCAACCTAAGATCACCAGGATTTGTTTCCTAGACCTGGCTACCGGTTCCATATCTAAAACCAAAAACCAACAGGAAAGTAAAACCTATCGACATTCACTAGCACATCCTCAATCATGCCACGTGGCATTTTGAGGAACCGGTCAGCCAACTGAAGAGTGACAGTAGTGGGCTTCAACTCGCCAAGCCCAAATTCCTCGTACACAGAGTACGGCAACAAATTGACACTAGCCCCTAAATCTAACAAGACCCTATCAATGAAATGGTCCCCTATAATGCATGCAATGGTTGGGGCACCCGGGTCCTTAAGCTTAGGAGGTGTGTCATTCAACAAGATGGAGCTTACTTGCTCCATGAGTAGGACCTTTTGGGACACGTGTGTCCTAGATTTACGCTTTTGCGTACAAAGGTCCTTCAGAAATTTGGCATAGGAGGGTACTTGCTTAATCGCCTCCAACAGGGGGAGGTTGATTTTTACTTGTTTAAAGACCTCTATCATTGCTTCCATAGATGCCACCTTCTTATTAAAAGGGGACGGTGTATCAAGGCATTGGGGAAAGGGTGCCTTGGGCTCATATGAAGTGTTAGGGACTAAGTCATCTCTCTTAAGTGTTTTCCCCTCACCCTTTCTCTCATTGGGTGTACCACCGGGGTCACCCTTCTTAGCTCTAGTTGCATCAGACGCAACTGACTGAGGCTCTAACTCCCTCCCACTTCTCAAAGTAATCACCGCTTGCACCTGCTCATGGTGCTTTCCATTCCCACCTGAACTCTCTGCCCCGTATTGTCCTTTAGGGTTGGCCACAGTTTGACTTGGTAATTTTCCCTCCTCTCTCCGATTCATGTTGTTAGCCATTTGATCCAATTGGGCCTCTAACTTGGCAATAGAGTGAGTATGGAAGTGAACTATCGGTGCTAACCCCTTAAGTTCTGTGAGAACTTCCAACACCTAAGTCTCAAAAGCAGAGTTGCCCTGAGGAACAGGCGGGGGTTGTGGTTGCCGGTACAGTTGTGGGGGTCTATAAGGTTGCAATGATCGGTAAGATGATTGGTTGGCAAAATTATTAAAATTTTGCCTTGGTGGTGGAGGATTGTAAGAAGTGCCTTGTGAAGGAGGTCTCCATGAGAAATTGGGGTGATTTCTCCATCCCGGATTATATGTATTGGAGTATGGGTCATTACCCGGGTTGGAGAATCCTTGAGCCGCATTCACATGCTCTTGGACTAACTCCAAAAATTATGATGCCGAAGGGCATTCACTCAAGTCATGAGCAGGGCTCGCACAAATAACACATGCCTCGTGAAATTGAGGCTGATCTTGCTGGGTAGGGGCATGTCCCGTAGCTAATAATTAGTCCATTTTGTGGGACAGTGCCTCTACTTGTTGGGCTAACTCTAGGTTTTGTCCGACCTCATAAATGCCCCCTCTTTTCGGGGCTCCAACTACTGGTTGCCGGACTTGCCGAGCTGCGGAGGCATGGTGAAGGGAATTATCACTTAGGTTCTCAAACAATTGCCATGCCTCGACATCATTTTTGGACATGAATGTCCCACCATAGGATGAGTCCACCATTTGGCGGTGTGGCTCAGTTAAGCCATAATAAAATGTTTGAACAAGTTGCCAATCAGGCACTTGGTGGTGGGGACACTGTTGGAGAAGGTCTTGAAGTCTTTCCCACGTCTCATGGAATTGCTCGCCATCTATTTGAGCAAAGTTTGTGATGGCTCGCCTAAGTTGGTTGGTTTTACCTATGAGAAAGTACTTCTCCAAGAACCGTTGCTGTAATTGGTCCCAAGTTGTGATTGAATTAGCAGGTAAGGAATTCAGCCAGTGTTTGGCTTTATCCTTCAATGAGAATGGAAACAATCGCAACATTAAGGCTTCATTTGTGAAATTCTGGATCCTCACTGTCGAGCAAATTTCCAGAAATTCATTCAAATGTTTGTAAGGATCATCATGAGTTAGTCCATGGAATGATGGGAGCATTTGTATGGTGCTGGACTTAATCTCATAATGAGCAGCAGTGGTGTTAGGTAATTGGATGCATGATGGTGATGTATATGTAGTGGGTGTGAAATAATCCTTAAGAGTCCGGTTAGGCACATTCGGGACATTTGGATTTTCCATCTCTAATGGCTCAATGTATGAATATGAATATTCAAGCCTAGGAACACGGGCAGAGGCCCTAAGTCTCCTAAGAGTCCTTTCTAGTTCAAGGTCCAAACTCCACAATTCAGGGCGACAATAACGGCACCCGTGCATATACTACCCACACATACACAAAAAGTTCCGACTCTATGCACTAAGTTACGAAAACAAAATACCAAAGGGAGAAATACTCACAGCGGTTTAACGAAAACACTTTACTCGTCTTGCGGGTGCTTGACACGTAGACGTTGTCTCCAACCTCTAAATGAGCTTTGTCTTTCTTTTTAGCACTTTGGTGCTTTGCTTGCAAGTGTTTGCTTCTGTTTAGGCACTTTAGTGCTGTGGTTTTCATTTTTTTTTTAAAGCTCGGTTGCGCTCCGCTTGCACTTCGGTGATAGTTCCAATTTCAAACGCTCTACACACTTAGCAACACGAAAGCATAATATCCTAAACTAAAAATTAAAATAAGAATATAACTTTAAATTAATTAATTTTGCCAGAAGTCCCTGGCAACGGCGCCAAAATTTGATGGGTTGTTGAACACACCAAATTTAAACACTAAACTACATCAAATTCTTTTAGAATAATGGCAAGTCCAGGTATCGATCCATATGGACAATTGTAAAATTAAACTAATTTAATTGTTAAATTCCTAAATTAATTTTGATGAAAAGATTGATTGTTCATTACCTAAATTAATAACAAATAAATTAAACTAAGTAATTAAATTCAATAATAAATGAAATTGGATTTACTGATTTGGGGAAAAACCTAGGGCAAAGTGTCCACCACTAGTCACGTAAATAGGGTTTCCAATTGAAAACAATTATGTTATGGTTTGAACGGATTAATGCTTCGCAACTACAAGTTCAAAGCATTTAATAAGAAAATCATCACGTTCAATGTACGAGCGCGAACCATCTCAAGTAGTGCGAATCGTTCACTCTAAACTAGGGTAGTGACACGACTCGTCCCTCGTAGTATGATTCGTCTCGTACCTTGAATGTGAAAGAATAGAAAACTCTTGTATGGAAAACATTCAACAATCACAGAAAGCTGAATACTTGAAGAAATAATGGAAAGTGTATATATAAAACTTTTAAAACACCATACAATTGTTTAAACTTTTACATAATTGAAAATCAAAAAGAAAAACTAATTACATGGCTAGGGTTTCATCAAAACCCTAAAGAAGGAGACTAGCTGTCACGACCCAAACCCGCCCCTATGGGTTTAGCACCATAACCGGCCAGTAATCCGAGATTACCGAAGGCCTGCTTAACAGTAATACAGTAAAACAGAGTACAAGGGCATGGCGGAAGCCAATACAGTAAATAAACAATGTCCAATGAGATGTGACAGTCTGTATGCAAAAAGATTTTCATATATATATGCAATCGGTGACAAAACAGTATGTACAATATTTACAACCATTCAGAACAGGGACCTAATCCCTATTAAACAGTACAGTAACGGTCTATACGGTCATTACAAAAACAGAACAGAAGGGGGAAAACTAAAACACCCCATAGCCTTTGCTAGACAAGCTCGGAACCTCACAGTGAGGCATAGTGGTTGGCTTGACAAAACTGGAGTTTACCCCGACGCTCCTAGCCGTGGTCTGGAGCCTGTACACCTACATATATATATGAGCAGTGAGCTAAAGCCCAGTGAATAACATAAAGCGTAAAGGGGTTTAGAATGAATGTCTTTACAGTAATGAGAACAGTTCATTAAACCAGTAATTCAGTCGTTCAGTCAGTACAGTCATGTGTGGTACATCCATTAGCATAACAGTAAACAGTAGGTCTTAAAAGACTGAACAGTCAATGATGGCCATCAATCAGTAAACAGTAGTGGTTCCAACAAGGGAACCGACAGAGATCTCTGTAACAGTAACAGTCAGTAACAGTAGTTGCTAAAGATGCCACAATACGGTTCAGAATATAGGACATACATTCATTCAGTTAACAGTATCAGTTCAAAAACAGTACAATTCAATTGGTCAGAAGATAATCATTTTTAAACATATCTTTACACAGTTGTTACTCACAGAGTTCTGGGCTACAGTAAAGCTAGAGCGCGTCTCCAGTCGCCAACCCTACACAGTTTACAGAACGAACACACACTAAGCTACACAGTTAGGAAAGATAATAACTTAATCTCTAATTTGCCTCAGTGTGTTCTATATCTATATCATCATTAAGGTGCCCTAAACTAGGCCTAAGAATGCCTAGGATGGGATGAGGATGCAAAGATGCATTCAGAAAACATTTTCAGAATTTTCAGAAAATAGGGGTCTCGCTCGAGCGTGGCTTTCTACGCTCGAGCGGACATGCAGACAAAGGATCTCCGCTCGAGCGTGACTTCCATCGCTCGAGCGGATTGCAAGCTACAGTGAAAATACTGGATGCTCAAAATTCACGCTCGACGGGGGCTCGACCCTCGTTCGAGCGTGAGACACAAGTCCTCGCTCGAGCGTGAATTCTCTCGCTCGAGCGAACTGTAAACTCATGCAAAGTACTGGATGCACGCATTTCACGCTCGAGCGTCACTTTTCTCGCTCGAGCGGAAAGCATGATCAAAGAGTATACGCTCGAGCGTGGACTTCCTCGCTCGAGCGTGGGTCCAAAATCTGGAAATCCTAGATTTGAACCTCAAGCTCAAAACCAAGTTTAAATGCATAAATTTCAATCCTCTTGGGCTAATTTTCTGGAAAACACTTCAAAACTCATAATATTACATGTTTCAAGGATCAATTTGAGAAATCAAAGCCCAAGGGTAGTTTAATTAAATCCAATTTCAAACCAATTTCATGAACAAGATGAACATGCAACATGCATGAACTTTAAACAACTTTCAAGCTTCAAAACATGCTCTAATGAGCCAATTTCTTCAAAGACAAGATGAATTCATGGATTTTAACACAAACATGAACATGCATGCAAGATTCCCATGAAATCCAACCTCCAAACTCAACAATGTAAACATGCATGCATGATTTGAGCTACAATACAACATACTAGAGCCAATTCTTGACTTAACTCTTTAAACTACCATGATCCATGCTAGAAGGAACTTAAATACACAATTAAGAGGATGAAATTCATACCTAGATTCCTCAATTCTAAGTCTAGAGGCTCAATTATGCACTTAAGCTTTCAATTCCTCAAGATTCAAGCCAATTCTCTATGTTGAATTCACTACTCTCACTTTCTCTCTCTCTTGGTCGGTTGTGGTGTTCAAAATTGGCTGATGAAAAGTTGGCTAAGTGTATAACAAAGCTTCAAGCATAGCTCAAGTAGTGGGCCACTCAATGGCATTATGGTGATTAAGTCAAACTATGCAATTTATCAATATTTAATCTAATTTAATTGTACCAAATCACATTTTAACTGAATATATCATAAAGTCACATAAATTATAATTAACACATATCACTAATCAATTTCAGGTTCGGCCGCCGATAAGGCCTTCAATTTCACAATTTAAACATAAAAACATGAACAGATAATCAAACAGGCAACAGATAGAAATGCAATATAACAGATATACTTAATCAATTCAGTTCCAGATTCCAGTCAGTCAGTTCAGTATTTCAATCAGTTCAATTACCAATCATAATCCGTCTCAGTTTTAACAGTAGTCAGTAATTATCGGTAAACAGTGACGAGGGTTGTTACACTAGCCACTCATGGATGAGTGGAATGAGGTAGATGGAGAAGAAGCCACCATGGGAGACATGCTTAAAGCTTCAAGTTCCTTTCTTTCCAAACCCTAGCCTCTCTTTCTTGGCAAAAACAATTTCAGAACCCTAATCCAGCCTTTTTCTTGCCTATTTATACCTCTGGTGTCTTTCCAAACAGGTTTAAAACATCTGGCACGTTTTCCTATAAAAAGTCAACGCACGTGCAGACAAAGTCAACGCACATGTGGGAAAGTCAACTCTCTTCAAATTCTGTCTTTTTGCCCATTTTATGCTCTGACTATGTACAACCTGATTGATATTCAACACACATAAAGTATACATTTTGACAAGCAAGTGAAATTAAGAGATCCTAATTAACGGCCTCAATGATGTACAATTCGGCCTTAATCACATTCCTTACATTGGCCATCAATGGTTCTAACTGGAATGTAGTGCCTGAGATACATGCAAATGAAAAGGTTATCTACAATGTATTCGCACGTTATTCCAGTAGTTGAGAGTCCTAGTATATTTGGTAATTGTAATGATACAGAGGTTATCAATAATACTATGACTCTTAGTATACAAACGATGACTGTGGTTTCCAATATGGCTCAACGACTACAAGTAAGAAGCTAAGAGAATCAACGATTAAAAGAAGAAGTGATCATTTTAAAACAATAACTTGTTGAAACTTGTCAGGCGAAGAGAATTATTGAGAGTAAAAATTCACAATTAGAGAATGTAGTGCAATATTACGCAATCGTTATAATGCCAAGATTCACAGAGGTTGAAAATAGAGAGGTTCAAATTCGAGAGGCTCATGAAAAGCTATTGAGAGAAGTTAAGCGCAAAAAATCTATGAAGCCTACTTAGAACTAACATGTAATCTCGAAATATTTTCTTCTTCTGAAATAAAATTGCAAATTTTTCTCTTTGTCTTTTTTTTTTTTTTTATAATAAAAAGCATTTTTGGTGCAGATAAGGAAAAAAAAATTAGAGTAATTTCAGAATATATCTTTAGAAAAAAACTCCCCCCCCCCTGAGATTATGCATATAATTAGAATATAATTTTTCATAAAACTCCCCCTATGATGATGCTTCATCTTTTAAAAAAATATTTCTCCCTTGGAGCATTTTAAAAAAATATAAGTTGCACCATAAGATTTCAAAAAATAAGTTTATACATTATCTTCATTTCTATTGTGATTTAAAAAAATATCCAATCATAATACAAGTCATCATGAAAAATGCACTTTAAAGATATAATCATATCAAGTCATGCATTTGTCAAGAAGTATATAATCAAATTTTCTGATTTTTTCAAAATGTAACAAATATCATAATATATATGTGAGACTCAATTGAATTTGATTATTTAATCTTGTGTTCAGTGATGCATTGTCTTCATTCAGTCACATATAGTTCTAATAAGCATCGATTCACACGTAAATATACAAATTCAATCAATCAAATTCAGCACGTGTTATAAAATCAATTATAAAGTGATTCAAAGTAAATAATCAAGATATAATGAAATCACAATCAGTGTGTTTGGTTTTACTTTTCTAAATTCAATTTTATGAAAATTAAGCTTTTTGTTTTTCGTGTATTTTTGTTTTTAATGAATATTTATTAAATTTTAAGCAATTTTTTTTTTTTACTTTTTTAGATGCATCTTACTTAGATGTATCAAAATAGTAAAATATTTGTGAAAGAAATATTTTAAAAAAATTAACATATACACAAAAATATGAAAAATGTATTGAATTTTCATTATTATTATTTTTTTGTATTTAGTGTATTTTTTAAAGATTTTTTTTCAAAAATAGTATATTTTTTAAGTGTATTTATGTTAGGCGTGTCTAAAAATTTAAAAAAAAAAATTGTTTAAAATATTAAAAACATTCATTGAAAACATTAAAATACAAAAAATAAAAAAGTTGAATTTTCTGAAAGCTGTTTTCTGAAAATCAAAACCAAATAAGTTGAATTTTTTTTAATTATTATTTTTTATATCATTCCCGTGGCTTAAGTGATATCATGTAAGTATGGTATGACAAACATATATGTATGGAAACGATATATTTATATATGCAAGCCAATGATGATTGCACATAAGCATGAGAATAATATGATATCATCAAATGAAATATTTTCAGATTTAGAAAATCAAATTTTACCGATGCCACCTATACCAATTATTTATTATTGTTGTTATTGAATGTTGCAAGATTACTGTTCCTGTAGTGAATATTGTCTCCAATTATACGTTTTGAACATCTACTGTCCAATTATCATTTTTTCTTATCGAATTTCACCTTGAAATACACCTATAAAACAAAACAAATATTTGATTTTGATACCCAAACCTTTTTGGTCCGTTACTCTTAGTTTGTGGTTTACTTGATTTTGAAATCCATTTCATTTTTGTTCCATATAATCCTTTTTTAAATTAACATGATGAAATTGAGTGACCGTTCATATTACAATAATGACACACAATATTAGGATTACTACATGATAATGCTTTAACAAAGAAAATTTTATTAAAAAAAATTGTTTCCTGTGGGGTTTGAACCCAATATCCGCTTTTTCATAAACACATCTTTGATTTCGAAGTAATTTATTTAAATTTTCTTTCCTTTGTGTGAATTTAAAATTTATTTTATTTAAATCTTCTATATTTTCTTTTAAAGAATTATTTTTAATTTTCAAATCATTCAAATAATTTTTTAAAGAATCATTTTCCTTTTTCAAACTTTCATTTTTATTTTTCAAAGTTTCATTTCATTTTTAAAGATTCTATTTTTCAAGTTTTCATTTTCATTTTCAAAATATCATTTTCATTTACAAGGCATTTATTTGATTTTTCGAGAAAAGATTGTTTTGAAATAATCTTTTGAAAATTATCATGTAACTCCTCAATAAAATCTAATAATTCATCATATGTAGAAGAATTTGTATTTATCTCATCATCTTCAACTCACATGAAACAAATATTTGTCACTTCGTTATCGTCGCTTTCTCCATCAGGGTAATTTATATCATCATCATCATCATCATCTTCTCCACATATAAATTTCACTTCTTCTGTGATTTTATTTTCTTGAGTCATGCTTTCGTGTGTAATTTCTAATTTTTCGCAAATCTCTTTGCTGTGTCACAAGCACAAATTCTATCATATTCATTAGGATCAAGTGCACAATATAAAATATATTTTGCTTTAGTGAGAGGGTAATTTATATGATTAAATTGGGCCGAGCTGGGCAATGGGCCGTTAATGGGCCGAAATAAGAACAGCAGAGTAAGAAGAGCCCAAAACCCAAAAGTTAGTCCGGTCTGAATGAGGCTTGAAGGTTATTCCGGACTAAAGATACTCTGTGATTAGACCGGTCACAGGCATAGCACGGATAGCTCGGTAAGACCTAGCTAATTGTTAACACGGTTCGAACGACATGATTAGTTCGGTTAGACTTACTATGGTTTAGGCAGGGAGAACTGAGGTAAGGGCATTGGATGGAGAACCGAACTAGTTATAGTTTGGTCTACTCTGTGGCTCGGCATGACCATATTTACTTCGGTCGTATTGGAGTCCGACCCTGGTGAAACCATCTCACTTGGTTTAAGCAGTGAGGGGGGTGTTGAAGGATAAGCATTATCTTTCAGGAGTTTGAATCCTAGGAGGACTCTGCATGGAGGAGTAAAAGTCCTACTAGGATTATGCTACGCGAAACCTATAAAAGCTCACAAACATCACCTATGGGGAGGTAACACAACTTTGTTTTCTGAATACACGGAACTTTTGTCTATTTGTCAAGCTTACTGACTTAGGCATCGGAGAGGTTTCCGGCACACACCCGCCGGCTAGCTCACGTTCGTATTTTCAGGTGATAAAGCGACGTCGTACAGAGGAACGCAGACTTGATCAATAGGATTATACGAGAAGGTTTATCTCTTTCCCGTACAATTGGCGCCGTCTGTGGGAATTCAGACAAGAACAAAACCTCTTGATTAAGCTTTTCCTCTCAAGAATCAATGGCGCACAACGAAGAGTTACCACAGTCCGCCATCGACGGTCTAACTCCGGAAGGGGGTGCGAGGCGCGAAGGACTACCTCTTATCCCTCCTATGGGGGATTTGGAGCCACAGAGACAGAATACCCGGAGGGATACAAGAGGGAGAAGGCGGACTAACAGCCCTCGTCACTTTCGTTCGCATAGCCCAGAAAGGCAAAGGCGGAGGATTGATCCTCAAGCTTTGGAGGATCGCGTCAGGGAACAAGACGAATTGATACGTCGGATGGCAGCGGACATGGAATCTCTAAAGCGCCAGGTGAAAGGAAAAGGAGTGGCGACAGGAGAAGGGCGCACAAACAAGACGCCCCCTCGCCACTCGGAAAGTCGTAGTCGGAATACTACACCCTCTCAAGCAGAGAACAGAAGCCTCAAGACAGGCGATACGCAATCCAGATCTTCCAGAACTCGTCACTCTAGGTCGTACACTGAGGGAAGCACATATTGGCCCTCGCATACGCACCAAACGAGATCCAGACAGACAGAGTTGCCCAGATCGTCCGACCTACGAACCGTGCTAGAAGAGAAGGCACGGTGGAAGGAGGACGCCAGGGCGCGCGATCCACACAGAGTTTCTGCCTTACAGCGGTTGGCTCCTCGGACGCATGGAAGCGTCGAGGTTGGAATGCCAATACTGCGACCCGCCTACGAACCAACGGACAAGGCGTTAGCGAGGCTGCAGACCTCACCATTCGTCCCAGCAATCGAGAACGCGCCCCTACCTTCAGGCTTCCTACAGCCCAAATTCACCATGTACGAGGGGAAGACGGACCCTTACTCACACTTGAGCCACTTCCGCCAGGTTATGGCGGTATATCAGCGCAACGAGGCCTTGATGTGCATCCTATTCCCCTCAAGCCTTAGTGACCTAGGCTTGACTTGGTTTGAGAAACTTCCAGAAGACAGCATAGCCTCCTGGGCACAGTTGGCGGAGGCGTTTGTGACAAGGTTCCGAACAAACACCAAAACACCGGTGGAGATCGACCAATTACTCTCCAAAGACATGGGCGACAAGGAGACCCTAAGATCCTATAACAGTCGCTACTGAGAGACCTTTAACCAGATTGGGGACTGTCCCACCAATCTCGCCATTGCACAGTATAAGAGAGGCCTTCCAGTCGGGAACAGACTAAGGGACTCAATCACCATGACACCGCCCCTCACCATGGAAGCCCTGATGGAAAGAGTGCATCAGCACATCAGGGTGGAGGAGGATGGCGCACGTGCCAAAGCGAAATCTGGCACGACCACAGTACCAGAAAAGAAGGCCTCAGCAAAGGTCAATGCGGTAGATCGATCGAGCAAAAACAGACGTGGCAGGCGAGACAACGGAGAGGACCAGGATAAAAGATGGTTGAGAATCCGCACTGCCATAACCACGGTCTTCAAGAAACCGATCTACTGAATTCTAAGTGAAATACGGGATGAGCCTTTCGTCAGATGGCCAGCCAAGTTAGGCGAGGCTCAGAAGGACTACGACGACAGGTCACGGTGCACATTCCATAAAGAAAAGGGGCACCGCACTGAAAACTGCACGCCGTTGAGGCAGCACCTGGAGGAGTTGGTAGTAGCAGGACACCTGGATAAATACATTGAAGGAGGGGCGCAACCAGCCCCCCAGGACCACAATAACCCCAATGGGATGCCAATCGACGCCCCTTCTCAAGGCACTATCAATGTGATACATGGAGTCTTTGAACCCGAGCGCGTATGCGAGCTCAGGGGATCAATCAAAAAGGCTGAACACTTAAGAGAGGTGCTAAGTGCCCAACCTGCCATCAAGAAGGGGAAGACAGAGGCCACAAACGTCATGTCTTTTTCGGATAAAGACCTGGCAAGGATATATTGCCCTCACAATGATGCCCTGGTCGTCACTCTCCGAGTCAAGGATTTTGACGTCAAGCGGATTCTGATTGACCGGGTAGTTCATGTGAAATCATGTACTACGAAACATTTAAACAATTGAAGTTACAAGATAAAGACTTGGCACCTGCCGTATCTCCCCTAATTGGATTCAACTCTATGCCAGAATGGCCCGTCGGCAAAATAATCCTCCCAGTCAGAGCAGGGAGTGTGACGAAACAAGTGGAGTTCTGGGTGTTGAAGGTCCCCTCCACTTACAACATCATCTTGGGCAGAACGTGGCTGCATGCCATGCGATCGGTAGCGTCATCCTACCACCAAGTAATGCGGTTCCCCAACGACACCAGAGTAATAGAAGAAGTCTATGGAGATCAGATCATGTCGAAGCAGTGCTTTGTTATGGTGAACGGCAGCCGCGCTGCCAAAGGATACGTTCATTCGGTGGAAGAACCTGAGAGTAACGAACTGTTCGCAGATGTTGGCAAAGCGGCTAGTCAGAAAGCGGTGGAAGAGTTGGTAGAGGTAAGAATAGATGAAAAGAACCCGGATAAGTTCTTTTTGCTCGGTTCGTCGTTGTCCAGCACTGAGAGATTAGAGGTCTTGGAATTTTTGACCTCTAACATCGAAGTGTTCGCCTGGACACCATACGACATGCCAGGCATTGATCCCAACTTCATCTGTCACCAACTCAATGTCCACCCATCCGCCAGACCAATCATTCAGCGTACGCGCAGATCGGCACTCCACCACGCCGAAATAGTGGCGGAAGAAGTAGGAAACCTGCTGGAGGCAGGAGCAATTAGAGAGGTGCACTAACCAAGATGGATCTCCAACACAGTCGTAGTGCCAAAGAAGAATGGCAAGTGGCGTGTCTGCGTCGACTACAAAACAGTCAACAAGGTGTGCCCAAAAGACAGCTTTCCTCTACTGTAGATAGATCAACTGGTAGACCTGACGGCAGGGCACAACCGACTTAGCTTTCTGGATGCATACAGAGGCTACCACTAAATCGCCAAGCATAAACCTGACCAGGAGATCACATCCTTTACAACTCCGCGAGGATTGTACTGTTACAAGGTCATGCCCTTTGGCCTAAAGAACGCAGGGGCAACATTCCAGCGAATGGTCACCAAGATGTTCGAACCATTGTTAGGTAGAACAATGGAGGCTTACATCGACGACATGGTGGTCAAGAGCAGAGATGAGAATGACCATCTCAAGGACCTGAGTGAGATGTTTGAGATCCTAAAAAAGCACAAGTTACGCCTCAATGCATCCAAGTGTGCGTTCGGAGTAGGATCTGGCAAATTCCTAGGCTTCTTGGTGACCAACCGGGGTATAGAAGCAGACCCCTCTCAGATCAAGGCAATTCAGGATCTGGAGAGGCCGAATTCAGTAAAGGAAGTGCAACATCTCACCGGCATGGCAGCTGCGCTCAATCGGTTCATAAGCCGGTCGTCAGACAGACTACGACCATTCTTCCACGCGCTGAAAGCCAAGTTTGAGTGGGACGACGAATGCGACCGCGCTCTGGAAAACCTAAAAGAATACATGTCTTCTCCACCACTACTTGTAACCCCAATCCCTGGAGAAGAACTCTTCTTGTACCTGGCAGTCTCGCAACATGCAATTAGCGCAGTATTGGTCCGCGCAGAAGGAATCCAACACCTGTCCATCTACTATGTCAGCAAGACATTACTGGGCGCCGAAACAAGGTACTTGCCACTGGAGAAACTGGCATTGGCCTTGATGATGGCCTCAAGGAAGTTGTCGCACTACTTTCACGCCCACACCATAGTTGTTCTCACAGCCTTCCCATTAAAACTTTGTTTGAAAGGGCGAACTTTTCTGGGCGATTCTGAAGTGGGCAGTAGAGTTGGGGCAATACGACATCAAGTTCCAACCCAGGACCGCAATAAAAGCTCAAGCATTGGCGGATTTTGTCGCAGAATTCACACCAGGAAGTCATCACATCTGCCCAGTTGACCTGACTGAAACAACCGAACTAGGGATGGAAGTTGATGCCGGAATAGCGCAACCCCTGGTGCAATATACTCAGCCAGACGCCATGGCAGACCAAAACGAAGCAGGGAGGGAAAAGGCAGACCAAGCTACACCAAGTCAGAACTCACCAACAAATAAAGACTTGGTACAATCAGATTGCGAGGGCCAGACAGCCAGCATGGACCTTAAAGAAAACACCACCAACATGGAAGATCCCAAGGCATCATCTGATCCCTCCACTTGTTGGAAACTGTTCGTCGGAGAGATGTGGAAGCTCTTCGTGGATGGAGCATCCAATCGACATGGAGCAGGACTTGGTATAGTCCTCATCTCTCCAGACGGCCTGGTAATAGAGCAGGCAGTCAACCTTGGCTTCCCAGCATCAAACAACGAAGCGGAGTATGAAGCACTTCTTGCAGGTCTCAAGGCAACATTCTACATGAAGGCCACCGAGCTAATGATTTACAGCGACTCACAGCTGGTGGTAAACCAAATATCTGGCGACTACGAGGCAAAGGATGACAGGATGGCCAAATACCAAGAGTTGGTCAGAACAGAGATCAAGAAATTTGAAGTGGTCAGGATAGAACAAATCGGCAGGGAGGAAAACAGCAGAGCGGACGAACTAGCAGGCTTTGCCTCAATGACAGACACCTCCATCCCTCATCCATTACTGATTGACTACCTACCTAGACCAAGCATTGAAGACCCCGAAGCAGAAGAGGTATGTTGTGCAGAGTTAGGCCCTTCTTGGATGGACCCCATCATACTGTTCCTGAAAGACGGCACCTTACCGGAAGAAAAGAAAGAAGCAAATAGAATAAGAGCAAAGTCGCAGCGATTTTGGCTCTCCCCATCTTTGGCATTGTACAAAAAGTCGTTCTCAGGACCTTACTTAAAGTGTGTTCACCCCAGCAAAGTGGAAGCGTTTCTGTTCGAAATACACGAGGGTGTATGCGGCAGCCATCAAGGAGGAAGATCATTGGCATACCGAGCAATTTCACAAGGATACTGGTGGCATACATGCAAGCGGATTCAGAGAAGTATGTCAAAAAGTGCGAAAAATGCCAGAAGTTCGCACATCAAATACACCAACCTGCCAGAGAACTTCTACCTCTAACTAGCCCATGGCCCTTCGCAATGTGGGGATTGGACATAGTAGGGCCACTTCCAACAGCACCTGGCAACAGGAAGTTCTTCCTTGCAGCAACCGACTACTTCACAAAGTGGGTAGAGGCAGAAGCATTAGCATCAATCAAGGAAAAGATGTGAAGAAGTTCGTTTGGCAGAACATCATCACTCGGTTTGGCATACCAAAGCCCTGATCTCAGACAACGGCACTCAGTTCGACGGTAGGATTTTCAGGGGCTTTTGTGAAGAGTACAAGATAGAGTTCTACAATTCTACACCGGCATATCCCCAAGCAAATGGACAGGCAGAGGCATCAAACAAGGTAGTCTTGGATGGATTGAAGAAACGGTTAGAGAAAGCCAAAGGCAAGTGGGCAGAAGAGCTCCCTCATGTTTTGTGGGCTTACCGCACGACGCCTCGACGATCAACAGGAGAAACACCATTCTCCCTAGCTTATGGAATGGAAGCAGTCATCCCGCTGGAAGTTGGCCTCCCCACAATTCGAAGCGAAAATTTTGATCCAAACTTAAATGGCGAAGCCATATCATTGGACCTTGACCTTGCGGAAGAAAGAAGAGACAGAGCATTGGTTCACATCGCCTCCTTCCAACAAGAACTGTCCAGAAAGTATAACAAGACAGTTCATCCAAGGCAATTCAAGGTCGGAGATTGGGTACTGCGCAAAGTGATGGGAAACACCTTGGTGCCCGGAGATGGCAAGTTAGGGCCTAATTGGGAAGGACCTTACAAAGTGGTTGGATTAGCAGGCAAAGGGGCATACCACTTAGAAGATGAGGACGACAAGACAATTCCCAGGCCATGGAATACTGCCAATCTCAAGTTATTTTATTTTTAGCTTTTTTCTTTTTTAAGCATGTGTAATTTTTTCCCTTTCTCAATAAAACAAGTAGTTTTCTTTTCCGTTTAAGCATTTTTTCGCTGCAAAAGTTTGTTTTAGTAAATTAGTGAGTTAGGGGCAGAAAAAACACTTTATTCTAGGTTAGCTGGAAAAACCAACCTAGAGGTTGGCTGGATTAAACCAACACCCCTCCTAAGCCCAAGATAAGGATCCAGGCTGCAGGACGTTTGGTCGGAATAACCAAACACTCTATTCTAGGTTGGCTGGAAAAACCAACTTAGAGGTTGGCTGGATTAAACCAATACCCCTCCTTAGCCCAGGATAAGGATCCGGGCTGCAAGACGTTTGGTCGGAATAACCAAACACTTTATTTTAGGTTGGCTGGAAAAACCAACTCTTTGTACTCTTCAGCCGAAGTAAGGGTATGGCTGAAGAGTGGTTGGCTGGATTAAACCAACACCCCTCCTTAGCCCAGGATAAGGATCCAGGCTGCAGGACGTTTGGTCAGAATAACCAAACACTTTATTTTAGGTTGGCTGGAAAAACCAACTCTTTGTACTCTTCAGCCGAAGTAAGGGTATGGCTAAAGAGTAGTTGGCTGGATTAAACCAACTCTTTGTACTATTCAGCCGAAGTAAGGGTATGGCTGAAGAGTGGTTGGCTGGATTAAAACCAACTCTTTAAACTCTTCAGCCGAAGTAAGGGTATGGCTGAAGAGTGGTTGGCTGGATTAAACCAACTCTTTAAACTCTTCAGCTGAGGTAAGGGTATGGCTGAAGAGTGAGTTGGCTGGATTAAAACCAACTCTTTGAAACTCTTCAGCCGAAGTAAGGGTATGGCTGAAGAATGGCTGGATTAAACCAACTCTTAGTACTCTTCAGCCGAAATTAGTATATCGGCTAAAAGAGTGGTTGGCTGGTAAGCCTACTCAGATTGCCGAAAATTATTCCAAGTTGCAGTAAGAAAGCAAGCAATCAAACCGAGATCACAGTCGAGCAAAAGAGTTCATTGTAAAATTCATTACAAGTGCAAGCATACAAATCAAAAACCGGAATAGAAGTTGAGCATAGAAGATGATTTTCATTGATCAAAGTTGAAAGAGCAAGGTACAAAGGAGGGGCCGTAGCCCGGTTACAAGTCCAAAATAAAAGACAAAAAGAAAAATCAGCTAAAAAGATCCTCCAGATCGGCATCAACATCAACACGAACACCGGTGTCAGAGGTTAGAACAGCCTCGGTTTGAAGCTCGGTCTCTACTGGAAACACAGTTTCAGCTGTCAAGTCTTCAACCGTTGGCTCCAACCGAGCTGATTGATCATCTGTTTGCCCATTGACAACCGGAGTTTCGGTTTGTTCATTTTCTTCATCGTCATCAGACGCCTCAAGAAATTGCTTTTGGAGATCGGCAGCATATTCCGCCAGTGAAGCCGGAATGAAATACTGTGGAGCATTGTAGACCTCGGTGTCAGAACCACAACCGAGCTGCTCCACAGCACCTCGCCAGCCACACTTAAAGAACAAATCCTTGGCGGCCTCACATTGGGGAATGTAGAGGGCTTCTGCCTCCTTGAAACCTTCAGCATTGGCACCATTTGCCTTCTCCTTCAGCTCGGCGATCTCAGCATCCTTTTTCCCTTCGAGCTTGACTAGCTCACGAAGGTACTTATCTTTCATCGCGGCCAACGCCTTCTGTTTGTCGGCTTCAGCCAAGGTAACTAGTCCGGTTAGACGAGCTACCTCGGCCTCTAGCTCGGTCGTTTTTTGTTGGCATTCTTTCAGTTCGGCGGTCTTGGCTTCGGCTTCTACCATGGCCTGCCTTGCTGTTTTCCTGAGCTCCAGAACCTTTTGATGGGCAATTTGGCTCTTTTGGAGAGACTGAAACGAATGAAAAGAAATCAACGACAAAACCGAACTGAAAGTTTGCAAAAATTGAGAGACAAGAGGGGCATCTTACCAGGATCATGGATTTGGTGGCCGATTGGATGGCCCTTAGCTCGGTTAGATTCTGGTGGTGTTCCATGTCTGCTGGAAGGCAAACACTCTTGGCAAGGTTGAATGCCAAAGTGATCAAACCACCGAAGGTCTCCTGAATATCTCGGTTCTGCCAAACTTTCTCAGCAACCACCGATTCGGTCTCCTGAATATCTCGGTTCTGAAACTTGAGCTTGGTTGCCCACCTGGTGATTAGCTCGGTCAGAGGGCTCGGGTTGTGGACTTGGTGGGTGGCTCGGTGGAAGGGTGGTTTCGTCTTCATCCGCTAGACGCTGCTCGTTGGGTAGTCCGGGCGCTTGGATGGGCGCGATGAAGAAGGCTGCTGAGAAGGAAGGGCCACAACGGTCTGTTGCGTTTGGTGGTGGTACTACTTCGGTCTGCTGTTTCGGTCAAAAGGGCCGGACTCTGTTTCTCTTGGCCATTTCCTGTTCGGCTGTAAGAGGAACTAGGTTAATCCGGGGCAAGGTTGGGTCCGGTTCTGGGGCGTCCTCTAGAAGAAAGTCAGTCATCTGGCTTTCCGGCGGCCGCTGTATCTGTATGTCGGCTCAAAATTTAGTAGCTTAGCCCAACTCCGTTCTGGGTACCGTAGTGCGGCGCGAAGACGTTTAGATTGGGGTAGCTGTAAAGTGAATGGATATGAGCTGAATCTGCATAAATGAAAGCAACATTCAGTTCGGTTCAGAATGGAAGCCGAAATAAAAGAATGACATGAAAGGAAACCGAAGTAAAGTATACCAGGGATTCCTTTGTTCCAATTTATACTTCGGCCTGGGATCTGGGCTTGGTGGTCTTCAAAATTCCCAGATACCCAGAAAAAATCGTCATCATTTAGGTCTTTATCCGGCGTATCTTTTATTATTTTTTCTCTGCGGCGGCGTATCCTAAGGTAGTAGACCCAGCCATCATCTTTGGAGCCAATGGAGTATTGGTGCAATATTTCGGCTAGACCGAGGTTGAGACCGGCTTGACGGTTTAGTTCGACTATACCCATTATTATACGGTAAGAATTGGTGGATAGCTGGGTTGGACATATTCTGGTTTGCCTGAGGAACTCACAGATTAAGGGTTGGACTGGAAATCTTAGTCCGGTTTCTATTATTGAAAGAAGGGTAAAAGGTACAAAGCCTTCATTCCCCCATGGTATGGCACATTCTTTGGCTAGGGTAAGGTGGACATCGTCAGGAATGTTATAGTCCTTTCGGAATTCGGCCTAGGCCACCTGGTTTTCTTACTAAGAATCTATACTTCCCCATTTATTTTATAAGTTATGGATAAATTAGTTCGGTCGAAAAATGTGCTCAGTAGCTCGGTTGAGTGCGCAGTGGAGTGCCTGGCAACCTAAGTCTGCAAGTAGGAAAACAAAGGGGTTAAGCACAGATCATTGGACCGTGCTACAAAATAAGAGCAAGAAAAGAAGTCCTACTTCGGCTATGTGGGATGCTACAGGTTCTATCTCGGTTTTCAACAAGATGCTTTGTAGCTCGGATTGAGCAGGGGGTTCGATAGCTCGGTCTTGGCAAGCGATTCGTATCTCAGTTAAAGAAAAGTGCTGTTAGACCGGTTGAGCCTCTAGGGGCAGCTTTCTGAGTTCGGTCTAAAAAACTCAAAAAGCTGGCTTAGCCCCGAAAGCCTAGTTCGGTCGAAGAGTTTAGGCTTCAGTATGCTAAAGTTCGGTTCATTTATCTCGGCTAAGTTAAAATCAAAAGATGGTGCCTTTATTAAAACTACTGGTGTGAGGATGAAGTGTTAGTTCGGTTGCGAACTGACTAGACTTATACCTAGTATAAACAGTATCCTAGCTCGGTTGGACGTGTTTATGGATCAAAATCAGTGTTCTACGAGTTGTTTCATAGATTCTAGTAGTTCTTATGAAGTTTTTGCCAGAAAAACACGAAACTAAGCAGCAAAAGTGTTTTGCCAAAAACAGTATGCCATGGATCGAAACAAGTATGAAAAATAAGAAAAGAGAAACAGAGTTGCAATGCTTACCAGATGAAGAAGATGAAAATGGAAGTAGAAACAACGGCAAAAGCACGCAGCTTCTTCAAAGTGCAAAATGAAGAACGAGAAGAGCTCAGAAGGGAGAGAGAGAGAGAGAGAGAGAGAGAGAGAGAGAGAGAGCTTGAACGGTAAAATGATTGATGTGGAGATTCAAAAGGCAAAAAAGGTGTTTTGGAAAGTAGGAAGGACAAAAAGCGCGGGACTGTTCAATTTTGCGGAGTACGAGAGGCGGCGTGACAGCTGCGAAGGCCAATCAGAGGCTGCCACGTGCATTGGAATGAGAAACGATTACAGTTGCTGTGATTGAAGAGACGCTTTGACCGGACAGGTGCAGCTCGCTGGAAGGCTTAAAAATAGTTTTTTTAGCTCGGTTGCAAAACCTAAAAAGAAGTTTTTTAGCTCGGCTGAAAGCTTAAAAGTTTTTTTAGCCCGGTTGTTAGCTCAGCCGATATACGAGTAATCCCTATCATGCTTTCCAGATGGAATTAAGGGCAATTGAGAGGGTAATTTATATGATTAAATTGGGCCGAGCTTGGCAGTGGGCCGTTAATGGGCCGAGAATAAGAACAGCACAGAGTAAGAAGAGCCCAAAACCCAGAAGTTAGTCCGGTCTGAATGAGGCTTGAAGGTTATTCCGGACTAAGATACTCTGTGATTAGACCGGTCGCAGAGCATAGCACGGATAGCTCGGTAAGACCTAGCTAATTGTTAACACGGTTTCGAACGACCATGGTTAGTTCGGTTAGACTTACTATGGTTAGGCAGGGAGAACTGAGGTAAGGGCATTGGATGGAGAACCGAACTAGTATAGTTTGGTCTACTCTGTGGCTCGGCATGACCATATTTACTTCGGTCGTATTGAAGTCCGATCTGGTGAAACCATTCACTTGTTTAAGCAGTGAGGGGGGTGTTAAAGGATAAGTATTATCTTTCAGGATTTGAATCCTAGGAGGACTCTGCAGGGGGTAAAAGTCCTACTAGGTTGCCACGCGAAACCTATAAAAGCTCACAAACATCACCTATGGAGAGGTAACACAAACTTTGTTTTCTGAATACACGGAGCTTTGTCTATTTGTCAACTTACTGACTTTAGGCATCGGAGAGGTTTCCGGCACACACCGCCGGCTAGCTCACGTTCGTATTTTCAGGTGATAAAGCACGTCGTACAGAAACGCAGACATTGATCAACAGGATTATACGAGAAGGTTTATCTCTTTCCCGTACATTTAGCATTTATTTGAATGCTTCTAATATCATCCTCATCCCATTCCTCTTCTGTTTTAGGAATTTTCTTTGTATCTACGATTTTGGAAGGAATAATTGGACCATTTTTAATAATCTTCCATACCATGTAGTCTGTCCATTGAATGTATATTATAATTCTATTTTTTCAATAATTGTAATTTTTACCAGTAGAATAGAGAGGGTAGGCAAGTGAGTGACCATCAATAATTTGTATTCCTATAATGGCTGCCGTTGATCAATTCTAAAGTTGTTAAGTCAAAAAATAAATAAGAGCTCTTACTTTGACAACAATTGTTATTCCAAGTAGGTAACCCAAGAGGGAGTGAATTGGGTTATTAAAAATTTTCTAAATTAAAATTAACCCAAATAAAAAATAAATAAAATTGCTCAACAATATAAAATAGAGTAATGAAATAAAATGAGCAAAGTGAAGAGAAGCAAACTCAGCGATTTATAGTGATTCAGCACACCAGGTTTACGTCCACTTTCCAAGTATGCTCTTCGGAAATTTCTGCACTATTCTTCAAATAGTAATTACACCACTAGTTTCATGGGTACTAGTGAACTTTTTACAGACTAGTTTAGAATCCGGTGCTTAATCACATCTAACCAAGTGATTTTATCCCAAAAACCAATCACAAAAATAACTCGATTAGTTTTGAATCTGATGCCTAATCTCACCTAACCCAAATGATTTTATCCCGAAAAATCACTCACAAAAACTCTCTTTTTCTACCAAAATAGTAAGAATAAGGGATAGAAAATTATTTTACAATTTTGCTCAAAGTCTTAACAAATTTTTTCACAGAAAATACAACTCAATGAAACATAATAATATTTTGAGAACAAATAACTATCACATATTTTTTTCTTTTCTTCTCTTCTTAAACACTTATTTTTCTTTAACCAAAGTACTCCTTATATATCTTAAAATTATATCCGTTAGAGAGATAAGCTCCTCTCAAATCACAAAGCAACGGAGTGCTCCTCTTTTTAACTTATCATCATGCGGCGCAAGTGGCTTTTCCATTCTCAAAAATTGCAACTCAGATTCATACGTCTAGATTCACAAGCCCACGAGAAATTTGAAAATTTTGGCACTAACGTTGCTTTTGATAAATAGTGATGGTAAAATTTTTACAACCCCGGTTGGTAGCTCGAAATTCGTGGGTCGAAACGTGGCTCGACGCCAAAACGACGTCGTTTTGGCGTCGTTTTTTTTTTTTTTTTTTTCTTCTTTCTCCTGTGTTTAATCAGGGAGAAGAAGAACAGGGAGAAGAAGAAGAAGGGAGGGGGGGGGGAGAAGGAGAAGGAGAAGAAGAAGAAGGGAGGGGGGGAGAAGAAGAAGAAGGGAGGGAGGGAGGAGAAGAAGATCGGGAGGAGGAGGAAGGAGGGAGGGGAGGGGGTCATAAAAATTGGCTGGAGGAGGAGGCAGGGCTGCGGCGTCGGCAGAGGCGACGAGCGGCGAGGCATCGGCAGACGGCGAGGCGACGAGGACGGAGGCACAGGAGGACGGCGAGGTCGTCGGCAGAGGCGACGGCGAGCTCCTCACGGAGCTGCGGCGAGCGTCGGCAGAACCAGGGCGAGGCGACGAGGACGGCGAGGCCTCTCTCCCTCTCTTCTCTGCTCTCCCTCTCTTCTCTCCCTTCGAAAAATTCGGGCCATTCGACCCTCGAAATTTTCGAGCTACCGTTGATTTCCAAATTTTTAAAACAATTCTCGTAAAATCAATGAGTGTACAGTGATTGTATTGTAATTTTTCTATTAAAATATTCAAATACACAATAAAATCTGTATTAAAATATTTATATGCATAGTAGAATGTTTTTAAAATAACATTTATAATAGATATACATATATCTTTTAAAATTTTTGTAGTTGTTGTACAAATTTTAAAAATACTCTAATAAAAAATAACCCACTACTCCACGCATGTATATCAAATTTGTTAAAAGAAGATAACTTACGAATACCAAATTTGTCAAAATATGACAACCCACTAATATCACATTTGTCAAAACAATACAACCAATTAATATCAAATTTGTTAAAAGATGAATAGTGACCAACCGTATTTTTCAAAATGTGAATAATAAATTTTATAAAATATTTTTGTCAAATCAAATATTGCACAGTAATTTCGATTTAAATAATATTTTTAATAAATACATCAAACAACATATATTTTAGACAGATAATAGTTTGTGTCAAAGAATGTAGAATATGTATATTAAAAAATCATAATTTATCCCACAATATTTTAGATATCATCAAAATTAAATCATATGATTAACAGTTAACTTTTATTTTATAATCCCACATTGAAAAAGAGAAAAAAAGTGAGTTGTTTCACTATAAAGTAAACATTATGCTCCCGTTTAATATTATAGTATTGTATATATTTCAATTCAAGATAATTTAAATTTTAAAATTAAAATAACATTTAAAAGTTTTAATTAATTAATTTTTATATAAGTTGATTGGTCTCTTGACCGAACCGATTAGGCTAAACCGTTTTCAGTTCGATTGATTCGCTAGTTTAACTACGATTTCTCATATTGGTTTTTTTAATTTTAAACAATTAAAAAGATTTCCATTGGCTACTTTCTATTTAACCATATAAAAATAAAACTCTAATTAATTTATGATTTATTTAATAATCCTAGATTGAGAGAAGAAAAAAAAAGCGTGCTGTTTTAGTTATATAAAGTGAATCTTATACTCTCATTTAATTATATAGTGTTGTGCATAGTTTAGTTCAAGACAGTTTAAATTTTAAATAAAAACTTTAATTAGTCTATGATTTATTTTATAATCCCACAACGGAAAAAGAAATAAAAAATGAGTTGTTTCACTTATATAAAGTGAATCGTATACTCTTATTTAATGTTGTAATGTTGTGCATGTTTTTGTTGAAGATAGTTTAAATTTTAAAAGAAATTTAAAAGTTTTAATTAATTAATTTTTGTGTAAGTTGGTTGGTTTTTTTGACCTAGCCGATTAGATTGAATCATTTTTGGTTTAATTGATTTGTTGGTTTAGCCGCGATTTTAGTAATTTTATCAAATTATATTGGTTAGATTTGTTTGATTCGAAATAAATTAAAGATTGATCTAATTAAAGATTGAACGATTAAGATTGCATAATTAAAAATAAACTTCCTGCCCAAACAATTATTAAGTTTTATTTTATAATTCCATATCGGGAAAAGAAGGAAAATGTGAGTTATTTCACTGATATAAAGTGAACCTTATGCTTCTATTTAATATCGTAGTGTTGTGCATACTTCAATTCAAGACAATTTAAATTTTAAAATTAAAATAAAATTTAAAATTTTTTATTAATTAATTTTTGTAGAAGTTGGTTGATCTTTTGACCTAGCCGATTAGGCTAAACCATTTTCGATTTTATTGATTCGTTGATTTAACCGTGATGTTAGCAATTTTATTAAAATATATTGGTTAGATTTGTTTGATTCGAAAAACAATTAAAGATTGACCTAATTAAAGATTAAATGACTAATATTGTTTGATTCGAAATAAATTTGCTGCCCGAACAATTGTTAATTTTTATTTTGTACAATCCTATATCAGGAAAAGAAGAAAAAAGTGAGTTGTTTCACTTATATAAAGTAAACCTATGTTCCCATTTAATATTGTAGTGTTGTGCATGTTTCAGTTGAAGACAGTTTAAATTTTAAAATAAAATAAAATTTAAAAGTTTTAATTAATTAACTTTTGTTTAAGTTGATTGGTCTTTTGACTGATTTTAACGATTTTATCAAAAAATATATATTGTTTTTTTTCTAAAAGGTATGTTTAAGTTTTATGACAAACTTTAACATAGAATAAACTAAAACTAAAACTAAAACTAAAAAATTTATAAAACAAAATTTGTTTTTATTTGATCATAAATATAATATATATTTTAATTTATTCTATTTTTTTCGTCTTTACCAATTAAATTATGACTTGTATTTTTGTGACAACCCCGATTCATAATTAACTACTAATCCATAATTAAAAATGCCTAATAAGTATTTAAGATGAAATTGTGAGTTAATTGTGCATCTTATATGTTATTTGTGTTTCTATCTATCTGTTGTAGGAATATCTGTCTGAAATTCTATCTCATATAAGTCTGCACAGCTCTATGGACTTTGTATTTTGACACTTGCTTCCGCTAACCCCTTATTTTGCTAATATGTCTCAAAGGCCTTTGGTAATCTTAGGATTATTGGCCGGTTACGACACTAAATCTATGAGGGCGAGTTTGGGTTGTGACAATTTCTTATTATGAACTTAGAATATATAATTAATGACGTAACACCTAAAATATATATATTTTAATAAAATGATTAAAATTTAATTTATTCTAAATTATTTTTCTATATTTTTCAAATAAATTTTATATTATTATTTAATTTTAAAATAATTTTTAATTATTTATTTAGCTCATGCGTCGCACAGGTTCATATGCTAGTTTAGTCAATAAGATAAAATGTCACATCTAAACCATAATCATTTCACTTTTTTTGTTCTCACAACTATCAAATCAACTATAAAAATGTCCAAAATTCATCCCAAAGGAGGTCTTTTAAATTAAAATTTGATAATCTAAAAATAGAAGTAAATTTAAATTAAAATTTGATAATCTAAAAATAGAAGTAAAAAATATCCCTATGTCAGTTTTGAAAATCATTTTTTATTTTATTTTATCTATTTCTACTTGATAAATTATAAGTAAAAGTTATATCAAATATTTTAATACAAACTCTCAAAATAAAAAAGTTATAAATAACTTTAATAAATTGTACAAAACAACCCCAATGTCGTTGATTATTGTAGGAATAATACTAGGAATGTTTGATATAACTCACTTTTTCCAACTTTAGTTAAATATAGTCTCCTTTGGTTTTTAGTTAAAAAAATGTTAAATCATTCTCTCTCTTTTTTTCATCTTTTCAAAAAATTAAAAAATTACCAAAAAAAAACAAATTAAATAAAAAGTCCATTCCTAAGCACTTCCTGCGTATATGGTTTGGCAAGTTTTAAAAAAGTCAAAAAGTTAAAAAGTCACATCATCTTATTTAAGTCACATTACCTCTCTAATACATCATTTCAAATCCAACCAAAATCCAACCCATATTTTATAAAAAGTCAAAAAGTACACTTATTTAGATCATCCCAAACAATTCGACTCAAATTTACTTAGGTAATTATAGCTAATCTTTAAAAGCGGGACAAAATGTATCTGAATTTTATAAAAGTTTTTTTTTTCATCTTTATTATCGAAGTAACATTCCATAAAATGAATGGTGTTTACATACATATGGGGTGTTTGGTAATAGGTTTTTTTTAGTTTTTTAGGCTAAAATAGTATAAAAAGATAAAATAGGCTAATATAATTAATAAGATAAAATATCACATCAAATCTATAATTATTTTACTTTTTTTCTCACAAATATCACATTTAATTATAAAAAAAAATTCAACCCTCTTTCCAAACACATCTATTTTAGCCTACTAAAATAGTTAAAACTAAATAGCCTACTAAAATAGATAACTTTCCAAACACCCCAATAGTTAAGATAAATAGCAATGTTAACATGAAAAAGTAAATTGGTAAAATAAAATGTATATTTTATAATAAGAGAATTCTACAATACATACTTCTTATCATATGCACTCTCCCTCTCTTTTTTTTCCTTATCAGATACCATATTCATCTTTAATTACGCCATTTTGTTCTTTAGTTATGACTGGGGCTGCAAATGGACAGAATCATTCATGAACATGTTCGAATTTGGCTCGTTTGAACTCGGTTCGTCATTTTTTTTTTCTGCGTTCGAGCTCGGGTTTGAGTTCATTAAAATCTGAATAAACAAGTCCAAACATATTAAAACTCAGCTTGTTAGCTCGGCTTATTAGCTGACTCATTTAACATTTATTATTTATTTATATATTAAATAATGTAAAAATATGTATAAAAAATAAAATAAATTTGTTATTTATATATTTAAAAAATGTAAATGTAAATAATAACTAACTATCGATAATACATTTATATAATAGTGGTGGTAGATATTATTATTTTAATAAAACATTGACTTTTCTTTTAGTATGTTTATATATATATATATATTGTATATATATTATATAATCAAAATTTTAATTGTAACTTTAGTCTTATACGCAAATATAAATTTATAATTTTTTTGGTTTGTTAAGACTCGTGAACAGGCTCGAATTTGAGTTAAGCCTAAACCAACTCGGCTCAGATCGGTTCATTAAATTTTTATTAAGCTCGAGTTCGAACTCATTAAAATCTTAATAAAAAGTCCAAATATACTAAAACTCGACTCGGCTCTGCTCGTTTATAACCCTAGTTATGACTAATCTTTTTCTTTAGTTATGACATGATTTTGAGATGTTTAGTAATATCTTACGTAGTGTGTACTTATGGCTTCCTTTTTTTATTTTATTTTAAATTATGACTAAAAAAAGATAGAGTTATGTCATTTATTTCTTTAATTACCGTTTAGTAACTATGGGTGTTGATTTTCAACTACACAACCAAAAGGGGAACTCAACTGGAAAGCATTGGCAAAATAGATTAAGCCCAACAACCTGCACAAGAATATGAGAATCCAGCGGTGGTTCATCCACCCGGGGACACTTTGGCAATCAAGTCAGTAATCTCTCACAGATATCAAATCGGAGTATAACTCACGAGTCACTGCTCAAAGTATATCACACATACTTGAGACCCACAGGGGTGCCTTGCTTTTATAACTGGTAGTGACCTAATCCCTTTAGAAGTCTCACTTCAGTGGACTCAGGCTCAATTCTTATCCTGGACTCTCAGCTAGATAGGGATAAACTCTCCTTGTGCCTTATCTTTATCCAGACTAAGATCCTTCCCTGTTCTAGGACTCTTGTTCCTTATTCACTTATCTTAGATTCCAGTATCTCCGCAGATAACCTCGGCCTAGCCGAGATCATCTCGGCAGCATGATCAGGCCACGTGGCACCTCGGCTGACACTTCGGCGTTACCTTGGCCATGTGCTGTTATTCACAAAATACTTCTCCACAGTTGTCCCCTAGGTTCTATTACCTTGGTATCCTGAGGTGATGGGAACCTACGTCGTTTGTCCACACTACATATTGGCTAAAAATTTATTCATCTCTTTGATCGAGATCATGACTCATCGGCTTCATATAACTAGGACTCAGGTTCTTTAAGCATCTCAACCGAGATCGCTCATCTAGCCGAGGTTATAGCATCACTCCTTTAAAAATTTCAAGAGTTCTAACTGCGCATGAGCTGTCACGCACAGTCTTTTCAATGGTTTCATCCACGTGTCCATTTCTCATTGGTTCGTACCTAACACGCGCCAGCAGGCTGCGTCATTTCTGTCCGCGCTACCTAACAGACACGTCATCCAAGGTACTTCATTGTATTTTTGCCGCCTTTTCATATTTTTGACAAAAACGCATTCTTTCTCTCTTTGACCCTTCACTTTTGTAGATTCGATTTCCCCTCTTGCTAAAATTTTTCTCTCTTTACATTGCCAAACCTCCATTGCCATGCTTTTGAGTTCTCTACAACCATTGCAATCATCTCCTCCGGTGAGCTTTCCGTCGTTTGCTTCCATCGTCTATCTCTAGCAAGCCTCATTCCGACATTCGTTTTGTCGGCTTCACTCGGTAAGTCCTCAATTTCTTCTTTTTAATTTCTGTCTTTATTAGTCCTGGCCATGTTCTTCAATATAATTTCCCCTTGAATTTTTCCATATGTTTCACTCCACATTTGCTACTGTGGAATTTGCATCTGTATTCGTAGTTGTACTCTATTTTTCTACTATTTTTCATGTTCTGAACAGTATGAGTCATTTTTCGTTCTTGAATCTATCTTGTTCTTCGAAGTTCGTCACTGTATTTCTAGAGTGTTCAATAGTATTGTTATTGCACATTTGCACACACCCACTCAATGTTCACAAATTTGGCTGTTCTGTGCATGAAAATCTAGTTTATTGTTCGCCATTTTTTTTCTGTGGTTCTGAATCACACTTATTTAGGTTTTCTTAGTGCATTTTCTAGATTTCTTAGCGCATTTTCTAGATTCTTGCCTTCGATTCTTGTTTCCGTAGTCCTAGGCTTGGGATTTGCTTTAGAACCCTATTCTTTAACAAAACTGAAACAAGAACCCTATCCAGGCCACCAAAAACCCTTCCATAGTTGTTTAGCCGAGATCTTTGAACCTTTACCAAGCCTGTTACCAAAAATTTGCTATCGAACCCATTTTAGCCGAGAAAATAGGTATGTTTAGGTGGAGAGTAGACACCCCTACCAAGCTAGAATATTTTAGATAAGAGTTCTCTATCCCAGCTAACGTTCAAATCAGGTTGGCTGGGAAAGAGCACTCTATCATGCCTGATAGGGATGCCATGTCATTCCCTGTAGTAGCGTTTATAGAGTGTGGATTTCGGTTCCCCTTAGACATTCTTTTAAGAGAAGTCCATCACTATTACAAACTCAACCCCCATGCAACTGGTATAATCAAACTGGCATGTCGAGAAAAAGCTAGGATTACACTAGCCGACATCCAATTGTGTTATACCATCTGTGGCCTTAAGTCTGACAAAGGCTACACATACTACCTCAAGCCCAGATCCATCGCCTTCAAACTTATAGCCGACCTTCCAGACTCCAATAAGGGCGCTAGAGATGACTACTTGATCGTCTCGGGCAATTAGGAGTTTGCGCCTGATGATGATCTTCATCTCTTTCCTCTGTGTCGAGCAGTGTTTAGAGAGGATTAAGGTAAGAACTGAGACATCCCATAACTTTATCTCTGTTAAGACTTGTCAACTCATCTATCTGTACTAATGTTTGCTTCTTGCTTTTGCAGTTCTTCCCCAACCATCAAAGGAGCCAGACCTTCTTCCCAAGCCCAGATCTAAAAAGGCTATTGGGCTTGCCTGTTGAAAAACACAAAGCTCAATTACTGCTCAAGTATGTACCAGCATACCAGAGTCTTTTGCCCGACACTTTCAGAAGAAGCAAGACTTCAGCAACTGCTCAACCTGTCACTTCCTCACCAAGGCTAGATCAAGCCTCTTCATAAGATCTAGTGGACCAATTATCCACTTTTACCCCCCAACTAATCCCTCCGTTTCAACGTCAGCATTGACGTCAAATTTCTCCGAACGCTCCTGCCGGCAGAACACGCAACAGAAAATGCCGAGATTCGGAATCATTGGCATACGATCCAGCTAACCCTCTAATCGTTTTTCCTGCCGTTAACTTTGGCATTAGAGTTACAGTTGCTGCGACAATAGAAAAAATGGGTCGTAAGCCAGCTGTCGCCGAGGATCTTCTTACCGACCTCCCTGGGGTTGTGACTGTTCACTCTTCTCTTTTCCAATCCTAACCCAAGCCTAAAGCCAAAAGGGTTAAGAGGGCTAAGGCAAAGGCCTCAGTAACGCAAGTTGACTCCAAGGACAATGTGCCGATCTCCAAGTTGGTCGAGATCGAGAAGAGCTCAACTACCGCCGAGAAGAGAAAGCTGAGACCGTAACACCTGATTCCCCACCACCGAAGAAGCCGAGGTCTGATTGCTTAGAGGGTGGCAGTAGCTTCCCTCGCGATCAGACCTAGGCCCCCAAGGTCATGGTTGGTTATCAACCTTTGACTGCCGGTGATATTGCAATCGAAAGCATGGAGGTCGGTGCCGCTTTGTCTACGGCCGTGCTCTTTCTAGTTGACATGAATCACATGGCCGATCTCCATGAGTACGAGAACTTCGGCCTTATGATGCAGCACTCCGTTTTGGTAAGTTTCTTACTGTATCCATTGAATCTTTCCAACACTTGGCCATAGTTTGCTAACTTGTTTTGTTTCTTGCAGGCCATCCAATATGCTCATTCTTACTAAGATGATGAAGAAGGACTTGGTGAAGAAGATTCAAGAAGCAGCCAATCTCTTCTCTTATCTTAATCAAGCCGAAGCCAGCAACCGTCATTTGATGGATAAGGCCAAGGCCGCAAGGGCTGCCCAAATGGAGGCCGAGGCTAAAGCTGAGGAAGCTGGGGTTGCTGCCGAAGCAGCCAAGGTTGTGGTTAAAGCCGCTGAAGTCAAGGCTGCCCAAGCCGAGGAAAAACTGAAGAAGGCCTTGGAGAGTAAAGAGGCTAAGATCAAGGCGGCTAATGAAAAGGCCTATGCTGAAGGCTAAGCTAATGTTAGTGATGCCTACAAAGCCCAGGTCAACCAAGCCTGCAACAGAGGTTATTACCTCGGCTGGACGGCAGCGCTCAACAAATTATCTGTCCTTATGGATTCTCCTCTCAAAGACATTAACCAGTTAAGCGTACCTTTCCCTCTAACTCCCAAAGGGTCGGACAACGAAGCCAAAGAGGAGGAAGCCGACGAAAAGGCTGATAAAGAGATGGAGGTTGCTACTGGGGCCAAGTCCCTCTCTTTGAATGATCAAGTCCTACACTTGACTTAGGATGAGGAGGAAGAAGTCCCCAAAAGTGCCTCTCCCAAAAAGACAACCTCCAAGGCCGAGGTCCAGACGGCCGAGAAGAGTCTTGACGAGACCCTTCACAAAATCGACGTCAAGATGAAGACTGAGAATACTACCGAGAAGCCCACCTAGTTGTCTGCTGAGGCTGAAACACCGTCAACCGTTGAAGCAGGACTGAAAATCCCCAAGATCATAGTACTTAGGATTTTCCTTATTTGTACTTTTTCTTTTTTCAGTATTTGTAATCTTTTCGCTTTCGTTAGGCCGACGTGCTTTCTTTTGTGTCTGAACAAATTGTTTTCTTTGCCAGGCCGAAGTGCCTTTTGTCTTGTATTTGAACAAGTTTTCTGTTTGAATGCAAACCTTATTTTTTGCTTCTAAGTGTTGGATGCTTCCTTTGTGCATGTTTACTTCCTTGCTTTTATGCCTTGCATGTTTCCATGCTTAGATTTTTTTTGATCTTTCCAAGTTTGACAACTTGGCTCCTTATCTCAGGTCCCCAAACCTCGGATGAATTAATTCCTTGGAGTAGGGCACTCCAATCACCTCGGATAAAAACCTTTACTGTTTATCTCAGCTAAATAACACTTTATAAAAATTGGCTTTAAATAACTTTCAACAAGTGCTATTTCTTTACTTGTGCTTGTTGTCTTCACCCTTTCAACCCTTCTAAGCTAGATAACTTGGTTGGTTATCTCGGAAAATTACACTTTGGGTTCATAGTAGCACTCCCATCTCAAATAACTTCATCTCGGATAGTTCCATCTATCAATGATCTCGGATGAAATTTCAGAAAATTTCACAAGTGTTATGCTCATTCTCACTTCTTCTCATTTCCTGCCCCCTGATGTGAACCTAAGTATCAGTTATGTTCACATTAAACATGTATCTCTAATTTTGCCAAAGTTTGATTCAAACAAATCTTAGCCGAGGTTTTCTACTATAACAACCCCGACCCATGATTAACGTTAATCTGTGCTTAATTATGCCTAATAAGTAATTAAAGTGGAATTTTGCATTATATGTTGCCTTATTTGTGTTTATATCTGTTTAACATAGAAAGATCTGTTCATGTTTCCGTTTCGGTTTGCGAATTGAAGGCCTTGTAGGCATTCGGTTTAGAAACTGACTTAATTTATGTGTTAATTAGAATTTTTAGAATTTTATGGTAGGTTTAATTAAAATTTGGTTCGGAACGATTAAATTAGAATCATTCAATGTCCACTTGATTAGTTTGATCAACAATTAATTACACTATTATCCAAGCCTATATAAGGCACCAATTGTACCACCACTCAACCTCTTTGTTCATTTCAATACACTTTGAGCCTATACAAACAAACCAACGTGAGAGAGAGAAAGAAAGAGACCAAGAGTGAGAGTTTGATATCAACACTTATGGTTGGGAAGAATTTGCTAGAATTGAAGGAATTGAGCTTAGAAATTCAAGAATCAAGCTTCTAGCTCTCATCTTGACAAGCCTAGGTAAGAATCCAACCCTTAGATTGAACAATTATGAGGTGTAAGACATAAACTCTAGAGATTTGAGTTGATTAATGCAAGAATTAAATTAGAGATGAAGAGAATTAAACCATACCATACCATGCATGCATGCATATATCATGGCATTTTGAGTTTGATTCTAAAGAATTCTCACATGCATGTATCTATCTTGACTCAGTTTTGAGAATTCATCATAATCCTTACCATTTGACCTGAAATAATCAAGTTTTGGGAAGCCTTAGTTCAAAGTAATTTATGCATGTCATGTTCATGGCATATTCATAAAGTTTAAGTTTGAGTTTTGAGTAATTGACATGTTTTTGGGCCTTGATTTCATGAAATGATCTTCAATTCCTTATGTTCTCCAAGTTTAGACTTGTTTTCTCAAGTTTTGGGGCCTAACAGTTGAGTTTAATGGATTAGAATTCAAGTTTGGAACTTGGGAGTGCAATCTGGAAATTCCAGATTCTACACTTCCGCTCGAGCGGCAGAATCTGTGCTCAAGCGGCCACGTTCTGATCTTACACTTCCGTTCAAGCGACCTGAAGTTTGCTCAAGTGTGAAATGCATGCTTCCAAAAGTTTGCATGTTTTGCAGACCGCTCGAGCGGCAAGAGTTGCGCTTGAGCGAGGGCATGAGTCTCATGCTCAAGCGAGAGTCGAGCGACTATCGAGCGAAGATTTCACTTAACGAGTACTTTTGCTAAGTTTACAGAGCGTTCAAGCGAGGGAAGTTGCGCTCGAGTGTCCTCTTATATGTTTGCATGTCCACTCGAGCGAGGGAAGTTGCGCTCGAGCGGGACCCCTGTTTTCTGCAAATTTTGTTAAATGTGTTCAAGTGCATTTTAGTATCCTCATTGCATCCTAGGCACTCCTAGGCCATGATTAAGACTTAATAAGAGGTTAAGATTTAGAAACACATTAAGAATGAAATGAAAGGAGTCAAGTACCAACCGAGTATGTGTTTCATTATGTGTTTTTGCTGTGTGTGTAGGTCACGTGCCACAAGTTATTCGATTCGCTTGTCCTACAAGTGGAGCGATCTGTGAGTAATAACTTAGTAAAGCTATGTTTAACTTTAATTATTTTCTGAATGATATGAATTAAGATCTGTTTTATGAAATGTTATATTCAGTGCAATGAATGATTGTTCAAGTTTCTGAAATGTATTCATGGCATCCTTAGCACAAGGCCCTTGCCCGGGAGGTAACAATACCTTACCTTTATAAGCAAGGCCCTTGCCCGGGGGTAATAATACCGTGGTCTTATGGCCCTTACCCAGGGGTAACAATACCGTGGTTCAAACAAGTTACAAGTTTCCCGGTACCGGAGGTTCCCAATAGAACTACCAA
The DNA here is from genome assembly GCA_030407325.1 of Camellia japonica. NCBI lineage: Eukaryota > Viridiplantae > Streptophyta > Magnoliopsida > Ericales > Theaceae > Camellia > Camellia japonica. The sequence goes on from JAPPVO010000017.1 coordinate 156,175,221, forward strand.
GCAAGTTAATACTAATGGATGTACCATGTATAACGAAGCATGAACTCTGATTTCTGTATGTAGTTAGACAAGAACATGAATATATCTGTTTCTGATATGAACTCTAATTTCGGTACTTGTTATGGACATCATTCATTTAAATCCTTTACTCCGTTATTATTCACTGGGCTCCTGTTCACTATTTATTTTATGTATGTAGGTGAGCAAGCACATGACTAGGTATAAGCTGCTACCCGGAGTGTTGAGTTAGCCAACCCTTGTGCCTCTCGGGGAGGTTCTCTTTTTGAAGTAGTCAAGTTTTGTGAACCTGTTAAAGATGTTTTCCTATTTGTTTTTGTTTATCTGTATATAAGGATAAGTTCCTTTTGGTTACATCTGTGTATAAGGGCGACGTAAGGCTAATGTATTGATGACGTCATATGTATATATATATTCTGTCTCATATATGTTATCACAGCTCTATGGATAATGTATATTTCTATAATTGCTTCCGCAATCCCTTATTATATGTCATTATGCTAAGAGGTCTTTGGTAATCCAAGGATTACTGGCCGGTTACGACACTAAACCTATGGCGGAGGGTTTGGGTTGTGACATCTACCTCGGTGTCTCTATTAATCTGACTAGATCAAACTTAATTCAACTCTGCCGTTATGGCAAGTTTAAGTTATTCATCATGTTTCATTCGAAAATATCGCCAACTTAGTTCAACTCTACCATATGACAAGTGTTAATTCAACTCCACCATATGGAAAGTCTAAGTTATTCGTCATGTTTCATTAAGAAACATCGCTAAAATCATTACATAAATCTCATAAAAAAAAACAAAAACCAGTGGTAGCAAAACTTCAAATTGCAAGTGTTCCAAGGTCTTGACAACTCCTTGCCATCACTGTCTTCCAGCCGATATGCCCTAAAGTCGGCAACAGAGATGATTCAATAAGGCCCTTCTGTAGACATCCTATTTTTGACCGCCCTTAAGACTTGGGTGCCTCCGATTACTCACCCAATGATGAACTTATACGTTGGACAAATGCTCGATTTCCTTAGCAGGAAACCTCAGTTTTGAGCCTCAGAAGCCTACAAACCTTGCACCACTTTTGGACCAAAGCTGTATTTTTCCATGCCAGACCACTCAAAGGCCTGTAGGCCAACTAGTGGCCGGTAGGCCAGAAATGAGGTACGGCCGTCCCCTTTAGTGGCCGGCTGACCAATAATGCCGACAGAACATATATTTTCTACCAGCCGTGCCAGCTGTGTAGCGACCTTGATATTTCGTAAGTCATTATTTATTATTATTATTCTATTTTATTTTTGACTTTATTAATTGCGTAATTATAATGTGTTGTTTAGTTAATTTAATGTGGTATTTAATTAATTTAATGTGATAGTTAATTGTATATAATTAATTCAAATATTTATATTTATATATATAAAAAAAAGGTGTTACATGTATTGATTTTATAAAGCATATTTATATATGTTGTAGTTATTTAATAAAATAAAATATATATCATATTTATTTATTTTGTATTTGTATTATATAATAGAATAGCCATTAGGTTATATTGGATGTGATTAGGTTATAATCTAAAAAAAAAGAGAAAGGAGAAAACAAAAACAGAGGTAGTAGCCACGGGAGGGAGGGAGGGAGAGACAGAGAGAGAGAGATTAATCACAAAATAGAGAGTACAACCAAGAGAGAGGAACGGTGAGAGGAAGAAAAAAAGAGAGGAGAGAAAGGAAAAGAAAGGGTTAGGGTTTTGGTTTTGGTGGCTCCATTAATTTTCCAAATATTTTCTTGATCTTCAAAAAATAATTGTGAGTACAAAACCCACTTCCCTTAATTTATGTTTAATTCGTTGTTTTTATTTATTTGATGTTAGTTTGATTTTGTATTTACATAAAGATGATAGATTGATTTTAATTATTTTGATTAGTGGTGTATGTAAAGTTTAGGGTTTTTAGATGATTGATTGATTTTAATTATTTTGATTAGTTGTGTATGTAAAGTTTAGGATTTTTAGATGATTGATTGATTTTAATTACTTTGATTAGTTGTGTATGCCAAGTTTAAGGTTTTTAGATGATTGATTGATTGATTTTAATTATTTTGATTAGTTTTGTATGCCAGATTTAGGGTTTTTATATGTATTTATTTCATAGTTGTAATCACACTCATTGATACATGAAATTAAAATAAATTAGGAACCCATAGATAAATTCCTTACACTCCATCATGACTCCATGGATTGTTGTTTTATTTGAGTGTTGGTGAGAAAGAGTATATAAAAAAAGTGAGATTATGAGATTTATTTGAATGCCTTAGGCTTGGCATTGTTATGTTTGTTCTCATGAGTGAGATGTTTTGTATATATATATTGTTGTCTCGTTCTCATGAGTAGATGAGTGCTTTGATTTACGCGCATACGTATATACTAACCATCCGGGGAGTGTAGATTTAACTCGGGACGATATCCCTGTGCAAGTTTGGCTTCAGAGCGGTGTTAGGTATACGGGAGGCACATGGGATATATGTATAGGCCGGAAGTGGAGGCCGAAGTGGTGGAGCTAAGGTATAAAGAATTTAATTTTGAGTTTATTAGTATAGTGTGAATTGTATTGATTTGTACATCTTGAAAAATAGTGAACGACCTCGATAAATTATGAAATTTGAGCAGAGGAATTTATACGTGATTCTAGACAACTTTTGTGTTTTAATTTTTTATTAAAAAGATCGATTAGAACTTATAATCGGATGATCTTGGTTGTAATAGTTTGGATCCATTTTAGCAATGCAGATTTTAGAGGCTGTTTAACCCATGAAACGAGCTCATTTTTATTGGTTTCGAACAAACTAAAGTAAAACATTATTATGAACACTTTTCGTGTTTTGAAATTTTTCGAAAAAATTCATCTTACAGCAGTTTCTTTTTGTTTTTAGTTCCAAATTTTTCGATCGATTTTCGTTTAGGATTTTCTAGTAAGTTTTTCTCTCAACTTGTTCAGTTTCTACTAAAATCGTTCACGTTGTCTTTTAGAAAATTTAATTCTATACAACTTTTGTTCTTTAAGTTTTGGTCAATTCAAATTATTTAAGTATGAAACGGTGTATTTTTATACTTCTTCAGCAAGTTACTTATGATTAAATTATACTAACTTTATTTTTTTTGCAGGATGGTGGGTCTTACTAATTTTTTTTTATGCAGGGCTGACCCACCATATTTTTATTTCTATTTTGTTTATTTCATACTCAATTTATATTTCGTTGTGCACGGGCAAGAAACGAAATGCCACCGTATCTCGAGAAACTACTCATTTGTCTCGGTGCGGATGGAACTACTTGTTTTATCCTGTAACAAGAATTGAATGTATTTTTGTTTGTGCCTAGTGGACACGTGAGTGTTAAATTTTGTACTCATACTAGTATACCTGTATATTGACCCGTTTTGTTTCTTGGCAACTCGGGTGCGTTCTGTTTGAGCGCAGCTGAGCTTCCTTTGCAGGATTAGTTGAGGTTATGGTGGTGACAAGAAATAACTATGATCGTAGGACATGTCATTTGGACTTCTTTTGTTTTCTTGAGCTTAGGGTTGATATTAGTTTATGTATTTATTATTTTTTTTATAACCTTGGTATTTTGATAATTTGGCATGGTTTGTAATTTTACATTATTTAAGTTGTTTTGACTAGTTGTTGCTACCTTAATATTGAGGTATTGGATAGTTATGAATTTATGATAGATGGTTTGGTTGGCGTTTAGTTTTTTTTGTTTCACCCCTAGGATTTGGATGATGGAATATTAATTGGGGTTTAGTCCTAATTTAATATTTAATTGTCCAAATTTTGGAGCGTGACAAGCTGTCTCCATAGGTGCATACACTGCACCAGCTGTCTCTATACTGATATTTTCGAGATAGTAACATATTTTCCTATATATACTTGACCTCCCTCTAGAATTTAGGTTAGAAAAATTTTGGTGAAACAAAATCTTGGAAAATATTTTTCTCTCGCTACCTTGCAATCTATACACGCTTTACCTAGACCTCCTAAACCAAATTTTTAGGGTTTTTTGCTTAGGTTATTGAGTTTGAATTTCAGCTCTTGAGGGTGGGGAATTGTTAGTTTATAACTCAAATGATCATTTTTCTTCAAGAGGTATAATTCCTAGCTTTTTTACACTACTTCTTTCCTATCTTTTCCTATTATTTTTAGATTATTTTTCAACTGTTTTTATGGCCTGAAGCTTGTGGTTTAAAGCTATCTAAGGTGAAGAGGTTAACCACCCTTCTTTGAACCTTATCTCCTAAGCTTTTGTCCTTGTGTTTCCCATCTCTTCCTCAACTTTTTTCTAACTTTTTACCACTGATTTTCAAAGGCTAAAAATGTTGTTTTGAGGCCCCAAAAATGGAAGGGTTAGCCACCCCCTCCTTATGCTTGTTTACTAGCTCAATTTCTTCATTGTTGTAGCTAATTTTTTAAAGCTTTTCTCTTAGAATTCCAGCACTGTTTTTAGCTATTTTAAGACTGTTTTAGGTTGTTCATTTCATTTATGCTTCATATAGCATGCTTGTAGTGTAATTGTCCTCATAGGTTTGGTGTTTTAGGCATTAGACACCAACCTATTTGAGTTGATAGCATTTATTTCATGTTTTTCATACTTGTGTTCATACATAATCATCTCTGCAACCTCTTTCATTTCTTGGCTTTTTATTCCTTTGAGAATTGTTTCAACCGAGTGTTGTTTAAGCTTGAGAAAGGGACTATTCAATGCTAAATGGTTTAATCTCTTCGAAGTTTCATTGCCAGGACATTACCTCTCTCTCATGCCTAAAACAACTTCTTGTTTGACACACTTCTCCATTTAGTGGACTTAACTTTCATTTTTGGACTAAAATGACTAAGGAATGGAAAGATAATTAAACGAGGTAATAAAATTGGAGTAAAGTGGAACAAGATAATAAAATCGAGTTTGGGGTTCAATCGAACGTTAGTTGAACCCATTGCGTCTTAGGCCAATTTATACTTGTTAGTGATGATAATGGTTTGAGAATCAATGTCAATCACTTCCCTTAATCAATTTCATGATAGGGAGGAGGTTTTGTTGGTCTCTTATTTTCACTTATTGAGCCTTTGTCCAATTGAGTCATAGATTATCATGCAATAACTTTGCAATCATTGATGATTTGTGAATCGATTCTACCCCTCATTTGAGCAATTTTATGATAGGGAGAGGCAGAGAGGATAAACATCCCCTGGAAACACTCTGTTTCTACTCTGTTTCTTTCCTGCTGCAGTAGGGCAGTACCAACAATAGTGGCCAGCCGGCCACCATTTGAATTCGGTCGACCACTTTCACTGGCCGGCCGGCCACCTCTTTTTTAGCATGGCAATGTCATTTTCCTACAGAATAGAGCAGAAGCTGAGGCAAAAACAGAAGTATTTTCTGCAGACAGAATAGTTCTGGCAGCAAAACAGAGGCGTTTCAGGGCGGATGTTCACATTGGCATGCATGGTTCTTTAACCCCAACTCAAGTTTAATTAGTTTACATAGCTCCTAGTTAAATTAGTCAATTAATTAGTGAGTTAATTCCCTTGAATTTGTAATAGTTTAGTTAATTCGTGTTGTAATTAATTAGTTAGTTTAATTTTAACTTGTAATAATTAGCTAGTGCAGTTAATTAATTTCATTTGGTTTGTAATAGCTAGTTAATTTGGTAATTAGCTAGGATATTCATTCGGACCCTCTTGAACAGGGGCAAAATTGTAATAATGTGTATGTCTTCCAACTCCCATTTCTTTCTCTATTTTATTTACTTGGTTATGATAGATAGCGTAGAGCATCATGTTTACTTAGCATTTTCCATGATTTATATCCATTTGTCTCGCATACATAAGGTTCGGTTCATCATTCTTACAGCATTGTCATTTATTACTTCCTTAAATACGTGCTTCACTGTATGCTATCAAATGGATTCACATGACATATTAAAAATCGAACCTATTAGTTGTATTTTTGCATGTATGGCATTAGGCACTTGCATATTAGAGTATGCATTTTTTAAACTATTTTATTTCTTTTGGCTTGCCTTGGCTTTGGAGTACTAGGTGAGCATTTATTGCTTTAGCATACTGCATGCGTGTGATTGTTACCATATCTAGCATATATACTATGAGGCTAAGTGTTTTCGTGATATACCTCTTGAATGCCAGTGGATGAAGGCTAATTGCTTAAGTTGGGATAATTTGATTAATGTGCATATGAGATCACTTTTTCAAGTGGTACATATTCAAACACTTTTCAAAATAAACATGAAATCAAAGCGTTCCAACTTTTCCAAATTAGTCTGTACTTGTGTGCGTCACATAGTAAATTAGCCTAATAAATCAGAATAAGAACATATAATGTAAATAAGAATCACATTATGATTAGTAGAGGCCGATCGTTGATTGGCCGAGTGGGGTGTTCAATTCATGACCTTCCCCTCTTGTACCTAAGTTCCCGAGTCGAGACACTTTGGTGATGACGGACATGTGGCCTTTGGCACGAGTCATGAGTTTTCTAAATTTTCTAAAAATATTTAGGTGGTGACTCTGTAATCTGGTAAAGCAGTCTATATTTGATATTTTGATTTAAAATCAATTTTCCAAAAGAATTGTCGGATTTGGACTCATTTGTGTTTATCTATTTCACATTGCACTTGTGAAATCAGATTCTGAACTACGGGAGTCTGAACTGTAGGGCTATCATATCCGAAAGAAGCATGAAAAGCAAGCTACACCTTCCTAGTTTGGGCCAAGCTTGCCCTCCCTAGGATCTTTCTTATTACCAACGACTTTTCTAAGGATGAGGTCCCCAACCTTGAACTCCCTTGGGTTGACCTTCTTGTTATAAGCCCTAGCAAGTTGCTGCTAGTATGTCCCCAGCCGAATTACTGCTCTCTCTCTTTCTTTATTCGTTGGTTTCGTTCTCCACCACCTGGGTTTTGATTCCAGGGATGCTGACCTCCAATGGGATGACTGCTTCAGTGCCATATGCCATAGCGAATGGAAACTCCTTAGTTGATTTTCTCAGCGTAGTCCAATATGCCTACAGCATATTGAGCAATTCTTTCGCCCACTTTCCCTTGGCTACTTCCAGCCTTTTCTTGATCCCATCTAGGATGGTCTTGTTGGATGCTTCTGCCTGACCATTACTCCGAGGGAAGTTAGGAGTAGAGTTATAGTTCTTAATCTTGTACTTTGCACAGAAGCTCTTGATTAGCTTACTGTCAAACTTGGTACCATTATTTGCTACTATGGCCTTTGGGATTCTGAATTTGGTGATGATGTTCTTCTAGATGAAGCTTTTCACATCAATCTCTCAAATCTTCGCAAGTGGTTCAGCCTTTACTTACTTTGTAAAGTAGTCTGTGGTTATTAACAAGAACTTTTTCTGCCTAGTTGACTGTGGCAGTTGCCCCACTAGACCCAATTTCCACTTGGCAAATAGCCAGGGACTGGATATTAGATTCAGATTTGCTGCTGGTTGATGTATTAAAGATGCAAACCTTTGACACTTCTTGCACTTCCTGACATAGGCTTTGGCATCTTTTTGCATGTATGGTTACTAGTATCCCTAGGATATGGCTTTGTGGGCAAGTGACCTGCCCCCTACATGGCTTTCACAAACTCCTTCATGTATCTCATATAAAAAGTCCTCTACCTGAGAGGGGTGCACACATCGCTGCAAAGGTCTAGTGAAGGATCTCCTGTATAGATGGCCTTTTGCTGATAGGCAAAACCTGGCCGACTTCAACTTGATTTTGTGTGCCTCTTTTTGGTCCTCTAGCAGTCTGCCCTCTCTAAGAAACATAACTATGGCATCCATCCAACAAGGACCCATCTCTACACACATTGCTTTGTATTCTGTGATGAGGGGCTCTACGCTTGGGTTTGACAAGTAATCAACCATTATTGTTCTTGCCTCACCTGATTTCATTGCGCTAGCTAGGTTGGCCAAGGCGTCGGCGTGACTATTATCATCTCGGCTAACCAGCTGTAGCCAACAATACTCGAACAGTGTTAGCAGCCTGACGACCTCCTTGACATAGGCTATCATCCTGTTATTTCGAGCTGCATACTCGCCCGTTGCTTGATTGACAATAAGCTGGGAGTCACAAAAGACTACCACTTCATCGGCTTCCATGGCTATTGCTAGTTTTAGCCCCACAATTAGCGCCTCACACTCTGCTTCGTTATTTGAGGCCTTGAACCCCAAACGAATAGACTGTTGTATCATCCACCCATTTGGCGATACCAACATTATTCCTGCCTCTGCTCCTTGCCAGTTAAAGCTGCCGTCAACGAAGAGCCGGAAGGAGTCTCCAATATAGATATCGCAGGGCTTTGGCTTCTTTTCCTTCTTCTGTGCTGATTGTGTGGGGTTCTTTGGCCCCAAGTGGGTTTCCTTTTGTTAGCTTGGACATCCTAAGCCGCGGCTCACTGAAGCCCGCCTTGGGATGGCACCAGGAGTGAACTTGACCACAAAGTCGGCCAGAGCCTGGCCCTTGATTGTTATTTTATGCCTGAATTCCAAGTCGTATTGGCCCAACACCACTGCCCATTTGGCTACTCTACCTGTCAAATCTCCATGTTGCAACAGGGACTTCAGGGGATGCTCAGTCAGCACCACAATCTTGTGGGCTTAGAAGTAGTGATTCAATTTTTTGAAAGCTATCACCAGGGCTAGTGTTAACTTCTCCAAGGGCAAGTACCTGGTTTTTGCACTTGTCAGGGTCTTGCTCACATAGTATACCACATTTTGTTTCCCTTCCTCTTCGCGGATTACCACCGTGTTGACAGCATGGTCTGATACCGCTAAGTACAGGAATAGTTCTTCTCCAGGTTTTGGAGTTAACAAAACTGCTGTTGTCAGGTATCTCTTTAAGTTCGCAAGGGCGACTTCGTATTCTTTTATCCACAAAAAATCTGTGGCTTTCTTCAACAATTGAATTAATGGTTTACACTTATTAGAACTTTAGTTGATAAACCTATTCAGGGCTGCTGCCTTGTTGGTCAAAATTTGTACCTGCTTGGCTTTTGTCGGGCTCTGTAAGTCAAGGATGGCCCTGATCTAATTGGGGCTTACTTCAATGCCCCTCTTAGTGACCAGGTATCCTAGAAACTTACCAGATCCGACTCTAAATGCATATTTGGAGGCATTGAGCCAAAGCCGATATGCTTTAGGATATCAAAAGCTCCTGTAAGTCGGCCAGATGGTTCCCAGGTTCTTTGGTCTTCACGACCATGTCATCGATGTAGACTTTTACTATCCTCCCAATCAGGTTCTTGAACATCTTGGTCATTAACCTCTGGTAGGTTGCTCCTGCATTCTTCAACCTGAAAGGCATCATTTTATAACAATGAAGTCTTTTCGGGGTGATAAATGACGTCTTCTCCTCATCTGGGACATACATTGCTATCTGGTGGAAGCCTCTGTATGCGTCCAGGAAACTCATCCTCCTATGCCCTGAAGTGGTATCCACTAGCTAATCGATCTTAGGCAAAGGGAAGCTATTCTTGGGACAAGCCTTATTTAGACTGGTGAAGTCCACGCAGACCCTCCACTTGCCTTTTTTTTTTTCCACCACCACTGTGTTGGATAGCCAGGTAGGGTAGTTCATTTCCTGAATGGCCTGGGCTTCCAGCAGCTTATCCACTTCCTCCTTGACTGCCTCCACATGTAACAAGGTCGGCCTTCTTGCTCTCTGGATGACAGGCTTAGCCGACCTGTCCACATTGAACCTATGACAAGTGACCTCGGGGTCAATGCCAGACATCTCATAGGGCGTCCAGGCAAACTCTTATATGTTTGCTCGAAGGAAAGCCTCTAACTCCTTTTCCTCCTCCTCGGCTAAGCCTGAGCCGAGAAGGAAGAAGCATTTTTCATCACTTTCTTTGACTAGAATCTTCTTTAAAGTTTCCTCACTCTTGTCGGCTGGTTATTTGCTGACATCATCTAGCACCTCCTTATCCTCGTCTTCAATTTCTATTGTTTCTGCATCTCGCACGTTGTAGGTGGACTTCATTGCTGCCATGGAGCAATTTTTTGCCTGCACCTGATCCTCTCTGACCTCCTCAATCTCCTGTTCGTTTGGGAATTGCAACAGCTGGTGCAGTGTTGAGAGAACAGCCCTCATTGCATACAGCCATGGTCTTCCCAAAATAACATTGTAAGGGGAAAAGGTATCAATCACTGTAAATTCCGTGCTTACCTTCTTGGTGCTTGCTTGAACCTCCAAATTCGTGGCACTGAAAGGCCACGTTGGCGTCTTATTGAATCTAACCATCGGGCTGTTGGATTGTTCTAGATCATCTGGGTGAAGGCCAAGCTCCTTGTAACATCTAACATACATGATGTCACAAGAACTGCCTTGATTAACCAGTATGCGCCTCACCTGGCATTCTCCAATCTTCAGTGTTATCACCAGGGCATCGTTGTGTGGATGCTGCACCATAGCCAGGTCTGCCTCAGTAAAAGAAACCATTAGTCCTTGGTACTCATTTGTCCTAGGCTTCTTTTGCTGGACCTGATACACATGCTGCAGGTGTCTTACTCTCTGGGTCTCCTCTCGTACATCATTTTCTTTGACCTTCGAGTGAATCACATTGATCACCCAAGGTCTATTTGCTTGCTACGGTAGTGGCGGAAGTGGTGATGTCGATGCCTGGGGTAACCTTGCATGCTCTTCCCTCATCCTGGCCTCATCTACTAGGTCTCTTATGTGACCCTATCTGACTAGGTCCTCCAAGTACGTCTTCAGAGCCCTGTACCCCTGAGTCAAGTGCCCATCCTCATTATGGTAAGCACAGTGCTTCCCAATGCTCATTTCCATAAACTCGCCAAAGATCTTCTCCGGCACTCTATAATACGGCTAGTTTCTAATCCTTTCCAAAACTTTGTAGATCGGGATCCTGAACACAGTGGTGACTGTTTGTGCAACCCTCAACCCTGTCTCCTGTCTGTTTACACCAGAATTACCTTGGCCTCGCTTCGGCGAGCCGTTTCTCTTCTCTTGCTTTGGTGTCTTCGTTTCTAGCGTATCCTCCTCTACTTTGGCATACTTCTCAATCCATGCCATGAGCTCCTCCATACTTTTTGATAGAGTTTTGCCAGTGATTTTCGAAGCGAACATTCATCAGCTAGGCTGTTTTTGAATGATACGACCGCCAGCTCCTGGTTACAGGCCAGAATTCGATTGAACTCCTCATAATATCTCTTGGCGTAAGCCCTGAGGCTTTCACCCTTGCCAATGTTCAAAGCCAGCAGGGAGTCTACCCTTAGTGGCTGCAACTTGTTCGTAACAAACCTGGTTACAAACATCTCGGTTAGGCCTTCCCAACTCTTCACAGTTCTTTTCGACAACTTGTGGAACCAATCCGATCCAAAAGATGAGGGAAACACCTTGCATAACAACTGCTCATTCCCACCCCACAAAGCCATCAAATTCAAATATAAACCAACATGAAAGTTCGGATCAGACTTACCGTTATAAATCTGGAACCTCGACATGTGGAACCTCTTTGGGGCCTCAAACGTATCTAACTCCACTGAGAACGGCGTTCTCGGCTTGACGGGGGATGTGATCTTGGCATTGTGCCGCTTCCTTTGAAGGTAGTCTCTCAAGTCTTCCTTCGTTCGGCCGGGAGCTTAGCTATTAACAGATTTCAGTCTTTTTGACGTGCTGCTCTCGGTGTCATTATGCGTCCTCCTGGACTTCTCTTTATTCACTGTACCAAAGCAAAGGCCTTTCCCCTGGATATGCTGAGGTTTTTTGACATAGGTCCCTTTGGTTCGTGGTGTCTTCTGCGACTCACCTCTTACTAACTCTGCTTGGCCGACATCTCGTAAAGGCCGATGTGAGCGCTCATTTTCCTTGCCATGCTGCGGGACTACTGGGATTGTTTTCTACCATTCTTTCTAGGTATCAGTCTTGGCCGCTGGTATCGGTATGTCCTGCAACGAGAACGGTGGTTGCATCATGTTGTTTTGCATTATAAAGTTGACAACCGACTGTAGGATTTGGATCCTGTGCTTCTTCATTACGGTTTTCCTCCCCAACGTTAGGATCTGCATGTTCACAACTCTAACTATGGACGTTGTCCCCAATCTTTTCTTTCTGCCCGTTGTTGGCCATCTATTCTCCTTAAATTCCCATAGATAGTGCCAAATTGTGGGTGTTGATTTTCGACTACACAACCAAAAGGGGAACTCAGTTGAAGAGCACCGACAGAATAGATTAAGCCTAACAACCTGCACAAGAAGATGAGAATTTGACGATGGTTCATCCACTCGAGGACACTCCGACGATCAAGTTAGTAATCTCTCACAGATATCAAATCAGAGTATAACTCACGAGTCACTGCTCAAAGTATATCACACATACTTGAGACCTACGGGGATGCCCTGCTTTTATAACTGGCAGTGACCTGATCCCTCTAGAAGCCTTACTTTAGTGGACTCAAGCTCAATGCTTATCCTAGACCCTCAGCTGGATAGGGATAAACTCTTCTTGTACCTTATCTTTATCAAGACTAAGATCCTTCCCTGTTTTATGACTCTTGTCCCTTATTTGCTTATTTCAGATTCCGGTATCTACGCAAATAATCTCCGCCTAGCCGAGGTCATCTTGGCAGCATGATCAAGCCATGTGGCACCTCGGCTGACACTTTAGCGTCACTTTAACTATGTGCTGTTATTCATAAAATACTTCCCCACATTAACATTTGAATAAGTAAAATACTTTTATATTGTTAGAAGTTGTTAGCATGATAAATCATTGTCTAGTCTCTCTGGGATCTCCAAATGTAGATAGCTCTCTTCAGATGAGTATAATACCTAATGTATTGCCTAACATGTTGGAGTTTTGAAATTGTTAGTTTATTATGTAAAATACCTAACTGGCACAACATAGACACATTATTATTATTTATTTATTTATATTTTTTTCATATACCCTTCCCAATCTTGTGAAAAGGGATTTACACCAAAACGAGTCACTTTACATTAAATACAACCTACAATTTCACAATCAAACAGACGAAACAATAATGCAAGGCATTAAATTTAGGCAAAAATTTTAAATAGCATAGTGTACCACTAGATTTAAAGGTCACACATTTAACGTCTAATTTCAATACAATAAACGAAAGGATCTAAATATATTTGGGACTATTCGGTAGTTATTTATAATTTTTTATTTTATTTTATTTTGGGAGTCTATCTCTACATTGTTTGGAGTAATTTTTATTTTTAAAGATCAAAAAAATTAATTATCAACTATTAATTTAGAATAAATTATACTAAACAACCCTTCCAAATAAACTTTTCATCTAATGCCGATACAATACAATAAACGAAAGGATCTAAATATATTTGGGACTATTCGGTAGTTATTTATAATTTTTTATTTTATTTTATTTTGGGAGTCTATCTCTACATTGTTTGGAGTAATTTTTATTTTTAAAGATCAAAAAAATTAATTATCAACTATTAATTTAGAATAAATTATACTAAACAACCCTTCCAAATAAACTTTTCATCTAATGCCGATACCATTTTTTTTTAGATGGGGAGCCGATACCATCTTTAACAAGGTCACTCATGTCCCATCTCCACAGCCTTGCTCATTTCCGACTTATCTATGATAGAATTATTAGTGTAGTGTGGTATTAACTTGAAGATGTACAATTTATTATGTCCGTTTGTACATTAATATGATAATATTAGTTTGTTTGTTAGCATTAAATCTACAAAATTATATGAAAGACGTTAATTATATAAAAACTAATCTTGTGTTTTTGTAAAGTGAAAATTAAAATGGTTATTAATCATTTAATCCCATAAAATTAGATTAAAAATTTTGATATAAACACTAATCCGATCAATTGGGGGATCGGAAATCCTATCAAATTTTTAGTCAAATGTTATTTTGTCTACGATTATTTCGAGGATTAGGAATCCGATCAAATATTATTTGGTCTCAATCAAATACAATTATTTGGAGGATTAGGAATCTCTTGAAAATTTTAATCAGATGTGTTTATCTCAACTAAACATGCATTAGCAATTTAATCTACTTTTCCAAACAGGTAAATAAACATTGCCAAATATTATAGTTGAATTATAAATTTAAATAAGAATTTTAAAAAGAAAAAGGAAAAAATAGGTAAATTCCCTTTCTCAAATTTATAATTGCTAAGCGTGATCAATGCAACCTAAGCGTGATGTACACATCCGTCAAAGGGGAGTGGTAACCCCTCGTTGACACCTAACTATAAAAGTGACTTGTTTTAAAGTGGATAAAGGTGGGACCATTGAGTAGCGTTTGGCTTGGCATTGACAAGGAATTTTCCAGCTCCTATCCAGCACATTTTACCTCAAAAGAAACGCCTAGAGCATTGTCCTCCCTCATTAATCTCTCAAACTCTTCTCTTCACCGACTTTTATCCCTAATATTGTTCACCAATCTCTATATTTTTTCCCTCATATGTTGGTCTAATTTTGGATTGTTCACCAAATCTTATCACTAATCCTTAGGCATTTTTGGATGCTTCAGAGTCAAAACAAACTCCAAAATTTGTCCTCATTGTTTGGACCCACAAAACAATTCATTACAGCGGTTTAAACTAGGACACGTGGCACCAACCCAGACCAACAAACCCTTTTTATTGGTGTCCTATGCAAAAACAAGGAATCAAAATTGAAACTTGATTGGTTGGGAAAGACTTTCTCTGACTTGTGAGGTAGGAAATCAAAAAAAATTGTGGGTAATCATTTTCATAGTCTGAAAAAAAAAAAAAAAAAAAAATCAAGGAAGAAAAAGAAAAGGTTGGTTTTAATTTACCCTTCTATGCATCATCATAGAAGGGTTTGATCAGGGTTTTGTTTCTTTTCAGAGGTCTAGGTTGTTGATGCATAAGAGCCTTCTTTGTTTTTATTTTTTATTTTTCTGAAGAAGGCTCTGCTTGCTCTGAAAAACACATTCATACACAGAGTTTGAATGCTTTTGGGGGTTTAGAAAATGATCAGACTGTGGATATATGCGCTGCAATTATCAGAGCTTTTTGTTAGCTCTTTGGTTCATTTGCTATATGGGTTTTACATATTCAGCACAGCTGTAGCTGGTGATCTTTCTCAGGCATTGAATGAATACATTTTCAAACCAAATGTGAATATTGGGATCAAAGAAGAGGTCTCCAAAGGCTCAACCAGCTCTGATGGTCTGCCTCCCATTGTGTTGGTTCATGGAATCTTTGGCTTTGGCAAAGGGGTATGCTATCTGTCATCATTTTTTTTGCAAATTTGGTTTTTGCTTTGTTATTCATTCAAATTGATTTCTGGTTGTTCATTTTTTGAAAACTGGGGTTTGATTTGCAATGTTTTCAGAGATTGGGGGGTTTATCGTATTTTGCCGGGGCGGAGAAGAAGGACGAGAGGGTTCTCGTGCCTGATTTAGGCTCATTAACTAGCATATATGATAGGTGGGTGATAGAATTTCAAATTCTTATGGTTGAATTTCATCTGATGATCTTTTTTTCCCCAATTTTTCTACTTTTGTATATCTGTTTTCACAATTCTGAAAAGGGTTTTTGGTTTCAGGGCTCGTGAATTGTTCTATTACTTGAAAGGTGGGCAAGTTGATTACAGCGAAGAACACAGCAAGGCTTATGGGCACTCACAGTTTGGAAGAATTTATGAACAAGGTTGGCAGATTAGCCCTAGTTTTATCTCCATTATCTGTATTTTTTTAAAAAATAATTTTCTTTTTTGGTAAGTAAACAGCAAGTTTTATATCAAAAAAAAGAAAAAGAAAAAGATATTACAATGATACTCAAGACATACCCCGAGAGTCAACACATCTTCAAAGAAGCGGCACCCAAGCCTAATGCTTGGATGAAACAACACATGTTGCCTATCACAACCCAAGAGGTTAGGCGAAAATTAACACGCCCTCAGGCAAAACAAGTGAAAAACAGCTCAAAACAAGAGAAGTGGGCAAGAAAATAGAAAAATAAAGCAAATCCATCACTGGATAAAGAATTGTAGCCACAAAACCATCAAAGACATCCACAGCAATCTGCTTGTGTTTAAAACAGAATTGATTCTAGAGCAGGCTTATATTTGCTTCTCTGAATTTGATTCGATTGGGATGTAGGGCACTACCCGGAATGGGATGAGGATCACCCTATTCACTTTGTGGGGCATTCAGCAGGAGGACAGGTTGTTCGGGTTTTGCAGCAAATGCTTGCCGATAAGGTATGTTTGATATGATTGAAATTTTTAATTTCCTTGTACATATATTGGTTGGTAATTGGGAAATCATTCCAGGCTTTCAAGGGGCATGAAACTTCAGAGAATTGGGTATTAAGCATAACATCATTATCCGGAGCTTTCAATGGAACTACAAGAACCTACTTGGATGGAATGCAGTAAGTTTTTCTGACTCAAACAGTAAATATTTTTTGCATAGTAATGATTGATCAAATTTAAAAGTAAATTGCCGTGACTTTTAGTCTAATCTAAGAAGCATGGATACGAACACGTGACACGATACGAATACGACACGGACATGACGACACGTTAATTTTCAAAAAATGCAGGACATGACATGTTGGGGATACGCATAAAATATATAATTTTATATATTTATTATATGTTATATATAAGAATCTATTAATCAAAAATAATAAAAAATGCAATATGACACTAATTCTTATAAATTTATATGGTTTATGTTTTATTGTTGTATCTTAAATTGTTTTGTTCAAACTTATAATTAGTTTCACATATGTCTAATCGATAGACACGCGTGTTTAAGAGATTGACATGTGTGTCTTTCAAGTGTCTAAAGAGTGTCTGAGTTTTTAAAAAAATAGGACACGTTTTGAAAAGTGTCGGACATGTGTCCAAAAAGTGTCGGTATCCGACACGGATACGACACGAATACGTCACCTTATTAGAAGTGTCCGTGCTTCTTAGAGTCTAATCAATGCAATGCTTAACATGCCAAACAATAGGCTGCAATAACTTGGGATATGGAGTGAATCAAAGTTGTAACATAAAAAAAAAAAAAAAAGTATTTTTGGAATTCATTTTTTTAATCTTTTGAGTTTGTTAAATGTGATTACAATTCGTTACAGGCCAGGAGATGGGCGGACCATGAAGCCTATTTGTTTGCTTCAGCTGTGTCGCTTGGGAGTTATAGTCTATGATTGGATAGACATTCCCTGGCTAAAGGCCTATTACAATTTTGGGTTCGATCACTTCAACATGTCTTGGAAGAAAATGGGCGTTTGGGGTCTCGTTGATTGCCTTATGGGAAATTCAGGTCCGTTTGCTTCAGGAGATTGGATCCTTCCAGATCTTACGATTCAAGGGTCAATGAGATTGAACAGCCATCTACATACATTCCCTAATACATATTACTTCAGCTATGCCACAAAACGAACTAGGCAAATTATGGGTGTCACAGTTCCTTCTAGCATACTTGGAATCCACCCTATGCTTTTCATAAGAGTGTTGCAAATGAGCCAATGGAGTCATCCTCCAGATTCCACGCCCCCTTACAAGGGCTATAGGTGTGTTCTCTTTGGCTATACCTATTGTTCCATTGCTTATGGCTTTTTTCGTATGTGCTATTTCAAAATCTCTGTTGTATTGAAAATTTGATCAAATTTAAATTTACCTGTATGAAGTTTACAATCGCTTTTGGACTTAATAACCATTCTGTAATCCAGGAAATTCGCTCTGATTTTATTGACACTGAAATATATTGTTTTGAGGGCAATCAATTGTGACCCGTGTTTCATATAAATGCAAAGCAGGGATGAAGATTGGTGGGACAATGACGGAGCACTTAACACCGTTTCCATGACACACCCTCGTTTGCCAGTTGAACACCCGAGCCAGCTTGTTGTTAAGGACTCTGATTGCCAGCCTTTCCAACCGGGCATCTGGTTTGTTTCTAACCATCATTTGTTTATGACACTCGTCATTGTGTCAACACAATCATATACGGAATTATTGTACTAGTTCAATTTTGGACAAATTGTCATTGCAATCAAGCTTTTCTCATAGCAAATCTATGATTATCATCACCATCGTCATCAACCTTTTTATTATTTAATTTGTCATATCTTTTGAGATTAAATAATTTTGATCAATTTACAGTGACAATTAGACTTCTTCCTCGACTTCTACCTAAATTCACTCTTACTGGTGTAACATAGTTTATGGACAAAACCAGGGAATTTCTTCTAAGCCTTGGCCATTTTGTGCAATGGTTGAAACTTTGACACTAATAAATCAATTTAAATCATTTGTGGAAGTGCCATAAAATCACCCAAAACATGAGTTGGAAATAGAGTTGCAAGTAGTCAAAATTTGAAATTTCTTAAGTAAATTGTTGAAGTTTCTCTTCTTGAATACAGTTCTAATAGAGATCATTCTTTTCCTGAGTGCAGGTACTACAAGATTGTGGAAGGCGATCACATACTTTTCATTATAAACCGGGAAAGAGCAGGAGTGCAATTTGATCTGATATATGACAGCATCTTCGAACGTTGTAGAAAGCACGCGTTTAGAAAGACTCTGCCAACGCTACCAAATCATCAAGCTCACCAATAGTAGAATTGTAGCTCTCACCAATACACCGCAGCTAGAATAAAGAGGAAAAAATATATATATATATATATATATATTGGTGGTTTCCCCTTGATGTGAATATAACTTTTTTTTTCTTTTTCTTTTTTGAAAAAAAATAAAAAAATAGATTAATATCTCCCTTCACTGGGAACCAGCCTGTCTAGTTTGTAGGTTTGTGAGAGAGATTAGAGGCAAACTTATGGATCAGAGCCATTAGGGGTTTCGAATGATGTATTATGAAACAGAGTTGTATTTCTATCAGAAATATACCTGGATGTGAATGAATTTATGAACACGTCTTTGTTCCAGTTTTTCCCAATTTAATCCAGTTTTATATTAAGCGTACATGTTTCATTATCATGATATACAGGGTCTACGCTATGCCCCTTGCTTCAAAATGTAAAATTGGTGAAGGATGAGGATTGCTAATCAAATCTATGTACCAATAATGTCACCATTGACAAGTGGCGATACTCGAAATGACCTTTATTTGAACAATAATACCACCGTGATCACATTATTTTATCGTATTTTTTATTATATAATATAATGTGTCACTGTTACATTAATAACAAATATGAGTGATGTGATCCATTAACACAAGGGTCGGGCTTTCCTTTGGTCTACTAATTGGATCAAAAGATCTAGTTTAGGACATTATGGTTCCACTTTGTTTATTTGAATTGTTCAATTTTTAATTTTGTTCGAGGAAATTATGCATGCAAAAAATTAGATTGATCGAATATCTCTAACCATATGTTTGGATGACATTTATTATGTGGCTATCTTCTTTTTTTTTTATTATTTATTTTTTAAAAGATGAATGTGAACCAAATAAGTGACTATTAATATCCAATCAACTTGATTTTTAATGAATAATTGGACTTAAGAGAACTTGCCTACTTAAAGGCTCCGTTTGGTGTAGCTGTTAAAACAGCTTATAAATTATAGCTTAACAGATTATAGATTATGACTTTAATCAGAAGTTATTAATCTGTTTGGTATAGCTGTAGGATTATAGATTTAAGTTGCTGAGTAGTGTTTATTAAATAAACTGTGAAATAGTTTTTTTAATTATTTTTTATTTTTTGTTATTTATTACTTGTCTACATTTCTCATAAAAAATAATAATAATAATCTATAGTTCATTTGGGTCTTTTTCTATTTTTAAAAAAATAAAAAATAAAAAATAAAAAAAAATCTAAGAGTATAACCATAAATTAATATGTCCACAGCAGAAGTTGATAATCAGAAGAAAGGGGTGAGCAACTTCTCAGAATCAACTTTTTTGAGTTAAAATAAACTGTTAGAATCAGAAGCTGTTTGAAATAAATTTAACCAAACAGTCCAAAATAACTTTTTCAAAGCTAAAAGCTATAAGTTAGCTTTGAAAAGCTGAAACAAACACCCCAAAATAACACAGTGCTGACACATATATGATAAATAAAAAAAATATAATAAAATAATGTGATCGTCATGGTATTATTATTACTTGAAACACCAAACATCCTCCAACTATGCACTAATATTCGAAACTTCTGAATTTACAATTAATCCTAAATCAAATTCCTTCACCATTGAATTATCCATGCTGATTATCACCACATATACTTGTAAGGCCATTTCTAACATTTAATCAAATTTATCATCAAATTTGAATTTGGTGAAAAAATGACACATTTTGTTGTCTCCAACGATTTTATCAAAGTGGTATTAAATTGAGAACGTCCCAAAATTTTCACCAAACTGAGATGTCTTACACCTTTCAGCAATTTACTGTGCATAGTCGTTGAGTGTGGACTCATCGGACGACCAGCCAGACGTTCGACCGGATGTCTTCCCAGATGACCACCTCAAGGCATAATTTGTGAAAAAATTACACTGAGTGGTCGACTGCCCGATCGAGTGCCCTGTTGAACCCGGATGACCACCTCTCCATCTTCTTATATAAAACTGCGTCCATGAAATTAATCAACACACATAATATATAACCAACTTTTGATGAACTAGAATATACAACCAACTTTTGATGAATATACAATCAATCAGCACACAGAATATAAAACTGTGTCCATGTGTAATATGCATATACTTAAATGTAAATGTGTATGTAGACAAAGATAGAAAGATTGTACCAGTGTCATGGAGGCCATAGCAAACAGAATGAGGAAGCTGAATGAAGTGTCTTGAGATGGACCCACATGACAACAATGCTGTGGATGCAACCCCTTCCATTGCCGCCCTTTTCTTCGTCGAATCTTCTTCATCTACACCCATTGGCTTATTTTTCTTACGAAGGAAAATACCATAAATGCGAGTGTGCCAGCAAGGATTGAAAAATCCTTACAGATTAAATCCAAGCAAATTATCAAGCGATTGCATTGACAGTTCTTTTGTCTCAACAAAGAGGACTTCAAAATTGCCAAGTGTAGAGAAAAGAAAAATTAAAAGAAGAATGAAGGAGACGGAGAAAGACGATTAAGGGAACAATCAAAATAATAATTACTTACCTCTACTCTTATGTTTCGAAAAGGAAGTGCATAAGATGCTTCGAAAAGAAAGTGCTGAAAATAAATATTTCGAAATATAAATCTATGTTAAACTACTCCTAAGATAAGGAAAATGATAAGAAATATTGAAATCAATTGTCTTTGATTTGAATTCTGGACCTTTACAATGTAGCCATGAATGACTATTTATAGACAAATATTTGTAGGAAAAAACTACCTAATAACTACCATATTCTTCCATCTCCTCAATTTCATACTTCATGATTTTTCCATAACTTCCTTCAACCTCCACTTCATGCTCCATATTCTTCACTTTGTTCTCCATCATCTTTTCATATTTCATAACTTCTCATAACCTCCAAATGAGTAGGATGATACCACATGTCCTGCAATTATAAAAATAATAAATAATAATAAAATTACAGATTTATGGTGCCAACATTACCCCCGTGGCTTTTAAAAATGATATTTACTTGAATTTTTGAAGGACCGCACCAAGCACACATACTGTCATTTTTGTGCTTAAAAAAAAAAAAAAAGCAATTGGCCACCAATTTGAAAAGATAAGCCATTCTGAACCACTGATTTAAATGCATAGGCTTTTCCTAGCCAAGTTCAACATTTCAAATGGCTAAGTTGTTCTTTAGTGCATCAAATTCATCAAAACAATGCTTAAAGATGATTGTTTTATTAGCCATTTCATCAAAATTAAATTTTGATATGAACCACAAATCCAAAAAGGATTTTGAACACCAAGAACCATAGTACAAGATGGCCTTAAAAATTCAAATAACTTGACATTTTGAATAATTTCAAAAAATTCAGATTGATGAACATTAAATTGTTCATCATTCTTAGCCATGTTTGGATTGAGAATATGTTCTTTGGCCAAATAACTTTTATCATTTATTGACAAATGAGGTTGTTTTTCTATTTTATCCATTAATGGATTATGAAAATCCTCCATGTGAGTTTCATCATTTCTCGGTCTAATGGGTTGTTCCATTTTAGCCATTAATGACTTATGAAAATTTTTCATAGACATTTTATGTGTATGGTTTGACTCTCTGAGAATGAGTTTTTCAATCCCCCGAGTGTTATATGAAACATTATTTTTAACCATGCTTGGCTCAACAACATGCTTTTTAGCCATGTTATTTTCATAAATTGGCTCTTTAAAAATGAGTTTTTTGAGCCCCCGAGCCATTGATGAAATCAACTCTTTGCTTTTTCTATTTTCAACTATGGAAAAATTCTGAAAAAATTCACCAATTTCGGCCATTAAAGCCTCAGTTAAAGACTTGGTAGTGAGAGTTGACAACTCATCATTCCATTGGCGAATTTTCATATCAAGTTGATGAATTTCTCCAATTAAATGGTGCATTTTTTCTTCCACCAAATAATATTGTAAAGGATGAAAGTTTATTTCATCAAGAAAATTAATCTCTTCTTGAAGATCCAAAATTTTTTGCTTACACTAATAGATTTCATCTAGGCTATTTGAAATGGACGAATCCAATTCATTTTTCATTTTTTACACTGGACGTCCCACTGGGCGTGTCAAAAATTGTTGGCTTATTTTTCCTACAAAGGAAAATACCATAAATATGAGCGTGCCAGCAAGGATTGAAAAATTCTTACAAATTAAATTTAAGCCAATTATTAAGCGATTGCGTTGATGGTTCTTTTGCCTCAATAAAGAGAACTTCAAAATTGCCAAGTGTAGAAAAAAGAAAAATTAAAAGAAGAATGAAGGAGACGGAGAAAGACGATTGAGGGAACAATCAAAATAATAATTACTTATCTCTACTCCTATGTTTCGAAAAGGAAGTGCATAAGATGCTTCGAAAAGAAAGTGTTAAAAATAAATACATCGAAATATAAATCTATGTTAAATTACTCATAAGATAAGGAAAATGATAAGAAATATTGAAATCAATTGTCTTTGATTTGAATTCTGGACCTTTACAATGTAGCCATGAATGACTATTTATAGACAAATATTTATAGGAAAAAACTACCTAATAACTACCCTATTCTTCCATCTCCTCAATTTCATACTCCATGATTTTCCATAACTTCCTTCAACCTCCACTTTATGCTCCATGTTCTTCACTTTATTTTCCATCATCTTTTCACATTTCATAACTTCTCATAACCTCCAAATGAGTATGAGGATGCCACATGTCCTACAATTATATAAATAATAAATAATAATAAAATTACAGATTTATGGTGCCAACAACACCCCAACATCCAACCATCAATACATATATATATATATATATACACACACATATATATATATATATATATATAGATGTATATATGTGTGTTTGTGTAAAATTGAATATTTGTCATTGAGAATGGGATATTGTTGAGAACCCATTTTCTGAAACCGATCGATAAACATACCTATCGAGCCTTTTTCCCTGGAATAATTGTCAGAAACTCGCTTGAGTGACGCTTATGCCGATCTTTCTCTCTCAGAAGAGACATACACAGACAGAAGTATTAAACCCCTCCCCTAAGAAAAGAAAAGAAAAAAACCCAAATAAAACTCACTCACCAGAACACCACCGGTCGACCAGCTGGTCGTCCCCGGTCGACCTGTGTTTTGATGATAACACCGTTGGAATGACTGATATCAGATAGAGGAATTTGTACTTTTTTTTACTCAAATTTGATGAAATATTTGGTGAACCATTGGAGATACCCTAAATAGTTCCATGCATTGGTGGCCCTTGTTGGTCTACCTGAGCATCAACATTTGGTCAAAAAGCAATGGCGTAGCCAGAAATTCAGTGAAGAGGGGGTACAAATGTTTAGTTCTGGTTTTCAAAAAAATTCTACTTTTCTATTTTTCGTATTTTAATGTTTTCAATGAATTTTTTTAATATTTTAAGCAAATTTTTTTTTTTTCAAATTTTTAGACACACCTAACATAAATACACTTAAAGAGTATAATATTTGTAAAAAAAAATCTTTAAAAAATACACTAAATACCAAAAAAATACATTAAAAATATAAAAATTCAGTACATTTTTTTTTGTATTTTTATGTATTTATTAATTTTTAAAAATATTTTTTCACAAATATTTTACTATTTAGATACATCTAAGTAAGGTGCATCTAAAAAAGTAAAAAAATTGCTTAAAATTTAAAAAAATTCACTAAAAACAAAAAATACGAAAAACAAAAAACTTAATTTTCAGAAAACTGAAAGGTGCATCTAAGTAAGGTGCATCTAAAATTGCTTAATTTTTGTTTTGTTTTGTTTTGTTTTGTTTTTTGTTTTTCATAATAAACAATAATGAGATATTACTAAAGTTAAATATTAAGAGTCAATTTGGATAAATGTGAATTTTAAATTAAAGGAATTAAGATAAAATTTTATACAAATATTGGAGAGTAACTATTTTATAAGTTAGATATAGTAACTATATATTCTTTTACTATACATATCATATTTTATAGGTTCTCTCCTTCTATATAAAGGAGTCTTATATACATTGTTAAATAAATTTATTCAACACAATATTTAATAAAATATTCTCATTCTCTCTCTTAAATATTGTAACATGGTATTAAAGTTAGGTTAAGCACCTAGTAATTTTGCTTCATCGGCAGGAAAGACGGACCCAGGATTCGTCGATGGGGTGGGCTAATATTAAGGTAAAATTATACAATATATTTTCAGTATAACCACATAAGAAAAAAGAGAATTTAATAATATAATCTAGATTAATATCTAAATTTATTGATTAGAAACAATCTAATTAAGTTGTGCTCAATGAGTATTTAAAGATTCGAATTCATCGATTACAGAATCTAAATCAATTTTCAAAGTAAGGTCTCGTTCAAGGTAGAGAGACAAGCAATCGGCAAGAAACTTATCTCCTATTGAATTGCGAATGGCAGTTTTAACTTGCTTCATATCCGAAAATGCTCTTTCCGTAGTCACTGTAGAAACAGGAAGGGTTGACACAAGACGAATCAATTTGTAGATCACGGTGTAATGCTCGAACTTTCTTGTCACAAATAGTTTTCGGCACAAATCAGCAAGAGTAGATATCTTATGAAACTCGGGATCACAAATAACATCAAGCTTATAATGCACTAATTGACATCTCAAAGCATGGATGTCCTGAGAAATGAAATCTTGGAGATAAAATTTCTTGGCAAGATTGCAAATATTATCCACATTAAAAGATCTAAAATTGCCACTAAGATCCAAAGCCGAGCTAAGAGAAAGAAGTTCCATTACCCCATCATTAAATCTATGTTCTAACTCCATCAATTGAAAATCAATTGTAGAGTTGAATATGTCTAAGTGATCGAATTATTTAGCTAATCAAACAAAAAGCATGAAAAACAATATGCTTTATCCTTTGAAGGAGAATACTCTAGCCAAGAAAATTGTTTAAACCAAATATGTTGGAATCGGCAATTCTGCTTTCCAAATGAGGACCTAGGATACTCAAGTTTAGGTTTATAAGGTCCCAAGTTCACATAAGCTCGTCTAACCTCATCCTGTTGATTAACTGGATATTCACAAATTTGCAAGCGTAAACCAGAATTCCGTTCAATTACAGTTGAATCAAATTTGCTTGGTTTATTTGCTTGAGGCATGAAAAACGGTTACACATCAAAAAATGAGGTTTCAACAACTTTGGATGTTGTACTACTAGACTTCTATTTTAATTGATAGAATGAGAAAAGGGTTTTGCCTTTTTTGAGTGGTAGAGGTTCCATTATTTATAACCTAATTTTTTTATAAAAAAATTAGCCCTATTTAATATTAAACCAGAGTATATTCGCAATAATTTTAACTATTAGGGTTTTTATATATATCCTCAATAATTTTTATTTAGGCTTTCATTATTTCTATATATGACCAAAAAAACTCCTTCAAAGTTCAAAAACTAAGAGCAATATAGAACATTAAATAAGGCAGCATCATAAAAAAACTAGGAGTAATATAATATTTGTTGCATAAAGAAAAAATTTCAAAACCATTGTTAATCAAATCCATTCTCAACCAACGAAATAAAATAATTGGTTAATTACACTTACAAAAAATGTTAGGAAAGTGGAGCTGCTGCAGGCTGCTAGAGACAATGGAGAGAGGGCCGCTGCCTATCTATTGGAAAATGTAAAGATTGTTTTGGAAGATTTGTTCTTTAAACAAATATAAATTTATTGGACTGCCTATCAATTTTTTTAGGTAAGTATTGGGCTGCTATTGGGTTGCCTATCTAAAAAACAAATAAAAAAAACTATTGGCCCTTATTTGGGGCTGGGCTAGGAGAGGTTGGGAGGTTGGGTTGGGTTGGGAAAAAAAAATTCTAAATTTTTTTAAAATTTTGGGCTGGGTTGTAGCCACCTACACCTAGCCCTAGTCTGCCAACGGGCAGCAGCCTTGCCTTGGTTGCCTTCTGGATCTCAACCCATGTCGTTGTCATATTTTCCTTTCAGTATCGCTTCGTGGCGATCTCTTCCTTTGTCCGCTAGTTTATTCCTACCACCAATATCTCTATCATATACATATACATATATATTTTACTCGTAATCTCTTTTTTTTTTTTTTTTTTTTTTTGCGCTTCTGTTTCACTCTGTCTTTCCCTTTGCCTTTCCCTTTGCTTCAACCACAAATAGGTTTCTATCTTCAAACTTATTTGAGTTTGAGAGAGGGTATTATACCTATATCATGCTAAGCATGGTGATATACCATGCGAACCACCCAAGTCGCCCCTTCTAGCGCAGCACTAAAGTTGCTCCCTTGGCACACAACCCAAGCCGCCCTTTCTGGTGCACAATCCAAGCCGCCCTCTAATGCACAGTGTCATCTGTTGCCATCACCGTCCAGCACCATGTCATAAGTTCAGTGCCAGGCCTAGGCATAGGCCAACAAGGCTATGGCCTAGGGCCCGTCAAAATAGACCCAAAAAAAGGGCCTCCTTCTATTATGATTTAGTGTAATATATTAGGTATGTTTTAAGTTTAAAAAAAAATTAAAGAAGGCCCAAACTAACTTAAAATAAATTAACTCATTAAAAATTTAAAGGCCCATTCAAAAAAATTAACATTGTTATTCATTGAAAATAGACCCAAAAAAGGGGTCACTTTTATTATAGTTTATTATAATATATTATGTATATTTTAAATCCAAAAAAAAAATTAAGGATGACCCAAACTAACACCCATTAAAAAATTGAAAGGCCCATTTAAAATAATTAGCATTGTTATTCACTGAAAATGATTTTATAAAAAAACTAGATTATGCAAGTATGATTGATTTATTTGCTTCTAAATGCAAGAAGAGCGAGGATTAAGCGACACTTATTAATTGTTGTAATATAATATTAAGTATTTTTTGTGATTTTGACACAAATTTTTTGTCTTTTATCTTCATTTTTTTTTTCCATTCAATGAAAAAAAAAAATATGTGAAAGGCCCCAAAAATTTATTAGTTGATTATTGACTTTGAGCCCTGGAAATCTCAGGGCCGGGTCTGCATAAGTTACATGTGTGTCACGTCTACTAGTTCTACATTCATTGTTTCCTTACAATAGTCCGACATGACCCCTTAAATTCTCTCAACATTGATTCCGGTCAGTTCCTATAACGGTTCAGCATGACTTTAAACTGTTCCGGCACTAGTTTTGACCGGTTCCTACAATGGTCCGACACGCCCATAAACTGTCTTTCGGTATCAGCTCCGGCCTCTGATCTATCTCAAGCGTCCTTGCGCTCCCGTTCGGACTTTGCAATCTATTTGCCTTTTATTTTATTTTTATTTCGTGTTTTAGTTTCTCTCTCCAAACTCAAGCTAGTATCCCTACTTGAGTTTGAGAAGGGTGTTAAATATAGTAACTATATATTCTTCTATTATATATACCATATTATATTCATTACTATACTTAAGATTACCATACTTGAGTTTCTCTCCTTTTATATAAAGGAGTCTTATATACATTGTTACATAATTATTCAATACAATATTGAATATACACATAATATAATGTTCTCTCTTCCTTTTTCTCAGATATTGTAATAGGTAGATTGAAAAATTTAAAAAGAAGATAAGTTGAGAAATTCTATATATTTTAGTAGAAATTCTTTTTCTCTCTTTCTTTTTCTCACATAATATATTTTAGTAGAAAAATTCTATAAAACATACCGCAAAAAAAGTATCTATCATATGTCGCAGTTATAATCTTCGTGGTTCTTAGTTATGACACATTATAGTGTTAGATATAATTTAGTTATAACTTATTGTGGTTGTTATTTTAGTTATGACTGAAGATGTCTTTGATTATATATCAAGTAATAGTTAGTTATGACTCATTTTGATATTAGTTATGACCTATTGTGAATTTTTTTTTGTGGTTATAATTGAAGATGTGTTGCTTGATTATAATTTATATATTGGTCATTTTAGGTATGAATGGAAATAATTTGATTATGAAAATTTATAATATTAATACCATAAAATCATAACTTGTACATGGTACACCCCTTTTGGAGGTGTATAATAGAATGGACCTATTTTAGCAGGTTCCTTGTAATTAGAATGAAAGTTTATAACAGAGGGACTATTATAATTTTAAGAAGAGATATTATTATAATTTTATAAAAGATATATATGATATAATCTATATATATAGAAGTACTAATATAATTATCAAAATTTCAACGGACATGTGCCTCTTAATCCTATGAAAAATGTTCCAGACCCCCTTTTCCCCCATCTCCTTTGACCCCCTCTTAATATGATTGGCTAGTTTTTCCTTTTCTTTTTCTTTTTTTCCCTTCTCCTCCAATCATCACCCGCCACGTGTGTGTAGGGATGGTGGGGGTGGTGATTGGAGGGGGTCTCTATCAAAGCCCTAATCCTATACCATCTCTATCCTTGTTTGAAAGCCTACAACTCCACCCAAGCTTATGCCTACCCAATTCGATCAACTTTTACCAAGTCTAAATTGGCATTCCAAAGGTTGACTTGAATTTAATGCAATGATCATCATTTGGTTTGATGGATCATGGTTCAAATTCATATTTCGAAACCTGATTTGAATTGAATGATATTTGACTTCATCTTGAATTTAGAGTTTAAAATCCAACCCGACCTAACCCGACCCGCTTTCCCGACAGTCCTCCACCGACACAATCCCTATGCCACCTCAATTATTTGGCACATGTTATTGTTGTTTGAATGCCAAAATACCATACCACCCTTTGACCTGTGATGCTCACTTTTTGTCTTGGCAGAGAGCAATTGAACCATAGAGTCACATGTGTAATCAGAAAGTAGCACATGCACTCTCATTTGTCCCACGTGCAATTCACATCACAAGATCAACTTTCAAACCATTTGTTTTTTAATTTATTTTTTGGGTACAACATAAATCATGTGGTCTCTGATTAAATATGTTTCCTAGATACTAACTAATAGAGCAATCATGATGCCATTATTAATAATACTTTAAATTTATGTTATCATAGGTGATGATTAGGAAAATTATTACTTTTAATTTCAAAATGTCATATATATTCTATATGTAGCTTTCTTGACAAATAAAAAAAATTATAAAATATATGAAATAAGTTATTTATGATGTTCTAATTATTTAATAATAATATTTATTTTATTTTATCTTAAAATGATTGAATCACAATTCTATTACATTATTTTGTATATATTAATATAATACAAATTTAAAACAATATATAAGCATGTTCATCACACTTACTAACCACTTCTCTAACATATAGCAAACACGCCGACCAAGTACTCAGCTATATAACAATATTGACTAATTAATAAATTAGTTTGTGCTTTCTTTGTCTGTTAATTTTTTCACAATTTTTTTTTTTTTTTGGTCGAAGTAAGAAAGTACATAACATCAAACATTATACCTAATTTGAGGATTAAAAACTATTGTAGTTTGGTCATGGTTGATTTTATTTTCTTCTCTATGTTCATTTATCTATTTCACTGCATACATGACAAGTTATGACTCTCAAATTTTATTTATTTTGTATATAAGTTTATTTCAAATACAAAATTAATCACAAACATTCAATTATATTTAGAAAAATTGTACGTAAGCAGATTGAAAAGAAAGAAGTGGACACATGACTCAAATTGGCAATGTAATATCATGGGCTTACACACACACTCGTCAATATATATTTATTAACAAAAAAAAACTCAATTTCTGTTAATATTTTCACTAATAAGTATTGTGCTTATGTTTTTCTTTTTCTTTTTCTTTTTTGTTTTTTAATTTTTTTTTTTTTTTTACATGCGTGCTTAGTAGTTTAGGGAAACACTTTATTAATGGAAACATAATTGTTTTCTTTTACTTGAGATACAGGATCACTATCCCATTGTTTGACAAAACGAAAAAAAATTAAGGTGAGAAAAGGTGCATTAATTACTCAGATAAGAACAACATCTCCACTAAATGATATTTACCATGGAGATTATTATCCTATTGTTAAGTACTCAGATAAGAACGACATCTCATATAAATGAAATTTGCCATGGAGATCATTATCCCATTGTTTGACAAACGAAAAATTGAGGTGAGAACAAATATGCATTACGTACTCAAATAAGAATAACATTTCCATTAAATCAAATTCGCTCTTGTGGATTGTTATCCCATTGTTTGACAAACAAAAAAAAATTGAGACGCGAACAAAGATGTATTAAGATTGAGAGGGAGTTTCCTATCAGAGAAGTGGGCCGAGCATGGCATATCCCGGCCCAACCTTCATTACCTAGCAAATGGGTCTTGGTGATTTGTGGGCCGAGCAGAATAGATAGCGAGCTTGGACCGGGCAACGGTTTTGTCGGCCTAGTGGATTGGGCCAGGCAACACTCGTGAGTTGCATCCCACAATTTGGCTAGGCAAACAAAGCCCAGTTATTGTACGCGACGCGTATTAGAACCGAGCAAACTTGGTGTTTGCACTTGGTGTTTTGTGTGATGGAGGTTGACCGATCAATGAATGCCAGGTTGAAGACTCTAGCCAGACATAGTTGCACGATTTTAGGCTTAGTTTATAGTCGGTTGCCTTTAGGCCGGAATGAGTGGAAGAATGACTAAGCAGCTACTTGAATGGAGAGCAACCGGGCAGATGGTTTGCTCAGCCCGGTTGACCACTTGGACGTTGGAAAGCTTCACAGAGGCTTATTGGGTCAGGGTGTCTTAAGGATGGACATTATCCTTGAGAGATAGACTCCTAGTAGGAAGTTATTAAGGGGAATTAGAGTCCCACTAGGACTCTACTGTGCAAATAGATACAAAAGAGTCAGAGTTTCACCTAAGAGAGGTAATTAATGTAATTCTGAATACAAAGCTCTAGAGAGCTTTTTCTCCATATTGATTCCTAAAAGCTAACTTAGGAATTGGAGGGGTAAGCTCAGTGTGTTCGTGTTTTCAAGATAAATGGCACCTTTCGTAGAGGTTCTAACTTGATCTTGAGGTACTAATGTACTGGTAAATTTTGTGACCTCACAATTGGCGCCGTTTGTGGGAATTGAACCACGCCATTCGCAGTACTCAGATAAGAACAATATCTCCTATAAATGAAATTTGCCATGGAGATCATTATCCCATTGTTTGACAAATGGAAAAATTGAGGTAAGAACAAAAATGCATTAAGTAGTCAAATAAGAACATCTTCACAAAATGAAATTTGCCTTGGAGATTATTATCCCATAGTTTGACAAACAAAAAAAATTGAGGTGAGAACAAAGATGGATTAACTATTCAGATAAGAACATAAATAAAATTTGCCTTGGAGAACATTATCCCATTGTTTGATAAACACACAAATTGAGATGAAGACAAAGATGCATGAAGTACTAAGATAAGAACAACATCTCCTATAAACGAAATTCGCCATAGAGATCAATATCCCATTGTTTGATGAAAGAAAAAATTGAGGTGAGAACAAAGATGCATAAAGTACTCAGATAAGAACAACATTTTCACTAATTGACACTACGCCAAAACAGGGCATTAACGGCGGTTTTTTTAACGGCGGTTTTCGTTATCGCCGTTAAAGATACTATCAACGGCGGTAACGAAACCGCCGTTAATGTATCTTTAACGGCAGTTTCGCTACCGCCGTTTAAAAAACCGCCGCTAAAGTATCTTTAACGGCGGTAATGAAACCGTCGTTAAAAAAACTGCCACTAAAACCCTCTTTTAACGGCGGTAACGAAACCGCCGCTAAAGCCCTCTCATTACCGCTGTTAATAACGGCGGTCTTTGCCGGCGGAAACTTCGGCGTGTGGTGACCACGCGCGGCCAGAGGTTGAACATGACCATCTACAATAAAGCAAAAGTAATGTTTAAATATTTATTTAGGGAATATATTTCATATAGAGTGGTTGTGGTGTAGTGGTTGGTGTGCGTGGATTAGAGGTCAAGGGTTCAAGGCTTGGGGGGTTGCAAGAAGAGAGAATTTTTTTTAAAAAAATTTGAACCTATTTACGGCGGTAAAGAACCGCCGTTTTTGGTCCTATTTTACTGCCGTTTTTTGTCGACTTTTAACAACGGTAATTTACTTTTTTATGACGGTTGTACCTTTTCCAACACGAGTATAAACGGCGGTCCTAAATTACCGCTGTTAAAGGCTTTAACGGCGGTTTTATATCCTTTAATGGCGGTAAAAAACCGCCGCTAAAGCCCAATTTTGGCGTAGTGTGAAATTAACTATGGAGATCATTATCCCATTGTTTGACAAACGGAAAAATTGAAATGAGAACAAAGATGCATTCAATCTTCTCCAACTATGGGGTTGTGATTGATACCTTTATTCCAAACAAGAGGAGGAAAATGACGAGATCCCAGTTTGGGTTTGTCAGATATAGGTGTCCTGTTGCAGCGGATATGGCTGTGCAGAAAGCCAATGGGCTCTGGTGTGATGATAAAGCTTTAAAGGTTAAAAAAGCAGATTATGGTAAGGAAGATGGCATGAAACAGCAAGCTGGTCCATTAGTGCAGCCTAGTAAGTATGCAGGGGAACTAAACAGAACGCATGTGGGTTACCAAGGTACGAGATCTTTTGCGGAGGTAGTGAGTGGAAAGGCATCAGGTTATAACTCCTCCTGCATTATCAAAGCCTGTGAGGAAGGTAATGGATGGTTATATGAGAGCGTCATAGCCAGGTTGAAACCAATCTACGCTGTGGAAGACTTCAAGGAAGAATTAGCAAGAAGAGATCTGAGGGAAGTTCAAGTAAGGGTAGGTGGTGGAAGAGATTTGGTCCTAACATTTCAATCTCAGGAAATGATGAAGGAAAAACTACTGTTAATGAAGAGCTGGCTAGATGAATGGTGTGACTCAGTTCTTGAATGGAAACAAGGGATGTCAATTACCCAAGAGAGGAAGGTTTGGCTCAGTTGCTATGGAGTTCCACTAAATCTTTGGAGTTGCAACACCTTCATTAACATTGGTAAGATGTGGGGTATGGTGACTGCTCTGGATGAGGATACTCGTAATTTAATCCATTTTCAATGTGGAAAAGTGCAGATTGCGACGAACTTTATGGATCCTATTAATCAATTCCTTAGATTAGAATGCAAGGGCGTCCTATATCCAGTTAGGGTGTGCGAGGAACAAATCATTATCATCAAAGATATGAAGATGCCCGGTCTCAGCCATTCATCTGAAGAACATCTTGGTGGAATCAGAAATAGTAATTTTGCAGCAGTGGGCAATCAGGTTGCAGATAGGGGGAGCAAGCATGAAGAAGGGGTTGATCATGTAACAGTGCAAGCATACGATAGCAGCAACACTATGGCGGTAGATGATCAGCTCAGAGACACTTCGATGGTGGCTGAATCAGATCTGCAGAAAGGCATGTCAGAAGAAATCGGCTACGTATGTCAGGAAAGGTCTGCAAGACTGCTGGCGAGTCCCAAGAGGAGAGCCGTTGATGATGATGAAGTTGGAATTCAAACTTCTGGATTGATTAAAACTCTTTCTGGGCCTGATAACATGGACTGTGGGCTTAAGTTAATTGTGGATTTGAAATCGACCCATCATATTTATGGATCGGATGAGACTCCAGTTTTGGACCCCCAGGAGTTAATTGCCTCAGAGAAGGCTGTTGTGGGTGGGCCAGATGGGAGAGTGTCAAGCCTTTCTGAGGCCCATGACAAGGAGCCCAACAGCAGTCTTTTAAGGCCTAGAACAGGAAAGGAGAAGATAAGATGTAGGAAAAAATCAAACCACACTTTTCTGGGAAAAAAGTCTTTCGATCTGTTAAGGAAGTATGAGAGCAAAGGGGCTTTAACCAGTAGAGCAATGCCCAGGGCTGCAGTATGGCGGGCAGCAGTGGCGGCAAGGTCCTCATCTGCATCAATGGAGGGTGGGACTGATAAGGGAAGGATCGTCCTCAATGAAGCCGAAGAAACTCTCAAAATGGGGAAAGCTCTTGGTGTGCAGTTCAATGGTAAGCGAGCTACTGTGCTGGAGAAAATTGTGAACCTTGAATTGAAGGATAAGGAACGAATTGAAAGGGGGGTGAGAGATGGGGTCTGATGGGCACCAGTTGGGGGGTTGTATTAGAGTTCTCATGGTTATTTATAAAGATTCTTTCATGGAATGTTAGAGGGTTGGGGAGGAAGGAGAAAAGAGGCAAAGTTAAGAAGCTCCTGAAGGAGAGGAATATAGATATTGTGTTGTTCCAAGAAACTAAAAAGGCAGAATTAACAAATGATGTAGTTAGATCTGTGTGGGTTAGAGACAAAATGGAGTTTATGGTGGTGGATGCTGTAGGCTCTGCTAGGGGATTACTGTGCATATGGGACCCAGATGTCTTCCAACTAACAGAATGTTGTAGCAATAGAAGATTTATCTTATTATCAGGTACCATCTTTAACCAATTTAATTGTGCTATTTTAAATATTTATGCTCCTAATGATGTGGGCTCAAGAGGGCATCTGTGGGACTGTCTATTGAAATTGAAGGAGGAATTCCCTAATCCTTGGTGCTTAGGAGGAGATTTCAATGAGATTAGGCAGATTGGGGATAGGAGAGGATGCTCTAGGAGAGATAGGGGCATGAAAGAATTTAATGAGTTCATTGACAAGTGTGAGGTCTCTGATTTACCACTACTTGGGAGGAGATTCACTTGGTGTAATTCATTTGGTAGGGAAAAGTGGAGCAAAATTGATCGAATTTTTGTAGATCCTAAATGGCTTGAGATATTTAACCTGAAGCTATGGGGTTTACCAAGACTGGTATCTGATCACTGCCCTCTTCTTATGATGGAGGACGAGAGGGACTGGGGTCCAAAGCCCTTTAGGGTCCTGAATGCTTGGTTCTTGCATAAAAATTTTCGGAGCTTCTAGGAGTCAAAGTGGAAGGAGTCCAGGGTCGAAGGATGGGCTGGGTTTATTATCATTCAGAAGTTGAAGATCTTGAAAAGTGGCTTGAGAAGCTGGAATGTGGAGGTTTTTGGTAATATTGTAAACAAATTGAAGACTGTAGAGGGTGAACTTCACAAAATTGATTTACTGGCTGAGGTTAGAGACCTTGATGATGTTGAAAAAGGCAGGAGAAGTGAAGTTAGAGCTGAAATGTGGAGTTTGAGTAGGATGGTGGAGTGGCTATGGCTGCAAAAGTCTAGGCTTAACTGGGCGATGAAAGGGGATAAGAATACAAGGTTCTTTCATGTGGTCACAAAGTGCAGAACAATAAGAAATGAATTACATTCCATTACAGAAGGGGACGTGGTGTATGAAGAGCCGAGGCAAGTGAAGAACAAGGTGTTGGAATACTTTAAAAACCAGTATACAGAACTCTGGCCAGTAAGACCTGAATTGGGGGGTCATTTCCCATCAGCAGATGGTAGAGTGAGGTTTGAGCTGTTAGAAACAGAATTTTCAGAAGCAGAGATTAAATTAGTAGTGATGGAGTGTGATGGTAATAAAGCACCTGGACCTGATGGCTTTAATATGTTGTGTTTTCAGAAGTTTTGGAAGGTCATGAAGGCTGAGGTTGTTACTTTTGTGAATGAATTTCATAGGAATGGCAGATTGGTAAAAGGCATTAACAGTTCCTTTATAACCCTCATCCCCAAAAGGGACAATCCTTCTGGGCTTTCTGACTATAGACCCATAAGTTTGGTGGGCTCACTCTACAAAATCATAGCAAAACTCTTGGCTAATAGACTAAAATCTGTTATGCCACATATTATTAGTGAGCCCCAGTCTGCGTTTCTTAGTGGTCGAAATATTTTAGATGGTGTGCTGATTGCAAATGAGGTTGTTGAAGGCTGGAAGAAAGCCAAGAGGAAGGGAGTCCTTATTAAGTTGGATTTTGAAAAGGCTTATGATTCCATTAATTGGGGTTTTCTCTTCTCTATGCTTTCTAAGTTTGGTTTTGGTGCTAAGTGGATCAACTGGATGAAGGAGTGTGTAAATACGGAAAGAGTTTCAGTGCTTGTTAATGGATCTCCTACTGAAGAGTTTAGCCCTCAAAGGGGTCTAAGACAAGGTGATCCGCTATCTCCCTTTTTGTTTAATCTAGTTGCAGAAGGCTTGCATCTTTTGTTGAGTAGAGCTTGTGGGCTAAACCTAATTAAAGGGTGAAGGTAGGCCGTGAGGGAGTGTTGTTGACTCATTTACAGTTTGCAGACGATTCACTCTTGTTCTGTGAAGCTGAGGTGGAGGAGGTGAGAAAGTTGAAGAGGGTGCTAAGGTGTTTCGAAGTCTTATCTGGCCTAAAAATAAATTTTCACAAGAGCGTTGTTTGTGGGGTGGGTGTCTCTGTGGAGATGTTGAATGATATGGCCACAATTTTGAATTGCAAAACTAAAGCATTGCCAATTACCTATTTAGGGTTGCCCTTAGGTGCTAATCCAAGAAAGAAGGCTACTTGGAAACCAGTTGTGGACAAAGTCAAAAGCAAGCTGGCTGGGTGGAAGAGGAAGATGTTGTCTTTTGCGGGGAGACTCATATTGATTAAATCAGTAACTTCAGCCTTGCCAGTATATTACTTATCTTTATTCAAGATGCCTGAAGGGGTTGCTTCAGAATTGGATAAGATTCAAGCTAAATTCTTATGGGGTGGTTCTGAACAGGGGAGGAAAATCCATATGATCAATTGGGAGGAGTTGTCTAAAAGAGTGGATCAAGGTGGTTTGGGTATTAGGCAGTTGAGGGTTGCAAATAACTGTCTGCTTATTAAATGGTGGTGGAGGTTTGGTAAGGAAAATGATGCTTTATGGAAAAGAGTTATATGCAGCAAATATAAGATGGATGCGGGTGGTTGGATTCCGTCTCTCACCCCATCCATTAGTCACTCAGCAGTGTGGAAGGGGATCATATCTGTTGCTGAACAGTGTACTAGCTTGAAGGAGTTTTACCTGAATAATTTTCACTTGAAGGTTGGGGATGGGGTGAGGATCTATTTTTGGACTGATATATGGTGCCATTCTGTGTGCCTGAAGGATGAATTCCCAACATTGTTTAGGTTGTCTTTGGACAAACAGGAGTCTTTGAGTGTTATGGTTGACAAGAAAATCACAGCAGGTGGCTGGTCCCTGGTCTTTAGAAGGGAGCTGTATGAGTGGGAGAAGCTGGAGCTGGATAGATTAGTTACTTTGCTCCTGGCAGCCCCAGATCTGTGTCCAGAGTGCCCTGACCAGCCTGTCTGGTCAGCCTCTTCTTCTGGGAGTCTGATGTCATCAGATTTGTATAAGTTTGCTGTGGCCACTGCTGGAGTCTCTCTGAGCATAACTAGGCTGATATGGCTCAAATATATCCCTCCTAAGGTGCAGGTCTTTGGTTGGTTTGCATGGAAGAAGAGATTGAAAACCAAGGAGTTCTTACTGAAGCTCGGTGTGATTAACCAAGGTGTCTCTACAGCTTGTGTATTCTGTGGTAGTGTGGGTGAATCAGTGAATCATGTACTACTTTGGTGTCCCTTTGTGTGGAGGATATGGGCTGATATGCTAAATTGGTGGGATGTCCAAGCTGTTATTCCAGGCTCTGTGGAGTGCCTTCTCCTGTGGTGGGCTGGTGGGAAGTGAAGGAAGCTAGAAAAGAAGATTTGGAGAGCAATACCATTGGTTGTGATGTGGTCAATCTGGAAGTGCAGAAACGAGTGCCTGTTTAGGGCAACCATCCCAAATCTGGAGGACCTCTGTGATCTAATCAAGCATAGGATTGCTTTTTGGGTAAAACCACATCTTTCAGATTTACATTATTCAGTGCATGATTTTGTCTTCAATTTGAGGCAGGTTAGAAAGTGTTTGGGGGGGGGTCCATGGTAGTTATGTGAAAGCATTACAGCTTTGGTACTGGCATGCTGGTCTGTGCAGTTCTGCAGACCTGCTGCTCTTTGTCTCTGATCTGTATGCTGCTCAGGTCTGCTTGATGGTTTGCTTGATGCAGGAAAGGCTCTTGCTGTATAATAGAAAACTAGTTGTTTAAAGTAGGCTATATATGAATCTGAAGTATGCTTGTCCAGTGCAGTGAAGTATGCTTATTCTGCTGGTTTGTTGGGAAGGTGATTTTTGATTGTGGCTTTGATTTAGTGCTCTCTGTTCTGTTGGCACTTCTCTTGCTGATGTTATGTGTTGATTTGTCTTGAGTTGATTGGGCTTGCTTAGAGTTGTATTCTGTATGGACCTCTGCTGGCTGTTTGTTAGAATTGTATGTCTGAACATTCAAGCACCCCTCGAATGAAACATGAATTTGCTGTGCATTTTTATCTCCAGTTCAGGATTTTGTGTTTAACCTGAGGTGTGCTGTATGCTTTGCTGGGTTGGTATGGTGTATTGCTAATCTGCTGAGGTGGTATGGTGTATGCTGGGGGTGTGTGTTGTTCTGCTGGGTGTATGCGCTATTCTGCTGCTTTGTTGCAGGCTGTAGGGGTGCCTGTGGGGGTTTTGGCCTGATTCAGAGGTGTTGTGTTCTTATGGGAAGGCTGTTGAATTGTTTGGGAAGGCTATGTCTGGTGTGGTCATCTAACTTTGCAGGGGCTCCATTGTTTTAGTTGTTTACTGCTTACTTAGCCTGTTAAAGTGGGGTTTTGTTGGTGCTCACCAGGTTCACTCTCAGTGTTTGGCTTTAGCTAAGTCTGTTATCTGCTTGGGTCTTAGATCCAAGGCTTTGACTGTTTTTTTTATACCTGTTTGTCTTCTCTTTTGCTCTCTGTTGTTGGTTTCTCACCAACTGGCGTTTGGAGCTTTTGCTTAGCTCCAAACTCCTCTTTATTGATGTAATTTTTCATACGTTGGATGTTTCATCAATAAAGATTTCGTTTTGCCAATCAAAAAAAAAAAAAAAAAGTACTCAGATAACAACATGTCCACTAAATAAAATTTGCCATGGTGATCATTATCCCATTATTTGACAAACTGAAAAATTGAGGTGAGAACAAAAAAGAATAAGAACAACATCTCTTCTAAATGAAAATTTTCATGGATTTATATCTCACCTCATCCTAACTCTTAATGAGATATTGTCAGATAAGAACTCATCCTAACTATTAATGAGATATTATCAGATAAGAACAAACACCATAAAGGTAGATAATGATCTCCATGGAAATTTCATTTAGAGGAGATGTTCTTCTTATCCTTTTTTTGTTCTTACCCCAAATTTTCAGTTTGTCGAACAATAGGATAATGATCCCCATGGCAAATTTCATTTAGAGGATATGTTTTTCTTATTTGAGTACTTAATGCATCTTTGTTCACCTCAATTTTTTCTTTTGTTAAATAATGGGATAATGATCTCCATGGCAAATTTCATTTATAGGAGATGTTGTTCTTATTTGAGTACTTAATGTATCTTTGTTCTCATCTCAAATTTTTTGTTTGTCAAACAATGGGATAATGATCTTCATGGCAAATTTCATTTAGTGGAGATGTTGTTCTTATCTGAGTACTTAATGCGTCTTTGTTCTCATCTCAATTTTTTCGTTTATCGAACAATAGGATAATGATCCATATGGCTAATTTCATTTAGTGGAAATGTTTGTCTTATTTGAGTACCTAATGCATCTTTGTTCTCACCTCAATTTTTCCATTTGTCGAACAATATGGGATAATGATCTCCATGGCTAATTTCATTTAGTGGAGATGTTATTATCTGAGTACTTAATACATCTTTGTTCTCATATCAATTTTTCTGTTTGTCAAACAATGGGATAATGATCTCCATGGCTAATTTCATTTAGTTGATATGTTTTTCTTATTTTAGTACTTAATGCATCTCTGTTCTCACCTCAATTTTTCCATTTGTCAAACAATGGGATAATGATCTCTATTGCAGGAGATGTTGTTCTTATCTTAGTACTTAATTCATCTTTGTTCTTATCTCAAATTTTGTGTTTGTTAAACAATGGGATAATAGTCTCCAAGACAAATTTCATGTGGTGGAGATATTGTTCTTATCTGAGTACTTAATACATCTTTATTCTCACTTCAATTTTTCTGTTTGTCAAACAATGTGATAATAATCTCCAAGGCAAATTTCATTTTGTGGAGATGTTATTTTTATGTGAGGACTTGATGCATCTTTGTTCTCACCTCAATTTTTCCTTTGTCAAATAACGAGATAATGATCTCCATGCAAATTTCATTTATAGGAGATGTTCTTATATGAAAACTTAATACATATTTGTTCTCATCTCAATTTTTCTATTTGTCAAACAATGGAATAATAATCTCCAAGGCAAATTTCATTTAGTGGAAATGTTGTTCTTATTTGAATACTTTTTTTTTTTTTTTTTTGATCGGCAAAGAAAATCTTTATTGATGAACCATACAAGGTATGAAGAATACATCAATAAAGAGGAGCTTGGAGCTAAGAAAAGCACCAAGAGCCAGTTGGTGAGTAACCAACAAAGAGAGAAAGAGAGAGGGAAAGGAGGAAGAAGACAGCAGAAGCAAAACACTAAAAATAGAGACAGGGCATCCTCATTGGACCTGCCTACCAGAACTGATCATAGCAACACTCAGCCTCATTCAATCCAATTCTGAAGCATCCATATGCAGACCAGGTAACCATTGCAATGCAGAAGAGCACAGCCACAGCCTTCCCAAACTAAGCAACATAGCAGCCACAAGGCAGAAGCATCCATATGCAGACCAGGTAACCATTTACATTCTCATAAAACAGAACAACTAAACATCATATGGCCAACGAAAAGACTAAAAACCAGATACTCATAGAGACAGACCAACTAAACAGCCCATACAATTCAATCCATACAATTCAATCCATTTGCATTCCAGATGGACAGACAAAACAAAACAGACCAACCGAACAGCATACCCATACTCATAAAACTGAAAACCAGACTTCCCATAACAGCATAGCAGCCACAGAGCAGAAGCAGCCAATTGCAGTCCAGATAGTCATTTGCCTGCCTATCATTTCTGAACATAGTAACAAAACAGAATCAGAGCCACAACCTTCCCATACATTTCAATCCATTAGAGCCACAGAGCAGATAACTACAAACAGTGGAAGACCACACTCATGAAGCAATTCAGAGCACTGACAGGTAGGAGATAATCAGTGGCAGTCCCTTATTTGCCTCCAATTCAGAACAATGTCATTTACAGAGTAGGGGAAGTCCTTGAGGGAGGCTTTAAGCCAAAATGCTAATCTAACTTTGATGAGATCCCACAGATCACCTAAGTTAGGAGGGACATCAGAGAAGATACACTCGTTTCTATGTTTCCAAATAGACCAGAGGACAACTAGGGGAGTGGCTCTCCAAAATTTCCTGAGGAAAGACTTAAAGTTTACCCCCATCCACCAGGAGAACAGATCTGATACAGTTAGGGGAATGCACCAAAGAATGCCCCAATCCTGAAGCACAGAGGACCAAATGGCCCAAGAGAAGGAGCAATGAAGCAAAATGTACTGGGCAGATTCAGGAGCAGAATTGCAGAAGATGCAAGCGGTGGAAATGTTGGAGCTTAGGATGCCAAGGTTATGCAAGAATTCAGAGGTTTTGATTCTATTTTTCCATGCGAACCAACTAAAAAATAGGACTTTGGGGGGTAAGCTATGGTTCCAGACAAACTTGCTAAGAACAAGTGGAGTCCCAATGAGAGATGAAGAATAGGAGTACAGGAAGGACGCAGAAAACATACCAGAACCAGCTGCTGAAGAAGCCCAAGCCAGACTATCAACACACTCAATTCTTAGAGAAGGTGCAGGGGATAACAAATCGAACATTCTAGCTTCATCCGCTAACTCCCAAGCATATAATGGTCTTCTATATAGGAGATTCCAACTATTGGAACTAGGTTTCAAGTCATGAAAGAAGTGCAGTGAACCAGACTTGGCAATTGATAGGGCGAAAAGAGTAGGAAACTTGTGCTTGAGGGGGGTGGCACCACACCACTTATCATGCCAGAATTTGATCCTGTGGCCATCACCCACCTTAATTAGGCAATTATCCAAGAAGTAGTTAAAAATGGTTCTACTCTGAACTCCTTAATTAGGCAATTATCCACCTTAATTAGGCAATTATTTGAATACTTAATGCATCTTTGTTTTCACCTCGATTTTTTCTTTTGCTAAACAATGAGATAATGATCTCCATGGAAAATTTCATTCATATGAGATGTTATTTGATGATCGTTTCACACACCAAATATAAACCCTAAATTATACAAAATTCTTTAGAATAACGGTAAGTCCAGGTATTGATCCACAGGGACAAACAGGAAATTAAACTAATTTAATTGTTAAATTCCTAAATTAATTTTGATGAAAAAGATGGTTGTTCATAACCTAATGATAATTAAATTAAATAAAATGAATAAACTAGCAATTATAAATAAAGA
The DNA here is from genome assembly GCA_030407325.1 of Camellia japonica. Classification (NCBI taxonomy): domain Eukaryota; kingdom Viridiplantae; phylum Streptophyta; class Magnoliopsida; order Ericales; family Theaceae; genus Camellia; species Camellia japonica. The sequence goes on from JAPPVO010000017.1 coordinate 156,218,270, forward strand.
TGAATTTATTGATTTTGGGAAAAACCTAGGGTAATGAATTCACCACTAGTTATATAAATACGATTTTAATTTGAAAATCAATTATGTTACAGTTCGAACTAAATAATACTTCACAACTATAAGTTCAAAGCATTTATCAAGAGAATAACACGTTCACTTTATAGGCACGAACCATCTCAGGTAGTACGAGTCGTTCGCTCTAAACTAGGGTAGCAACACGACTCGTCCCTCATAGTATGGCTCATCTCATACCTTGAACATGAAAGAATAGAAAACCATTGTATGGAAAACATTCAACAATCACAGAAAGTAGAATATTCGAAGAAATAATGGAAAATTATATTAGAAAACTTCTTGAGAACCATACAATTGTTCAAACCATTACATAAAACAAAACCAAAAAAGAAAACCTATTTACTAGGCTAGGGTTTCATCAAAACTCTAGAAAAAGGAGCCTCCCACTCATGGAGGAGTGGGAAGAAATAGAGGGAGAATAAGCCACCATGGGAGACATTCTTCAAACTTTAAGTTCTTTTCCTTCAAAACCCTAACCTCTCTCTCTTCTCTGAAATATTTCCGAACCCTAATTACAGCCTCTTTTCTTCCTTTTATTTCTAGCAGAACAGGCTTCAATTTTCCCTTATGCAGCCCTAAGTGGGTCGCACGTGCAGTGGAGGTGGCCAACTAGGAATTTCACTACTTGCACGGAGAATCTGCTTTTACACCACTTTTTGCTTGAATTTGCGTGTTGCCTGCTAAATCTATATAAGTGTACAAAACACATCATCTCCACCAAATAAACAAAATTCAAAGATTATAAATGTAACTTAAATTGCCTCAATGTGGTATCTTTCGGTCTACATCATTATTCTTATCTGAGTACTTAATGCATCTTTGTTCTCATCTCAATTTTTCGGTTCGTCAAATAATGGGATAGTAATCTCCAAGGCAAATTTCATTTAATGTTTGTATCTTATCAATTTTTCTATTTGTCAAACAATGGGATAATAATCTCCAAGGCAACATTCATTTAGTTTGTATCTTATCTCTTGAGGTGAGAACAAAGACGTATTAAGTACTCAGATGAGAACAATATCTCCTTTAAATGAAATTTTCCATGGAGATCATTATCTACCTTTCATTGTGTTTGTATCTTACCCCTTACATCTCCTCTAAATGAAAATTTCGATGAATGAAATTTTATGGTGTTTGTATCTCATCTCTTACATTTATTTCTCACCTTATCCTAACTAATTAATGGATATTATCTATCTTTTCTATCTACATTCTTATCTCACTTCAAATTTTTTTAGAGAGTGGACTCTCTTCTACTTTGATAAAGAATTGGACCATCCAGTTATGTCTTTGAGCTCATTACAAGGTTTACTTTGACAATTTAACCGGTTAATCTGATTCCTTAATTGTTTAGATTCTTAATGTACATATCAATGGAAAAAAATCAAAATTTTTCAATAATTGTACTTGCATGATCTCATTAAACTTAATTTATTTTTTATAAAATGAATGATGTATTTTTTAAATCATACTTGATGTTCATTTATCTGGAAACACATGATGAAATCATGCAGCTATAATTATTGGATCAATCTGTTTTTTATGGATAATCTATACACAAATTTAAATGATATAATAAGATCAAATCATCAAATAGGACACCTAATAAGCCCACATGAGGTGAAAATAAGCCATTCCCATTTTGGTCATTCCTCCAAAATTACCTGGAATTTAGTATGGTTTAAGTGATTGTGTGTACATCCACATTTTTAAGAAGTTTGGAGTTCAACCTTACAGAAAAACTTCAAAAGTTGGGTAGTGAAAAAAAATGCAAAAGATAGAACGCTTATTTAGGGTGAGTTTATTAGGATAAAAAAGTTGAAATATGAGTAAAAAAAATGCAACTTTTTACACATTAATTTAGCACAAGGGTAGTAAGAAAAAACAAGAAAATTAAATTTATTGTTGCTGCTCCTCTTAGGGAGTATGCCGGCAAACTACGCTTATAAATAAATTCTCTCTTCGACTGGGAATACTCAGGAGAACGAGCTTCCTAAACTCACAATGTCATAAAAGAACTACCGGTGAGTTAAGCAAGTGAAGCTACCATATTAAGAGAGAGAGAGAGACTCTCCTATGCGTATCGTCCGACATCACAATAAGAGAGAAGGAGCCAATTTCAATAAGAAGTCCCTTCCTTCGGTGTGCCATCCTACTTATCGGCATTTTAACTTGGATTTTCATTTCTTCCAAAGAAACACGGAAAATTTTTATTTTTTCTCTTGGAAGTAATCAATTATTATCTTACTTCCCAATTTTCGTACAACTTTCTTCCAATAATTATATTTCAATCAACTGCATAGAAACATATATATATATATATATTACTTTCACTTTCTATTACATAATTTTTTTTTTCTTCTAATCAAATATACCTTGGGCTAAATACAAAAGGAGTGGTTGCATTGAAGGTCAAGAGTGTAGATAACATTACACCAACTCATTGCAAAATTATTAGATACTCTACAGTATTATATAATATTATTTACTTGATATTTTTGGTCCCAAAAAATTGAATATATATTGAATCATCTTTTTTCTTCTAATTCTCATGTTTTACTTGTAAAATATTTTGTTACATGATTAATTTAAAACACCATATATATATATATATATATATTATCATATGGTGCTCCAATACAACACTATTAAATACTTACCCAACCCATTTATTAGAAATGAGTTCATGTTTTCTTTATCTATTTTGTTTTTGATTAACTTTTTTTTTAGGGATCAACGTAAGAAAGTACATAACATGAAGCACAATATCCAATACTCCTATCTTAGTTTTTGAGGCTTAAAAACTAGTGTAGTTTGGTCATGATTGATTTTATTTTCTTCTCCGTCTTTCATTATCATCCTTTCATTTCACAGCATACATGAGAAGTTAGGAATCTAAATTTTTAAATAAATAAATAAACATGGAGCTAATCACAAACATCCAATTATATTCAGGATAATTTTACGTAAACGGATTGAAAAGTTGTAGTGGATACATGGCTCAAATTGACAGTGTAATGTCATGGGTTTACACATACACTTTGTTGAAAATAAGCTTGGTAGGTGATAATGGTAGGTGGCCAACCACACACCATATTTGACAAGCCTCCATTGTTGAAGAAAGATTGTCAAGAAGTAAACAATGGCTGCAAGCTTTCACACTATCATTTTATGTTTTTTATTCTATCTAAGTTATCTATAAATAGCCATTGTATTATGAGAGTAAGATGTGTGGGAGAAAAGTAGAAGAAGAGTGCTCTTTGTATTTTGTTTCAGAATTGTTTCAATAAATTGAATTTCAGTTTGGTTCAATTTTAAGCCTCTTCTTGTGAATCACCAACAGTGGTTTGCACCCCACTCCCACCAACAGTGGTATCAGAGCCCGAAGGTAGCTCAAATTTGCAGAAATTCTACAAAACTGTCAAGAACAGAGTGTTCTGCGAAAATTGTCCAGAAATCAAAGTGATCGAAATCTATTTTTGATCACATCAGATTGAAGCTCTCAGTGAGACGATCACACTGAAAAAAAGAACGTCGAAAACCGATCCTTACAGAGCCCGCACGCGCTCCACGCGCTTCCGACGCCGTTCTCACGCGCCCCCATTCGCTCACGCGCTTCCACGCGCCTTCAGACGAAGAAGACGAGTCATTCTACTCGCGACACGCGCCATGCGCGTGCGCACCAGTGCTGACGTCATCCGCTGACGTCACTCCGAGCCAAGTCATCCAAGCTGAGCCGCCGAGCCAAGCTGCCGAGCCGTTGACCTAAGCCGTTTGACCGAGTAGCCGCCATCCAGTGTGCCGCGGCTAAGTTGCATACGCAGATCTGAGCCGTTCAACTTGTTTTGGCTTGATTTGAGCCATTCGAAGTCTGTTTCGGGTGATCCAATAGTGCTTTTTAACAATTTGGAATATTCCGGACACATCTGTACGGTCAGAATTTGCAAATTTCATTCTGAAAATTTGCAGATTGTTAAAGACAACCAATGGCCAACACAAACAACTTCTTTCAGCCCCGGTTTCCAAAACTCAGCAAGGAAAACTATGAAAATTGGAGTATTCAAATGCAAGTCCTACTAGCCTCACAAGATTTGTGGGAGTTAGTGGATCGAGGATATGACGAGGCAGCTACTCTCGAAGATGAAGGAAATTTAAATGACGCTCAGAAAACAACGTTAAAAGATTCAAGGAGGAGAGATAAAAAGGCCTTGTATTTACTCTATCAAGGCATTGATGAATCAAGTTTTGAGAAGATTTCAGCAGCAACAACCTCTAAAGAGGCATGGAGTATTCTTCGAAATTCACACCGTGGAATTGAGAAGACAATCAGAGTTCGACTATAGGTGTTACGTGGCGAATTCGAGATGCTGCAAATGAATGAGAACGAGTCAATTTCTGAATACTTCAATAGAATATTGACCATTGTTAATCAGATGAGAATATATGGAGAGAAGATGGAATCTCTTCAAGTGATAGAGAAGATTCTTCGATTACTCAGTTCCAAGTTCGAGCACGTGGTTGTAGCAATAGAAGAGTCCAAAGATCTCAGTGCCATGACCACCGATGATATGATGGGCACACTTGAGATTCATGAACAAAGGATCAACAAGAAGACTTCCTCAAGTTCTCTAGAGCAAGCTCTTCAATCAAAGCTGTCTTTCAGAGATGACAGAAACAAGCAAGGGGGGACATCACAAAGAAACCGAGGAAGAGGTCGTGGTTACAATAATCGAAGTTTTGTTTTTCGAGGAAGAGGTGGAAGAAGTCCAGCCAGAGGAGAAAGAAGTCAACCACACTTTGCTCCAAGAGGAAGAGCAAGCGGTAGAGGAGGTGGTTACAACAACGACCAGGTTTTGACAAAAGTAATGTTCAGTGTTACCAGTGCCACAAGTTCGGGCATTACAGCAATGAATGCCGAAGTAGAGCAACAACAGAAGCCGGCGAGCAAGCAAATTTTGCCGAGCAGGAAACAAACAAAGTTGGACCTACAGTCCTGTTTGTTCACCATGGAGACACTGAAAACCAAAACAATGTTTGGTATCTAGATTCGGGAGCCAGTAATCACATGTGTGGTAAAAGAGAGCTGTTCATTGAGCTTGACGAGACTGTACAAGCACAAGTCTCATTTAGTGATTCTTCAAAGACCCTAGTGAAAGGAAGAGGTAATATTATGATCAAACTCAAAAATGGAGATCATGATTATATCTCCAATGTTTATTATGTTCCTGCCATGAAGAACAACATTTTGAGTATGGGACAACTCCTAGAGAAAGGATACGACATCAGCATGAAAGATTGTCATCTTACTATCAAAGACAATCCTGGTAATTTGATCGCTCAGGTGAGAATGTCCAAGAATCAGATGTTTGCATTGAATATCCAACATGATGCTGCGAAGTGTTTAAATGCCATCATCAAAGACAAAGACTGGCTATGGCATTTGAGGTTTGGACATCTCAACTTTGGAAGCTTGAAGCTGTTGTCAAGCAAGAATATGGTAAAAAGGCTCCCTCATATTGCTCATACTAATAAAGTTTGTGAAAGCTGCATTCTTGGCAAGCATCACAGAACTAGCTTTGCTAAAGAAGGGAAGTGGAGAGCAACAAAGCCGCTGGAGCTAGTGCACACTGATGTGTGTGGTCCATTGAAGCCGATGTCAAATGGACAGAATAGATATTTTCTCACCTTCATTGATGATTATAGCCGGAAGACATGGGTGTACTTTCTTAAAAGAAAGTCGGAGGTGTTCAGCATCTTCAAAGAATTCAAAGCTTTTGTAGAAAAGCAAAGCGGCTACTACATCAAGACATTGCGATCAGATCAAGGTAGAGAATATACATCAGATGCTTTCGAGAAGTATTGCAAAGAGTAGGAAATCAAGCATCAAACAACACCATCCTATACGCCACAGCTGAATGGTGTTGCTGAAAGGAAGAATCGCACAATCTTAGATATGGCAAGAAGTATGTTGAAAGGAAAGGGACTGCCCAAGCAATTTTGGGCTGAAGCCATATCATGTGCTGTGTATCTACTAAATAGATGCCCAACCAGGAGTCTTCATTCTATGACTCCAGAAGAAGCTTGGAGTTCACATAAGCCAAGTGTCAATCATCTCAGAATATTTGGGTGTGTTGCGTACACCAAGATTCCAGAAGCAAGAAGAACCAAGCTTGATGATAAGGGAGAAAAATGTATCCTTGTCGGATATGGAGATAGAACAATGGGATACAAGTTGTATAATCCCATTACCAAAAAGGTGATCATGAGTCGAGATGTGATATTTGAAGAAGAAGAAGCTTGGAACTGGAATCAAGATGAAACTGTCAAAGATGCAGAACTCATTCTTGAAGATGAAACATCAAAAGCTCCTGTTGAAATCACAAGAGAAGTTCAAGATGAGCCACAAACTCCTCCACATAGAATTCCTGCACCTAGATCGCCAGCTTCTCACAGAAGTGCTGCATCATCATCATCATCATCAGATGATAGTTTTTTCAAACAACTAAGACCAATGAGAAATTTGCAAGAGATATATGAAGCTACAGAAGAAGCAGATCTGAATTTGTTCTGCCTACTCGCAGATAGTGATCCACTTACTTTCTCAGAAGCCATCCAGGAAATAAATGAAGAAAGCAATGGATGAAGAAATTCATGTCATTGAGAAAAATGACACATGGAAGCTTACCAGTCTACCAGAGGGGCACAAACCCATTGGAGTGAAATGGGTATACAAGACAAAGAGGAATGCACAAGGCGAAGTGCAACGCTATAAGGCAAGGTTAGTAGCAAAAGGTTACAAGCAGAGAGCTGGAATTGACTATGGAGAGGTGTTTGCTCCAGTTGCCCGATTGGAGACTATCAGGCTAATGATTTCTTTGGCTGCCCAGCACAAGTGGCAGATTTATCAACTTGATGTGAAATCTGCATTTCTTAATGGTTTCCTTGAAGAAGAAATCTATATTGAACAACCTTCAGGGTATGTTCAGAATAGGCATGAGGACAAAGTGTACAAATTGAAGAAAACACTTTATGGATTGAAGCAAGCTCCGCGTGCATGGAATACTAGAATTGATCAGTATTTTCATGACAATGGTTTTGAAAAATGTCCATATGAGCACTCACTATATTTGAAGAAGGAAGCTGATGGAAGCATGTTGCTTGCTTGTCTTTATGTTGATGATCTAATCTTCACCGGAAACAATCCAGCCATGTTCAAAGACTTTAAAAGAAGCATGGTCCAAGAATTTGAAATGACAAATATTGGATTAATGGCTCATTTTCTCGGCATTGAAGTGGCACAAAGAAAAGATTGAATTTTTATTTCCCAAAGTGGTTATGCCAAGGAAATTCTCAAGAGATATGGAATGGAAAATTGCAATCCAGTGAACACTCCTGTAGACAGTGGAGTGGAGCTCAGAAAAGGTACGAAGACAGGTGATATGGATCCAACTTATTTCAAGAGCCTAGTTGGAAGTCTTCGCTATCTTACTTGCACCAGGCCAGACATACTCTATGGAGTAGGACTGATTAGCAAATATATGGAAGCACCGGATCAGTCACACATTTATGCAGCAAAGAGGATTCTTCGCTACATCAAAGGTACAGTCGATGATGGTTTATTCAATAAACCAACTGATAATTTCAGTCTTGTTGGCTACTCAGATAGCGACTGGGGACGTGACTTGGATGAACGAAAAAGTACTGCAGGGTTTACTTTCTTTATGGGAGATACAGCTTTCACATGGTCATCCAAGAAGCAAGCCATTGTGACATTATCGACTTGCAAAGCTGAGTATGTTACAGCCAACTCAGCTGTGTGTCATGCAATATGGTTACGGAACATGCTGAAGCATTTGGGATTTCCACAAGGAAAACCCACTGAGATCTATGTTGATAATCGCTCAGCAATTGCATTGGCGAAGAACCCAGTTTATTATGAAAGAAGTAAGCATATTGACATCCTCTATCATTTCATCCAAGAGCATGTGAAAAATAAAGAGGTGGAATTATTGTCTTGCAAATCCCAAAATCAGCTTGCAGATATTTTCACGAAGCCGTTGAAAAATGATCTATTCAACAGAATGAAGATAATGCTCGGGATGAAGTAGCATGGAGAATCAAGTTTAAGGGGGGATGTTGAAAATAAGCTTGGTAGGTGATAATGGTAGGTGGCCAACCACACACCATATTTGACAAGCCTCCATTGTTGAAGAAAGATTGTCAAGAAGTAAACAATGGCTGCAAGCTTTCACACTATCATTTTATATTTTTTATTCTGTCTAGGCTATCTATAAATAGCCATTGTATTATGAGAGTAAGATATGTGGGAGAGAAGTAGAAGAAGAGTGCTCACTGTATTTTGTTTCAGAATTGTTTCAATAAATTGAATTTCAGTTTGGTTCAATTTTAAGCCTTTTCTTGTGAATCACCAACAGTGGTTTGCTCCCCACTCCCACCAACACACTTGTCATAAATAATTAACAATAAAGTCGGTTTATGTTAATAGTTTGACCTAAAAAGTACCATGCTTATGTTTTTTGTTTCCCTTATTTTTTTACATGTGTGTTTAGTTGTGGCGGGAAACATTTTATTGAATGAAACATAACTATTTTTTTAACTTAAGATATGGAGATGGAGATTATTATCCCATTGTGTGATAAATGGAGATTGAAATCATTATCCTGTTATTTGAACAACGTAAAAATTGAGATGAAAACAAATGCATTAATTACATAATAAGAACGAAATCCAAATATATATATAGGGTTCCAATTCATCCTAATCCTAGTGACTTTTTTGCTTACATTTAATGAAATATGGCAAATTTCATTTAGAAGAGATTTTGTTTTTATTTAAGTAATTAATCCATTTTTGTTCTCAATTTTTCCGTTTGTTAAACAATGTGATAATGATCTCAATCTCCGTTTGTCAAACAATGGAATAATAATCTCCATCTCCATATGTGAAGTAAAAGAAAACAGTTATGTTTCCTTCAATAAAATGTTTCTCGCAACAACCAAACACACATGTAAAAAAAGAAGAAGAAAAAAAAACATAAGCATTAAATTAAAAATGAACGTATGCAAAAAACCATTAGGATTAGGATGATGTGGTATATACATAGATATTTAGTAAATTGGAACTCAAATAGATAGAAGGGCAAATTACGGTGATGATTTTTATATTTTAATTCTTGTATCATTTTGGTTTATGTAACTGTAATTAGCTTAATTTTGACCATGAATTTGTATCTTATCTCAATTTATTCCAGTTGGTTACAACTGTTAGGATTTTTTAATGAAAAATACGTACATAAGTAGCAAGTGTCATATTTTTAAGAACAAAGTTAAAAACTTGCTAAACTTAGCAAGCTAACCTCAAGTAATTAACATTGACAACATTACACAAAATCTAAAATTAAAAGTTAAAATTGAGTTAATTAAAAATATAGAGACTAAAATGATACAAGGGTAAAATGTAAGAACTATTAGTATAATTTGTTGTATATTGGGTGTTTCATCCAGCTAGCATCATTGTACAAATAATTTGCAAGAAAAGTTGACGCATAATGAAAACGTACAATTCATGAAAGGTATAAATGTTCAGGCATCCTTTTGCTAATGAGTAATGTTATATAAATTAAACTCATACGTAATGATATAGTTTATTATGAACAATTCATTTTAAAATAAAACATAATTGAAAATATATTTATTTATAATAATAATATTGTCATATCATTCTTGTATAAATTTTTATATAAATTTTATATATGAATAAAAATTTTCCTTGTTACTCGGTAGACGTGGCTAATCGTTGCTATACCTTAATTTGCAATTAAATTTTGCGCATAATGAAAATCGTGCAATTCATGAAAGGTATGATTTCCTAGATGTTCAAGCATCCTTTACCACTAGGTAGACATGGTTAATTGTTGCTAATACTGAATTGATTCATAAGGCATCAATAATTTTGGAGTATAGATACGTAATATTTCATAATATTGTGATTGGTGGAGAAGGTGGATAGATGGAGTATTATGTTGGATGATTGAGAGATATGAGGGGCACGATAAATAATGATTGAGTAAGAGTACGAATGCGTAGCACTTCGGAAATATTCTATAATTTTCCAATTACACGGTTGTGTCATGAGAAAATTCATATATTTATGTACATAAAATTTCTTCTAACCTCAACAATTAACTAAGAAAGTAAATAATTTGTATTTTTTTCCTTAATTTTTTGTTTACACATTTTTCTTTAAAGTCGAAAAACTTAGAACTAACTGTTGGAAAATTCAATTTTATTTTATTTATGTTATTTTCAAATAAGCATGTGTGATGTGATGATAGATAAATGCATAAATCTAGCAACCTAAATTTGTACTAAAAAATTTACCCAAATTAGTATTGTATGATTCAGAATCACCATACTCACTCATATTATATAGTGAATCCACACTTAAGAATGAATCTAAATCATATATTAGTTATGTGAATAAATTTGTAAACAAAAATCTATATACCTAGCATTGCTCTAGATAAATGTACGGTATGTTTGGTTTGGCTTTATAGAGTGATTTTGAGAAATTTTTTTTAAAAAACTTGTTTAGTTTGTAATTTTTCCAAAATCATTTCTAAATTAATTCATTTTCTCTGTCTTACACATCAATTAATCACTTTTTCTCTTTCCTCTCTCATTTTCAATCATTTTTTCTCTCACACACATCTACTCAATTACAACAAAATATCAAATCATTCCAAACTCTCAAACTCCAAAATTACTTTCAAAATACACAACCAAGCAAACTAAAAAAAATTCTAAACTCTCTCTCCAAAACAATTTTTAAAAACTACTATCTCAAAATCAAACCAAACATACCCGTAGTGTTTGTATCTTATCTCTTGCATTTATATCTTATCTCATCCTAACTAATTAATGGGATATATCTCCCCATTAATTAGTTAGGATGAGGTGATCGAGAGGATGAGGCGGGACATAAATGCAATCTAATCTCAATTCACTTTTTGTAGAGAATGGATTCTCTATTGCTTTCAAAGAATTGGACCGTCCAATTCAGTCCGTTAAACTCATTACATGGTTTATTTTGGCAATTTAACTGGTTAATCCAATTCCTTAATAGTTTAAATTCTTACATGTAGATATAAATCAATGGAGAAAAAGTCAATTTTTTTCAATAATTGCACTCGCATGATTTTAGTATATTTATTTATTTCTTATTATAAATGAATGGTATATTTTGTTAAATCATACTTGATGTTCATTTATTTGGAAACACATATGATAATATCACGCAGTTATAATTATCAAATCAATATTATTTTTTTATCAAATAGTCTATACACAAATTTAAATAATATAATAAGATCAAATCATTAAATTAAGACACGTAATACACCTACAAGAGGTTAAAACAACTCATTTCAATTTTGTTCATCCTTCCAAAATAGCAAGGTTACTTGGAATTTAGTATCGTTTAATTGATTGTACGTAGGTATACGTATTTAAGGAGAGATTTGGAGTTCGACTTTATAAAAAATGTTGAACATTGGATAGTGAAAAATAAAACAAAAAATAAAAAAAAATAAAAGATATAGTAAGCTTACTTAGCATGAATTTAATAGGTAAAAAGTTGAAAATATAAGTAAAGAAAAAATGCAACATTTTCCACATTAATTAATTTAGCATAAGGGTAGTAAGAAAAGAAAATTAAATTTCTTGTAGCGGCTTCTTCTCTTCGGGAGTATGCCCGGAAACTGCTCTAATAAATAAATTCTCTCTTCGGCTAGAGATACTCAAGAGAACGAGTTTCCTAAACTCATAACACCGTGAAACAACTATTATTAAGGGAAACTACCATATTAAGAATAAGAGAGATCTCTCTCTTATGCTTGTTGTCCAACATCATTACAAGAGAGAAGGAGCCAGTTTCAGTAAGAAATCCCTCCTATGTGCTAGCTCTCTTATCGGCATTAGAACTTAGATTTTCCTTTCTTGTAAAGAAACACGATTTTTTTTTGTTCTCATGGAATTAACCGGTTGTTATCTTACTGCTCATCTTACTGCTCATTTTAATCAAATGCATAAAATTTTGTTTTCTTTCTTTTACTTTCACTTTCTATTATATAATTTTTTCCTAATCAAATATACCTTGTGATAAATACAGAGTGAGCGCTTGCATTGAGGTTAAGAGTGTAGATAACATGTAACCAACTCATTGAAAGTTTATTAGATATTCTGTTCCACACATCTTCTCTCTCCTCTCTCTCTCTCTCTCTCTCTCTCTCTAGCAAGCAAATCTGAGTATCTCTCATTTACGTTTCTCGGGTGTATATAGTTGATGGCAGGAGATACGGCTGATTTATGAATTTTCTGATTTTCTCACTCAAAATAATCCTCTTATAAATCGGTTGGGTAAGTATTAAAAAATTGGGACAATTTCAAAAAAAAATAAAAATCACGATTTGATCTTTACAACAAAATAAATTTTAAGTTTTTAATTTTGTCAATTTAAATTTAAAATTTTTTTATTTGTTTTCAATTTGAACCATTTGTCTATTTCCCTTAAATATAATTGATAATAATAAAAAAAAGGGTATTTTATGAAATTAAACTCAATGAAAATAGATATTTTAGATATTTTATGTATACTTATATTGAGTTTAATAATTAAAATACTATTTTTTCGTCGATTTTAGTTAACGAAAATAGATAAATGATTTAAATTGAAAACAAATCAAAGTGTTAGAGTTTAAATTCACAAAATTCAAAATTCAAAATTTATTCTGTTACAAGAGTCATACTTAAGGATTTTTTTTTTTAATTGTCCCAATTTTTTACTACAAGATTAGTTAAAAGGAAATTCTAATATACACACCCTTATACCATATACACATTTAGTTATGTAAATTTTTTTTATTATTTATAATCAATTTTCTTTTTTAATTGTGACATTATTTTAGTTATATCTGATGAGATCTAGTTATACCTCATGTTGTACTCTTTTGAAATATTTGAAAAATCTCACATTTCAAATCATTCTACATAAATAAAAATAAAAAAAATCTTATATAAAAATTCATCTCAAATTTGATTCTTATAAGTTTTATATTTTACCTTTCTAGTACAAAAGATATATATATATATATATATAAAGAAAATACAATAGAAGTAAGGGTAAAATCATAAAGAAAATTTTAAATAATATATTAAATTTATATTTTTAAAATTAATGAGACTAATTGATTTATAAAAAAAAATTTGAGACTAAGGCCAAGTTTGAGAACTTCAAAATAATCTATCTTTTTATCTTTTTATCTTTTTTTCATCACATCACCTCTCTATTTTTCTGCACATCTTTTCGTAAAAAGACAAAAAGTACACTTATTTAGGTTATCCCAAACAACCCCTAAATGGATCCCTATCCCTTAAATGAAATTTATAAGTAAAATTTCTTAGACTATTTTGAGAAAGAAAATCAGAAAATTCATAAATCAGCGGTATCTCCTGCCATCAACTATATATACCAGAGAAACATAATTGAGAGTTACTCGATTTGCTTGCGAGAGAGAAGATGTGTGGAACAGAGCAGGAGACCGCTTGCGTTAGCAAATGCACCTTCTCCACAGAAGTTACGGGAGAGAAGAGGAGCCTATCGTCCGATGCAATCATCAATCTCGACCAGTAACTCTCTCTCTCTCTCTCTCTCTCTCTCTCTCTCTCTCTCTCAAATCTCTTTAAAGTTTAATTTATTTTTAAAGATTTTAAATAGTATTATGTATTAATATTGACAATACAATTATATATTAGTTAATACCGATCTGTATAGATTCATGTATCAACAAATCATAATATCAAAAGGAAAAAATCTCATTACTAAAAGACTGATGAATGGTGTTTTATTTAAAACTCAATATCATAAAAAAGAAAAAATATATATATATATTTAGTAATTCCTTATTATTTATGTGATAGTAACAAAAATTTTATAAACATTAAGTAATTAAAAAATAAATAATAAGAATTTTGATTTGCCATGCCGTTTCGCATTGGCCAATAGTAATATGTATACAATCACACTCGGAAACACTACCTCATTGGTCAAATATTTTACGAATAGTGTTTTACGAGATTAGGGTATATATTTTAATTTCTTGAGTCTAGTAATTGGATTAATAATTTTAATCATTTATTTTTTTAGTTCTCTTTGAATATATTATTGATATAAATTAGTAGTCATACAATTGAATAACATTGCCTTATAAAAAATGAACACTATGTATAATTTTTTATTTTTAAAATAATAATATTTAATCAATTTAATTTTTTTTACATAAATAATTAATTTAAAAGATACTAAAAAATAATTAATTTAAACCATTAAAATGACTCATAATCGACCCACAATGTCCCTCAAATCTAATTTACGGACTAGATGGATCTTGTTTGCTCTGAAATATAATAAGGATGTTAGCCAATCTGATACGACTCGTCTTGTCTTATAACCGAAGACATCGCAACTCCGCCTATTAATGGATGAACTAATTGAGATTCTTTTCATTGTTTGAGTTGGGATTTTTGTTTTGACAATTTAAATTATTTATTTTGTAAATTTTTTGATATATATTTACAAGAAGAAAAAAATCGATCTATTCAATAATCATAACTTGTTTAATTTATCGATTTTTTTATACTTAAAAATAAAATAAAATAATGGATGGTCTATTTTAAAAAACACATTTATCACTTATTTTTTTAGAAAAAGGAAAATGATAAATTGAGTATATTACGATTATCGAATTAATATAATTTTTTGTTTGAATGATATATGAAGTGTCATATAAAATGAATGATTCAGATTCCCATAATAAAACTTACGGGACAAAACAAGACTCCCCCGTCCAAATCTCATAATGGAGGGAAGCAAGACCCTATCTACAAAACACACTATCTAAACGAGACTTAAGGATTTGGCATCTCAAAAACCATCCTTTTATCTCAATTCATTCATAATTAATTGATAATATTTTGAGATTATTGTATATTAAAATTCTCATATAATGTAATTGTTGTGATTGATTTACCACAAAAGATTAAGACAGAAGATCCATACTACTCTTCTATGCATGTAGATTTTACTCATGCATATGAAAATGAAACAAGCAAATCATAAATACAACTCTCTTGCTCATGCATTGCAAATTATAGCAATGCTGTGTTTTACTTATTGTTAATGTTAATTTTTATTTATTTATTTTTTGTGACAGTGGTGATCCAACAATGTTGGAGACTTACTGGAGAAAGATGGGTGACAAGTGCACAGTTGTGATCTCAGGATATCAATCACTTAGCTATTTTGCAAACACCAAAAACATATGTTGGTTTTTGGAGCCACAATTAGAGGAAGAGATCAAGCGGTTGCACCGTGTGGTTGGAAATGCGGCGGTGGACGATTACTACATGGTGGTGGGGACTGGTTCAACCCAGCTCCTCCAGGCTGCACTCTTTGCTCTTTCTCCTCCTGACGGGTCTGAGCCCGTCAATGTGGTGTCAGCTGCTCCTTACTACTCGGTGAGCTAATATGGGAAAAATTATTCAATGCAGCGTGTGACAATGTCGGAAAGCGATCCACTATCATTCCATGTGTATGGGTTTCATGGGGAATCCACGTAAATGGACGGTGATAGATGGCTTTGCGGTATTGCTCCACACTGCATTGAACAAGTGTTCTTTATTCATTGCACTAATTACTTCTTATATATATATATATATATATGTTAGACGGATTATTTAAAATAAATTAACTATTAGTGTTGGATACCGACACTTAAATAAGGGTATAAGATATGTGTCGGATATTTTTCATCGGACACTTCTTGTGTAATCGTATTTAACACTACTATTATATGTACATCTTATTGTATAATTGATATAAATACTTTTTCAACAATGATTGAGACCCCCTCTTTTTGGAGACCCCACAACCCCCTTTGAATCTCAATCATTAATGGTATGGGCCCCACACATTCATTAGTGGGTCCCACATATATATCAATGGTTGAGATCTAAAGAGGATTGTGGGAGTTTCCAAAAAAAGAGGGTCTCAAACATTTTTCATACTTTTTTGATATTGTAAGTTAGAATAAAGATTAGAAAGTCTAATTTTAGAATTTTAAAGAGAACTCTAGTGATGTAGCAAGGAGTGGGACCCAAATGTGATGTGATGTGATGTGTGTGCCTATGTTTTTGTTTTGTTTTTTACTTTTTTTTTTTCTTGCTACATCATTAAAGCTTTCTTTAAAGCTTTAAAATTAGAGCTCTCCATCATTGCTGTTGTAAGTTACACACCATTCTATCTCACATAATTGATAAAAAAATGTAAAAAAAAATTTCTTTTTTTTGCCGAGTCTACATATCTTTAAATTTATAATTTGTTAAATTCGACCTCTAAATATATATCCGTACTCAATAACCATACCCAAATATATGTAACATAGCTTCTCACTACTTTGTAAGCCTTGTTAAGTGTGGTAATGTTAAAACAATCAGCATGTGACAACGTGGGAAAGTCATCCACAGTCATCCTATATTTGTGGATCCAATGTAGGTCTCACACAAATGTCTTGATAAATAGCTAGATGATGATTCTGCAGTATTGTTACTCGCTATATTAAATAAGGGTCCTGTTATGGTGTGCAACCCCTTAAGGTTGCACACCATATGCAACCAATACAAAAGGTGTAAGTGAAAGGTATAAACATAAAACAGGACAGTAACACAAAAGGTGTAAGTGTAAGGTGTAAGTTACACACTTAAGAAAAGTCCATTAAATAATTGTTCTTTGTCAATATTTATTGATTACATATATATGATTGATTTGACTAAATATTATACACATGATTCATTTGACTTGACTCGTTTTTGAATTAATAAGCTTAATGATTGATAGTGATTAATTAGTGTCTAAAGTGAACCAAACAAAAGACACCAATTCATTGCTGTGGAACAAACCGTCTCCCATGCTGAGGCTTTTGTTTATAAATTGCAACAAGTCTACTTGCAATCTGAATTTAAGTGGTTCTACATATGTTATTTAATAAAAAAAGATTTCATGAATCAATGGTGAAATAACTAGTATTCAGTTTTTAAAATATATATATATATATATATTTAAGATACAAATGGTGCATGGTTTTCTTAATTAAATTATTTTAAATATATGAGATAGTTCTCAATTTCATTGTTCTAATACACTGTAATGTCGGTTCTTAAAAAATAAAAAAGGAAATTCAAAGGAATGCCAATGTCATAGTGCATAGTGCAATCCTATATGAGAATTTTCCCACCAAACAAATGCTAGGATTGTTTGTTTGTTTCTTTTCTTTTTTTTTTTTAAAAAAAAAATATATATATATATACGGAACACTAGACACAAGACTCTTCAAAATGAACGGTTCAAATCGCTACAACACTACAATAGGCCCACGGGCCAGTGAACTAGGGAGAATCTTTATTTTTATTCTATAATACATTATGTGTTTTAATTTTGTACGTCTAACACGTTGTTTTATTTGCTATATACCTATAGTGCTATCCAGAGGTGACAGACTTTTTAAGATCAGGGCTCTATAAGTGGGCAGGTGATGCAAACGCCTTTGATAAGGATGGACCCTACATTGAGTTTGTGACCTCACCAAACAACCCAGATGGCACCATTAGAGAAGCCATTGTCAAAGGATATGGTGGAGGAGGGAAGCTTGTCCATGACCTTGCCTACTACTGGCCTCAGTACACTCCCATCACTTCTTGTGCTCATCATGACATTATGCTTTTCACATTTTCCAAATGCACTGGCCATGCTGGATCTCGCATTGGGTAAGTTTCTTATGCCATGGCACCCTATTCCAAAGTTTTAAATAGTAATATTGACAGATGAATCAGTATCGATCACGGTATAATATGTAGCATTGGAAATATTAAACAATAAGTATCAGTACGATAAATAATTACAAATTTATGAAAATGTAAGTAAATGCAAGTGAGGCCATGCTAGTTTTTGATAAAACTCTCTTTAGAATGAACTATATTTTTATTGAATTTTTCTCACTTATTGATTTATATATTTTGTTCATAGGCTTACATCCTTTTATATAGAGAAGATTATACATAAGTTCAATGAATAAGATCCATGAACCTAAACAACCTTGCAATTAATTAGATACATGAATATAATCTAGACAATGTACTTAATAAATATAAAATACATGAATATAAAAATACATGAATATGAACTCAACGTATCCAATGCATGCAATGTATCCAATGTATCTAATGTAAATATGGCATTAATTTTAACACTCCCCCTTAATGCCATATTGTGTGACACCCAACATTTCTCTAAAAAATTCAAATTTGTCCCTTGGTAGAGCTTTAGTGAAGATGTCCGCAACTTGATCTTTAGTCTTGCAATACTTGATTTGAATCTCATCATCTTCTACAGCTTCTCTAATGAAATGATGTTTGATAGCAATGTGTTTGGTACGAGAACGGTAGACGGGATTCTTTGTCATAGCAATAGCAGACTTATTATCACACATAATTGGAGTAGCTTCACCTTGCTTCTCACCTAAATCATCTAAAATTCTTCTTAGCCAAATTACTTGTGTAGTTACCAATGATGCTGAAATATATTCGGCTTCAGCAGATGATTGTGCCACAGTTTGTTGTTTCTTGGATGACCATGAAATTACGCCCAATCCAAGAGAAAATGCATACCCAGAAGTGTTTCTCATATCATCAACACATCCGGCCTAATCACTATCACAAAATCCAATTAACTTTGCATCAAGAAATTTCTCATAAAAAATTCCATAATCAAGTGTACCTTGAATGTATCTCAACACTCTTTTTGCAACCCCAAAATGAATTTGGCTTGGACTGTGCATGAACCGAGACAATAAACTTGTAGCATACATGATGTCCGGTCTTGTAGCAGTTAAGTACAACAAACTTCCAACCAAACTTCAATAACAAGATGCTTCAGCTTCTTTGCTTCCATCTTCCTTTGACAACTTTTCATTCACAATCAAGGGAGTAGCAACTGATTTGCAATTCTTCATTTTAAATTTCTCAAGAAGTGTTTGAGCATACTTCTTTTGGCAAATAAAAACAACACCATTGTTTTGGTAAATTTCAATGCCTAAAAAATGATGCAATAGTCCCAAATCATTCATTTCATATTTCTTCATCATCTCCCTTTTAAAATCTTCAATCAATTTTTCATCATTACCGGTAA
This sequence comes from Camellia japonica, assembly GCA_030407325.1. Taxonomy (NCBI): domain Eukaryota; kingdom Viridiplantae; phylum Streptophyta; class Magnoliopsida; order Ericales; family Theaceae; genus Camellia; species Camellia japonica. Next base: position 156,237,662 of record JAPPVO010000017.1, read on the forward strand.
AAACCAAATCATCAACATAAAGTAAAACAATGAGAATACCGGTTGTACCTTGCCGCTTGATGTACAAAGTTGGCTCACTTTTGCTTCTTTGAAAACCCTTTTCATTGAAGTAAGCATCAATGTCACTATACCATGCCCGGAGTGCTTGCTTTAGGCCATATAAAGCCTTCTTCAACTTGTACACTTTATCTTCTTTGCCTTTGACAACAAAGCCTTGAGGTTGATCAACATACACCTCTTCTTCTAATTTCCCATTCAAAAATGCTGATTTTACATCAAGTTGGTGCAAGAACCAACCCTTTTGAGCCGCCAAAGCAGTAATAGCTCTAATTGTATCAAGTCGAGCCACAGGAGCAAAAGTTTCTTGGAAATCAATTCCAGGTTGTTGTGAATACCCTTTTGCCACAAGTCTTGCTTTGTTCTTTTGAATAGAGCCATCCGGATTGAACTTTGTTTTGAAAATCCACTTCACACCAATTATTTCTTTTTCTTTCAATTTCTCCACTAACTCCCAAGTCTTATTCTTCTCAATCACATGAATTTCATCTTCCATTGCTTTCTTCCATGCTTCATCTTTAATTGCCTCTTTAAAATTTTCAGGTTCAACAATGCATAAATTGCATCTTGCATACACATCACTAAGACTCCTTATATTTCTTGGAGTTGAACTTAGAGATGAAGAACTTGAACTTGAACTTGAATTTGGAGAAAATTGTGAACTAGCAATTGGTGACAATCTTTGTGGAGATTCAAGAGTTGCAACATCTTCAACTTGTGGACTTTCTGATTCTTCATTGAAAGCAATGCTTTGATCTTGGACTTTCTTTTCCTTCCAATCAAAAGACGTCTTCTCATCAAAGAGAACATCTCTACAAATAATCACCTTCTTTTGATCCAAACTGAACAGTCTATAGCCTTTGGATTTCGAGCTATAACCCACAAAGATGCATTTCTTACTATTTTCATCAAGCTTGTGCCTCACTTCTTTTGGAACATGAGCATAACAAATGGAACCAAACACCTTCAAGTGATTCACCGATGGTTTCCTTCCACTCCAAGCTTCAAATGGAATTTTGTCCTTAAGAGCTTTTGTAGGACATCTATTCATCAAGTAAACTGCTGTATACACGGCCTCACCCCAAAAAGTTTTGGGTAGCCCCTTCTCATGTAGGATAGACTTGGACATCTCCTCTATGGTTCTATTCTTTCTTTCTGCCACACCATTTTGTTGTGGAGTGTACCCAACAGTCAATTGCCTTTCCATTCCAATATCTTCACAAAATTTTATAAACTCATTTGAGTTGTATTCTCCGCCTTTATCACTTCTCAATACTTTCATCAAACAACCACTTTGTCTTTCAACAAGATTTTGAAATTTCTTGAAGATAGAGAAAACTTCACTCTTTTGTCTCATGAAATACACCCAAGTCATTCTAGTAAAATCATCAACAAAGATAATAAAGTATTTGTTACCTCCATGAGTTGGTGTATCCATAGGTCCGCACACATCGGTATGGACAAGCTCCAATGGTGCTTTAGCTCTCCATGCTTTCTCCTTTGGAAATGACTCCCGGTGATGCTTTCCAAGTGCACAACCTTCACAAATATGTTGCACTTCATGAATGGTTGGCAACCCAAAAACCATATTGTTTTGTTGTAGATGCTTCAAGCTTTGAAAATTCAAATGCCCAAATCTTCTATGCCAAAGCCAGGAATTATCAATCACATCCATCTTCAAAGCCGCATTTTTGCTATACCGGAAAATGAGAGGAAAACTTCTATTCTTCTCCATCTTGATGTTTGCTACAACTTGGCTTTTCCCCCCTTTGTCAAAAATTTTGCAAAAATCGTCTTCAAAGTGAACAAGGTATCCATGCTCCATAAGTTGTCCAACACTTAGCAAATTTTGCTCCAAGTATGGAACTAAGAGAACATCGGAAATGAATCTTGTACCCATCTTGGTTTCTATAGCAATAGTACATTTTCCTTTTGTTTGGACTAAGGCACCATTCCCCATTTTTACATGAGAACTAGAGGCAGCATCCATTTTCACAAAAATGCTTTCATCTCCTGTCATGTGATTGCTACATCCACTATCGAGAAACCATACACCCTTGGTTTGATCCGATGCCTTGTGACAAGCATAGAACATGTGCCCTTCATTTCTTGCTCCTCGGAAAAATTAGCTTGTTGAGTGCTCTTGACTAGGCAATCCTTCTTGACATGCCCAAATTTGTTGCAATTGTAACATTTTGGCTTTCCTCGAAACCAACAATCTTTATCAACATGATTGCTTCGGTTGCAAATTCCACACTTTTGTTGAGTGGACTCTTCATTTTTCTTTCTTTGAAAATTAGACCTTCCTCTTCCTCTTCCTCTTGCATTTCTTGCTCTTCCGGTTGCATTTCTTCCTCCTCCTCCTCCTCTTCCTCTTCCTCTTCCTCTTCCTCTTCCTTGGGAATTAGAGGTACTAATATTGAGCTTGGATTGAAAGGCACTTTCAATTGACTTTTCAGATTGCCTACTCAACCTTTGCTCAAATGCTTTAATTGAACCCATCAATTCTTCAATACTCAAATCAGCAAGATCTTTAGTTTCTTCAATGACAGCAACAATGGGATTGTATTTCTCCGGCAAACTTATCAAAATTTTCTCAACAACTCTTTGATTAGTAATATTATCCTGTAGACACTCCATTTTTGACCGACCTTAAGACTCAGACGTCACCAATTGAGCGCTTGGTAATGTTACATATTGTGCTCGTTCCGAAGTTTCAGAGTCTCGGCTGGGAGCCTTGCCTCCAGACTTCGGGGCTCTTTTGTGCTTTGCCTCGGTTTGCGAACCGAGTCCCGTTTTCTCCGTTTTCTCTTCCCAAAGGGAGGGAGAGGTCTCGTAGACCATCTCTCAGTGGCCGTAAGCTACGTTTCGTGGTCGTAGGCCATTTTTCCCGTTTGGAGCCCGGTTTCCGATTTTCAGGGCCGTCGGCCGTGTGCCTCGGTTCGGGACTGCTTAACTACCTCCGTTTGCTCCGGTTTTTGGCGTACACCTTATTTCCTCCCTTTTGAGGGACACTGTGGCCCGAGAGACCAACTTCGTGGTCGAACGCCACCTCCGGTGCTTAATAGTCAATTTTCGGGGCCTCGGGCCGCGTGTTTCGGTCCCCGAACCTCCGTTTTGCATCCGTCTTGGTTCATTTTTGGCGGAGACCTTATTTTCATTATTAGGAAGGTTGTAGGAGGGTGGGAGACCAGCAATTTTTCTGAAAAACCAGTTTTCTCATTTTCTCTCTCCAAAAGCCGGTTTTTCTGACAGAAAGCTGGTTTTTCTCACTTTTGAGCCACAATTTCTGGCTTTTCATACCATCATTGTGTTATGCACACCTGGGAGGCCACCAATATGGGTAGGCTGACCAGTAATTGTTCTTGACCCTTTTGAACCCCTCTAAAAAGCTGGTTTTTCTCCCTCTTGGGTCACTTTTTCTGGTTTTTCTCTACACAACTATGTTGCACTCATCTGGGAGGCCACATTTTTTGGGTGGCCGACCAGTATTTTTTCTTGAACCCTTTGACCCTTGGTCGGCCGACCAGGGGAGGTGGCCGGCCGGCCACCTTGGCCTTTTGAACCTGGTCGGCCAGGTTTGTCTCCTTGGGTGCATTCCAGCTGTGCCAGCTGTTTTGCACCTGTCCCTCTGTCCGAGGGTCTGCCCTGGTTTTTGGTCCATTTAAGGTGGTTTTCACCCCTTTGCTTGGTTTCAAGGAGAGTTTGGCCCTTTTGGTCAAGCTTCTTGGGGAAGCTTGACCCTTTTGGTTTAGCTTCCTCAAGAAGCTTGACCCCTTTGGTCAAGCTTCTCTTAGAAGCCTTGAACCTTTCTCTTGGCTTCTCCAAGAAGCCTCACTTCTTCTCCTCTATACATACAACCCTCCACCTCATTTTGCAAGGGTTAGAAAAAAACCAGCTGGGATTTATATATACAACCCTCCATATCTCTCTCATCAAAGCTCAAAACACCCATTGTTCTTGGCCTTTACACTACACCTCCAAGCCTACTACCTCCACCACCCATTCAAACACCTTGAGGTTGATTTTCAGAGGTTAGGAGCTCATTTTCTTGGACCAAAAGCTGCTGCATTGCTGTGCTACAAGGGTAAGTCACCCCCCCCCCTCTTTGAAGTTTTATCTTGCTCTATACCTTAGCCCTTCTTGCTTGCATTTATGGGCTTCGACCCAAACTGTAAAGTGTCTTATTTTGACCTCCTCTTCAACTTTGATTAAGGACACTTTGCTGTTTGAAGTCATCTATTTCCTTGTTTGTTCAATCTCTCTTTTAGGGCTATTTTTGCATCATATTTTAGTCTTACTTGTGAACATTTTTGAGATTTTCTATAAACCGGAAAAAGTCTTGTTTTGACCTCCTCTTTAAGTTTTCTTGAGGTCACTTTTCTGTTTGGAGTCATCTCCTTCCTTGCATGCTTCATTTCTACATGCTTTGAGCCATACATTTGAGCATTTGCATTAGCCTTGTTTTGGCCTCTTAGCCACTGAAATCCAGTGGATTTTTAGTGACTTTGATGAGGTTTTGAGCTTTGAAATCAAAGAGGGATGACCCTCTCACCCCTCATTCTCTTTACTAGCATGTTTGGCCTTCCAAAGGGACTCTATTTTGCATGCATTGAAGTCATGTTTCAGGCCTTATTATGAGGGTTTTAAGGTCTGCCTAGGCTCTGTTAAGAGCCCATTTTGCCATATCTTATGTCTATGATGCATGTGTAGAGCAATCCCATTCAAGGCCTCTCAAAGAGGCCTTCCTTTGCATATTTCCTAGACTGATTTCATGGCCTATTTGGTGAGTTTTAGGGCTGTCATAATCCATTTCCAGAGTTGGTTTGGTCTTACTAAGTGTCTATCTTATATGTGCTTAACAACCCCTTGTATGGCCCTTTAAAGGAACTCATCATTTTTGCATGTGTTGGCTGCATTTCAGAGGTTATTTGGGCATATTTTGACATGTTTTATTCACTGATTTTGGCTGGTTTTATGAGTTTTCTTGTGCTTCATATACATGTGTAGACACCCCATTTTTGACCGTCCTCAAGACTTGGTTGTGCTTGTAGGTACACCCAACAACTGGTTCGATTGCTCGCCCAGCATTCGACTGTCGCGGCGGAACGGCACCGGTTCGAGTTTCCCGGACCTTGTATCCTTTCTGCCTCATTTTTGGACCCTGACTAGGTCCTGTTAGAGTGGCCCTCATAGTGCACTGCCGGCCATGGCATGGCACTGCCGGCCATGGCTTTTCCCCTGCCGGCCACTGATGAAGCCCTGCCGGCCATCAGTGTGGCACTGCCGGCCATTACTGATGGCCGGCACCCCCCCTATCTCAGCTGGTTTTCAGGCAGATCTTTTGAGCCAGCTGGATTTTCATTTGCTCCCCTCCATACACGTGTATGGAGGGATAGAAGCCTTGAAAAGCTTGTTCAAGAAGCTTTGGCTTTGCATTGTTCTATATAAGGAAGAGCCTTCTTCCTTATGCAAGGGTTCTGAGTTTTGAAGAGAAAAAAATCTGTCTCTCTCTATATTGTGTGAATTTTGTGCCTTAGAGTTGAATTTCTTTGCACTTTTGCACTACAACACCTAGATATACACCTCCATCCTCCATTCCAGCACTTTGGAAGTCATTTGAAGAGGTGGGAAGCTCAGAATCTTGGACTAAAACTTGTTGGAAAGCTGCTCTTCTAGGGTAAGTGCCTATTTCCCTCAAACTTGCACTTTCTTGCTTCATCTATAAGCCTTACTTGCAAGCATTTTTGGACTTTGCCATGAACTGAAAAAGGTCATATTTTGAGCTCCTCTATATGTTTGGTCAAGGACTCTTTGCTGTTTGAGATCTCCCCCCCCCCCTGTATGCTTTATCCCTCTTTGTAGGCCTTTTTTTGCATGATGTATTAGCCTCATTTGTGAGCACTTTTGGGCTCTGAGCCAAACTACAAAGTGCATTATTTTGAGCCCCTCTTCAAATTTTTTGAAGGGCTCTCCTCTGTTTGAGGCCATCTACTGTCCCTTGTGCTTTATCTCTCCTTTTAGGGCCATTTTTGCATGATAGATTAGCCCTACTTGTGATTATTTTCGAGATTTGATATAAACTGGAAAAAGTTTTGTTTTGACCTCCTCTTTAAGATTGATTAGGTCTCTTTTCTTTTTGGGGTCATCTTCCCCCATGCATGCTTTATCTCTTCATGTTTAGAGCCATACATGTGAGCATTTGTATCGGCCTTGTTTTGGCCTATTAGCCACTGAAATCCAGTAGATTTTCAGTGGCCTTGTTGTGTTCTTGAATGCCAAAATTAGAGGGGGGTGACCCCCTCTCTCCTTGTCTTGCTTGGTGGCCTTTTTAGCCTTCCAAAGAGACCCCATTTTGCATGCCTCTAGGCCTTGTTCCAGGCCCTTTTCAGTGGGTTTTGGGACCCTCTTGAGCCATTTCCAGAATTGGTTTGGCCTTGTTGAATGTCCATCTTGCATGTGCCTAATAATCCCTTGTGTGGCCCTCCAAAGAAGCCCCTCATTTTGGCATGCATTGGCTGTATTTCCATGATTATTTGGGGGTATTTTCACATGTTTAGTTCACTGATTTTGGCTGGTTTGGTGAGATTTCATATTCTTCATATACATGTCATACAACTCATGCCTACTAGCCAATCTTGCATGCTATGTTAGTCCATCATGCTAGCACCTTTTGGCCATGCTTTGAACTAGAAATGTTCATGTTTTGGGGCTGCCTTGCCTCTGTATTTATGCTTCTTAGTCAAATAATGCATGTTTTGTATAGCTGTAGTGTAATTGACCTTGCAAGCTTTGTGTTCCAGTGATTCACGCATGCTATCTTTGAGATATTTAGATGATTTGGCATCATTTAATGCTTCATTTCAGAGCATGTACCATTGTCACATTCTCACTTCATTCATGCTTCAAGTGCCTTTGAATGTCGTGCATTATTGCCTAGTTTAAGGCTTAGCTTGTATGCTTGCATGTCTAGGTGTTTGAGCCTTCATTCCAGCATGTTTAAGTCCTTGTTTAGGCTTAATTAAACTCTGTCCATGCTTAGTTCATGTGTTCGTGCCATGTATCGCATGCCTCCTTTGTATTGCTCTTTGCTAGCTTTCATGACTTAGGACCTTCGCATGCTTTACTTGTGTTGTTTAAATGATTTGGCATCATTCATCATCTCATTTCAGTGCATATAGTGTTGTTACACTTGCACATTTGTCACTTCTTAGGCACTTTTGAGAGTTGCCCTTTTAGGCCCCTTTGATGAACCTTTCGCATTTTGCATGCTTAAGTGTTTTGTGTGGCTTAATTCATCGCTTTGGCTACTAATTTGGACCTAGTTGAGAGTTGTCCATCTTTGGTGTAAGCCCATTTTGCCATGTTGTCGCATGCTCATTACATGTAGTATGTTGTTGCATACTTGCTTAGCTTTACATGCCTTGCATGTTCATATGTTCATATTGCATTTTGTCATAGGTTGTTGCCTCACATTATGTTCATATGCTTGTCGCATGTTTGGTTTAGTTGCACGTTTGCATACTTAGGTCATGTTGCATGTTTGCCATGCTTATGTGTTGCATTGCTTGGATTAAGTATTAATCCGAGCACGAGGAACGAGGGGCATTTCATACTTCAAGTGATGGAATGTGTCTCAATTCTCGGTTGCCGAAGCTCTTGATGATTCATGATAGAGTTCTAGGCTTTATTTGTTGTATTTGTGCATTCATTTCTATATTGATTTGCACAAGTTGAAACTTTGGCCATCATGCATCGGGATGCGTGATTGATGGTCGTGGATCCGACTTGGCCTCTCCCTTGATGTTTTGAGGTGATTTGGAGTGCCATGGTGCATACATGTCCTAGGGAAACCCTCATTTTCCTCTATTTTGTGCTTTGTTGCAGTTTGGTGTCACAGCACACCAGTGGCTGGCAGCCTGCCATTGATGGCCGGCAGTGTGCCACCTTTGGCCGGCAGTGGGCCATCTCTGGCCGGTAGCTTTCCATCCTTGGCCGGTAGGCCACTGGGAGCTTCCCCTGCAGTGTTTTGGTAAGTCTCAGCACCCAGAACTGGAGGACACCCTGCAAACAGAGCCTCTAAAGAGCAACCGGAAGGTGTTTCGAGGCGAGGAACCGAAGCGAGCATGCATACCCTCCTCTTCTTCAAATAGAGCTGGAGCAACTCTCTTTTACTGCTTACTAGTTAGTTAGCATTCATTTATTTGTAATAATTAATTTGTTAATTAATTAAGTTGTGTAATAATTAGTTGTAACTAGTTATTAATTCAGTTTTGTAATATTTAATTAGCTAGAGTAGTTGGTTATTTATTCGGATTGTATTATTCTTTCGGACCCTCCGAGAGAGGGCAATGTTGTAATAAGTGTGCATGAGTGTGTGTATGCCTTCCAACCTCACGTCTTTCTTCCCTTTTATTTACTAGCTTTCGATGGTTAGTTTAGGGCATATTTCAATTAGCATACCTTATGCTATACATGCGTGCATTCATTCATCTGTATTGCATGCACCGGGCTCGGCGCATCATACTAACTGCATTGTATTTCAATTCCAAATTGAATACATGTTAAGTGTTGCATTTCGCATGCCATTGTAGAATAGCCGAGCCTATCTTAGTTGCATTTTACATGTGACGCATTAGCTATTTTAACATGAACTAGGAATCACGCATGATTACTAACTAGTTTATTGTTTTGGCACGGAGTACATTGTAAGTATTTTATGCTTTAGCATCTCGCATGAGTGTGAATGTTAACATGACAGCATGCTTACCATGTGGCTAGATGCTTATGTGATATAAACTGCCTGAATGCCTGTGGGTGAAGGTTGGATTGTTTGAGTTGGAACAACTCGTTGAAATCCGTGTTTTAGCCTACTTACGAGTAGCAAATTTCAAAACGTTTCCAAACAAACGGATATGCAATGCTTTGTTCCAAATTAGGCGATCTAGTCTATGCTTGTTTTGCTGTGCGCATCACATAGTAATTCTAGCTAATAACCGGAATAAGAACACATAACGTTTTCAAAATCAGATATCATAGTTAGTAGAGGCCAATCTTCGGATCGGGCGAGAGGGGGTGCTCATAGCTGACCTTCCTCAATCGTACCCAAGTTCCCGAGCCGAAGCAACTTTGGTGATGACGGACACGTGGCCTTTGGCACCGAGTCAGGGTTTCCTAAATTCTCCCATTAAAAAATATTTAGGTGGCGACTCTGTATCTGGCAAAGCAGTCCATGTTTGGCACTTCTTTTCTAAAAATCTGTTTTTCTCAAAACGATTTGCCGGATTTGGACTCTTTGGTTCAGATTTAGAACCGTGATAAATTGAGTCCGAACTGTAGTAAACCCAAATGAACAGAACGAGATTCATCCTCCCGGGGCGTTCGGGGACGTCTACAACATGCCATACAAACCATGTTTACTAGCCATTGTTGCATGTTGTTTTAGCCCATCATGTTAGCACTTTTTGGCCATGCTTTAAACTAGAAATGTACATGTTTTTGGACTGCCTTGGCTCTGTCTTTGTGCTTCATATTCAAATAATGCTTGCTTTGCATAGCTATAAGTCAATACATGTGCCTAGTTTTGAGTTTCGGGGTTTACTTCATGCATCGGGTGCCATATTTCCATGTTTCGGGATCATTTAGCATCATGTTTTAGTGCTGGAATTTACATGTTCATATGCCATCTCTCATCCTTTGCCATGCCTTGTTAGAGTTGCATGTTGTGTCTTACGATCGGTCCTCGATTTACGTGCATGTGTGCACGCATTTCGGTTATCTCATTTTCATCTTATGGCCGCTAATGTGGGTGTGGCTGAGGTCTACTCATATTGGCGTAAGCCCATATTGCGTTGTGTATGCCATTTCATAGCATTGCGTATGCTAGGTTGTATGTTAGTCGCATTCATGCATGTCATACATATTGCATTGTGTTTGGGATAGGAGCTAGCCCAAACACGGGAAACGAGTGACGTTTCGTACTCCAAGCGATGGAACGTGTCTCAATTCCCGGTCGCCGACACTCCGGATTAACCATGATGGAGTCTAGGCCTTGTTGTGTTTATATGTGCATTCATTTCACATCGAGTCGTGCAATTCGACTCCTCAGCCATCATGCATCGAGATGCGTGATTGGTGGCACGAGGATTGAGGCAAGCATACATATGTGAAAATACTTTGCCATGCCCCTTTCTCACTCTCTGTTGCAGCAAACCAGAAACCGGCAGTCTTTTGGGGCTTCGCGCAATATTCCGGGCTTAATTGTAAACAGAGGCTAATCGGGGCATCGCAATGGATTTCCGTGCAAGGCAACTCAAGCATGCATCATTCATCATTTGCAACAAAGCTGAGGCGGTCCATAGATTTGCGTGCTGGTTTACTGCTTTCCTAGTTAAATTTGTTAATTAATTAGGGTTTTGTACTTATTTGGACTGTATTATTTATTCAGACCCTCCGAGCGAGGGCACAACTATAATAAGTGTGTGTGTGTGTGTGTTGTATGTCTTCCAACCCCACGTCTTTCTCCCTTTTATTTACCAGCTTATGATGGTTAGATTAGGACATGTTTCAATTAGCATACAGTATGATAGCATGTTTATATTCATTCATCTGTTTTGCATGCACCGGGCTCGGCGCATCATACTAACTGCATTGTATTTCAATTCTGAGTTGAATACGTGTTAGCTGTAGCATTTCATATGCCATCTTTAGAATAGCCGAGCCTATAGTTTGCATTTTGCATGTGTTGCATTAGGCATTTCAGCATAGTTAGGATCATGCATGGATTCCTAACATAGCTTTTGTTTTGGCTTGGAGTACTCGGTAAGTGTTTACGCTTTCGCATCCTTGCATGCGTGTGAGTGACTGCCATGATAGCATGCTTACCATGAGGCTATGTGCTTATATGATATAACTGCCTGAATGCCTATGGGTGAAGGTTGGGTTATTTGAATTGGAACAATTCATTAATTGTGAGTTTTAAGCCCACTAGATAGTGGCAAAATCATCTTTTCTAAGCCCACCCAAGGGTGGTAAAATCTGCATTTTAAGCTTACTTGCGAGTAGCAAACCATCTTTTAAAAACAAACATGAAATGTTTTGTTCCAACTCAGGCGGTCCAGTCTATACTTGTATGCTGCGCACATCACATAGTAATTCTAGGCTAATAACCGGAATAAGAGCACATAATGTTTTCAAAACTAGATATCATGGTTAGTAGAGGCCGATCTTTGATCGGGCGAACAGGGGTGCTCACGAAGTGACCTTCCCTAATCGTACCCAAGTTCCCGAGCCGAGGCAACTTTGGTGATGACGGACACGTGGCCTTAGGCAACGAGTCAGGGTTTCCTAAATTTCCTCAAAAATAAAATATTTAGGTGGCGACTCTGTATCTGGCAAAGCAGTCCATGTTTGGCACTTCTTTTCTAAAAATCTGTTTTCTCAAAACGATTTGCCGGATTTGGACTCTTTGGTTCAGATTAAGAACCGTGACATGGAGTCCTGAACTGTAGTGAGCCCAAATGAACAGAACGGGACTCATCCTCCCGGGACGTTCGGGACGTCTACAGTTTCTTATTTAGGTGGCGATTCTGTATCTGGCAAAGCAATCCATGTTTGGCACTTCTTTTCTAAAAATCTGTTTTCTCAAAACGATTTGCCGGATTTAGACTCTTTGGTTCAGATTAAGAACCGTGACATTGAGTCATGAACTGTATTGAGCCCAAATGAACAGAACGGGACTCATCCTCCCGAGACGTTCGGGGACGTCTACATATCCCCATAAATTTTCATTTGGTTTACAAGTTCCATAACCCTAGAAAAATAATCATTCAACAATTCCATATTCTTCATCTTTAAATTTTCAAAATCTCTTTTCAATGATTGAAGTTTGATGGTTCTTACCTTCAAGTTGCCTCTATACTCTTTCTGAAGAATATCTCATGCCTCTTTCGTTTTTGTTGCATTGATAATTCTTGGAAAAATTGCTTCTGAAACTCCTTGTTGAATAAAAGAGAGAGCCTTTGAATCCTTCTTCCTTTGCTCTTTTAATTGGTTTTTTTGGGGATTTGTCAAAGCTTCTTCATCTTCAGGTTCCGCGAACCCATTCTTAACAAGATCCCAAAGCTCCGTATAGACAAAAATAGTTCTTATTTTCACATACCAAAAATCGAAATTTTCACCATTAAAGATAGGAGTGGATACATTTTGGTTGTTGGGATTCGCCATGGACGTCGGTTTGTTCTTCTTCGAGGCTTGTTTTCCCGTATCCGATCTCTACGCCCAGCTTGCTCTTGACCCAACCAAAGCTCTGATACCACTTATGTTAGCTTTTGATAAAACTCTCTTTAGAATGAACTATATTTTGTATTGAATTTTTCTCACTTATTGATTCATATATTTTGCCCATAGGCTTACATGCTTTTATATAGAGAAGATTATACATAAGTTCAATGAATAAGATCCATGAACCTAAACAACCTTGCAATTAATTAGATACATGAATATAATCTAAACAATGTACTTAATAAATATAAAATACATTAATATAAAAATACATGACTATGAACTCAATGTATCCAATGCATGCAATGTATCCAATGTATCTAATGTAAATATAGCATTAATTTTAACAGGCCATAGCTTTCACTTGTACTGGGATAGAGACCCACTTGCACTTTTATGAATTTGTAATTATTTGTTCTGTTTCCCACGGAATTGTAGTTTCTCCATTTTTTTTTATTTTTTATTTTTTTAAAAAGCATCAATTTTTATAGGAGTTAAAAAGACTCATTTATAATGCATACAATAAAAGTTTATTGAATAGAGAGAATTACATATCAATTTCTTTTCCCAAGCAAATCACCGTGTATGCCTTTAGGCACGGGCATACCTAATCAAACAAAAGAATTGCATATCAATTTCTTTTCCCAAGCAATTTCTTTGCCCCATTTCTAAGAATTGATGCTTTTTATAGGAGTTAAAAAGCATCAATTTCTATGAATCGCGTATGATAGCTTTTTTTTTTTTTTTGATCAGCAAAGAAAAATTTCATATAAAAGAATGAAATTAAAGATACAGGAAGACGACATGCATCGAGAGAGATTCGGAAGTATAAAAATACCCCTACTACTGCTACTCGCAGCCATACAACCAACCCCTAAGCCTCTCGATTTTTTTAAACAAAAAAAAGTTAAGAAGAACTTAACTGAGAAATTAAAATACAAGAGTCCCACATAAACAACCCACCAAGCCACCCAGACCAAACTAAAAGTATTAAACCCAACATCCCACTCCCCAAGATCAGACAACACTCCACTGCAGCTACAACTTTCAAAGCCCTCACGCACGCCTCTGCTGCCAATGCCCCTGCTGACCACCCCGCAGCTCCTCTCCACCCCGCAGCTCAACACCCACCGGATCTGCAAACACACACCCGAGAAAACTCCATGGCAACCACCGGAAGACTCCTCCTCTGCTTACCTCCTCTGCTGCAAAGCCCACTGCTGCAATGCCCACTCCGGAACTACATACCCAACAACCCACACCAAGCTGCTAAACTCCTTCCCTGCTGACCACCTCGCCACCGCTGCTGACCCCTGCTGACCACCTCGCCACCGCTGCTGACCCGACCTGCCGCTGGGTACACCATCGACTGGAACACCACCCTCTGCAGGTCCAAAACCTGACCCACCTGCAGGACTTCTTCCTCCTCCAGATCTTCTCCTTACACCCCTCAAACTCTCACACGAATAGAAACGCGCGAATGAACCCAGACAGTTCTGAGGAGACTCCGACACCCAAGTTTCCGCCCAAACCAAGCATCGCTCCTTCTCCAAAAAAGCTGAACCAGAGTTCACCCCTCAAGCTCCTACTCACAGAAAGCGCTCGAGTGTAGATCCTAGACAACCCCTGCTGACACCGACACAACCAAGACCCCCATCAAAACAACTAACACACCGCTGCACCGAAACACTAACGAGAGATACACACCACAGCACACCAAGCACCCCAGGTGGGAAGAAAACGGGAGACTCAATTTTATTAACGGAAAAGCAACACACAAACACGGCAGACGCTAGCCCAGCCGACCCCCATAGCCAAAGGCGGCGGCCGGCCGGCCCAAACGGAATCAGATTCATCGGTTGCGAATTGACTTGCGAATTACCTATGAACCCATACTAATCCCCGTTGGTCGATATGCGAGTGTTCTCTATTCTTTTTTTTTATTTTTTTTATTCATTAGAAAAATGGGAGAGTCGAATTCATGACCCCTTAGTGGGGTTAAGGGGCTTTGGCCATCGGGCTAACCTCAATGAATATTTTTATTATTTTTTTGTGTGTTTTCGGTGTAGATGGGCTCTTGTGAAGGAGAAAGAAGTGGCAAGAAGGATGATAAAGTTCATGGAGGTTAGCACAATTGGGGTTTCAAAAGAATCCCAAATCAGAGCTGCAAAGATCTTGGGAGTAATCTCTGATAGCTGCCTACCTGTTCCTCCTCCTGACTCCATTAACTTCTTCAAATTCAGTCAAAATTTAATGATTCAAAGGTGGGATGAGCTGAGAGAAGTGGTTGGACACAGTGAAATCTTCAGCCTGCCTGAGTACCCACAGGATTACTGCCTCTTCACTGGAAAGTTCACTGAAACACATCCTGGTAATTTCCTCAAGAGCTTACTTTTTAACACTTCATTAACGGGAGCGGATTGTCTCTAGTCTACAGGTCATATCCTGTTGATCTGATTCATTTATTTTTAAGTCGTGTTTAGATTATTCATGAAAGAAATCAAATTGATCTGATAATTATAGCCAATATGACGTCAACATTTTTGTTTTCAAATAAATGAACGGTCTATTTTCAAATCATATCTACCATTTATTATTTTAGAGGCAAATATGATAAAATCATGAGGTTACGATTGTTAAATCAATTTAATTAAATATGATTTATAAAATGAACATATTAGATTATTGAAATAGAACTAGTGATAAACTCAGAACTCAAACTGGAGCAGTCCAGTCCCAATTTGGACGGGAGACAAGCTGCATCATTCACTATATATATATATATATTTTTTGGGACAATTGAGTTGGTTGTTTGAATAAGGGGGGTCTTGCTTAAAGCAAAACTTAAATTCCTTACCTCAAACTAACTAAATTAGTCCTATTTAATTGTAACAATAAGTTTTCAGTTTTGCTACAGTTACAAACTAATTTTCTAATTTTTTTAATCAACTACTCAATTTTCAACTAAAATAATGTGGCAATTACATTTTGAAATAATAGAATACTTTAATGGGTCTTCTAGTTTGAAGTAACAAAATATAATCTACTACATTATTCGGTAGACTTTTTTTGTACTCGTTTTAATAGTATCTTGTTTTAATTTTTCGGGAACAGCTTTTGCATGGCTGAAGTGCAACAAGGATATAGAGGACTTGGGGAAGTTTCTTCAAGGACACAAGGTTCTAGCAAGAAGTGGGAGAAGGTTTGGGAGTGATCCAAAGTATGTTAGGGTTAGCATGGTGAGCAAGGAAGAGGAATTCAAGCTCTTTCTAGAGAGGTTGTTGGCTATCCAAGCAACTACCAATGGAAATCTTAACTGATGAGTCATGCTGAAACCTTCAAATAAAGAATGACTTGCTTAAAACACAAGTCAGGTTTTGAATCTAGGATACACCATAGTTATATATATATATATATAGAAGTATACAAGACTGGGTGATAGGGTCTTTATTTTGCTTCACGGGCATTGTAAAGTGTACTCTTTTAACATAAAATCATTTGGACTCTCAAGTGATGAATGCTACAGACATGTTTTGTGTCTTAATTATATGTTTGTTGGCACACTAGTTAATATTTCTGCCTTTATTGTATTACAAATGTCTTACACAATGATTTGTTGAACACAAGAAATTTACATAGAATGCAATGTTTTTACCAACATTGCACTGCATTGATTCTAATGGAGCGTCAATCCTAATGGAGTGTCCCGGCTCCATTATGGCTCCATTATGGCCAATGTTAGGGAAAAATTATTAGTTGGTTCAAGGACAACACCACGTGATGCACTTACACCATTCCCATTGGCTAAATTCCCTATTGATGAGATCGTGTCTGGACAATACTGTCAATTCGTCATAACACTAACCAATCATAATGCTGTTGAGCACCAGTTGGCCTTGGTCTTGAATCACCCAATAACTTCTCCTTGAGATGCATACCAAATCAACATCAAAATTTTGTTTGCTTCTATCAGATAAGGGCTGGAGAAACTAGAGCACATATGGATGCAACAAAAATGACGCCAGACGTGAGTGAATATGTTACCAAATTCAGATCATTCCATCCCTCGACCGGCCTACACTTCTCTTTTGCGCCGTTGATGGGATCTAAGAAGCATGCATAAGATTTAAGGCAAACTATAAGGCTGGTAGATCCAATCTCTTCAAAACGTGTACATAAATTACCATGACAATCATCTTGTGCTGATGCATATACCTTTGGTTTTTTGAATTAATAAAAACATAAAAAGCGGACGAGTTCAAAAAAATATCAAGAACAAACAAACTTTAATTCACAAAAGTTAACTTGATTTTCACAAGTGTCTGAATAAACTTTGCTAGTAAACATCAACTTCTACAAGGACACACAAGAATTTGCTCAATTAGCTATTTGTCTGGATAGGGGCAATTTAACTCTCCTATAGGCTCATTTTGCCCACGAAAGTGCAAAATCATGCGAGTTTGTAGAGATTGAAAACACCAACAGGTGGAAGTGGATTTTCACATAAGTCTTAGTTCATACTCGCCGGCCATGGTTATGTATCTCACCCACGGAAGAGCCTGGTAGCCGCTTTTCTCGATAATCTTTAGGTAACGAACCTACAAAACACAACATTTACATAAATAAAGGATATTATTTTATTATGGTTGTTACGTTACGTTCAGAACCAAACTGAGCATCCAGAAGAATCAAACAGCAGGAATGCGTCATCATGAAAAGTCACCAAAGCAGTTTCCCCAACCAACTTGAATAAAATAAAATAAATTTCAAAGTTAAAACCAGTGGCACTGTTCACTCCTCAGAACAAGAACATGACCAGAACTAGGGCAAGTAGGCATCAACCCCTTCGCTTAAGGTTTAGAAGTTTCACATCCCAGCAGCATAAAGCAGCAAGCAAGAATCAGAACAATTATGATACATTGGTTCAATCATGCTCAATCACTAACATCTGTGGAAAACCACATCTCTAAGAAGTTCAACAGGCTATTCCATTCTAAAAAGAAATACAGTGCAGGAGCAGGAATACCACTTCAACAAGCACAGCTTCTGTCAATGGCTAATGACAAATTACAGTGCCAAAATGGCTGAGACAGACAGAGAGTAGTTTGGCCTTTTTTTGTATCCACATCTGTGAATTTAAAAAGCAGGTTGGCCCTTTTAATGCAGAGTCAAAAGGAAGTAATATTGAAATAGGTAATTACAGGGGAGCAGTCCTTCAGAGTCATTCATGACCTCTGTTGGGAGGACAAGCATTTCAGGGCATAATGAAACCCAAAAAAAAAAAGTCATACAAAATGCAGATTTATGTATCCTGCAATCCTGGGAAGTGAGTGAAATAGTATTCTCAGTCCAACAACCAACCTTTTTATTTTTATTTTTATTTTTATTTTTGTTGATTTGATCAAGGAGAGCAGAGCAGTAATGGTAGGTGCATGGCTACATGCACGTAACAGGGAGTGATATCCTGCATCAGATTTGAGTGTTCAACTACAGTGAGCCTTATAAGTCACCATGAATCCTCCAAAATTAGGCCCTTTGCTGACTTGTATGTGGGTTTGGACTCATATGCCAGGGTGGGTGTTGGTGGGCGTTGTGGTCTTTAAAAAACTTGTGTTCCACATCAAGTATGAATCCTCCCACCTCATTGGAACACAAGGTTTGGTTTGGTTTGGTTTTGGTTTATCATTCCTGATTGGAACACAAGGTTTGGTTTTATCCATTCCACCTTTGTCTAGATAGATTAAAAAAAATGCGAAAAAAGATGCAAACACAGCAGACACAGAAAGAATGAAGCATTGCAGATATAAATGCAACAATAGCTGAATTTTCTACTCAATAAAAAATTAAAAAAAAATTGTATTTGAGAGGGGAAACCTGGATTCCTGAAACAGTAAAATATGGTATCTCAAACTTCACACGTATAGGAGCTCTTCTCTCCGGAGCTGCGTCTTCAGATGTTATACTGGGAAGAGTAAACTCCGCTCTAAGCATATATTCCTAAATTGAATTTGCAAAGAGTGTCAAAATCCCATGTCAAAATTGCAAGTGGAAAAGATACTGTAGCCCCACATAACCAATAGCCATGAACAAGAAATTACTAGCAAACAATACACCGAGAAAAATTTGAGGTAAACTCTCACCTTACCACCAGGAAAAGATTTAATTTTCCAGATCAAAGCATCCTTTTCTGGTGCATATGAAGCAGATCCCAATGATGTCCGAACATTTGGGTTGGTAGCATCGGCTGGAACAGGCAACTCAATCTCAACATTTGTAGCAGTGCTGTAAAATTGATTCAATTCATGAATTAGTTAAGAAAAATCTAATGATCAGGCATTTCAAACAGCCCAAGCAATTGACCCATAAATCCTTAGCCATACCTACGCTCCTTAAACTGGCTACGTGCTTTCACCGTAATCTCCATACGACTTCTAGAATGCCTTTCAACGTGAGCTTCCACCCATACCAGAGGCTTTACCTGAAAGCAAATAACAAACTTCATGAAAAAAAAAAAAAAAGAGCAAGAGAGAAGTTTCTAAAACACAAGGCAAAAACCTGTGTACTGAGTCTATATGTCATGAGATCAAAAGATCCATCAGGAGGTATAAAGGCTATTGTCCGATCATTTTCAAATCGTGCCAAACGCACACACCTAAAACAAAAGTGGGCATTAGCTTTGGAATAGGCTGATTAGCATTTGTGTCCAACACTCCAACATATTTCCTGGCCAAACAACAAAATACAAATAAACCAGAGAGTTAAGTTATGTACTGATGAAACTTGATGTCATCCAAATCAATGGCCTTTCCCTTTGTCGCTCGCCCTTGCGCCTCCAACAACACCCTGTCATTTAGCCCAAGCTTACACTCAGGCATACCACTGCAAAAGATGAAGGATGATTACTATATGGTTTTCGATAGTCATCAGAATGAATAAAAAGCTCAGCGAGGATGAAAAACTTTGGAATGCAATCCACTGCTCTCATTCGTTTTACATGGACCAATGTACAAATCCCATGTTTATCAGTTTGTTTGCTTTATGAGAGGATATAGAGATCATCAAACACACATCGCCATAAGCACAAGCTTTGCAGCCCTCACGAGCAAGATTAGAAAGCAACAGATTTCCAAAGAAAATGAGGACTGTAGCAAGCATCTAGGTCCAAATATACAAGCACATACATTCACATGCATATGCAGAATTGAATTTTCTGTATACAAGAAGACTTAAGCACATGTATATGCAGATTGGAATTTTTAGTACATAAAATGAATTCCTCAAACTCAACTCTTCCTTGTGGAAATCTGCAGTTTCTTCTTCTTCTTCTTCCTCAAACTCAACTCTTCATCTTTTTATTTTTAAAATTTTAAGGAGAATTGTTTGTCCAATAGAGTTGAAGGTCCAGATCAGAGGTAGGAAACATGAAATTGTTATTCTGGTATTGGATTACCAGCTATTATATGTTTTCTTTCAACTAACATAACACTATTAATAATTGAAGTTAAGCAAATGTGCATTTCTCTTACATGGAAATAATTCATTTAAACTAAACCCAAAATAAATTAGTTAAATTCATCCAAATTTGAGTTAAAAAGCGTACTCATGAGAAATATACTTCATTAAGATTTTAAGGTGCTTATTCTGACAACTCTCTGATACCCAACCCTCCAACAGAAAATCAATAAACAAATTAAGGAAAAACAAAGATAGCGTTTGATAGAGTTTTAGAATTATGATTTGAAAATAAAGTTACATTTTGAGTTTGTGAGTTTTGGAATTATGATTTGAGTGTAGAAAATTTGTTTGGTTATGAGTTTTGAAAAGAGTTTTGAACTGAGTTTGAAATTTTTGATGTGACATATAATATTTGATTAAAAAATTTACAACTCATAACCAAACATACAATCCAAAATTCCATTCAAAACTCATAAAAATTTTTAAAAAATTCCGAAAACATTTTTCATTTAAAATATAAAAATAACATGTGCCAAAAAAAAAAAACACGAACATTGTTCCGGTCAACCGGTCGGATGTCCGGGAGGATGACCGGGTAGACGTATTTTCAAAGTGGGTGTGGAATCAATTTTTGAAAACTCTAACCAAACACCACACTCAAACCAAGGGATGGAATCAACTTTTCAAAGCCTTACCAAACACTGCCAAAAAGCTTCAATTAAAGACTTCCTTTGCCCCTACGAAACTCTTAGACGTGAAATGGCATTATTAACGCGCAGCCTCCAATTGGATATCCATTATTAAGAACGTTTGCCACTATTTTAGGCTACAAAAGTTGATGAATTTACCAGGAAGCCAAGTTTGTCAGCTCGTGGCAATCACAAATCATGGCACAATGACAACAAAAGTCCATCTCTATGCAATCTCAGTGGGCCTATGTGGCCAAACACCATCCTTACAGAACAGCTCAAATCGCACCATAACTTCTGCACAAGTACATAATATTAATTGCATATTTTAACAAAATCAAGTTTTGCCCAATATTGACATGTTAGTATTCAACATAAAATGTTATTTGTCAAGGACCAGTCTGGCCAAGCTGCCTTCTAGTATTCCAATCAAACCTTTATCTGCATATCTATACATCCATATGACAGACTCCAGACCTTAGGGTCTGGATGCAACAAGCAGACAAGGCAATGTGACCAACTCTTTAGTTAGTATATAGATAATTAATGAGCCTAGCATGATATCTTAATTTTAGGATTATAATAAACTCAAACCAGTAAACCCTCCAGCAGAGCGAAGAATTTTTGGATTCTATAATTACTAAAGGATTCAACCAGTGTTCCTCCATGAAACACAAAAATATCCATGCAGTGACAAACCATAATATATTACTTAGTAAAGCAATGCTTGTTAGGCTGTAAGATCTTGAATGAAGAAAAGATCTTGCAAGTTGCAACAGAAATGAATTTACTGGGTATTCCTAACAAATAACAAACTAGGATATCTTAAACAGCCAGCATTACTGTTTGCTTTTCCTACAAGTATTTCAGAGCAAAGAATTTTTGGATTCTATAATTACACAAGGATTCAACCTGTGTTCTTCCATGAAACACAAAAATATCCATGCAGTGACAAACCATAATATATTACTAGTAAAGCAATGCTTGTTAGGCTGTAAGATCTTGAATGAAGAAAAGATCTTGCAACAGAAATGAATTTACTGGGTAGCATCTTCCTAACAAATAACAAACTAGGATATCTTAAACAACCAGCATTACTGTTTGCTTTTCCTACAAGTATTTCAGTACTAGATTTGTGATGTGTGATAGGCTCTCAAATCAAATAAACAGGAACCAAAGACATTCATGCTCAGGTGTACAGATAATCGATGTAGATTTACTGCAGCTATAAAATTGTTATCATCTCATGCCTTTGTTCACTACACATGCATGCATATCCTTAAGCCAAACTTACAGTGGAGCGGATGAATTACAAAGAATGGAGAACAAAACAGGCATGAAGGAAGTTCAGATTGTTCTTGCTTAGCCACTGAGTAATCTAAACAAATTTTGCAAGCAGGTTGGGCAACATACCTCAAGTAAGTTCGCATCTTTAATGCACCAACAACATCTGACCTAATTATTTGCCCATTGGTGTTGACAAGTATATTAACACTCTCTACAACATCCAAGAATACCTGAGCAAGGAAAAAAAAATTAAACAATCCAGTGGCTTCAATATCAGTTAATATCTCTCACAAGAATACACGTACTTCATTCTTTTTATAATTTATGCCGTCACTGCGCCAAGACACAGCATTTGTCACAGCCATAGGTGGCCTCCGTGTCACTTCCATCCTATAAGCATCGGTCTTAATAAATTCACTTAGAATCTTTGCTTCAGTGTATTGAGGGTAGCCAAAGTCCATCATCTCATCAAGTAGTTCATACTGCCAAATGAAAAAGCATCAGTAAAGCTTCTTCCAATCAATTATTAGTATCACAATCAAAACAAGGACCTTCTTGATAGAAAAAGGAATTGATAAATTAACTTACCACTACAACAAAGTTATCTCTAAGTGATTCCTCTTCTAACTCTTCAAAATAATGCTTAAAGACCTACCAACCAAAACATGTATAATTAAATTTGCAAAACTGATTCATCAAAGAAGAAAGCATTAGTCAAAGCATAAATCTTTAATCACAATAAGGGCTTACATCAACTACCCGGTGCAGAAAGAGAAGAAGACTAGCAGCATTGCAGTTCTGTCTCAATGCGGTCATGAGATAGACATTGTTGTGCTGTACAAATAAGTAGGTGACACCATCATCGTATGCAACTGGATCTTGAGAACCCGGATCACCCTGCAAACCATATGTCCCAGTGTCAGCGTTTTACATTTTCTTAGAATGATGGGAGAAAAAAAAAAATCAACACAATTAGTGCTTTCATCCAAATTGAGCTCAAATGTGCACGTATTTCATCCAAATCAATAATATAGTATTGTCTAATCAAGCATCTCACAATTTTCTATTCTTTTTTCCCTCGCATTTTCCTCTGTAATCTCAGGAACCAAACATGTCTACAAGCTAAACAGAGCTTTAAAAAAAAAATTGCAAAATCAGTCATATAGCATCATTTAATTGAGCATCTCACAAATTTTTTTTTCTCCTTGAATTTTCCTATGGTTTCTCAGGAATCAAACGTGTTTACAAGCTAAATAGAAAACTCTAGCTAATAAATCATCCAAATTGAGCTCAAATGAGCACATACTTAATCCAAATCAAATAACATAGCATCATTTAATCGAGCATCTCACAATTTTCTCCTCGCATTTTCCTCAGTTTTCTCAGCAATCAAACTTGTCTACAAGCTAAATAATAAATTCTAGCTAATAAATCATCTAAATTGGTCTCAAATGGGCACATACTTCATCAATCGAGCATATCACAAATTTCTCTTCTTCTTTTTTTCTCGCATTTTCCTCCGTTTTCTAAGCAACCAAACTTGTCAACTCCAATTAATCAACTGGACTTTGGATTTGGAAATAAAAATTGCTTGAAAACAAGTGCAAACAAAGCATAGAATAGAAACGAAGCGAAAACGAACATCTTTGTCGATGAGCTTGGTGAAGAAGCGCTCGGCCTGAACGGCAGAGACATCGCCACGGAAGTCTCGCCAAACCAGAACGCGGCCCTTGATGTCCAGAAGGAAGAGCGCCGAGGCCGCCCCTGCCATGGATGCTAGCCTAGGGTTTCTTCCAATCGCCAGATCAGAGAGATTGTTGATGACGCTCAATTGCTCCGACCCTCTGTGAATGAGTCAGCTACAGTTGGGAACTGTTTGGGATTTCTTTTTTTTTTTTTTTCATTTTTGAGCAAATTACAAATACGTCCCTAAAATACGAGATTCTGAAAATTATATCTCGTCGTCTACTAAAATTTTTATCGGCAATGCTAGGGGCCCGAATTTGGGTGCTCCTAATGGCCCGAATTTTCCTATCAGGTAAAAAAAAAAAAAAAAGAAGTTACTAAAATTGGCAATTAGGGACATTTGAGCCATAGTTTTTAAGGCCACCAATCATTTTTCAATTTTTAATTTCATAATAAATGGTCTCTTTTATTAATTAATTAACAATTTTACATGATATCAAAAGATTATTTCAATTAATAATTCAAATAATATTATCATTATATAAAAAGGCAGTTAGGAATTTTATTTTGCAGTGAATTCTGTTAAATAAAAAATTATAATGTGGTATTTTTCATTTTTCAAATCAGAGAGGGCAATTCGTATTTTAAACAAATATCAAGAAGTGTATTTATAATTTATTCAAAATTGAATTTATTCTCTCGACTTTTACACATTTTTTTTTATAAAAAATCAAGAATAAATTACAAATGCATCCCTTCACATTTGCTTAAAATATGAATTATGTTCTGTAATTTTGAAAATTATATCATACCTTCATAACAAATGGTCCTTTTAATCAATAAATCATCAACTCAAATTATGTCCAAAATATATTTTCATTAAAAATTCAAATAATTTTATTATTTTATAAGAGAATAGTTATGAATTTTATTTTTTTACTTAATTCTATTAAATAAAAAATTATGATAATGGAATATTTATAATTTTTCAAATAACATGAGATAATATATAATTTTTGTAGTAATTTATTTAATTCTTTTTGTTATTTGAGTCCCTCTTTAAACGATTCCTTATTTTTGATAGTATGAATGTTTATTTTGTAGGGTATAATATAATTATAATTTTTTTATTTTATTTTATTAAATTTTTCTTTAATTATTATAAATCTTTTTAGATAAATTATCAATAGATCATAATAATTGGATTTAATTACCATCAAGTCCTAGTAAAATCGTCGTTAAAAATATTTTTTTTGTAACAATTTATTGCATGTCTCTAAAAATTGACAATTAGTGTCTTTTTTTTGTCACGATTTTTTATAAATTATCATTAAAATTTATAATTAGTGACTTTTTTGTGACGATTTTTTCTAATTGTCACTGAAAGTTGAAAATTAGTGATATTTTTTATAATGATTTTTTTAAACTGTCACTAAAATTTATAATTAGTGATTTTTTTGTGAAAATTTTCAAACTGTTACTGAAAATTAACAGCTAGTTATATTTTTTAATAGTGTCTAATGAAAAGCGTCATTAATTATTATAAGATCTATTAGACAATAAGTCCACCTTTTTAGAGCCTACACATAAGTGCTCCTTTATTTTTGAAAACATATTTTTAATTTAAAATTTTGATACTTTTGTGAAATAATTTATTTAGTTAAGTTTTCTCAACTCTTCTTTGAATTTAAAAAAAAAAGTTAAAACTTTTGATAAAAATAGATTTAAAAAAAACTATTTTAAATATTTAAAAAATTACTTTCACCTCAAAAAATGAGAAAATTACATGAAAATGATGAGCTATTTTTTATTTTTTTTTACCAAATTAGTATTTAAATTTTTTTGAGAAGCAGATTTAGAATCGAACAAAAATGTCAACCCCATCCCTCTCCTTAGCTTTAGTACTATTTAGGGTTCGCATCATCAACTTAATTTTTGAATAAATTACTTTTTTTTAATTAGTACAAAAAAGAGTTTGTAACGACTTGTGAAGTGAAAATCAATATGCTTACTTAGTCACGTGAGTTGAAGGCCGAGAGATTGCCTTTTGAGGCTTACTTTTGAATGGAACAGAGAAATTCATGTTAAATACACCTATACTTAGGAATGGCAACGGAGCGGGGCGGGAGATCATATTCCCAGTCCTCGATCCCCGAAGGCACAAAATTCTCCGTCCCCGTCCCCGTCCTCGTCCCCGTCCTCAATCCTCGGCAGGGAACCCATCAGCCCCTCCGTCCCCACCCCCTAACGGGGATCGAGTTTCCTTAACCTCGAAAAATCTCCGATTTTTTTTTTTTTTTTGGGTTAGATCTCATACTAGCAAGAACTCTCTAGTTTCTTACTAAGCCAGTATGAGAGTTTTTGTAACACTTGGGTGTTTTAATCTATTGGAAGGTGTGCTTAATATCTTTATTTTTGTTTGGGAGTCTTTAGAGTTGTTGTGTATTGGTTTTGAAGGAGTACAATCCGATTTAAACTCGTTGGGTTTGTTCGTTTGCGTTTGTTCTTGCCAAAAAGCTCATTGGAAACTTAGAAATTCTATTCTAGGGTCGACACCTGCTTTCCTAAGGGTCGACCCTTACTTGTTGGTGAAGTTTCTGGAGGTCTTGCTGGAAAATAAGGTAGACACCAGTCTGGGAGGGTCGACCCTCTTGTGTTGTAGAATTTCTATGTTAGCTGCTAGAAAATAGGGTCGACCCCCTCCTGTCTAAGGGTTGACCCCTTGCTTGTTGCCAAATTGTCTTTTCTACTTAAAGGGTCGACCCCCAAGCCCGAAGGGTCGATCCCTGCGTGTTTTTTTTAGAATTTTGGGGTTCGAATGGGCCCTACTTTTGGGGGTTTTTGGATTTATCATTTTCATTGACCTTAGAGCTATTATCTATTACTATAAATAGACCCAAACCACACCTCTCTTATAATTTTCTCCTCTTTTTCCTCTCAAAACCGAGAGTCTCTCTCTCATTCTCTCAAAAACTCACTTTTTCCACTCCAATCCTTAAATCTATACTCTTAGAGGTGTCTTCTCACCTTTATCCTTTGAGATAACTTGAAAATCTTGTCAAGGGCTTTCTATTGGTCCGAGAAGTTCGTGGCTTCGTCAACCTTGAGTATTTCGGGTTTTCTTCCTCACGACTTGAGGTAGGGACACTTTTACCTTAGTATTTCTTTGTTTTGAAGGGATTTCATGGTATGGTTGTGATTTGTGAATTAATTGGAGAGTATTGTTGGATTAATCTCATGTTTTACATAAATAAACCATTTTACTTGACTCTTGCTTGAGATTTCTTTACTCCCTCTTTTCAAAACATGTATATAAATGTTATTACAAGTCATATCTATAATAGAGGAGAAAAACCCCCAAATTTGGTAAAAACCCTAGATTCTCCATTTGAGTTAAAAACACCACATTGAATAGGAATTTCCTTGATTCATGAAATATTGTGAATAATAAATAGATGAAGGATGTTGATGTTGATATAGTAAAAGAATTGTGGCTTGGATGTTATTTGTTTTTCTTAAATCTTGTGTTGTATTCAACTCTTGGGTAAAGTTGGATGGTTGTTGATGAAATAAAATATGAATGAATTGTTAATTGTGCATGAGTTCGGGTAAGAGTCGGTTTTCCAAATGTGGTGTTATGTTGGTACCCGCACGGGGAGTTAAAATAGGTGTCCAAATGCCCTGTCTAGGCTTATCACTGGACGAATGTGGGAAAAATGTTTTTGGGTGTCCACACAGTCCTGCCGTATGATAGCCGGCAAAAGTGAAAAAACAGATGATTTTCTTTGGGGTGCCCACTCCCTGCCGTATAATAACTGGCAAATGTGGGGGGTGGTTTTAAAAATAAAAGTAAATGGTGTTTTAAATTGGACTCTTACAGGTGGATTCATAGTTTGCGTTCTATGGTTGTGAATGTTTGATTGTTGTGCTGGATGACATGAATAATCACTGTTATTATTTGGTTGTCATGGATCTGTATGTTTGTTAAGGATTACATTTAAAGATAAATTTCCATGTAATGTTTGGTCGCAAAGATACTATAATCTTATTCAAAGGATTAAATACTTGGTTAAATATGTTGATACTGGGCATATCGCTCAACCCTATCTTATCTTTTTCAAGAAATGATGGAGTTCCTCCTCTTTGAAGGGTTGGTCAAGCAATAGCTCCTTTTTGGAAAGTTGATCCATGTGTATTTTGTTATTTTGAATTGGAATTTTTGTAACAAGACTATTAATTTATTTATTTTTTGTAATTGTACGCCTTAGAGGCTTATATTTTGTAAGGCCAACTAGTTCATTGAACTGGAATACGAATTCTGAACATTATGGGAATGTATATGGTGAATTATAACCTCTTATCTCTTAGTTCAATGAGAAGGTGGACTTTTTGGGTATATTGTTGTATCTGTTTTGGCATATTCTTGTGGGAAAATTTCAGGGCGTTACAAATGGTATCACAACCAAAGGTTAGAATACCTCGGGCTCGTGGGAAGTGACCTGTGTCACAATAGGGTCCCTAGGCTAGGACGGAATGCTTAGAATGTCTTGTGTGTTATGTGTTTTCATGTGACTATGTGGGTATGGGGTTAGAATCCTATGATATAGCTTTTGTCCGTTACATTCATCGAAATCCTTTTGGAAAGGCACTTGATCACTGTTCTTTCCACTTGGAGGTCCTTGATTGCCATGGAACTAGCTAATATCTTAGGATGACAACTCACGCGTGCTTTTATGTGATTGTATGTGTGATTGTTTGGATTATTCTATGTGGAAGTTTGTGTGTTTACTTGGTGTATAAGTGTAAGGATTAAATATGGAGCACTTAAGTGTGGCAAGTTGGTCTTAAATTTAATATTGTCTCTACTTCTTATAGATGTCTAGACGTGTTAGAGCTCGCGGTAGACCCCGTCAGGGAGGCAGGAATATTCTAGCCCAACCTGAGATCCCTCTGCAAGAAGAAGGAGTGGGTCAAAATAATATACCCATTCCACCAACCCAAGAAGCTGTGAGGACCTTGGCTAGGGAAATGGTAGGGGCTCTACGGGAGCCCATGGAGATATTGCGAGCCGAACAAGCGGCTAGAACAATTAAGGGAGAAACAAGAGCTTCCTTTTTGAAAAAGGAGTTCTTTCGATCTAATCCTGCCGAGTATAACGGCGAGCCTGATCCGATGAAAACTGACGAGTGCTTGGAGCAATTTGTCAAGTCCTTTGAGATCTTAGACATTCGAGAAAATGAATTGCGAGTGGCATTAGCGGCCTACCAGTTAAAGGGAGAGGCCCGGCAATGGTGGAAATCCATAAAGAATAGGGTTGAACATACTTGGGAAGAATTTGTGCAAGCTTTCCAAGATAAATTCCTCCCTCCCATGGCTAGGGAGCGGTTAAGGAAGCAGTTTGAGGAGTTATTACAATTAGATCCACCAGTGGCGGAGTTTAAAGCCAAATTTACTAGTCTCTCACGTTTTACACCTAAATTAGTGGCAACGGAAGAACGAAGGTGCCTTGAATTTGAGAAAATGTTGAGACCGAAGATCTTGATGAAGGTAGTTGGCAATATGATACGTGATTATGACCGTTTAGTTGAAGCGGCAACTCATGTGGAGATTACTGTATAGGCCGAAGAGGCAAGGCAGAGATTGAAGAGAGTAGGACATTCTGATACTAGGGGTGACACGAGTTCTTCAAAGAAGTCGAGGGGTTCATCATCATCCTTTCAATCGCCTCCACCACAAGCCAAATCCTCTAGTTCTGTGATGAGTGGAAGTTCGGGAAGCATGACCCGAGTTACTGGTGCCTGTTATAGATGTGGCCAAATAGGTCACAAGGCTGCAGAGTGCGAACAGAAAAGTGAAGCACGGTCCCAACCTATGCGTCCACAGGGTCAATCTCAGAATAGAAGCCAGCCCTAATCTTGTTACCAATGTAGTCAGCCGGGACATTTGAAGAAGTTCTACCTGTAGAAAATAGGGACTCCAAGTGTAGCAGGGTCTAGACAGTCAGGAGGTTTACAAATAGGTCAGGGACAGAGGCAATCTTATCAGCCGACTCAGTCAAGACAAGCATCCAGGACAGTTTAGGGAGCCACGTCTGCTCAATCCGCACAACAAACTTATGTTCAAAGAGGTGATGTAGGGGAGCAGAGGTCACAAAGAAGAGTGTACGCTGTCACCGCTTCTGAACAAACATCGGGGCCATCAATTGTGAGAGGTACATTCCTCATTTTCAATACTTGGGCTAATGTGTTGATTGACACTGGAGCATCACATTCATTTATTGCCACATCTTTTGTATCATTGTTGGGGTTAGAGAGTAGGCAACTGCAATCTTCACTTACAGTGGAGTCACTAGTTGGGGGTAAGGTTATTCTGACCCAAGGATGTCAG